>CM077033.1:90106936-90844381 GCA_039090855.1 Macrothele yani | reverse complement strand
ACATGCTGTTAGTGCACAGCATTTAAGGACCTCTTCAGACAGTCAAGGGGCACAATGCGTTCAATTAGAAAAATCCTGAATCATGTGCTACACATTCGTAGATCAGCGCGGACCTGGCACGGTGGATCAATGGTCTCATGCTATCGACAACACTCACGCCCACATAGGTCAGCTCGTTACTGCTGAAAACGGGATTAATCTAACCAAAAGACGAAGCGCGACTATTCACAGGTCCTTTTTAGCACGTCTTTTGTAAAAATAGATCGTGTTTATGTTACCGGTTTGTCCGTCCGTCCGTCCCACGATCTCTCTGCAACTAAAGGTCCGATTTGAAAAATTCTTTTTGCATTTGGAAGCTTGAAATATGTGAATGATGATCCTTTATTTTTTTTGTCTTTACGATGAACAATTTTCGCCGCTACAGGACGTATAGGCAGATGACGACGAATTCAAAAATACGTTCATATTTGCTTCTAAACATCCAAATGAAAATATTATTTTATCTTTCGATTCCATGTATGTCGAAGAGTATTTTAGATACAGTTACTTTTTCAAATTAAGCAAAAATTTTCCGCTAGGGGGCGTGAAATTAAATTACCATTTTCCCGATAACTCTTTTTCTATAACTCCCACTTGAAAAATAATTTCTTCAGCGGATACACCTTCTGATGGAACATCTTCCGCATATAATTTCAAATTTTTGGTAAAGAATACTTTGGCCACCGGAGGGCGAAAACGTTAATTTTTGCTTCTGACGTATTTGCCATAAATCTGAGCTTCTAAAATATCGATTGAAAAAATTATTTCGTGGAATGATGCCACTCATATTGATAAACCTTTTCGGAATATTTTCTTTCTAAAATATTCCACAGTTTCTCCGCCAGGGGTCGTAGGTATATCGTATTTTTGTCAATATTTCTATTTCTAGGAGTCCGATTTGAAAAATTTCTTCTTTGTTGGTTACTGTTTCCAGTGTAACATGTGTTTCATATAATTTCAAAATTTTTAAGTAATTCATAGACTTTCCGCTAGGGAGCGTAGATGTAAATTGCTTTCCCCTTATATATCTGCTAATAAATCTCCGATTTGAGAAATTCTTTGCACATAATTTCTAATTTTTGTAAAAAAATGGTTTTCCCACCAGTGGTCGTAAACCTGAATGTCCGCTTCTGATGTATTTGCAGCAAAATATGAACTTCTAAAATCTCGATGGAAAAAAAGTCGTTTGTTGACCGATACTAATCATGTCGACAAACCTTTTAGGAACAATTTCTTCTTGAAATAATGCATGGTTTGTACGCTAGGGGCGTAGAGGTATATCTTATTTTTGTCAATATCTCTACTTCTAGGAGTCCGATTTGTAAAATTCCTTCTTTGTTGGATAGTGTTTCCGATGCGAAATCCTTTTCCTATTAATTCAAACTTTTCAAGTTAATCATAGACTTTCCGCAAGGAAGCACAAAGGTAAATTGCGTTTTCTTCGTTATTTCTGCTCCTAATATTCAGATTTGAAAAATTCTTCCTGTATGGCATACAAGACCTGATGGAAAATATTTTCCCGATAATTTCTTTTGTTTGGTAAAGAATGGTTTGGCCACTAGTTTTAATAAGTTTTAATTTCTGCTTCTGATGTATTTGTAGCAAACCCTGGGCTCCTAAAAACTCGAGAATATTTTTTTTTTCTTGGACCGATACCGCTCATAAACCTTTTGAGAATACTTAGCAATACCTTCTTCCTAAAATAATTCATGGTTTTCCCACCAGGGGACGTAAAGTGACATCTTGTTTTTGTCGATATCTCTGTTTCTAAGAGTCCGATTTGTAAAATGATTTCTGTGTTAGAGAGCGTTTCCGATGCGAAATGTTAGTAGTATGAAAGGACTGATTTCTGCGCCAAGGATGCATCCTTCTAGGTGAAGGATGGGGACGTGGCCTGGCTCAGAAGTAGGGGCGTGGTACGGTCAGAAGGAGCAGGGAGCGTGGCTTGTGACATGTGGGGGCGTGACAGCTGGCGCTAGTGTTTAGGGTCGGTGCTGCCCTAGCGGTGCTTTTTGGAACTTTCGATGGATTTTTGACGGATGGCAACGACCGAGTGGGGGTAAGGGCGTAGCAGATGACGCTGGTGTGTTGGGTCGATCTGCTGCCCCCTAGCGGTGCTTCTTAGAACTTTCGATGGATTTTTGAGAGATGGCAACGACCGAGTGGGGAAAGGGCGTTGATATAGAGGGATGTGTACGAGATGTGCTTCCCTCTAGCGGTGCTTCTTGGAACTTTCGATAGATCTTTGAGAGATGGCAACGACCCAGTGGGGGAAAGGGTGTGGCAGATGACGCTAGTGTATTAGTTCGATGTGCTGCCCCTAGCGGTGCTTCTTGGAACTTTCGATGGATTTTTGAGAGATGGCAACGACCGAGTGGCCTAAGGACGTGGCAGATGACGCTAGTGTGTTGGGTCGATGTGCTGCCCCCCAGTGATGCTTCTTGGAACTTTCGATAGATCTTTGAGGGATGGCAATGACCGAGTGGGGGAAAGGGGATTTCTACGCGATGTGTTGCCCCTAGCGGTGCTTTTTTGGAACTTTTCTCGGGAAATTTATTGGACTTCGACAAATTTTTGGGAAGTCTTTCCAATATGTTTTGTTTTATTAAACTTATATTTTCAGAACTTCCGTGAGGTATTAGGAATTTTTATAGACGTTGCATTATTTTTTTAATTTTCTCGGGAGATTTTTTTAGACTTTGTCAAATTTTTGAAGGAAGTTTTTTTTGTCGTTTCCAATATTTTTTTACTCGTATTTTTTTTTTTCAAATTTATTTTATTAAACTTATATTTTTAGAACTTCCGTGAGGTGTTAGGATATTTTATAGACGTTGCATTATTTATTTATTGTTTTATTTTCTTGGGAGATTTATTGGACTTTTGACACATTTTTGAAGGAAGTCTTTTTCAATATGTTGTGTTTCCTCGAATTTGTTTTATTCAACTTATATTTCTTTTTTCCCTGAAGTGTTAGAATTTTTTATAGACGTTGCATTATTTATTAATTTTTTTATTTTCTCTTGTAGATTTATTAGAATTTGTCAAATTTTTTTAAAGGAAGATTTTTTGTCGTTCCCAATATTTTTGTTTCATCGAATTTTTTTATTGAACTTATATTTTTAGAACTTCCGTGAGGCATTAGGAATTTTTATAGCCGTTGAATTATTTTTTTATTTTCTCGGGAGATTTAATGGACTTTGCCAAACTTTTGAAGGAAGTTTTTTTTGTCGTTTCCAATATTTTTTTTGTTTCCTCGAATTTTTTTTTATTAAACTTATATTTTTAGAACTTCCGTGAGGTTTTAGAAATGTTTATAGACATTGGAATATTATTTTTAATTCTTATATTTGTCCTCCCTCCCATATTAATTTAGACGAGAGGAAAGGCTTTGATTGAGAAGATTTTGTTCCTTTTGAATTCATGTTCCGCTATCTTTTGTCCGCCATGTGTTTTGGGATGACTCACCCTTTTCTCCTTGTCTCAGACCATACCATTTTCTATGACACGTGTTTTGGGACGAGTCACCATTGATGGGTGACGCAACAATTAAAGCAGAATAAACCATGAGGTCAGCCAACGCCATTTCCTCCGCGGGGTCGGCGGTGGACGTCATTTAAGATTCTGTTAGACACATTAAGTTCCAAGACTGATTTTTTTTTCAATAACTTGATCATTTTGCAACGAATTTATTCCTTATTCCCCCTCCCCCCCCCCCCTAATTTCCCATTATATATTTATAATTTTTCAATGTAACGATTTTTTGATTTTTTTGAGGAGACTTCACGCATTTTCAATGCACTTCGGACGTTCCAACATAAAGACGTTTTCCAAAGTTTTGTGCTGCAGACATAATCTTAAAACATGATTGTTTATTAATGTAATTACGTGTTCATGGCATTTTCTGTTAAATTAGTTAACGCGTATCTTTTTCCACAGTACAAAGCCACAATTTTTTATGCATAGTTAAAATGCTTTTTTTTTCGTATTCTTTTTTATTTCTTCATGATTAATCAGTGAAATGTACCTTTTAATGCATTATCTTAATCTTTTTTTTTCTAAATGCTTTTACGTACTCGTTAAAATTTATCGATGTACCAACATTATTTTATTTTCTAACTTTTCAAACTAACATCTACTTTTTCTTTCGAGGTTTTATTTTTTCTGATTCAAACAAGCAAACGTTTCTTCATTATTATTTCTGTTTCCTATGCAAACAACTTTCCTTGCTTGCTTTTAATGTATGACTTCTAATGTGGTTTTCTATATAGCTGTTTCATGCTTGTGCAAGAAATATACAGACTATAGCAGCTAACTATACATAACATTCGTTCGTAACAGGAATCTTTTTTTTTTTCCAGATTTAAACCAACATACGTTTCTTAAGGACTTGATATCTGTTTTCTGGGGAACTTTTCTTTTTCCTTCATTCAATTTTATTCCAGATCATGATACGAGGAAATGATTCTTTAGAAACGATTTCGTTCCTGTTCGCAGTATATATTGGACTTTGACAATTTTTTTATGAAATGAATTTTGTGCTAATTCTTATGTCTTGTCTTTGCAATATTATTTTCTCGTAATTTTTTCGTATGTTCAAGAACTCTACAGGTCTTTCACAGTTAAAATTCTACTGAAACAATATTTTCTGTTTCTATTTCGCATATCATTATAGCTTCCCAATTTTCGCTATTTTACTTCATCTTTTTTTTAAAATTTCGTAAAACTTTTTTCAGTATGTCAGTAATTTATTTCTTACTTGGCAAAACTTATGCCTTCCTTTATTTAGACTATTTTTTTTTCATTTCATTTAAGCAAAACGATTATTTTAGATGTAGCAAATCATCAAGTTTTTGTTTAATTATATATCATATTTTCCAACTTGCTTTAAAGTATTCCTCAAAGCTTGCATGTATGTCAAATATGCATTTTTTATACTTTCCTTAGTTTGTTATACTCTTTCGTGGACTGTCCCCCCACAGGAAAGCATTCATTCTCAAGACATGCAATCTAAAATCTTTTTTCTTACGATAAAATTTGTATTCTTTGGGACATATTTTCTCAATATTTCTCTCTCGTCCGAAAAAAACATTCATTCTGGAGGCAAAGCGAGTACTTCTGTTCTTCCACTAAACATTATTTTTTAACGTTTTACTAACTCACCACCTCCAAAGCGAAAAATAAAGAAATACTTACTTCTGTTCCCTACATATCGACTCAATCTATTTCTTTTCGAAATGCTGATCATGATGTAATTCAACTAAAATTTCATACTTTCACAAAAAAGCATATTCTTAAACGAGTTTATTTTCAACTTTATTTCATGTATAACTAAATTTTTATTGTTTACTCACCTCATCAAGTCAATAACTTCTTATCAACTTTGTTAATAAGAAGTTATCATTGCATTTACTCTGCTTCATTTTTATTGTCCACTTGATCAACATCCAGATTGTCGTGGATAATAAAGAAGGCCTTATTTTCTATGACGAAGTAGAAAAGACTAAATAATTGGTCGTTTCACATATCATCGTCGAAATATTGTTTCTTTTATTATTATTAAAACACATTTATTAAAGGCATTCCATGATATGCTCAGGAGCAGAAAGCCAATTTCTGCCTCAGGACATACCATAGAATACCAAATCCGTCAATGGGTTGTTTCTTTAAAATGCAGTCACAATATGTTTAATAAATTTGTTTTAATAACCAATAAATGTTATTTCGTTGAGCTTTGCTATAATTCCCGTTTTCCAGGGAAGCGGTTTTCACCGCTAGTGAATAAAGTTGTTAGTTCTTTCAAAGCATATCCCTAACGCTATCAGAAACACTAAACTTTAGTCTTCAGGCGTATGCATTGTCTTCTGATCGGGCCGATTAAAATGGTAATACCATTTTACTTCCACGGTATCTCCGTTTTAACGTCAATGCTTACTCGGCTGTGTTTGCAATGTTTGTAGGATAGTAAGGCGCACCACTTAATATGCTCTTGTCTCTTCTACTATACTTCTTGTCTAGAAATATTAGGAGTAGAGCACAAAGAGATCGTTTGGCACTAAAGATCAGAAATAAAGACAAATCCATTACACTTATTTTGCACGAAAGAAGTTCACTTTTTCAGCACTGAAGAGTTTAAGCATTTGATTATGTTTACTTTCTTTTCTTTTGCTTGAAATACCAGAACCTTTACCGCTATAGTAAATGCTCTGGTTCTCATGGGAGCGTTAGACATTTGTTTGCTGATGATACAGTGTCAACAGAGGCAACATGTGTGATAGGTGGTCAATGTGCAACCATTATTTACCGCAAATGCTTTCAAAGCCCTCGGAATGCATTTTGGTTGCCTTGGACACATACATCTTAAATGACTTTGTTTCTTGGGAATTGTATGCACCAAGCTCCCGTAAAATCACAGGTCAAAATGGCTCTGTCACACTAAAACTTTACATTGAAACGTTGATGTGCTTGCTTACATACATACTGTTTTGCTAAAGATTTGAGCGACATTTTTGACATTGAAGAATCATTCGATATGCCTTAACAGCGTACACTTTATCAGTAGCACGTAGAAGAGTAATCGCATAGCTCATGATTATCTCCTAAAATATTGAAGCAAAACTTTGAAGCAAGAGGGTTGGTTACCGAGATGGACAAAGAAATATGCAATGCAAATATAAGTGCTGCCAATTGGATGAAATTTCGCGTATACTTGACCTGTTTGAAAGGAATTCGAAGAAATTAAGATTAAAGATATGACCAAAAATATCCTATTCCGCCGAGAGGCTGCTTTCGTCAAAGACGAAATTTTTTTAACAGGCTGTGCATAAAGACAGATCAGTGGGCACCTTACCAGAATTAGAGTGCTATTGATTTACGCCCAATACTGACGATAATTGGTTGTATTTTTACCATTCGAGCATAGGTGCATACAATCAAGGAAATATTTGCTTCTGGATCTATCGTCAAATGAATATAACAACAGCCTGAAGAGAATGATTTAAAATACACAGGTATAATAGCCTCGTAATATAACGTATATGTTCCTGCTATTGAGTCACACAAAAATTTATGAACGTGAAGATAATATCATAAATGCTAGGTTAGACAATCAACATTTGTCGCAAATATGCAGCATATAAGGGTTTTTAAGCCACATTCGTTATTTCATTTTCAATGTAGTAGTTAAACATATTAACGGGTCCCTCATTAATTATATAGGTAGTAATATGCAATGTAGTATTACAAAAAAACATTTAAATTATAAGTTCCAGTTATGTTCCTCAGAGTATTTGAGGACATTCTGTAAAAAAAAAAAAAGTCAGAAGGCAAGAGGCTTGACATTTGTTGTTATGGCTTTTCTAATAAAGGTGTAGGGAGGAACGTCATGTCCGAGTTTTTTTTCATGGCCTACGTCGGCATCACATGACGTTTCATCGGATTGGCTGTCAGTATTTTGATATAGCAGTATTTTAAACGGTAAGGGAATCTGTAGTGGATCACTATCATTGCAGCATTTCTGGTCATATTTATAAATAGCTAAACTCTTGTGTAAATAATAATGAGAATTCCTTTTTGGGGGTTGCAATAAATGAGGCTTCTTTCCGTAGTAGATAATGCGTTTATTTCATCACATATCGTAAAAGCGATGTCTTCTGTGAGCCATTTATTACATCATCTTTATGCTCGCGGATCCTTGCTGTCCTTGTGCTTCTTACCAGCTGTAATACGATACATCGTGATATGGGTCTTGGCCATCCTAATATTTATTAATACCAGTCTGCACGAATATATAATGATATTAACATGTCAGAACGGAGTCGGAGATTATTTCGGACTAGTTCGCTAATAGTTTTCAAGAAAGTACAGGGGTGTGAATTTCACGCCACACCGTCCTATACGACAACTAAAAAGGGGATTCATCGGAGCAGAAGACCGTTTTCCCATCATTAAAGGTCCAGTTCAGATGCTCGCGGACAATTCCGGCCGCTTTCGACAGAGAACCAAGGTTACCATGGGAACTTGGAGCGTTCTGCGGCTGCGCAGCCACAATTTCAGCATCGATAGACAAACTAAGTGTCATGACACGTCTAATACATTGAATTGTCGGCACGTTGCGCTACAATAACCCTTCTGTTGGTTTGTACGGTATGCGATAGCTTTCACTAACGTTCAAAATACACTGCTGGCCACCCAACATGCAACACCAAGAAGGAAGCATCCGATTGGCCTGAAATTCGCAGCATGCGTCACCCACGAGAGGACATGCAAACGATTAGCATTTCAAGGCATATGCAAATCATGTGCGCCCGGCACGCCACCGAGAAGCACTATAAGGGGTGCACAGAATGCGGGGTGTAAGTAGTGGAAGTTTGGTGTGCTGGGTTCTAGTACAAAACACCGACAATCAAAACACTGACAATCAAATTACCGACAAATCAAAATACCGACAGTTCAAAACACCGCCTATTCAAAACGCCGACAGGCCGAAACACCAACAAATCATAACACCGGCAATCATAACTCCGACAATCATAACACCGACAGTTCAAAACACCGACAATCATAAAACCGACAGATGAAAACACCGACAATCATAACACCGACGATCAGAACACCGACAAATCCTAACCGAGACAACCATAGCACCGACAATTATATGGATTAATATAATTGTCCGGCGAGTAGAAGAACTTTATTCCGAGCGATGCAACAGCAGAGTGGGTGGGAAAGGGGATGGCAACACCCAATCGATGGATGTGGTTACCCCTAGCGGTAAACGACGGAACTTCATACATTTTTATTCTGACTGATGGCAACATATTTTTATTCCGAGCGATGGCAACATCGGAGTGGATGAGTGGGAAAGGGGATGCATAGGTGTTGGATATGTCGAAGCTTATATGCTGCCTCCTGCGGTGAACGATGGAACTTGATTATTTTTATTACGAGAGATGTCAACATGGGAGTGGATACAGAAATAAATGGGTGATTGAAGGGGATAACAACAACGAAACGATGCTTTTGTGCTGCCCCTAGTGGTGAACGATGCAACTGCATAAATTTTTATTCCGACCGATGGAAACATATTTTATTTCAGAGCGAAGGCACATATCTGCGTAGATGATTGGGAAGGGGGATGCGGTGTTCGATATGTCGATGCCTATGTGCTGGCCCTAGCGGTGAACGATGGAACTTTATTATTTTCTTTCCGAGAGATGGCAACATCGGAGTGGATGCACAAATAGGTGGGTGATAGAAGGGGATGACAACAACCAAACGAGGCTTATGTTCTGCCCCTAGCGGTGAACGACGGAAATTTATACATTGTTATTCCGAGTGATGGCAACATCTGAGTGCATGGGTAGGAAGAGGGATGCATAGGTTTTGGACATGTAGATCCTTATGCGCTGCCCCTACAGGTGAACGATGGAACTTTATTATTTTTATTCCGAGAATGGAAACATTGGAGTGGATGCACAAATGTGTGGATGATAGAAGGGGATGACAACAACCAAACGGTGCTTATGAGCTGTCCCTAGTGGTGAACGACGGACTTTATGAAGTTTTATTCCAAGCGAAGGCAACATATTTTTATTCCGAGCGATGGCAACCACGGAGTGGATGAGTGGGAAGGGCGATGCATAGATGCAGGACATGTCGATGCTTATGGGCTGCCTCTAACGGTAAACGATGGAACTGCGTTAATGTTTGTTCCGACAGATGGCAAGATCTGAGTGGATGTGTGGGAAGGCGGTTGCATAGGTTTTAGATATGTCGATGCTTATGTGCTGCCCTAGTGTTGAACGATGGAACTTTATTATTTTTATTCCGAGAGATGGCAACATTGGAGTGGATGCACAAATGGGTGGGTGATAGAATGGAATGATAACAACCAAACGATGCTTATGGAAGAAACTGTACAATTTCAAGGGCATTGTGTCTCAAATATATCAATATCTTAGGAACCAGCTATTTCTTTTTATGTGACAAAAATCATGTTTCCATGGCAAGTACCATTATCCATATATTGATAAAAAATGTCAGTTTATTGTCATTTAATTTGTGGAAGTAATAGTTATAATTTGTAATATAAATTTATTGTTTGCTGTCACCTTCCAGGAAACAATCTAGTATTCTATCCCAAAGTACAGGATCAGCCATAGTTATATTTGCATGTTGTCTAGGCATTTGCCCCTGGTTTTCTCCAGTTCATCTACATACACTAAGTGGCCACTTTATTATGACCACCTGACAGTTTTAAGCAAATGAGCTATGGATGCACGCTGTAGCCTCCATAGGAGAGACTAATATAAAAAGGGGAACCTTAGTGCTTGGAACAGTAGTAGAAGTGATTTTTTGGTGACGAGATGGGTAAAAAATGCGATTTGACGGACTTTCAACGTGGGATGATAGTAGGAGCTCGGAACCATGGAGCGAGTATCACCGAAACCGCCGAATTCGTGAAGTGTTCTAGAGCAGCTGTTGTTAAAGTGTTTAAAGACTGGACTGTCAGCCAAAAAACTGGGTCTCTTACGTGCAACGTGTGGTCGTCAGCGACTAGTGACACCTCGGGCGGAACGGAGAGTGTCCAGACTGGTAACATACAACAGAAGGGCAACAGGGCAGCCATCGCTCCGAATAAAAATATGTTACTCTCCCCTCGGAATAAATATTTATGCAGTTCTATTGTTCACCTCTAGGGGCTGCACATAATCATCGACATATCCAACACGTATGCATTCCCCTTCCAATCCTTCTACTCAGATGTTGCCATTGCTCGGAATAAAAATATGTTGTCATCGGTTGGAATAAAAATGTATGCAGTACCATCGTTGAACGCCAAGGGAAGCACATAAGAATCGACATATCCAACACCTATACATCCCCTTTCCGATCCATCTACTCAGATATTGCCATTAATCGGAATAAAAATATGTTGTCATCGAGCTGAATAGAAATCAATAAAGTTCCATTGTTCTCCGCTAGGATTAGCACAAAAGCATCCACATATCCAACACCTATGCCTTGCCCTTCCCACCCATCCACTCAGATGTTGCCATTACAGCGAATAAATTATGTTGCCGTCGGTCTGAATAGAAATCAATGAAGTTCAATCGTTCACCGCTAGTGGCAGCACATGAACATCCACATATACAACACCCATGTATCCCCTTTCCCACCCATCCCGTCAGATGTTGCCATCGCTCGCAATCAAAATATGTTACCGTCGCTCGGAATAGATATTAATACAGTTCCATCGTTCACCGCTAGGTGCAGCACATGAACATCCACATATCCAACACCTATACATCTCACGTTCCACCCATATACTCAGTTGCTGCCATCGCTCAGAATTAATATATGTTGCTATCGGTCGGAAAAAAAATATGCAGTTCCATCGTTGACCGCTAGGGGCAGCACATAAGAATCGACATATCCAACACATATGCATCCCCCTTCCCGTCCGTACACTCAGATGTTGCTATTGCTCAGAATAAAAAAATGGTGCTGTCGGTCGGCAAAGAAATCAATAAAAGTTCCATCGTTCACCGGTATGGGCAGCACACAAACATCCACATATCAAACACCTATACATCCCGTTCCTACCCATCTACGACGATGTTGCCATCGCTCGGAATTAAAATCTGTTGCCATCTGATCGAGTAAAAAATTATGCAGTTCTAATGTTCACCGCTAGGGGCTGCACATAATCATCGACATATCCAACACCTATGCATTCCCCTTCCCACCATTGCTCGGAATAAAAATATGTTGCCATTGGTCGGAATAGACTTCAAAAAAGTTCCAGGGTCCACCGCTTGGGGCAGCACATAAGCATCCACGTATCCAACACCATTGCATCCCCTTGCCCGACCATCAACTCAGATGTTGCCATCGCTCGGAATAAAAACATGTTGCCGTCGGTCGGAATAGAAATCAATAAAGTTCTATCGTTCACCGCTAGGGGACATGAACTTACACATATCCAATGCCTATGCATCCCCTTCCCCCATCCACTCAGATGTTGTCATTGCTCGGAATTAAAATATGTTGCCAGATGTCGGAATAAAAATTTATGCAGTTCTATTGTTCACCGCTAGGGGCAGCACGCGAGCATCGACATATCCAAATCCTATGCATTCCAATTCCCACACATTCACACAGATGTTGCTATATCTCGGAATAAAAATATGTTGCCGTCGATCGGAATAGAAATGAATAAGGTTGCATCGTTCACCGCTAGGGGGAAGCACATCTATTCGTTCGGTGTTACAATTGTAGGTGTTTTGAACTGTCGGTGTTATAACGTGTCGGTGTTTTGATTGTCGGTGTTTTGAACTGGCGGTGTTATGATTGTCGGTGTTATGATTTGTCGGTGTTTTGATTGTCGGTGTTTCGACATGTCTGCGTTTTGAACTGTCGGTGTTTTGACCTGTCGGTGTTTTGATTGTCGGCGTTTTTGACAGACATCCGTTGTGCTGCCGAGCCTTTCCGTGGGAAGCTTTCTGATGCCTCGTCGCAGAACAAAGCAGTCATTCCCGCACGTTTCGGAGTTCGACAGAAAAGGAAAAACGGTTTATCAGGACAGCGGTTTATAGTACCGAGACATCGGCGCCCGTGTGGGACGACATCCAGCCACAGTGAGACGAGTGGGGATTCCGTGGGTGCAGGAGTGACGGACGAACCGACTTGAGCAATTGCCGCAGCCGAGGCAGTCCACCGAACGAGAGGGCCGGCATGTAGTGCGGTGACCATTGAAGGCTCGCACCGCCACAACACGAACGTTAGCGCAGGAATTACGGTGTGTTGCGCAACAAACTGTGACAGTGACATTACGTACCGTTGGACGTCGTCTGCAGGGACGGGGACTTGTCGCACGGCACCCATTGCTCCGATTACCATTGACTTTACACCACCGGCGAGTGCGGCGATAGTGGGCCGTTGAACGCCGCACCTGGACTACGGAATAACACAACGTTGTCTTCTCCTAATAATCTCGGTTCTGCCTGCAACACCACGATGGCCGGATCCGCGTGTGGCGGCACCGCAGCCAAAGACTGTATGACGCCTGCAATATGCATCGCCATAACGGTCCGTTGCCAGGCGTTATGGTTTGGCGCGCAATTCGATATTACACCTGCACCCCTCTGGTACGCATCGCCGGTACACTCAACAGCCACCACTACATCTCCGACGTTTTGGAGCCTGTACTCCTTCCTTATCTGCAGGACCTGCCAACGGCCACGTTTCAACAGGACTATGAGCGCCCGCAAGTGACATGCATCGTGCAACAATTCTTCACGGCCCACCAGGTGTCACTGCTTTCGTGGCCCGCCTGTTCTAACGACATGCCGCCCATCGAACACGTCTGGTCGCTGATCGTCAACCGAGTGGTCCGGCAAGCAGCACCTGCGGCTACGCCTGATGAACTGTGGCCACGTGTTGAAGCAGCCTGGACCGACATACCCCAAGCCCACATCCAAAGCCTCTTTCGTTCGATGCCGCGGCGTGTAACTGCCGTTTTTGCCCGCCATGTGGTCCACACGAGCTATTTATGTCTGCGTGTTCCGCAGGTCGCACGGGCCTGTAAGCTTAATCGTTTCAGCTTTGTATCTGTTGTTATGTGTCCAGTAAATCCGGCTTTGCTATCTCGTGTCCTTCTTGGTGTTGCATTTTGGGTGGCCAGCCGCGTGGATCATTAGTGGTCGGCCCACATCTTGTTTTCACTTCATGATTTTCACTATTCGTACCACTGTTTTAAAAGTAATCACGAACAAACTACATCATTGTGATAATCAAGACATGGTTGTCCATGGGTTCTTAACATTATTTTTCACAATTATGAAATATCAAAGTCAAATCCTTTATACTCGAATTTTTGTAGGTTTTACAAAGGAGATCAAAATCGATGTCCGTCGTAGGTAAAATATACACTGTATTGACAAAAGTCATCGAACACCTAGAAGAGGAACACAACATATCATTTATTGACAAACTTTAGTACGATGCCGGTCCACCGTTGGACTTAATGCATGCACTGACCCTTCGAGACATGCTTTCGACAAAGTTTTGAAACACAGCGATAGGTATGCACTTTCATTCAGCACATAATGCTGCCGCTAACTGTTGCTTAGTAGTAGGCCTTGGTTCCAAACTCTTTTATGCGGCGCTCAAATTCATACCATAGGTGCTCTATGGAATTAAGATCGGGGCTCCGTGCTGGCCAGTCCACACACGAAACGGAATTATCGTCAAACCACGCCGTAACAATCCTTGATTTATGGTTCGGCTCATTTTCCTGCTGGTACAATCAGGGCTCGTTTCCATAGTAAAACCACACAGTTAGTAGAGCACAATTGTTCAGAATATCGAGGTAGACGTGCTGGTTAACAGGTTTGTCCACGGTAACCAAAGGCCGGAACCGTACCAGGAAAAACACCCCCACGCGAGTACACTGCCAGCTCCAAACTTGACCGTAGGAATAGTACACTGCAGTAAATAGTAATCCCCCGGATGCCGCCATACCAAAACATGGTCATCGCACTGATGGATTGTGTATCTGGATTCATCAGTCCACAGGACCCGTTTCAATTGATCTACGATCCGCGATAAGTGTTCTTTACATCATGCTAAACGACAAGTAGCATTCCGAGTGGAGATAAAAGGCCGGTAAGCAGCCACACGACCACGGCAACCCACGGAATTAAGTTCTCTAAGAATGCTACGTGTACATACCGATGTTCCAGCATTTTTACTCACCTGTACACTGTGGTTTTGTGCAGTACTCCGTCGATTAGCTGTAACGACTTTCCGGAGGCTTCGATGTCCTCTATCACTGATTTATTTGGTCTGTCAGTACATTTTGCTACATCAGGCACGCCATATGTCTTCTACTTATCCAGTGCATCCAAAGCAGTTGACTTGGGTATGTTTAAACGCCTCTCGGTTTCTCTTATGCAACCCACTAATATAACACCCAGCAATGTTTTCTTTCTGAAAGTCAGTTCTCTCACGCCCTGACATTTTCACTCAACCTCACTGTGCGGCATGACCGCTATCAACTGCAGGCTTGTTGTTATACCGTTTGCAGCTTTACCACGCATCTTAACAACGCAGCGGGTCCGTTCATTTGCTTTTGTACATACCGGGTGTCCGGTTATTATTGTCGATATAGTGTAAAATGGTTAATTAAATACCAGAACAAATATTTCTTATCAATACTTTTTCACATTGATAGATCTGAAGTAATGAATTTATCATTTCTATTCAGACTATTTTAATTGAATTCCATTACGAAAGTTTTTTGGACTGTTGTTTTTTATTTGCTGTGATACTACCTCTTTTAAAGTTCGGAATACTTTAATTTTATGTTTCATTATGGCTTTGAAATAATTTACTATTCAATGAAAAAAAGGAAAAATTTAACGTTTAAGAAAGTTGCTCCGGAAAATTAAAACGATTTAAAAATTATCATTCAGTTATTTGTCGAAAAATATTTTATGTTAAAATAAATTACAGATTTGAAATTGGGGAAATGTTAGTATGTTTCGTAATCTGTGTAGTGCGGCGAAAACCCGCATCCCTAGATCTGAACCATGAAAAATATTTGTAACTGAAAATTTGACGTGTTATACATCACAAAAGCTAAAACCAAAACATATGAGATATATCTTTTCTTCTTCTAAAGACCTCATAACAAGGAATATCTCCCAAACGTACCTCAAAGAAGATACGGGAAATAGGACTTGCTGATTATACTAACGTAACACTTAAAGATCGAACAAAATGAACTAAAATTTCTCTAAAGTATGCACGTGATTCTAAAGCATCATTACGTTCTAGATCGTATTTTCTATTCTCGAACTCCTACTCTGAATTACCTTCTAGGTATTGCAATAAATCGAAATGTTCACACTGCATAACTGTTAGTGCAAAAGAAAAGCTAACAAGTAGTCATAACTTCTCACTCCTTCAGATGATTTTGCTAATGTAAATTAAATCCAGTGTGAAAGGAAATATGTTGGATAAAGAAAACTGAATCGGTGGGGAAAATGGTATTTCGAAACTGGCTCACGATTCTAAAAGAAGGCATATAGACCATCAGACTCATTTATTTCCGTTTATTTATTTTTTAATTTATAGTAAATATTAACGCATAATTAATACATTTTAAATCAAAGTGAAGTTCTAGTGTCTTTCAGCTATGCAACGATCTTAATATTATTATTTTCGTTTTACATTATGTAGTGTTGTCCTTAGTTGCCGTAGCAATTAAACCCTGTTTTCGTAACTGCTGCTGCGACGTCATCTTATCCAAAGAATTTCCATATGTCAGAGATGGATGATACCAGACGATCAGATTTCAACAATGATTCTGACAACTTCTGTTATCCGTTTTCATTACATCGAAAACGTTTACGTGGGATTTACTTTTCCGCTGTTGGCAAAGGTGCATAGCATCATAATTGTCACCATGTCAAATATTTCTACAAATATCTGTAGTTGCAGTAAGAGTGCTATTGCAACAGCACTAAAGGCGGAAATCTAGTGCAGGAAAAGTCTTTGGTGCGTTCTAGATTGAAAGCCAATTGCTTTGATTTCAAATAACATTCATAGACAACTTCAGTTAAATTTTCAAAAAAACTTACGGTAATACTCAGCAAATGGTGAGCTGACTACGAATATATAAGGGTTATTCAATAGGAAACAAGGCAACGAGCTCGGCAAACTGCAGATTGGGTTTACCGCGGCAGGGTCGACGCATATGGTATGTTGTACGACCTTGGTGTTACGACGCAGTGAAATGAGGCGCTTGATAACGCGACGACGGGAACAGTTGGCCTTTCTACTGGACCTCAAGCAAGTGTTCGGTCAAACCAGTTATGATTAAACCAACGAGCGTTGAACAGAGACCGATTATCCGATTTCTAACCGTGGGAGGTGTCGGGGGAGTACAGAAATCCATCACAGATTGAGTAACGTATGTAAAACTTGCATGCTTTTTTTCACTTGTTAAAGACTGGAGTAAGCGGTCCCAAGAGGCGAGGTCATCGTTGACTGAAAATTCGAGACCACGGCAAGCACACCTTGGGATCTCCGATGCTTCTGTCGCTGAAGTGTAAAGTCTGATTCGGAAAGACAGAAGGGTCACCGTGTAAGAATTTGCTGACAAAGTTGGAATCAGTGTAGGGAGTGTGCACAGCACTATCCGGGATTGTTGACAGTACCGGGAGATTTGCGCGCAGTGAGTGACACACAATTTGCACTCGGTGCAGAAATACAGTCGCATGGGTGTATTTACTGCAGAATCATGAGGAAGGTCAGCACTTCATCAACAGCATCATTGCTGGTAATAAAACGTGGTGCTTTCATTATCAACCTGAAAGCTAAAGAAAAAGCAGCCGATCGAAGCAAACGTCTTCTGCACCCCAAAGTCAAAGGGAATGCAGACAAGTGCACGAAAGGTCATGTTGAACGTTTTCCCACAGAAGTGTCTTCTGTTGGTGGAATTTCTCGCCACCGGAAAGACCGTAAACGCTGACCGCTATGCCGAAAAATTCAGATCTCTACTTGCACCACTCAAGTCCAAGCGGCTGGAACGGCTAACGGCAGGAGACATTTGGCTTCATTAAAACGCCCGCCCCAACACCGCGCAAATCGTTCAGTACTAAATTTTCAAATTCAGGTCCAAGACATTCCAGCATACAGAATACAGCCCTGATTTATCCCCCTGTGACTTTTAATTTCGGGGAGCTGTAGAAGCATCTGCGGCGTCGAAGATGAGCTAACTTTTGAAAATATTTCTTTCGGGCCTGTATTCACTAATATTAGAAAATGATATTCGTATCCTGAAATATAATTATAGTAAATGAACCAAAATATATCACAATTGGTAACTACAAGAAATATATATATATATATATATCACAATTGGTAACTACCAAAATTATTTGTATAAAAAGGAAACAATGAAAAGTCAAGACATTTTTACGTATCATTCAAAACTAAACCTTTTTCAGTAGTATGTATCTCAATCAAAAATTATGAACATTAATTACGAAGAAAAATGAAATAAAAAAATTACCGCTCAGCCAGTACTTATTTTCATAAACGAAATAAACTCAGTAGGGGTGTCACCTGATGTAAAAAAATCTGTATTTTCAGCAAACACATATTGTAGATCAATGGCACGAAATTTAAAATTAACATTATTTTGAAATTTTAGATCATGGAGCAACAAATATTGAAGACTCGTGCGACCTTAATCACTGAAACCATGAAAGATTTCCGTCTTTAGCATGATTTAATGATTAAAAGATGAGAAATATATACAATTAAAACCATGAGCACTTTCGAGGCAGCCGCTGCCTCGAAAGTGCTCATGGTTTTAATTGTATATATTTCTGCTCTTTTAATGATTAAATCATGCTAAAGACGGAAATCTTTCATCGTTTAAGTAGATCATGGAAATTATCTGGGCAAAAGATAACTTATTTTGCTTCCCCTAAGAGATGATACTTCTATGTTTAAAGTAAACTCAGAAATTTCATACTTTGATAGCACGTTTGTTTGAACTGGCTTTCTTTTCTACTTTCATTTTGTTCTCATTCCTGATTGTTCATCACTATGGACTTGAATCCCTTCAATATTTCCACAGCTGTCTGTTTTCCATCTGGTAAAAAGCATTATCTTTTAGCATTCGAAGACACATCACTCAATTTTGGTATCAATGATCCCTTTTTAATAACTGATAAATTATCCGGTGGAACACCACACTTATTTGTAACTTCAAATCCCCCGTTCCTGCTAAATGTTTTTTTTCGATTTTCACACCAATGGTTAAGTTTGGGGCTTGTTTAAAATAATGATTTTCCGGTTTTCTTAAGGTGGACGTCAAGTGAAAATCCGCCAATGTATTTTCAATGGGAAAATTTTGTTACATAAGTTCTCATACAAGAAATGCTTCTTGACTTGTGAAAATTCGCACACATGCGAAGAAGGCACTGAACTATAGGGAGTGGCAATTAAATTTCAGAAAAAATTATAAGAAATATTTTAAAATTAAAATTCTTTGAGATGGAGTAGTGTAGCCTATGGTTACTAGGTGGCGCTCTAGGTACGCCAAGTACTGAAAATGTGGCATAACTTTGAGGTTTTCCTTGAATATTAAAAGTTTTCTCACAAATAATAATAACTGAGCTGTCATAGCCATTAGTTTAGGATGTCAGTAATCATTTATATCATTTACATTACAGTTTATTGGCTTTTCTACCCTCAAACTTATGTAAAAAAGAATCACATGCTGGTTACTCTAAGATGCTGACCAAAGCTTTTACGAATCATTCCCAGCTAAGCCGGGGATGGGGGATGAGACTTCCTCCTCAGCGAAGTGGATTGACTGACGGTATCAGGTTTCTGTAGTATTTGGGGAAAGAGTAATTACGTGTGAAACCTATTGTGTTGACCCTTCTTTACGAATAATGTTCAGCGCTATTGGGACAAGGAATGAATCTTTGGCAGCGACAGAACGAACGAATCAACATTATTTTTCGTTTATTATTTTTTTCCATGAAAAAAATGTAAATGTGAAAAATGAAGAGAAAAATAATTATCAATAATAATGAATAGTAAAAGTAAGACACACGGAGGATTTCTTTATGGGGTGGCCCAAAATATTGAAGATGCAAATAAAAAGATATCCCAAAGAAAACATCTGCCAAAATATTGCAAAGCGATAAAAATATGTACCCCATACTAAAGGGCGCTTCTTATTATTCGTAAAATATATATTTAAAAATATGTACCAATATATTTTTAAAAAAGCAGCCAGAGAACGAAGAACCAAGTGATACCTAATGAAGAGTGGCCCGGCAAACTTGTCCACCCCACACTGAACAGGTCACTGGTAAAACAAGCGCATGATATAAAAATTTGGTACTTTATTTTTTTAAGAAAGAACAAAAGCTAGATATGAGCTCACAAATAGCAGCAACAGTCTTCGTTTCGGAATTTGTAATAGCTTTTTAAATTCGTTTTTCATCATGTTTCATTTCCTGTCTAGGATAAATCAATCTTTTTTTTTTAATTTGAGAAAATAACCCGTAAACCATAAAACAATTTTTATGCATTTGTTGTAAATAAGTACACGATATTTACACACAAGACATGGAAAAACAAAAGGTTTATCCAGAAATGAGAACTGACCAAAAGCGTAACAACGTGAAAGAACACAAAAATCATTCAGAGAACGTTAATATTGCCCTTAGTAACTTTCCCCCGTCTTGTGTCACAAATATTTGGCAGAATTGGATCAGACAAAATGGGAAGACGATTTTAGACTGAAATTTTGTTTTCACGTCCACTAATGACCCCTCCCCCTTCCTTTAATATCTGGCAATATGGGATTCGGCAAAATGTTTTTACACAAAATAGGAAGTAAAATTGCTACTGAAATTTCATTCCTCGTTTTACAGCCGATTTCCATTTGGCAATATGGGATTAGAAAAAATGAATTGCGGTTTTCATATGTGTCTTCTTCATACGCAGGAAATGTTTGCCATGGAAGCTAGCTGAGATAACAATTTTTCATTCTTTCTTTCCTTTCTTCTGTTGTTGTTTTTCTCTCAGCGTGTTATTATTACGTAGGCAAAATGGAGCCGCATGCAAATAAATAAATAAAAATCTGATAATCCTCGCACGTATGACCTCGAGTAATGTGAGTTGAACTGACATAAAAGAACTGCAAATGAATAAATACACTGACGGAAAAAAAAACCCAACACCACGAAAAAATAGTTGTAGAGGAATGAAATGGGGGCAATACATTTGTATAGGTAACATATTTAATCGATTAAGGTTTCAAGATCACAGCTTATTGTAAGCGCGAGAAAAGCCATTTTAAATGTGAAATGCTGGTACATTAATAACCGGTGTAACCGCCAGAATGTTGGATGCAAGCACTCAAACGTTCATGCATTGTGTCGTACAGGTGCTGGATGTCAGTTTGTGGGATGGAGTTCCATGCCTGTTGCACCTGGTCGGTCAATACCTCGACGGTTAATGCTGGTTGGGGGTGACGCTGGAGTTGTCGTCCAATGATGTCCCATACGTGCTCGATTGGTGAAAGATCTGGTGTTCTATAAGGCCACGGCAACATGTCGACATTCTGTAGAGCATGTTGGGTTACAACAGCGGTATGCGGGCGAGCGTTATCCTGTTGAAAAACACCCCCTGGAATGCTGCTCATGAATGGCAGCACAACAGGTTGAATCACCAGACCGATGTACAACTGTGCCGTCAGGCTGCGTGGGATAACGAAGAGGGTGCTCCTGCTGTCATAGAAAATTGCTCCCCAGACCATAACTCCAGGTGTAGGTCCAGTGTGTCTCGGCCGCAGACCGGTTGGTTGCAGGCGCTCACCTGGCCTCCTTCTTACCAACACACGGCCATCACTGGCACCCAGGCAGAACCCGCGTTCATCAGAAAACACAACTGATCTCCACTCCGACTACCAATGAGCTCTAGCTTGACACCACTGACGTCGCAAACGGCAGTGGTTTGGAGTAAGTGGAATGCACGCTACAGGGCTTCTGGCTCGGAGCTGTCCTTCAATTAACCAATTTGTAACAGTTCGTTGTGTCAGTGTGGTGGCAACTACAGCTCGAATTGCTGCCGCAGACGCGGTACGATGCGCCAAGGCCATACGCCGTACACGGCGGTCTTCCCTCTCAATAGTGCCACGTGGCCGGCCAGAGCCCAGTCTTCTTGAGGCAGTACTTTCCCTTGACCACCGCTCGCTGCCAACAATGATGCACAGCAGCTACATTCCTGCCAAGTCGTTCTGCAATATGGCGGAAAGAAAATCCACCTTCTCGTAGCTCTATTACACGACCTCGTTCAAACTCCGTGAGCTGTTGATAATGGCTTCTTCGTCTTCTTAAAGGCATTCTTGACTAACATCAATACACTACGTCGAATCTCAACGATAACTAACGCTCACGAACGTTACAGCGCGTATTTACAGCAAACCTGCTTTGCATGTTCCGAGGGGCGCTACTAGCGCCACACGTATGCGCCAAGCGCGAAATTTGCATAGACGTCATCTTACAGATGTACTCTCACCGCCTACCAACTGTCGTTTATCTAACACAGCCTCTTCTTGGTGTTGGGATTTTTTTTCCCGTCAGTTTATGTATAATTTTTATTAACATTAATAAATATATTCCCACCCCCCCCAAAAAAAAGAAAACAACAACTGTATGCCCACACAATACCACTGTCTCATCCACTCCCAGTCCTACCTCAAGCCATAAAATCCTGGAAATATAGTCCCCGTCAACTAACCTTCGTGGAAGGTACGGAACAGCTATACCTACTCTTCGGAAAACGGTGACGAGCGTTTAGGATGAAAATCAACATAATCATTGCTCAGAATCCATTTTTGTCTGTGTGAAAATTGATATTTAAAATTTTCAAAATGGCAGAGCGTTTCAGTAATAGATTTGATACGAGAAGTTACTCAATCAATATCCTTGCACTTTCGGCAGCTTAGTCCATCTGGCAAGTTTACGCAACTTGGAGACTGGTGGGGGTGGGCAGTGGAAGGTACAGAAATCTTCTGCCAACATTCGCTAAACACAGGCAATAAACTGACAATCTGACAAATGCGTGGGGTAAGCAACCGTGGGGAAAACGATTTTTCCAAGTTAGGACCCTACCTCACCCCGATTCTGTTCTATCTGCACTGTTCTTTCGAAAGATAGGAAGATGCAATGATCTACGTTTAGGTCATCAAGTCATAAATGGGGAAAGCTAGAGAAATGTTCACAGCAAGGAACACAGCGGGATTGGAGTATGATGCGAATTCATACCACTGGCTAGCTTGCCCTTCACAGTCCCCCTTAGTTTGACGTGGAGTCAGTCAGTGTAGTTTTCCTGGGCATGTGGTCTCCGCATTTGTTGTTTTTCTGCCTGTTGTTATCTCACCTATTGTTCTTCCCCGTGTTTCATTAGTTGTAGATGATTGTAGATTCCTTTGCATTTTGAACTGATTTTGTATGTTCTGCCTAAAAAAATGGGAACAATGGGGAACGTGTGAGGTGAAGAGACTGAATACAGGAAAAATACTCTATATATTTAGAGAAAAAAGAAAATTAGGATTTCAGTGGGGAAGGAAATACATTTTTTTTTAATTTCATTTTTGAAGGATTTTGAATTATTTGTTTTAACGTAATTGCTAATGAAATCCAGATTGCTAATATAATAAAAAGAGAAACTAAATAAAAATGCGTACACTACAAAATTTAGGTGACTCATCGTACCCTGTTTTTCTTTAGATACTTTCGTACATACAGTGCTATCTTAAGTTGGTTTCGAGCCTCGCATTAGTCAAGGGACTACAACTTAATGTTTTAATCGAAAGGAAAAAAGAAATTCCCTGAGAACTTTTAAGTGTAAAATCAGTATTTGGGAATTTTCCGTGTAAGTTAGTTTGACCCCTCCCCCCACACACACACAAAAACACACACCGGCTGCGTGAAGGAAACATACCCCGTCGTCATTTCTGATATACTTTCCTCAGTCGATTTTCAATATTTCATTTTTCTGTTGCCTGTTCTGAAAGTTCCTGGAAGTATTCCCATAGGATGCATTTTTTATGATGTGTATTCTTACAGGATTCTCCCTCGAAATACAAACTGGCAATTTGTAAGGGTTTTCATTGAATTTTTGGAAGATAATGCTATCACTATGTAGACTGCGTGCCTCAAGAAAAGCGTGTGTGTGGAGTGGGTAGGGTGGGGGCTGGTGGCATGTGTGTAACAAAACATCTTAATTTCATCTAAAGGCAGCCAGACCTCCACCTTGCACACGCATTAACAATGGTTGGCGGAAGACCGCCACACAGGAATTGTGCCACACGTCTTTCAGCAACTTAGAAAATTGCCAAACATCGGAAAACCGCCACACAGGAAAACTGCCACACGCTTTTCATTAAGAGGTCGGGTACTAATTGCTATTCCTCGGAGGAACACTTTGAATGTGTGGCAGTTTTCCAAGTTTCCGAATTATGTGTGGCAGTTTCCCAAGGTGCTTAACGATGGGAAGAGCTCTTTTGTTTGTCTGAATTTTCATGTCGGTTCATACTTAGGGCAACTGGTCACAGAAGTCCGAGGGGGGAGGGGGGGTTATAGATTGCCGTTTCCTGGCCTATTTTGAAAATTGAATTGGGAAGTCCAAACAATTATTCTACCAATGTCATATTCACAGCAACTCATATTAATAATGTTGGGCGCGCTTACTTAGGCACAAAATATTAATTCATAGGCCCTAGGCCTTTTTAAATTTTTGATCGTTTCAATGCCATATTGACAACATTTAAACAGCAAATCAAGTTACTAATATTACGCTTTTACTTGGGCACGAAATGTTAATTCATAGGCCCAGACCTAGGGTCTATGAATTAATATTTCGTGCCTAAGTAAAAGTGCAATATTAATGCATTTATTTGTTGTGCAAACGTTGTGAATGTGGCATTGATAAAGCAAAAACTAAACAGTGCCTGAGGCATATGAATTAATATTTCGTGCCTAAATAAACCCCAATATTATTGAGTTCATTTGCTGTGTAAATTTTGTGAATCTGGCATTGGTAGAATGAAAACTGTCAAAAAGGCCTAGGCCTAGGAGTTAATATTTCCTGCCTAAGTAAAAGCGCAATATTATTACATTTATTTGTTGTGTAAACGTTGTGAATATGACAATGATAATTATGTGTGGCCGTTTTGTTAGGCAGGGAATATTAATTCATAGGCCCCGGGCCTAGGCCTTTTTAATAAAAACTGTTAAAAAGGCCTAGGCCTAGGGCCTATGAATTAATATTTCCTGCTTAAGAAAAGGCCCAATATTATTAATTTCATTTTCTGTGTAAACGTTGTGAATATCACATTGGTAGAATGAAAACTGGTAAAAGAGCCTAAGCCTAGGCCTCGGGCCTGTGAATAAATATTTCGTGCCTAAATAAAAGCGCAATATTAATAACTTGATTTCATATATAAACTCCGTGAATATGACACTGGTAGAATAAAAACTGTTAAAAAGGCCTATGCCTGTTGCCTAGAACTTTAATATTTGTGCCTAAGTAAAAGCGCAATCCTATTGACTTGATTTGACTCGTAAGCGTTATGAATATAAAGTCGGCGGATTAAAAGCTGTTAAAACGGCCGAGGTGTAATGCTTCTGAATTAATTAAGTAAAAGAACAATATTACAAATTTGACATGTTATGTAAATATTTAGTGCCTCAGTAAAAGTGCAGCGTTATTAAAATTCTCATCTTATTGTCCTTTCCTGAACACAGCAATTTTCGCTTGGCTTATATAAAACGTTTTCTCGAAATTTGTTTGGAGTTCCTAATTTAATTGTCAATATAGGCCAGGAAACGGCAATCTTTATAACCCCCTCCCCTCGAACTTCTGTGGCCAGTTGCCCTAAGTATGAACCGACATGAAAATTCAGACAAACAAAACAGCTCTTTCCCATCGTTAGGCGGTAAACGGTAAAAATACCCCCGGGAAAAAACACCCCCGGAGAAAATACCCCCGAAAACTGAAAAGCGGAAAAAATCCCCCGGAAAAAATCCCCCAGAACAAACGGTTCACTGTAAACTGCCACACAGGAACACTGATGTGTGGCAGTGTTCCGGTGTGACAATTTACCGACAACCCTGCCACACATCTTTCAGCAACTTGGCTACAAAAGTTTAAAGGGGGGGGGGCTATAAAGATTGCCGTTTCTGGGCCTACTTTTCTAACTGAATTGCGAAACGAATTTCGCGAAAACTGTCCATGTAAGCCAAGCCAGAATTGTACTTTAATTTGAAGAAATAAATTGCCGAGGATCCGAGGTACACTTGGGGGCTAAACCCCCAATTTCCGTAATATTAGATTCTGGGCCACTGCAGTGTATCCAGGAAGTTCCCCTTGAAGCGCCCGCGAGGTCCGTGAGCTTTGGGGTGGGGGGTCCCAAAAATGTTCAAATGGCCGTAGAGCTGTAAACGTTAGAAACATGCTTTACATAATGATTCTCTACACGTCCACGAATTTTCAGGAGAGTGGGGTGCAAGTTTCTAAGAGCGCAGACAAGTCTTCAAGGTAAGGGATTTGCTCGTAATTTCTATGCTTCATGTTCTGTTTAATGGTAAACTATGTATGCCCTTCCCCCTCCCCCAGAAATTTGGTGAATCCTGTGAGAGGGATACGAGGTGCTTGGTTTGGAGGGCTCTATCCCCCAACTTCCGTAATTTTATATTCTGGACCTCTAGAGTCGGTCAGTGTATCCTCGATGTTACCCCTGAATAGCTCTTAGAAACGCTGAAAATTCGTGGTCGTGTACAGAATCATTATATAAAACACGGTACTAATGTTTGCAGCTCTACGTGCATTTTAACATTTTGGGGGAAGCCCCCCCCCAAACCCATGGACCTCGCGGACACTTCAAGGGGAACTTCCTGGATACACTGACAGACTTCAGCGACCCAGAATATAATATTACGGAAGTTCGGGGCAGAGCCCTCCTCCCCACCAAGTGTACCTCGGATCCTCGGCAATTTATTTCTTCAAATTAAAGTACAATTCTCGCTTGGCTTACATGGAACGTTTTCCCGAAATTCGTTTCCCAATTAAGTTATCAATGTAGGCCCAGACACGGCAATCTTTATAGACCCCCCCCCCCATTGAACTTTTGTAACCAAGTTGCTGAAGATGTGTGGCAGGGTTGCCGGTAAATTGCCACACCGGAACACTGCCACACATCAGTGTTCCTGTGTGGCAGTTTACAGTAAACCATTTGTTCTGGGGGTATTTCTGCCGGGGGTATTTTTTCCGGGGGCATTTTTTCCGCTTTTCAATTTTCAGGGGTATTTTCTCCGGTAGTATTTTTTCCTGGGGGTGTTTTTAATTACATCCTCGTTAGGCACCTTGGGAAACTGCCACACATAATTCAGAAACTTGAAAAACTGCCAAACATTCAAAATGTTCCTCAGAGGAATAGCAATTTGTGCCCGGCCCCTTAATGAAAAGCGTGTAACAGTTTTCCTGTGTGGCAATCTTCCGGTGTGGCAGGTTTCCTGCGTAGCAATCTTCCGGTGTGGCTGTTTTCCTGTTTGGCGGTTTACAGTGAACCTAGTACAATATCACGGGCCGGCCCTGACTGCGGGGCAATAGGTTTGCAAAGAATCTGCTAGCAAGCTGTTGCTAAGAAAAGAGTGTCGGGTTTCCAAATCATGCCTCTGTTTTGTAAACTGTAGTCTGGTAGAGTGTACGATTTGCTGCAGCATGCACGCTAGATGTCTGCGGTTATTTTCGATCAAAATGTGCGGAAGTCCGGAACTGTATCTGCACTGCTGTGTCCATCATGACACCATGGGATGCATAGCATTGCACTCTGCTAGGTTGGCGTAACCTCAGGGTACTGCATTCCAGCTTTACAGATATCGATTATTCATATTTTCTCAGAGTTCAGTAATTTCCCATATGGATTGCTGTTTCCTTCCCCGGGCATATAGAGAATTTCGGACATTGTGATCGACCTCTATTCTCTTACTTTCTATATTCTGTCCGCTATGAGAAACCGAAATACCTCATTCTACGTGAATGCTTTTCATTTACAAGCCACAAATCAGAAAAGAAATAAATTTTGTATTTGTACAAATATGTGTTCATAGTGGTTGTTTGGAGTAACAAATAAACTTAATCTTCCGCTTGGGAAAAAAGCATCACTCCTTTAGGCTGCAACCGTACTATTGTAATATCGTAAATATTAACTTTGGGTGCATTAGACATATTTATCATACTCTAAGATTTGTATTTAAAGGAAATTTTGTGTATATAAAAATGTTGAAAAGCTATTATGCGCTAAATAAAATTTTCACCAATGCATAATAACATAATACTATTTACAAGCTGCGTGTATAAATTCATTCGTACTCGTGGATTATCAGTTGAAAAACATTCGCTTCCCAACACAGAAAATATCTTCGAAACTCACTTTCAATCCTTGGTACAAAAATGTTATTTGAAAAACCATTGCGTTTTGGAATATAACCTAGCAAACGACTCTTCACTTATTTTGTGAGCAAAGTGTTTTTCCAAAATATTATTTATTGAAAACTATGTTACATCACGGACAGGTTTTTTATGCCACTAATGTATATATAATATTTTTATAAACCCATTTATTCTTTGCAGGGAAATATTAGCGATTCCCTAATTTTTTCTTCTCTAATTTTCAAAACAACCTAGATGCTGATACAAATTTGCAAAATGCGCCTAGCGGACGAAATCGGTCCCAACTAATGTAACGGAAGAAATATGCACCGATATATTCGACCATTAGGCTCTCTGTATGAAACTAAAAATGTTAACATTATGAACTTCGTAATTATGTGCTTGGTTTATTCCTCTGTAGTACTGGAGAAATGCGGATTGATGTGGGCCAGTACTATGCCCATAGCACAAATGCTTTGTATTTCAAGTCACGTGTAATTTCTTGATTGCAAGCGCAATCGGAGCACAACATCCTATATTCTAAAGAGATTTTACTCTCCACACAAAAGACATAATAGCCATAAAAGGACAAGAAATTCAATCTAGGTTGAAGAAAATGGTTTATTGGCAAGGCACCTGCTGATGTCTTTTGGACGACATTCATATGCTATCAGGCATTACTGGTAAGAAAGTGCACGTATAAAACAGTGAAACTGAAAAAGGATAGAGTAAAAATTGATATATAACTTTAAAAATAGTGAAAAAAGATAAAATAGTAAAGTAAATTTCCTCCTTCACCGGTATCTGTTAAAATTTGAATTGTTTATCAGTTCCCCTTTGCTGTCATATATCACAAATTTTCGGATCATTTGTGTTAGCAGAAAAAAAAGCTTGCATTTCACTTGCCTAAAACCAGGGCTTTTCCTAAAACGACGTTGTAAAGGAAATGTACTGAGCTTGGGAAACATGGGGGTGAGAAAGGAGGGTAGGTAGCCAGGCCTTTGTAGAGAGCTGTAAACTGATCCTGCATCTGATAAGGGAAAGTGACCATGACACTAAAACCCCCGCAAGAAGGGGGTAGGAAACAACCGTGCGATTTTCAGCGCCACCTATGAGCAGAAGCTTTACGTTAGACATGCCTTTATATCCACCTTAAGAGCGCTCTTTATATCTCTCAGCAGCTGACTAGTTGAAGTGACACGAAATTTAGGAAATGTATCCAACTTAAGTTTGTGTTACCTACGTGAGTCTTCTTGAACAACGTTAATCGAAGAATTGGGTGACATACCACAGGAGATAAACAACTGCGGTCGGAAATTCCATTCCTAGAAGGACCTCATTTATCAAGTGTCTTGCTTGGTACGAATAAGATTGATACCGCCCCAAAAGAAAAAATATCTGAACGGTCACGAGAGTAAGAGGAGCGGCTTTGATATTCATAAATTGTGTCTTGTCGCCTGAAAGCAGGACTTGGTTTTCCCGTCATCGATATCATTCATTACATAGAGCGAGGTCTACCTAAGTAGAAGTATACCGTGTATTTCCTTGAGCTTCAATGGCTCATTATCTGTTCGTTGCATTTCCAGGTGAGATTTCCCTTTTTCTTAAAATTGTTGGTAATTTTATGAATAAGGCATTAATCATAAAAACCATGTAGAACTAGGAATGTTTGGTAACAAACATTCCTAGTGCTACATGGTTTTACATCAGCAAAAATGTATTTTCCGTCATGTGAAAAAAACGTCATCGTTGACAAAAACACTTTGTGATTGTCCACGCAGTCACTTTGTCATGGATGATAACGTGGGCCAATTGTAAATCACTCGAACATAAGTATTCACATTAGCATCTCACACCTTTCGAAGGTGTATCAGTACTGCTATAGCTTGAACAACAGTAGAAGTCTGGAAATATTATCAAACAGAGAGCTGAATGTATCGTCAAAACTGTTAACTTGATTTCAAAACCATTGAGACATGGATAGTGGTCTGTTATGTTACTGTAAAGGAAACATAAAGAATAATCTAATATTTTTTATTTGGCGCAATGCCAGTTTTGCAGTATTTACCATTTTATTGAAGGACCTTCATTCTCACAAATTTTAGCAAATATATGTACATAATGATTTTAACAAATTACTCTAAACTTTGCTTTAAAACTTCTTTGAGCAATATTTAATAAAATCTATTTTCAAAAAACATTACTGTCATGTTAGCGACAAATTTGATTCTATTATTGTAATGTGCTTAAAACCGAGAAATTTAATATGAAAACGAAAATCTTTAGAAACTTGATTGGTTGTTGAAATTTATGCGCATAATTTTTTAGAAGACACTAATGTTCATTTGGGATAAAAGTATTTACTTAGGGATAAAAAGTATTTACTTAAAAATATTAAATTTAGTGAATGCATTTACATTTAAAAAAACGGGACAGGTTTCTTTTGTGTTCAATAAAAATCCTAACACCACGAGAGAATTTGTATTATTTCTATGAAATCAGACTGCTTACACACTCCAGGACTTTATTTTTAAAATACATACATTCTTTGATATACCTGTATTTAATTACATCCTTAAAACCATTTTTTCTCTTTACCCAATATTTTACATGCCTTGTATGTAATTACACCGTTCATGGAAATTCCTTCTCAGGAAGACAACCTTGAGCTACACTACCTCTTGTCGCTGATTTATTTCTTTCTCCTATGAATTGTTTCTTAAAAACCTTTGTGTAATGCCCTGGAGTATATTCGCAAGATTTTCCCTCATAATAAGAAACCTGAGAGACTTTTTTAATTCTGCTATTGCGACATGTTAAGCCGTGATCTCAATACGTTCCTGTTTCGTATATTATGCATGGGAAATTGTTTGATTTTCTGTTATGTGTTATTGACACAAGGACCTCGATGGGCCAAAGTTCTTCAAGTCCATTGGCTAAAAGTAAAAATAAAAACAATAATTTGTCCTTTAAGTTCAATGTCCAGTTTGCCACCCTAAATACAAGAAGTCGTTACATGCTTTGGTCTACTGAGTGGACAGCAAAAAATTGTGTAAGAAATCTGTCATACGTTCAGCCGTCGTTTCGTTTCAAAGAACGAATGCATCTTAATGTTATTTTTTTTAACTTCCCTGCGTGACATACAAGAAAAGTAGGATATCTATTAAATATTCAGCACTTTGGTCTCGTATTAAGAAAAATTAGAACGGAATCACAATAAATAACACAACGGACGTATGACACTAAAGCATACAACCGTTAAAGGAACGTGATTTCTATGACTAACCACACTACTTTGATCAATATTACACTACTACTTTTAAAAATTTCAACATGTAGAAAGTGTCGCACTATTCAAATGAAATTTACCTCACTTATCTCTCATGTTACAGGAGATAACTGACTACATTTGAAGAGACCAGATGTTTTTGCTTCAAAAATCAGTGTCCGGTTAAGCCACCTGCAGCGTCAATAACAGTTTCCACACCTCATCGCAGTGAATGGATGATGTTTTTGATATCGTCCTGGGAATAACCTCTCACTCTGTTTCTATGCAAGATCAGAGTCATTGATAGTGACTGGCGGATGTACTTGACGGGCCAATTTCTTAGGCACCATGTCTCAGACATGCTGTATCGGTGACATATCCGGAGAACCTTCAGGCCAGGAAAGAAGCGGTATTTGTCGTGTATTGAAGAGGTCTTGAATATTTCGGACTACAGGTCGCCGAGTATTTTGCTTCTGGAGAACAGCTCCAGAACAACTCTAAAGAAAGAGTACCACCTCTACCCCTAAACCACCCCTGATGTATTGCTGGCTGTTGTGGTATCCCCGAATTCATATCAGGAGAGATTGAGAATTGAACCCAATAGAGCCCCAAGGCATGACGATTGGTTTTCAGCCGGTCTGCAAATGCCTGCTGCAAAGTGCTGTTAACCACGAAGTTTGTGAACCCATATGCGATCATCATATAATGCAACAAGTTGAATCGTGACTCGTTAAAAACCACGACCTCTTGCCGATCAGTGGCTCAGTGTCTCTTGCAGACTCCATTTCAGCCTGAGATTGAGAGTCAAAGGAATTAGCCACAGTGGGACACCAGCTTTCTTTTGGTCTGGCAATTTCGAACCCTGCTGGAGGACAAAACGTGACTTGTCAAAGTAGTGTACTGCTAAACAGATACTGTGGATGTCGCCGAGGGATCAGTCACTGCCATGCAGTGGAGTTGTCCGTCATTGCATGTAGTCGTCCGATTTTGCGGTCCACTTCTAGGATTTTTCTGTGTCCAAGCTTCATTTTCCCACTGACACCTGGTTCGAATCACTGTATTAGCTTTAGTCCCATACGAGCGGCGATTTCCATGAAGGAAAATACAGCTTCTCTCCTTTGTAGAATCGTTCCCGCTCAAAGTCTGTGAGGTGTTCAAAATGCAAATTTGTTCGGCGATGTGGCATGCTGAGACACAAAGAACATACTTTTGATTCAATGTCTGCACTTCCCTGATTGTAACATCTCATTTAAACTAACGTTTTATCGCCAAGACCAAAAAGGTCGGACGTTGCTGTACTAAAGCCGCATGCAGAATTTGCCTGATATTCAACTCATTTGCATATCCCAACCTGTTGTATATATATGTATAAGTTTCAATCTAATACCGGCAGTCTCTCATGCTGTTTCAATTTTCATAAAGAGTAGAACATACGATTTAAGTAGCGCACTAAATTCAGCAGTTTGCTCTTTTATTTCTGCCTTTTGAAACAATACTTTTTTGTATGTGAATTAGTAATGCAGTCGATAGCTAAATTCCCGGCGAAAGCTTAATAGTATTTTTCTTCAAGTATAAGGTTAAGTGATTTTATAAAACAATTCCTCGCCCGAAATTCCGAGTGCTGACATTGGAGTTTAAATAACCTGGATTTCAATGAAACATGTCTTTGTACCTCAGGATATCCGAAAGAAATCTTTTCATTATGACTCACAAAAAAATATGTTTTATGTAGCTTCTCGGGCTTTAGTGCTTGGAGAAAGAAAGGAATTTTCATGATCACTCATATTTTAATACAAATCTCTCTGCATATAGATGATGCATTTCACGTTGATTCATTACAGCTGGATGAAGTCAATGTGTGCACAAAAAGCGACTAAAACGAAAAGGAAGTCATGTACCCTTCATGAGCAATGGACGGAATCCATTGGTCATTAGCACATCCTTATTTCAGGACAAAATATTTTATTTCATAGTAATGTCAAAACTCTCTTTAACATGTAAAGCAGCGATGCAAAAGAAAGAAATGCAGAGGTAAATTTATAGTATTTTTTTGTCTAACCACAAAGATTCCAAGCTTTCAGAATTCCGTTCAACCCATTTCGCAACAGCAGTAAAAAGTTTGAACTATTTACTGTCTTCTGGTGTTTCGGCAACTTTCAGAAAAACAAAAATTATTATGTGCTTGAACCGTTTCGATTTTCGTGAAAACAAAAGATATTATCCTTTTGAAAGATATATTTCCTAATAAGATGAAAGGTATGTCTATAGTATATAAGTGCTTAGCCTTCCTCTGCATAGGATAACAAGAGAATTACCATTATTTTCTCTTGTAGCACCACTGATTTTAGAGCAAAATGAGGAAATCGTTTACCAGTAAAAATTTAGAGAACAGGTTGTCAGTTTTCAGATTGGGTAACGGTGAAAGAAAATTTGCCATTGATTATAATCGCCATAAGAGAAAGGTCATTGGAAGATATTTCAGAAGTAACTTACATTAGTTATTTGTTTAAAATTGAAAAAAAGAAATTATGTGAACATTACAATTATAGTCAATTTCAAAAATAAAGTCTTGTATCATGATCAAAAAATTAAATTATGAAGCAAAATATGCAATTTTTTAAAGAAATGTGAGGACATTAACATGAGTTTTAACGAAGGAATGGCCTCAGAAAATGTTTTTCTTAAGGCGAGCAGTTTTGTTTCGCCGTATAACATTTGCAAAGGCAGAGCTTTGCTTTAAGATTTTAGGTAACCACCAGTACTTCCGTAATTACAAGAGATACTGTGAAGCAACTGCTGAAAAGAATTCCATAGTCTTAGTGGTTGAAACAAGAAGATATAATTTAACAGGACATGGCGAAATCTAGTTCCACCTCTCACAGACAAGAACATGGACGTCAACTGCAGTTTTCAGCCAAATTTTGTGGTTAGTTGTAACTTTATATATTTCATTTTGAGAACTCTGAGGCGACAAATTATTACAAGAAAGAAGACCTATGTGTTACACCGTCCGCCACTTGATACCCATAGACGATGAGCTGAATCATGCTTAAGCTAAAAATGTAGCGACGGTTGATTTTTGAAATACACTGTTTTTTCAATACTATCTCATTTTTGAAGTAATTAGATATCTAATGTATTCACTTCTATTTCCCTAGAGCTGTCTGCTTCTCCTCACAGGAATCACATATTTTTCTGTGGGACCTTAAAGCACTTAACTCGCTTACACCTCAGCTCACATTTATTTACCAGTGCGATTTTAATACCAATTTATTGATTGCGTAAGGAAACTAATGGTACAATCATAATCATACAACTAATTATCGAATTCACGTTTTGTAGCCATTCCTTCATCCGACACCGACGCTTAACATGGTTTGTTTCCTTAAGTTAAAATAATAGTTCAAAGAGGTTTTTTCTCAGTAGCTACTGAACTGGTACTGAAGCAAAGTAATGCCGCTTCATAATGAGCGTATACGTTGTGAAAATAATGACTGGGTAATGATGGAGTAATGACAACGCCGTAAAGAAGTGCAGTAGGGACGGTATTATTGAACGTGTTAAATCCGCTGTAGGTATCGTCACACAAAGGGGATTTATTGTGACACTAAGATCCTTATATTGAAAAAATGTGATTCGTACAACTCTAAATACATACCTTCTATACTCTGAGAAATAGAAACGGAAGCATACGCTAGAAAGGTTAATAATTAAAACCCCCTGAACTTACCACAGCCGTTGGTTCCTGAGAACACGTTATCTAGCCAATAATTCGAATGATAATCAAAGATATGCTTTACCTCCAAGTGCTTGAATGATAATAAAAGTTTTGGGTTACAGTTATTTCTCAACGATGAATGCAATTTTAAGGAAACAAACTGGACAGCAATGACTGAATAGTGTGATTAAATATATATATATATATGTGTGTGTGTGTGTGTGTGTGTGTGTGTGTGTGAGGTCAGGTGCTTCGTAACATCACAGCCACTCCTTGACAAATGTCAACCCCGCCTTCTCGTGGTGCATCCTGTTCCCACTAAAGCGGCTCTGACGACCACCAATAGCGATATAACTATACCAATGGGATCAGAGGAAATTCTATCCCACACTCACCAACCCGCTTGGCCAGCGTGGTGAGTTATGGCCAAACACCTCCAAAATGACTCTACAACTTAAATCTTGGCCCTCAGTCTCCGGCAGCTGGAATGTAAATTGCCAAGACAGCGATCAGTGCGACATGAAGCCAGAGGGTTCTAAGCATCCCCGGAGGACCGGACTAGGCTGCCATCTGATGCTGACCTTGGCTACGTATAATGGACGCTCCCTATCTTCTGATTCGAGGCTTCTTGAATCGGAAGAGTAACTACAAAGGATCAAGTGGGACATCGTCGAGCTAAGTGAGGTAAGGTGAAAAGGAGAAGATCTCAGTGAACTGAAAAGTGGACATCTCTTTACCTATCGTGGGACAGATACTGGCAGAACTAGTGGTGTTGGATTTATAATAAACAAGAAACTAAAGGATAAAGTGGTAGAAGTTGAAAGTTCCTCTGATAGAGCTGCACGACTCGTTATCCAACTCTCGAGAAGATACCAGGCTCAGATTATTCAAACTTATGCACCCTCCACAAGTCCTCCTGAAGAAGAAATTGAAGAATTTTATGAGGAAATGTTTCATCTAAATAATAAAGGTAAGCAGCACTTGAAAATAATTATGGGAGATTTCAATGCAGAAATAGGGCAACGGCAACAGAATAAAACTTCAGTAGGTAAATTCGGTCACGGCAACAGAAACCAGCGTGGAAATACTCTAGTTGAATTTGCAGAGGCAGAAGGGTTTTTCATCTTGGACTAATTCTTCAAGAAAAAGCCACACAGGAAATGAACATGGAGACATCCAAATGGGACGACAAGTGAAATTGATTTTATTATGTGTAACAGAAAATTTGTCATAGAAGATTGCAGTGTGCTAAACAAGTTCAACACAGGTAGTGACCATAGATTGGAGATATGTAAGATGCACCTCAACAAAAACTCGAACATGGCAAGCTCATGAGACAAACAAAATGTATTGACACAACCAACCTTAAAAAACACCATAATACTTTCAAGTTGGAACTGAAGAACAGATTATCTGCTTTAAAAAGTCCTAACATCGGAAGAAGTGGATATTTCTGAAGTTAACAGAAAAGTAACCAAAGCTCTTATGGAAACAGCAACAAAATTAGCTGGGTCTAAGAACAAGTTGCATGTAAACAAATTATCAGGAAAAACGAAAATGTTGATGGAAAAAAGAAGAGAGATGAGGACAATTAAAGAAGATGTGACTTCCAAAGTGGAATATATAGAGCTATGCAAGACAGTACGAAAAAGTATCACTGAAGATGTAAGGGAATTCAACTGTGAGCTAGTGAGGAAAGTAATTGAAAACAACCAAAGCCTAAAGATAGCAAAGGTTCATCTCAGTAAGAGAAGAAAACAGATTATGGCACTGAGAAAAGAAGATGGTTCTGTAACAAGAAATAGAGGCGAAATTTGGACAAGTGGGAAAGATTTCTATTCCAAATTATATGAAAAGGATGATACATGTACTCCAGACATCATGAAAGGTACTAGTACCAGAGTTCCTCCAGTCCTCCCAGCAGAAGTTGCAAATGCAATCAAGAACATGAAGCGGGGAAAAGCTCCAGGAGAAGATGGAATTACTGTAGACATCATACAAGAAGCAAGTGGAGAAATCGAAACAGCACTCGCCCAAATATTCACTCGATGCCTTAATGAAGTGAAGATTCCTGAGGATTGGAACAACGCTACAATGATCTTGCTACATAAAAAAGGTGACATTGAGGATCTGAGGAACTACAGGCCTATCAGCCTCCTCTCAGTGGTTTATAAAATCTTCGCTAAAGTTCTTTAACACCGTTTGAAGGTGACACTGGACATGGCTCGACCGAGAGAACAAGCAGGATTCAAGAGTGTCTACAGCACAATAGATCATATCCACGTACTGAGAGAACTAATTGAAAGAGCGAGGGAATATAAAGTTCCATTGTGCATGGCTTTTATCGATTACGAAAAAGCCTTTGATTCGGTGAAACCATCAGCAGTTACAATAGCTTTGAAATCCTGCGGTATTGAAGATGTGTACATTAATATTAATAATAACATCTATGAAAATGCAAATGCAAAGATTCGGCTGTTTGAAAATACAAAACACATAAAAATTGGAAAGGGAGTGAGACAAGGTGACACCATATCTCCGAAGCTCTTTAATGCTACATTGGAAAATGTCTTTCAATCACTGAACTGGGAAAACAAAGGAATAAAGATTAATGGAGATTATCTAACCTACCTTCGTTTTGCTGATGACGTAGTCATTTTTGCAATTACGCTAAAAGAGCTGCAGAATATGTTCCAGGAACTTGCTGACAAGAGTAAAGAAGTGGGATTAAAATGAACTTTCAGAAGACAAAAGTGATGTTCAATGCTTTTACAAGAAATGAAGATTTATCGATTGATGGAGAAAAACTAAAGATAACAGACACGTACGTTTATCTTGGACAGCAGATATCAAGTGAGGGTCACATTGATGAAGAAATGAAGGACGAAGGTCTCCCCAAATTTCCTCCACAACGGTCTGTCTTGTACCAGTCTCCTCCATGTCACCCCTGCAAACTTTCGAATTTCATCCACCCATCTCCCATGTGGTCTTCTTCTGGGTCTTTTCCTGTCCCTTGGATAATCTAAAATTTCGGCTGTCCATCGATGATCTGTCCTTCTGGCATTATGTCCAGCCCATTGCCATTTCAGGGATTTAACTCTGATCATGATGTCTTCCACTCTTGTCATTTTTCGGATCCACGAGTTCCTCTTCTTATCTCTCCTGGTTACACCAAGTATGCACCTCTCCATGATGCTTTGAGTTGTCTGCAGCCTTTGTATGTCTCTTTTAGTTAAGGTCCACGTCTCTGCCCCATACGTAAGCACTGGAAAGATGCATTGATCAAACACTTTTCTTTTAAGACATAATGGCATATTGCTCTTGAAAATTATGCTGTTTCTTCCAAAAGCTCTCCAGGCAAGTTTTGTACGCCGATTAATTTCTTCATCAATGTGACCCTCACTTGATATCTGCTGTCCAAGATAAACGTACGTGTCTGTTATCTCCAGCTTTTCTCCATCAATCGATAAATCTTCATTCCTTGTAAAAGCATTGAACATCACTTTTGTCTTCTGAAAGTTCATTTTTAATCCAACTTCTTTACTCTTGTCAGCAAGTTCCTGGATCATACTCTGCAGCTCTGATGGGGTAGTTGCAAAAATGACTACGTCTTCAGCAAAACGAAGGTGGTTTAGATAATCTCCATTAATCTTTATCCCCTTGTTTTCCCAGCTCAGCGACTGAAAAACACCCTCCAATGTGGCATTAAAAAGCTTCGGAGATATGGTGTCACCTTGTCTCACTCCCTTTCCAATTTTTACGTGTGTTGTATTTTCAAACAGCCGAATCTTTGCACTTGCATTTTCATAGATGTTATTAATAATATTTATGTATGCATCTTCAATACCGCAGGTTTTCAGAGGCATTGTAACTGCTGATGGTTTCACCGAATCAAAGGCTTTTTCATAATCGATAAAAGCCATGCACAATGGAAGTTCATATTCCATCGCTCTTTCAATTAGTTCTCTCAGCACGTGGATATGATCTATTGTGCTGTAGCCACTCCTGAATCCAGCTTGTTCTCTCGGTCGAGCCATGTCCAGTGTTACCTTTAAACGGTGTTAAAGAACTTTAGTGAAGATTTTATAAACCACTGAGAGGAGGTTGATATGCCTGTAGTTCCTCAGATCCTCAATGTCACCTTTTTTACGTAGCAAGATCATTGTAGCGTTGTTCCAATCCTCAGGAATCTTCACTTCATTAAGGCATCGAGTGAATATTTGGGCGAGTGCTGTTTCGAGTTCTCCACTTGCTTCTTGTATGATGTCTACAGTAATTCCATCTTCTCCTGGAGCTTTCCCCGCTTCATGTTCTTGATTGCATTTGCAACTTCTGCTGGGAGGACTGGAAGAACTCTGTTACTGGTACCTTTCATGATGTCTGGAGTACATGTATCATCCCTTTCATATAATTTGGAATAGAAATCTTTCCCACTTGTCAAAATTTCGCCTGTATTTCTTGTTACAGAACCATCTTCTTTTCTCAGTGCCATAATCTGTTTTCTTCTCTTACTGAGATGAACCTTTGCTATCTTTAGGCTTTGGTTGTTTTCAATTACTTTCCTCACTAGCTTACAGTTGAATTCCCTTACATCTTCAGTGATACTTTTTCGTACTGTCTTGCATAGCTCTATATATTCCACTTTGGAAGTCACATCTTCTTTAATTGTCCTCATCTCTCTTCTTTTTTGCATCAACATTTTCGTTTTTCCTGATAATTTGTTTACATGCAATTTGTTCTTAGACCCAGCTAATTTTGTCGCTGTTTCCATAAGAGCTTTGGTTACTTTTCTGTTAACTTCAGAGATGTCCACTTCTTCCGATGTTAGGCTTTCTAAAGCAGAGAACCTGTTCTTCCGTTCCAACTTGAAGGTATTATGGTGTTTTCTAAGGTTGGTTATGTCAATAGATTTTGTTTGTCTTATGAGCTTGCCAGGTTCAAGTTTAGTATTGAGGTGCATCTTACATCTCACCAATCTATGGTCACTACCTCTGTTGAACTTGTTTAGCACACTGCAGTCTTCTATGATGAATTTTTTGTTACACATAATAAAATCAATTTCACTTGTTGTCCCATTTGGATGTCTCCATGTCCATTTCCTGTGTGGCTTTTTCTTGAAGAAGGAGTCCAAGATGAAAAACCCTTCTGCCTCTGCAAATTCAACGAGAGTATTTCCACGCTGGTTTCTGTTGCCGTGACCGAATTTACCTACTGAAGTTTTATTCTGTTGCCGTTGCCCTATTTCTGCATTGAAATCTCCCATAATTATTTTCAAGTGCTGCTTACCTTTATTATTTAGATGAAAACTTTCCTCATAAAATTCTTCAATTTCTTCTTCAGGATGACTTGTGGTGGGTGCATAAGTTTGAATAATCTGAGCCTTATATCTTTTCGAGAGTTGGATAACAAGTCGTGCAGCTCTGTAAGAGGAACTTTCAACATCTACAACTTTATCCTTCAGTTTCTTGTTTATTATAAATCCAACACCACTAGTTCTGCCAGTATCTGTCCCACGATAGTAGAAGAGATGTCCACGTTTCAGTTCGATGAGATCTTCTCCTTTTCTCCTTACCTCACTTAGCCCCACGATGTCCCACTCTATCCTTTGTATATCCTCTTCCAATTCAAGAAGCCTTGAATCAGAAGATAGGGAGCGTCCATTATACGTAGCCAAGGTCAGCATCAGATGGCAGCTTAGTCCGGTCCTCCGGGGATTCTTAGCACCCTCTGCCTTCATGTCGCACTGGCCGCTGCCTTGGCCAGGTACATTCCAGCTGCCGGAGACTGAGGGACAAGATTTAAGTTGTGGAATCATTTTGGAGGGGTTTGGCCATAACTCACCACGCTGGCCAAGCGGGTTGGTGAGTGTGGGATAGAATTTTCTCTAATCCCGATGGTATAGTCATACCGCTACTGGCGGTCGTCAGAGCCCCTTTAGTGGGAGCAGGATGCACCACGAGAAGGCGGGGTTGACATTTGTCAAGGAGAGGCTGTGATGTTACGCATCACCTGACCTTACATCCCATATATATATATATCTTATCTCTCCATCCAGTGTGTCTTCCATTTGCTCTTCGATAAACCTGTAGAACTGCTGTTAATTCTGATCAATTAATATAGGCACATACTAACTAAAAATAAATTATTATAAATCCATGCACGTGAGTCCCTCTGAGTTCAACAAAGCGAACAATAAAACATGTAACCTAAGATCTTGGCTTTGCACAACGCTGGAAGTGCGAGCAGAGCTGGATTTACGTGTCCGCGTTTTCTAAGAGATGGTGAAAGACTTTTTTATAGCAGCTGGACGAAGGCCACGTATAACGTTGTCCCGCCCCCATAAGATATCCAAAAATGCAAGAATCGTAGAATATTTAAAAGTTTATCCCTTTAACGACCGTGACTATAAAATCTAGTATCACTCTAAATATCATAACGCCCGAAAATGCCTGTTGTTTCACTTCTTTGTTTAGTAACAACAATAGTGACTGTCTGTGACTCCTGCTGATCCCTCCTAGGTCAGCACTTAAAGTAGTGAGCTCATTACAAGATAATGATAAGAAATTTTTCTTTAGTACTAATTAATATCTCTTCCAAAGTGATTTTTCAAAGCAATTCTGCATTCATTTAGCACAAAAAGTTATTTTATAGCATCACAATAATAACAGTTTTATTTGCGGTCTTTACTTTACAAAACCACCCATAAATTGTTTAAAGAAATTATTAACATATCAAAATCATGGAGGACAATTATTTTACACGAGACTAAGGAACTTCTAGCAAAATGTCAATCTTTAAAAGGTTGAATGTAAGTAACATTGCGCAGTTTACTTGTTGGTTTTCACAAAAGTTGAAGTATTATGCGAAGAACAGGGGAAGGTTTACTATCTATATAAACACATTTAAAATGAATGTTAATATTTACTGGTACCCAGCTTTTCTCACTGTGATTCGCCGCTTTTTATAGGCAAATGAACTACGTTTTAGGGAAAGACTGTAAAGTATAATACTTTCGCTTGACAAGGTAAAATGCGCGAAAAAACAAATTGAAAGACTTTTTAAAATTAGAATCGTAGCCAAGTGATATACCACATGTTGAAGGAACTACCGTATGAGCGAAAGAAATATGTGTCAAAGGTACTTAATTTATAGCAGTTAAAGTGAATTAATGACTTATGTCCTTGAAAAAATTTCATCAAACTATATGGGCTTTTAACTGTATTTATTCATTGTACACAAAATTGGTCAACAGAAAGAAATTAGCATATATTCATACTTCAGAAGTACAGCAGCGTACAGAGTATAAGAATGCGTTTTTCGAGAGACAAATCATTGAATTCGAAGGAACAAAATACGAATCTTCCTTTAAGGAGTGGCAGTGTATACCAGCTATGTAAATTTTTGAGTACCTTTTATCGTTTATTGAGACCTATTGACGGAAATATAGTCAAAATTTCACAAGGGTTATACATTTTCCTTATCTTGCCCAAGAAAAATAAATTAAGACGAATTTACCCTATTTCATTCAAGCTTCTGATTTGCGTAGTGTTCCGCCAAAACACAGTACTAAATGCTTCACCAAATGTTTTAAGTGAAACTTTTCTTTCAAAGATATACGTTTTGCGAAATTGCACCGTATCAAATTAGAAAATGACAGTATATATTATACTAATTAAGCTTAAATATATTTATGAGCTGAAATTGGCTACTTTTAGTGAAGTTATGTTTACGCAGATCTAGATAAAATATAACACCCCATGTAAACGAAATTGAAAGATAAATCATCTTTTACTTTCAGTAGTTTGCTTTTATAATAAAGTATAATTATTTAACAAAGACAACTTTTGTTGCAGTTTAAGATTTTTAGGGAAATGGAAAAAGCTTACTGCATGATCTTGACAGTAAGTGGAAACTAAAGAGAATAGGAACCTGTACTTTTCAAGGAACGACGTGTGCAGCTGCCCTGTAGTGCTTCATAAATGCTCCCGAGATGGGATTACAACATTGATTTATGAAATTATATCATATCAATTTTCACCAATATCACAATTATAAGAGAAGTGATGCATCGATTATAATCCACAGTCGAATGTTCTTAATTTGGCGGAGTTTATTTATCTCTTTATACGATTTTCATTTTTTTCTAATGGAACAGAAGTTTTCACCTCATATTTTTTAACAGCTTAAAGCATGTAGAATTTCTTAGTATATTTAAAATGTTAATCATTTTTTGTTTGATTGTTTCCTTTCATGTTTTGAGAGATTTAATGGAGTGGATGTTTACAAACATGACGTCCCTTACAAGACGTAAATGATAACGTCTGGCCAAATTGAAGTCTTTCCACCTAACATTTAACAGAAGAAATCGCTAAAAAAAAGTACCAATCTGAGGTGGTTCACTTGCGGTGCTTCTGTCCCAGAAAGTTCCCTTTTGTTCTACTAATGAATATTTTTATCGAGTGTAATCTATTCTATAAACCTAAATGGAGAACCTTCCTGTATAACTCAAGTAATGTCAGCGGTTTAAACAGAAGGTAATGTATTGATATCATTTTACAATTACCATTTAATAACATTCCAAAGATTTTCTGCAAAAAATGAAAATAGGCCGTAAAACTGATTCTGTTGTCAAAATACCGATGTTGTAACAATGCAAATCTGGGCATCACTGATTGATCAGAAGGAAAAGAAAATTCGTAAACTTTCTCTTCCAGAGAGAAAGAAATTGTGCAATTTTTTTACAGTTCTTCCTCCAGATAATCAGGCACTTCTCTTTCTAAAGTAGAATCGAGCCTTTTTTTTTCAGTTTTTTACTTAATCATCAATTTGAATTGCGATTATTTCCGGTAGTATGAGGATAAGCATATACTAATTTTAAGTTTGCCGATACTTATTGAGAAGCTTTAAATGTATAAAGGGGTGTAATTATGTAAGATATATCAAATTCATTTTTATCCTGCACGTGCGTCTAAATTTCAGTCCAAAAGGGTGTTTTACTCTGGGAGAATTCAAAAACATCTGCTGGGGGTGGTAGAACTTTCCGCCAATATTTCTGTAACAGTATAGATTTTGTTGGTCAGGTTGTAATATAAATGGCAATATGCCAAATAAAAACATCACGACAAATAAAATAAAATATTGGTCCAATCACTTTTACCAGTATCTGTGATAGCTCAGTATTGGAGTGTTTGATGGTAGAATAATTTTATATAAACAAAAAATGCAACGAATTTTGAGAAAGTATTTCTAGCAATAATTTCTTATGTTACGATAAAAAGACAAAATGGAAATTTAAGGATTTTAAAAATATCATGAAATTGATCCATTTCTTGAACTCGTCTAAAAATTAAGACTGCCACTTCCAGCAGGTTTTAATTTTACAAATTATCATTTGCTTTAGCATTTATGCTAGATCTCAAATGGCGATATAAGGTTTTAACAAATATTTTCAAATTCGACTTGTTTTGACCAATGGAAAATCGGGAAAACGTTCAAAAAAATTGCTTGTAATTTTTGAAATATTGTATGATAAAGTGGTTTAACAAAATTTGCATTCACGCCAGAAAATGATACAACTAATGTAAATTAATATCAATAACTGTGAAAATTTTAAAAAGCAACGGTCTTTGGAATAATTTAGTGAACATGCATATACATATTTCCGCTACTGTTTGCCCACAATAATATAAAATTTATGTCATTGCGCTGCTTGATAAAACGTGTAACAAAATAGAAAGATTTGCACATATGCAATTTCAATTATCAACGATTTCTGTTTATGTAAACCGATCTATTGTAGCTTTGAAATGCATACACTGATTCATCATTTGTTTTATAACATAAACCGACTGCGACTGGAGTACACACGATAGGTCGTATGGAAAAATCACCGTTGACGACGTAACCAAATATATGAGCTGTATAAAGGGGTGTGATTCGGTGTCGGTTATCGCGTAACTGTGACATGTTGACAGGTAAAACAGATGCTGTAGACCAATTGTCGACCATGTCAGATCTCAGTGACCCCCAAAAATCCCGGTGATTGGTATGGGTCTTGACAGAACTTCAGGAACTAGATATAGCAGTTGTCACGTGAAGAACTGAATGCAAGATTATGACTACCTGGGAAAAAGAACTCGGAGTTTTCTCCAAATGTGCAAATTGTGGACGTCATAGGAAGATATGTGGTTAGGATATACGAACTTGCCGACTGTACAACAAAATCACAAGATCTAACAACCGCAGATATCAAGCAGCGTAGTTCAACACCATTCGGAATGATTCCATTTCCGACACTGCAGTTCGTGAGGAACTTCATCATACCGGTGCTTATGGCCGTGCTGCAAACCGAAGAATTCTGATTATTAACATCAGTGCAACAAAACAAGTAAAGCAGTGCAAATCACACGCAAACTGCCATGCTAAAGACTGGCAACGTCTCACCTTGTCTAATGAATCTTTCTTGACATCGTTTCCCACCACTGGTAGCACCAACGACTTCTTGGTACCAGCACTTAAGCATCGACGTGAAACTGTGTTGTGTTATTTCATAGCGTTCCTTAAGGCCATTGTTTATTCTTGAGATTTGCGTCACGCCTGCAACGAACGAATCCATTCTTGGCTACCACCTGCATCAAGTGTCGCAAGGATTTTTCGCTAATGATCCTCCCCGTTTCAAGCAGTTGATGCACCCTGGCATTGTGCGATACGTGTCACGTTGTGGTTTGTAATATATCACATACGGTACAAAATTTACTCTGGCAACCTCACTCTGCAGATCTGAATATTATTGAACATCTGCTGGAATATCTGCATCGAAACGTCAGATTACAGACTCTCTCTCCAACAGTCGTTGCCTAATTAGGATATATTTCACAAGCACAACGGTCACAAATTCCATTACCGTATGAGCATGACTAACAAAAGCTTATTTGACGATGAACTGCTCCTGTTAACGGAGCTCCAGATCGTCCTAAAGTTTATTAAAAAGAAGTTCTACATAAGCCGTTAGCTTTTTCCATTATTTTGATATACCCTTGTATATCAACATTTCTGTACCACTTGGAATTAACAGAAACAGAGGCTAGGAATGTATTCTGAAAAAACCTTTAGGTTGAAGCTGGAACCGTCATAATGCAGTTAGAATTATAAACTATTGAATCATGCTGCAAATTAAAACTCAAAGATTCCCTGCCATGTGTTGTACCCGACCAAATCTCACACTATGGATTTCATTAGTTTTTACTTTTACATAATTCTCTCAGAACTATGATGAAGAATATTTAGTTACCATTTTTTTTTAAATTGGAGAATTTTAGTGATAACTTTAAATGTAAAAAAATCTTATAAAATAAACACTGCATATTGTTGTATTGCAAAAAAAAAGACACACCTTTGTAAAGTTACCCACAGGCACCAAACTAATAATAAAGGTAAATTGCTCCTCTGTATTTCGAAGTTGTGATATAGGATAAGAATGCTATACTAAAAGTCCGTTTTAGTTGTCTGAATTGCGGCATAAATGCGATACGTTAGAAAATGATATAGTAATGAAACGGCAGCATTTGAAACTTTGGACAATTGGTCAAAGGACACCACATTTATATTTCTACTGCTACACTTCCTCGAATAAATTTCCTGTTTACGTTCTACATAAAAGGAAATATTTCCTGATGCCCTCAGTTATATAAATGTACTTATGTTTATTCAGAGTTTGTATAAAAAATTACATCGTGTAACCTTATTAAAACTTTAAGTTCATGAATAAACTACTGTTTAAACTAAGAGTTGGAAGTATTTCAGAGAAGAGCCTTTTTCTTACCTTCCTGCTATTTTACACGGAAAGTCCAGGGTATGCTTTCTTTGTTTTTTTTAAAGTGCGCCATACTTTGAAAATTTACATTGAACGCACTTAGTCTTTATTTTCCTCTCTCTGTTTTAAAGTTATATTATTTGATAATTTCCAGAGTATAGTTAATATTTTTAGTCTCACATTCAACTAAATATTTTCAGTAATATCTAAATTACTTATTCGGCTTTCACAAATTAGTAAAATACAGTAGAGAGATATAAAATACAAATTTGCTCATCACGGTTTGTGCCTATGTAACAGTTACAATTAATTCGGAGACCTCCGCTTTTGCTTCCACTTTCCACTGATGGCTCAATTTGGCGATAATTAATCGCTGAATACAAACACTGCAACGGAGGTAAAGGCAGAACAATTTTGTGGTTTTGAAGATATACAAAAGAAGTTTTTTTAAACAATTTAGTTGGGAAAATTTGTGAAAAATACGAATTTTAATAAATTATATCTTTTTAACAAAATAGTAAAAATAACATCTGCAGAGAACATTCAATAACACTTGAAGAACATTTTGCATCATATAATTTCATCTTTCTCTTAAAAGGAAATTGAAGTGAACAAGTCGTTTCAAATTTATTAGTCCAAAAACAAGAAATGTTCTATTGTAAATTTGTCAAATACTCATTACGTAGGGTGCGGTGATTAAGCTGAAATGTTAAAAATATCGTTGCAAGAATACCATCTTTTATCGCATATCTCATCAGATTTTAAAGTTTCTGGGACATATCATCGAGATAATGATCATCATCATGAACCATTATCAGTCCATTGCTGGATGAATGCCTCGACAAGCCTGTTCTCCTAAACGCAGTCTGCCCTGGGTCACTGAGGCATGCTGTCGGATTTCATCCACGCATCTACCATGGGGTTTTATCCTACTATTCTCCTGTCCCCATGAATCAAGCCTAGTAATGGGGTTGGCGAACGGTTGTCAGCTGTTCAGGCCACTACTATTTCAGTTAATTTACCGTTATCCTGATGCTATCAATATTATTATGGTCCTGATAATGAGTTCGTATTCCTGTTTTTCCTGGATGTACGAAGCAGGCATCCCTTTCATTCTTATTTTAGTTGTTTTGCAACCTATGGGCTTATTCTTCTGTTAAGGTCCATGCCTCTTATGCATGTGTGAGGTCACGTAGCATACATCTATCAAACAGTTGTAGTTTCAAAAGTCATAGAAAATTCGTTTTGAAAACTGTACAACTTCCTCCAAATGCTCTTCAACCAAGATTTATAACCCTATTAATTTCTACTTCGACGTAGCTCTCGCTTGATACTGTCCCAGGCAAATGTAACCATTGGTTACTTCTGCTATGGTTTCCAAAAGTGTAAAAAAATTAGTAAAATTATGCGAGCATTAATTATGATAAGCTTTCAAACATACCAGTAACCATTACTCAAGTTATGAGGATAATGGCTGTGGAATAAATCTCGCTCCTATGCCCTGACCTTTGCCCCCATTTCGATTATATTAAACAGCATTGGTTCAGTATACCCCTGGAACAACATGCTAAAGTTTTATCGTAATTGTAGAATTTTGGTCAAGTTATGAGGATAATGGCTGTGAATAAATCTCGCACCTATGCACTGACCTTTGATCCTATTTCGATCATATTCAACAAAACCGGTTTAGTACACCTCCGGAACAACATGATAAAGTTTTGTCGCAATCGAAACATTTTTACGTAAGTTATGACGCATAAGGGCACGGAATGGATCCTGCTCCTATGTCCTGACCTTTGACCACACTTCGTCCATTTTAATTTTGGTTCTTCTCCAGATTGTCCTCTTTTACATTCTATGATTTCATCGAAAGTGAACCATTTTTACGCGTTATCGTGTGGGCAGGGAGATAGACAGAGCGACAGACAGAAAGACAAAGCTGGAGCATACACGTTTCTTCAGCCTACGGTTGGAAAGCGTAAAATAATCGTTCTTGTCCTCTTACACAAATTCTGTTTTGTGTAAATAAATTTTTAATCCCACTTCTTTACCCTTTTCAACAGGTTGCAGAATCGATCATATTCCGCCGATCTGTAGGAATAAAATATTATTTAATCAGCTAAACGGTCGTAAATTAATAAGATCCATAAAATTTTATTCCGTTATCTTTCTAAGTAAGTGATTGGAATACTTTATGCGATGCTTGGAAAATATAAAATCTCTCTGTATCATTTTTTCCAAATTTTATGCCTGCTGTTCTGTGTAATATTAGATCATTTGCTCTTGTATTTTTTTTTCATTGAGGGTTTAAAAACCAACTTGAGTAACTCAATAGACTATAAGCAGTCGCCTGTGCCTAATTTATAGTTACTTCTTCCAGGGAAAGGAGAGAGTCAGTGGCGTAAGACAAGCACAGAACCCATGCGTCACTGGGATTCGAACCTGGACCCTTCAGGAACTAATGGTCAGAATCCCGCACTTAGACAACTGCGATATCGGAGCGGCACTCTCGTTTTCATAGTTGTAGTTGCTAACATAATATTAATATCTGCATAACCCATACCTCAGAGTTTCCATGACATTGTATCCGCTGATGGTTACGAAGAATTTATAGATTTTTTCATAGTTTGTCAGGTCCCGCTGAGTTCGATCTGCCACTAGGCCTTACAGAATCTGAATCTCTCAAACGGGCCTGATGTAGGTTCTTTTGTGTGCCGTCGAGTTAAACTCGATCATTGAAAAAAAAGTTGGAACGTGTAGTCGGCAATTCTTAAGATCTACGATAATGAGTAACTCCAATAACAAGTTCGTCTGTATTAACAAGTCCTTGATTAGGAGAAACAAAATTTAATAGATGAAAAATAAGTTCCGTTCGATTGGCTATCTCCACGTGCCAACAGGTTTCCAGCTAGCAAACACTTCACTATCTCACCGATATCCCGGAAGAACCTCCGCCACGTTGACTTGAGTATTTCCGTCCAAAACTTCGGCCGATCTCTTATCGCCGAAAAACCCAGACTATTACGTCAGTGAAAACGAAAAACCCCGAGAGGTCTAACCGACACTCTCTGCTTTAAAACACGACCTTCAACTCCGTGGAAGGTGAAACGCGAAAAGCCTCCTTACCACGATAGCACGATATTTGACGAAGTTTTAGGAAGGGAGTGTCTAACCCCAAGTCAAAAACTGCCCCTGGAAATAGGAAGCTGGCAGATCTGAGTAAGTGAACTCAGTAGGAAAGACAAACAGAAGAATTTAGTGAAACCAGACGGTGATTTGTGACTCCAGTCCGGTGGCAAGAGGGCAAAGGGAAAGTGGAAACCCAACCATTAGGGTGGGTTTCCGCTTTCTTGAAGAACTTTTGGCGAGTCTGGTGGAAAACTCGTGTAACTTCTTGATTCCAAGTTTGTTCCTGGTTTTCCAAAGTGGGGTCAAAGGGGGAGTCCCAGTGATCATTGGAAGTGCTTAGGTCTGCACCCTCTCGATTCTCTCTCGCTGATTCCTACTAATACCAACCAGATGTTGGAGGCGTAGGTAAGTACCGGGGTGACAACTGTTTTGTACAGCAGTACTTTGTGCCGTGTCGTAAGGAAACTTCTGCGGTGGAGTAGTGAAGCTGGTGCCCAAGACATTGTCTTACTGTATTCGTGCGGTAGCTAGTGTTCGCCTCCCACGAAAGTCGCCAATCTAGTTGGAGCCCCAGGTACTTAGTGGAGGTAACCTAGGGGATTGTCTCTTGAAACATAACGAGTTTCGGTACTCCTTGTAGAGATACAAAAAACAACAGCGCACTTTTCTTAGACGGATTGCTCTTGATCATCCAGTCAGTGTAGTAGGTTTCCAGCTGAGAGCGAAAGTCCTGGAGGAGCTTAATTGCTATGCCTTTGTTCAGGGACCTGATGACAACAGGTGTATCATCTGCGTACATCATGACCGGCCTTAGCCTCCCTAGAGAACGTGTCGCTTCCTTTTATATCCGTAATTTTCTCCTCCGCTTTCCGCCTCTTCAAATCCTTTTGGTGTGCAGTTAGCCGTTCACCGGAAGTGGAGACCTTTGGCCTATACATGAATCTTGTTAGTGACATGCATCGTTCGGTGTTACACAATCCGTCATACAAAGGAAACGTACCACGTGCCAACAGGTGCGTTTGAATTCACATTACATTGCCTTAGGAATGAGAAATTATTACCTAAAACATTACTACATGAAATTAATTAGTATGGCCCGACTCCGTCACCTTGCATACTCCAAATTTATACTAATTTGCCCTTTTGATTTTCTATCTCAGTACATGTATATGATGTATCGTTCCGTTGTCGTTGTTCAGATAGAGCAAACATTACATAGTAATAAAATTACCTGAACTCGGATTTAAAAATAAAGTCTTCCGTGAACATTCTGAGAATACCATTTGTTCTGAATTTCCTAATACTTCCTTGGTGGCATTCATGGAATGGAAGTGTTTTCTATTGCTGTAGTTGAAGACAGCTGATATAGTAAGCAAAATTATTAAAATTTTATATTAACAAATAATGAGAATTCACTTCTAGAAGTAAATAAATCGGAGACCTTAGTCAATAACAAAATGTTTGTTTTCTGATGGCGAAGCTCTCATACGAATTGTAAATCAAACACCAAACCCCAGGTATCTGGTATCATCTGAAAAGTTGCTGACAACTATGCTGTCAAAAACATTGATGCGTTTCTCCTGAGAAAATATATGGCAAATTAATTAAACATTAACTGAATATACTAAGTATTATCGTATTATCCCGCCAAAGGGAAAGCAAAGGTACACCTGTAACACAGAATTTATATCTTTGTTGCGTTTAACATAAAAAGGAAAATTATTTTTTCTTTCTCATTGATTTCTCTGCATCTCTTTTTTTTCGAGAATACCGAATACTCATATATTCCCAAATCAAATTTCTAGATTTCTTCAACAATTCGATGACCATATATTCGAAGCATCGTCTAAACATTTATATAAACAATGTGACAAAAAAAGCAGTGTGTTGTGTTTGTAGTATAACCGTCAACCTTATACAAAACATGAAAAACCGGTTCACTTTACTTACTTTTCAAAAAACTTACTAAGTTAGGTAATACATTTTTTTGTTAATGCAAAGTGTCTGAAAAAATAATGGTGGGGTTCAGCGTCAGTTTTTATGATGATACACGTCACGCATTGTGATCTGATGTATTATATTGCAGTTAACAAATTACATAGATTCTGAATAGCATCAAAATGTGTATGAGCGTCCGATAGTATCAGCACTCAACCGAATGATATTCAACCTTGGTTCACCCTCGAGCAAGAACGGCCGGAGTAATGCTTGCAATTGCTGCAAGTTTCAGAGTCTTTTCACTGCAAACTCGTGTTTTGACATCATCCCGCAACAAGAAATCCAATGGGATCTGGTTCCATTTCGTCCAGTCCTTCGTCCTGGAAAACGAACATTTAACACACCTGCATAATCGTTGCAAAGTCTGGTGGTTCTCCATCCTATTGATAGATGATGCGATCATCTTTGTCCATGTCCTCGGCTTAAGGAAACAAAAAGCTGAAACATGTCTAGATACACGCTGCCGTTGTCAGTACGTGCTGACGGGAGAACTTCCTAAAAACCATACTGTCTGTTAAACCTCACCACACGTTTTACCTTCGGAGAGTCTCTATAGTACTCACGTATCGGGATACGTTTTTCCGTTTCCATATCCAGCATCTGTGAAGAAGCATACACCCGCTGACACGCAATGTCGGTTCGTAGGAGAAGAGGATACAATTAAAGAATGCTGGATGATTGCCGTAATTCTTCAGCATGTTGACAGCGAATACCAGTTCTCTCTGCTTGTGTTTGGGCTAGATTGCATGCAGGAGTTACATTTTGTAAGGGAATAGGTTTAACCTTTTCCGCTCGACGTTAAGCATAGCCTATTTCTGGGAGGTGCAGATGTCGACTATGCCAAAGAATGGACTTTGGGGAATTCGGACGCAGCACCGCCGTATTGTTTCCACGTGATCATTCAATGGCTCTGGTCTTCTTGATCTTTTACCTTTCTCCACAGTGCATGTCTCCTGAAACTGCTTCAAAGATCAGCGGTCATTGTTCTCCTTGTGATTATCACTTCTGAAGCTCTGTTTAACTTACATTATGGGTTGGCTTTCCGCCTACCACCGAATTCGCGCGGAGCTCCCTGTTGCACTGTCATCATTGTCGAACTAACTGCATCCTCGCTGCCTACATGATGAACAGCTTTTATTAACGGCGCCGCATTGCATGCGCGACTGACTGCCTACGTATTCAACGAGGAGCCTGCTACAAACGTGTTGCCCTAAGGATTTCGTTCGAAAAAAATTCAAACTATGGTGCTTTCCGTGTGCTGTAAAGCAAGGGCTAAGAAACCACTATTATTTTTCTGTCACCCGAACATAAAAAAGTCCTATGATAAAAGAAATGCATTAATTGTCACCTCATTCGGCAAAATACACGCTGTTGTTTTGTACAGTCCTTTGCAATGTTCAACCATAGACATAACCTCTTTGCTGTAAGAATCGAAAGGCTTGGAAGTTAGAGAACCACTGATACCGAGATCATTTTTATATGTGTATGGGATGTGGTATTGACCAACACCGTAAGCAACTCCAAGGGCAATGAGCAGCGACCCGTACCTATTTTAGTAACACTGACTCCAGCAAAGGGCGAGAGACAGTGGGGAAAGCAAACCCAGCATCCATCTCCCACGAGAATTCGAACCCGAACCCCTCTCGGACAAATGGTTAGATGCCAGCTCTAAGACTACTGTATCATCAGGGCGGCCGTGCCGAGTTTCCACATCCACATCTGAAAAAAGATGCCTTCATTCTCGGAAATTTACCATATTGCGAAGAAGCCAGTAGTCGGCTATGGAAAATTTCAGACTGTATGGAGGATGGAAAAGAATCTGTGCTACTTCCAATTCCTGTCATTTCAGCTCGGCACTCTGAAGGTGCGACTTGGCGTATTTTCCAATTGCAATAAAGCCTGCTTCCTATAGATGAGCACTTGGCATCGTTAGCGAAGGATATCATGAAACCGCTGCAGTTGTTTGGCTGAGTTTTCTGTCCCGAGTGTGATCATTTAGCACGAATTTAAACAGAACCGTCGCAATTACCCAAAATGCGAGCAGGATTTTGTTCCAGAGCCTACCTGGTTTTGTTTTTATTCGGGATTGTAACTACAACCGTGACCAACCCCGTGGTCTGCAAACAGTTGCTCGTCCCTAATTCAGGGTCACGTGTTCCCGGGAACAGAAACAGCTAGTGTGTTAAAAAACACCGTGCATGACTCAGCTGGAATTTGAATCCCGTATCACTTACAAGAAATGTCAAAAGCCGGTGCTCTTAGACCACTGCGCCACAAAACCAGATGCATGGCGCTCTTTGCACAGCTGTGGTTCCTGACGATTCCTCAGGAACCACAGCTGTGCAAAGCTGTGGTTCCTGACAGCTGTGGTTCCTGACGATTCCTCAGCCAATGGTTTCAAATGATAGCATAATGTAAAAATATCCACTTTTCATTAATCTGATGATACAACTCTTACATTTCTTCTGTGAATTTTACAGCACCAGCGCCAGAGAGTGAAGCGTCGTTTTGCCTGCTGTTATGAAAATTTATAGGGAACTATTCGGTGGGACCTGGAGTAGAAACCAAACAGGTGTTTTTTGGCAGAATATAATTCTGTGGTTATTTTCTTCGTATTTCTTTTATCAATCTGCCCACTGACTTTCAATAGAATTATTATTTCCTGTTATTTGCAGAAAACAATATCTGCCAACCTGTGAACCGTACGTTGCGTGCGCTATTTCAAATGAGTGACAAAAACTAAAATTTCATAACATCTGTTCGTTGCCTCTATAACAATATGGTACAGATTTACTAAGAAAGTTTCGATAACTTCTAATTTCTCTTCTTAGTAAATATATTCAGAATAGTTTCTATATTCTCAGTAATATCGACGTTAAATGTTAAGTCTTTATTTAATTAAGGGAAATTTGAGTTCTTGAAAAGAAAAATATGTGTAAGGATAAAAAAAATGGCGTAAATAGTTGCTAAAGATTTTTCTGATTTTGATTATTCCGCTCATTTTATATATCCACAAGATTTGATCTTGGAAAATACCAATCACCAACAAAAGATTATAGTTTATTTGGATTTGGAAATTACACTTTTTCAAACTGGGTCACTTGTGGTCAACCCGTATGATAAAAAACGTTCCTTTAATTTCCAGGTGCACTGCTTCGCTAACTGGTTTTCAAATGTCTCCATTTTAGTTCATAGAAACCATTATTTTTTAGGATTTTACAAACCTCTGATAATTTGATTTATATGTGTAAATTGTTTTTTGAACAATTAACTTCTAATCAATTTCCTTTACCTTTTATCAAAAAAATATTTTTTACAATTACTCACCAATAACCAACTTCATTCTGCTGACACATTTAGTTATAGTACTGTTATTAATAATTGCTCTGACAATGTGAAATAGGTAGAAACTCTAGGTACCACTTGGTAGACCACTTGTGGTCACATGACCCTTTGCTTTCTACACACTAGCTTACACCCAGCCTTTAAAAATTAAAGTACATTCCTCCATTTGGCAAACAGGTTTTGTTTAAACCTTACACCATTACTTCCTTATTAACTTAACTTTGCCTTTGTGCAGCTTCGGCATTCATGATTCTTTATCAGTGGTTCTTATTGTTAGATGCAGTGAAGATCTTTGTGGTTTTACGTTACTTTTAAAGTTCGTTCTTGCTTTCTTTGGTTATTTTCGTTCCCGGCCTTCTTTGTTCAGGTAGTACTAATCTTGATTGTACTTATATTTTTTGGTTTGTTTTCTCGTTTGCATTTTATTTCTGATCTTTTGTTCTTGTGGCTTTGGGAGCTCGACCAGCTTCGGCATTTGGATTTTGTCCGTCCATTTCTTGGTTTCAGAAAAGCCACTTCCCAAAAACGGGTGCTTCCCTGATGACGACCGTTTTAATTTGATTTGAGTATCGTCTCGGTTCTTTGTGTATTTTGTGTTTCACATTTTAAAGTGAGGCGGCTGGGGTGTTGTTCTGTATTTGTTTCTTGTTTATATTTTGGGCGCCATGCGGTATGTTAGTCATGTAATGGGTTCGAGTACTTATGTGTTTTTGGTCTCAGGGCTTATTGCAAGTATGTGGGAATTATTTGTTCCTTTGGTGGTATGTATTGTGTTGCGTATGGCTGTTAGCCGGTTTCCTTGGCCGGTTTCAAGTATTTTTTGCCTATATATATATACGTATATATTAATTTTAGGGGGATTTCTACTAAACAACAAATAAAAAATCCATGATTTCTCAGTTACAAAAATTTAATGTCGAGATATATCATTCAGAAATTCATGTCTACTGTTACCTTGAGATCTTAATGTTTTTACATAACATTTATCTACGTTCTTCTATTCAAAACGAACAGTTTTTACATTTTTGCAATAAAATAGAAATCACGAAAACCCAATTTCAGATCTATTTTTTCATTTCATTTATGAATCTTTATAGCTGAGATATGGAGATCTGCATTTTAATTGATTTGCGTACTCGTGTGTTTTCAAACACATTTGTTTTCAACGTATGTTATAAATATTTGCTTTTGAAGATTTAGATGCTGAATATATGAATAAAAAGGACATGTCTTATCTGGCCCGTTCATGACGTAGAGAGGGGTGTCATTTCCTGTTATCTAAAATGAAGATCTAAACAAAAGATTTTTGCACATGTGTCATTCTTATTTTGATTGAAACACAAATTTTGATCAGGCCACTGAGTTAAATACACTCGAGTGCGATTTAATCTTATGATATTTTGAACTTTGTTTACATAAATTTCATATTTCATTGAAATCAATGACTTAACATCTTTGTCAATCTATCGGCTAACTGTTAGAAATGTGGTCTATTGCAGCTTCGGAAGTAAACGAGATAAATAAAACACACTAGGAACACTATAATATATTCAACTCAATGCGACGGCTGATGAACCCACTTGTCCAAATCATGCTTATTTCGGCTAATAAAAGTTCGCTTTTTTTGACCCATTCATTGACGCCAGTGCTCAAAAATTCCACTGAGGAAATTTTGTAAAAATCTTGTTTTTTAAACAAATTGCCGTATCCTATATCTCAAAGAACACATTATTTATTAAAGTACACCAAATTTAAAGTTCTAATAAAAAAAACGTGTCTGAGCAGTATTTAAGAAGCCTTAAAGCCGCATTTGAACATGCGTATCTTTTTTCCGCGAAAATAGTTGGATAAATGTAATATATTTCGGAGTTGTTAGACAAAACATGATTTTTTATTTGCATTATCTTGATTCTGTATTTAGGAAACAGAATAACTTTTTGTTAGGCTTACCTCACTTCATGTTAAGAAATCTTATAAACATAAATATTCATTTTTAATTAGGAATGCTTTCCTTTAAAAAAAGAGCTTATGTTCAGTCAGGAATGTTTGAATTAAAAACCATGAATATCAAACGATAAAATTCAGTTCACAGCAGAATAACTTACGTCCTTTTCCAAAAATTGCCTATAATTATTGTTATGAATTAACGATTAAAATTTGGCCGGACTTTAACATATGCCAATGCTAAAAAAGCATTTGTTACAGCATGTTTAATTGGTGGTTTTCTATTAGTGGGATGTTTATTACAAAATAATACAATACTTCTAATTTTAATTAACAAGAAACATTTAGGAAGAAAAGAAGTGTACTCATTTCTTGCTGCATTGCAGATTCGAATTAAATTTCTTAACAATTAAAATGACAATGAAACAGAGCAGTAACCCATCTCATCGTGACATCCATTAATGTGGTGTTTTTCTTTTAAACAATCGAGTTTAAAATATGTAATTTTAAGTTCTACCATGATTTCAAAGGTATAATGGTATTCACACAGTTATCGAAAAGGTATAGTACCAAATCATAACATTTTGGAATTCGGTAATATTTAGGAATAACTCAGATTTCTTATAAACGTCTTCGAGTTTGTATTCCATCAGCTTTAGATTCGTTTTATAATTTTGAAATTAAAAAATAATCTAAGATATATATATTTGTGGAGTCGATCTAGAAGAATTCGTCGTTAAATTTCCACTTCCAGTCGTAGAATGTCCTTCATTGTCTGTTCATGTCGTAAGGTGTTTTTAAGTAAATAAGGGGGCTGTATGAATACGAGGGCTCTTCTTAGGTATCTAACATGATATCTTAAGTTCAATTGCGTATTAAACAGTTAGGAAAATTTCTGCAGAAAATATATTTGCATAAATTATTCCGCAGGCTTTCCGTATCTTATTGTAACATTTCGCTTTTGGTGGCAAGGTGCAGAGAAGAATCGGCGAGCATTAACTAGACTCTAAATGGTGTCTGGGATGTAAGGTCAGGTGATGCGTAACGTCACAGCCTCTCCTTGACAAATGTCAAGCTTTCTCGTGGTGCATCCTGTTCCCACTAAAGGGGCTCTGACGACCGCCAATAGCGGTATAACTATACCATCGGGATTAGAGGAAATTCTATCCAACACTCACCAACCCGCTTGGCCAGCGTGGTGAGTTATGGCCAAACCCCTCCAAAATGACTCCACAACTTAAATCTTGGCCCTCAGTCTCCGGCAGCTGGAATGTACCTGGCCAAGGCAGCGGCCAGTGCGACATGAAGGCAGAGGGTGCTAAGAATCCCCGGAGGACCGGACTAGGCTGCCATCTGATGCTGACCTTGGCTACGTACAATGGACGCTCCCTATCTTCTGATTCAAGGCTTCTTGAATTGGAAGAGGAACTACAAAGGATCAAGTGGGACATCGTCGGGCTAAGTGAGGTAAGGAGAAAAGGAGAAGATCTCATTGAACTGAAAAGTGGACATCTCTTCTACTATCGTGGGACAGATACTGGCAGAACTAGCGGTGTTGGATTTATAATAAACAAGAAACTGAAGGATAAAGTTGTAGAAGTTGAAAGTTCCTCTGACAGAGCTGCACGACTTGTTATCCAACTCTCGAAAAGATACCAGGCTCAGATTATTCAAACTTATGCACCCACCACAAGTCATCCTGAAGAAGAAATTGAAGAATTTTATGAGGAAATTTGTCATCTAAATAATAAAGGTAAGCAGCACTTGAAAATAATTATGGGAGATTTCAATGCAAAAATAGCGCAACGGCAACAGAATGAAACTTCAGTAGGTAAATTCGGTCACGGCAACAGAAACCAGCGTGGAAATACTCTCGTTGAGTTTGCAGAGGCAGAAGGGTTTTTCATCTTGAACTCCTTCTTCAAGAAAAAGCCACACAGGAAATGGACATGGAGACATCCAAATGGGACGACAAGTGAAATTGATTTTATTATGTGTAACAAAAAAATCGTCATAGAAGACTGCAGTGTGCTAAACAAGTTCAACACAGGTAGTGACCATAGATTGGTGAGATGTAAGATGCACCTCAACACTAAACTTGAACGTGGCAAGCTCATAAGACAAACAAAATCTATTGACATAACCAACCTTAAAAAGCACCATAATACCTTCAAGTTGGAACTGAAGAACAGGTTCTCTGCTTTAGAAGGCCTAACATCGGAAGAAGTGGACATCTCTGAAGTTAACAGAAAAGTAACCAAAGCTCTTATGGAAACAGCAGCAAAATTAGCTGGGTCTAAGAACAAGTTGCATGTAAATAAATTATCAGGAAAAACGAAAATGTTGATGCAAAAAAGAAGAGAGATGAGGACAACCAAAGAAGATGTGACTTCCAAAGTGGAATATATAGAGCTATGCAAGACAGTAAGAAAAAGTATCACTGAAGACGTAAGAAAATTCAACTGTGAACTAGTGAGGAAAGCAATTGAAACCAACCAATGCCTAAAGATAGCAAAGGGACATCTCAGTAAGGGAAGAAAACAGATTATGGCACTGAGAAAAGAAGATGGTTCTGTAACAAGAAATAGAGGCGAAATTTTGACAAGAGTGAAAGATTTCTACTCCAAATTATATGAAAGGGATGATACATGCACTCCAGACATCATGAAAGATACCAGTACCAGAGTTCCTCCAGTCCTTCCAGCAGAAGTTGCACATGCGATCAAGAACATGAAGCAGGGAAAAGCTCCAGGAGAAGATGGAATTACTGTAGACATCATACAAGAAGCAAGTGGAGAAATCGAAACAGTACTCGCCCAAATTTTCACTCGATGCCTTAATGAAGGAAAGATTCCTGAGGATTGGAACACCGCTACAATGATCCTGCTACATAAGAAAGGTGATATTGAGGATCTCGGAAACTACAGACCTATCAGCCTCCTATCAGTAGTTTATAAAATCTTCACTAAAGTTCTTTCACACCGCTTGAAGGTAACACTGGACATGGCTCAACCGAGAGAACAAGCTGGATTCAGGAGTGGCTACAGCACAATAGATCATATCCACGTGCTGAGAGAACTAATTGAAAGAGCGAGGGAATATGAACTTCCATTGTGCATGGCTTTTATCGATTATGAAAAAGCCTTTGATTCGTTGAAACCATCAGCAGTTACAATGGCTCTGAAAACCTGCGGTATTGATGATGCATACATTAATATTATTAATAACATCTATGAAAATGCAAGTGCAAAAGATTCGGCTGTTTGAAAATACAACACACATAAAAATTGGAAAAGGAGTGAGACAAGGTGACACCATATCTCCGAAGCTCTTTAATGCCACATTAGAGGGTGTTTTTCAGTCGCTGAGCTGGGAAAACAAGGGGATAAAGATTAATGGAGATTATCTAACCCACCTACGTTTTGCTGATGACGTAGTCATTTTTGCAACTACCCCATCAGAGCTGCAGAGTATGATCCAGGAACAACACACTTCCTGACAAGAGTAAAGAAGTGGGATTAAAAATGAACTTTCAGAAGACAAAAGTGATGTTTAATGCTTTTACAAGAAATGAAGATTTATCGATTGATGGAGAAAAGCTGGAGATAACAGACACGTACGTTTATCTTGGACAGCAGATATCAAGTGAGGGTCACATTGATGAAGAAATTAATCGGCGTACAAAACTTGCCTGGAGAGCTTTTGGAAGAAACAGCATAATTTTCAAGAGCAATATGCCATTATGTCTTAAAAGAAAAGTGTTTGATCAATGCAGCCTTCCAGTGCTTACGTATGGTGCAGAGACATGGACCTTAACTAAAAGAGACATACAAAGGCTGCAGACAACTCAAAGAAGCATGGAGAGGTGCATACTTGGTGTAACCAGGAGAGATAAGAAGAGGAACTCGTGGATCCGAAAAATGACAAGAGTGGAAGACATCATGATCAGAGTTAAATCCCTGAAATGGCAATGGGCTGGACATACTGCCAGAAGGACAGATCATCGATGGACAGCCGAAATTTTAGATTGGATTCCAAGGGACAGGAAAAGACCCAGAAGAAGACCACATGGGAGATGGGTGGATGAAATTCGAAAGTATGCAGGGGTGACATGGAGGAGACTGGCACAAGACAGACCGTTGTGGAGGAAACTTGGGGAGACCTTCGTCCAGCAGTGGAATGATAATGGTTGACAATGTTGATGATGATGAAATGGTGTCTATAAGAAGCACTCCACACTTCACTCTTTGATGGTGCATGTTTTGGAGTGGAAGCGTTTTAATCGAATTATAAAGCAATTGCATGATACTCACACGAAAATATGAAAACAGCACATAAAATTATCTATATATCAGAGATGGGATGTAAGGCCAGGTGATGCGTAACATCACAGCCTCTCATTGACAAATGTCAACCCCGCCTTCTCGTGGTGCATCCTGTTTCCCACTAAAGGGGCTCTGATGACCGCCAATAGCGGTATAACTATACCATCGGGATTAGAGGAAATTCTATCCCACACTCACCAACCCACTTGGCCAGCGTGGTGAGTTATTGCCAAACCCCTCCAAAATGATTCCACAACTTAAATCTTGGCCCCCAGTCTCCGGCAGCTGGAGTGTACCTGGCCAAGGTAGCGGCCAGTGCGACATGAAGGCAGAGGGTGCTAAGAATGCCCGGAGGACCGGACTAGGCTGCCATCTGATGCTGACCTTGGCTACGTACAATGGACGCTCCCTATCTTCTGATTAAAGGCTTCTTGAATTGGAAGAGGAACTACAAAGGATCAAGTGGGACTTCGTGGGGCTAAGTGAGGTAAGGAGAAAAGGAGAAGATCTCATTGAACTGAAAAGTGGACATCTCTTCTACTATCGTGGGACAGATACTGGCAGAACTAGTGGTGTTGGATTTATAATAAACAAGAAACTGAAGGATAAAGTTGTAGAAGTTGAAAGTTCCTCTGACAGAGCTGCACGACTTGTTATCCAACTCTCGAAAAGATACCTGGCTCAGATTATTCAAACGTATGCACCCACCACAAGTCATCCTGAAGAATAAATTGAAGAATTTTATGAGGAAATTTGTCATCTAAATAATAAAGGTAAGCAGCACTTGAAAATAATTATGGGAGATTTCAATGCAAAAATAGCGCAACGGCAACAGAATGAAACTTCAGTAGGTAAATTCGGTCACGGCAACAGAATGAAACTTCAGTAGGTAAATTCGGTCACGGCAACAGAAACCAGCGTGGAAATACTCTCCTTGAGTTTGCAGAGGCAGAAGGGTTTTTCATCTTGAACTCCTTCTTCAAGAAAAAGCCACACAGGAAATGGACATGGAGACATCCAAATGGGACGACAAGTGAAATTGATTTTATTATGTGTAACAAAAAAATCGTCATAGAAGACTGCAGTGTGCTAAACAAGTTCAACACAGGTAGTGACCATAGATTGGTGAGATGTAAGATGCACCTCAACACTAAACTTGAACGTGGCAAGCTCATAAGACAAACAAAATCTATTGACATAACCAACCTTAAAAAGCACCATAATACCTTCAAGTTGGAACTGAAGAACAGGTTCTCTGCTTTAGAAGGCCTAACATCGGAAGAAGTGGACATCTCTGAAGTTAACAGAAAAGTAACCAAAGCTCTTATGGAAACAGCAGCAAAATTAGCTGGGTCTAAGAACAAGTTGCATGTAAATAAATTTTCAGGAAAAACGAAAATGTTGATGCAAAAAAGAAGAGAGATGAGGACAACCAAAGAAGATGTGACTTCCAAAGTGGAATATATAGAGCTATGCAAGACAGTAAGAAAAAGTATCACTGAAGACGTAAGAAAATTCAACTGTGAACTAGTGAGGAAAGCAATTGAAACCAACCAATGCCTAAAGATAGCAAAGGGACATCTCAGTAAGGGAAGAAAACAGATTATGGCACTGAGAAAAGAAGATGGTTCTGTAACAAGAAATAGAGGCGAAATTTTGACAAGAGTGAAAGATTTCTACTCCAAATTATATGAAAGGGATGATACATGCACTCCAGACATCATGAAAGATACCAGTACCAGAGTTCCTCCAGTCCTTCCAGCAGAAGTTGCACATGCGATCAAGAACATGAAGCGGGGAAAAGCTCCAGGAGAAGATGGAATTACTGTAGACATCATACAAGAAGCAAGTGGAGAAATCGAAACAGTACTCGCCCAAATTTTCACTCGATGCCTTAATGAAGGAAAGATTCCTGAGGATTGGAACACCGCTACAATGATCCTGCTACATAAGAAAGGTGATATTGAGGATCTCGGAAACTACAGACCTATCAGCCTCCTATCAGTAGTTTATAAAATCTTCACTAAAGTTCTTTCACACCGCTTGAAGGTAACACTGGACATGGCTCAACCGAGAGAACAAGCTGGATTCAGGAGTGGCTACAGCACAATAGATCATATCCACGTGCTGAGAGAACTAATTGAAAGAGCGAGGGAATATGAACTTCCATTGTGCATGGCTTTTATCGATTATGAAAAAGCCTTTGATTCGTTGAAACCATCAGCAGTTACAATGGCTCTGAAAACCTGCGGTATTGATGATGCATACATTAATATTATTAATAACATCTATGAAAATGCAAGTGCAAAGATTCGGCTGTTTGAAAATACAACACACATAAAAATTGGAAAAGGAGTGAGACAAGGTGACACCATATCTCCGAAGCTCTTTAATGCCACATTTGAGGGTGTTTTTCAGTCGCTGAGCTGGGAAAACAAGGGGATAAAGATTAATGGAGATTATCTAACCCACCTACGTTTTGCTGATGACGTAGTCATTTTTGCAACTACCCCATCAGAGCTGCAGAGTATGATCCAGGAACAACACACTTCCTGACAAGAGTAAAGAAGTGGGAATAAAAATGAACTTTCAGAAGACAAAAGTGATGTTTAATGCTTTTACAAGAAATGAAGATTTATCGATTGATGGAGAAAAGCTGGAGATAACAGACACGTACGTTTATCTTGGACAGCAGATATCAAGTGAGGGTCACATTGATGAAGAAATTAATCGGCGTACAAAACTTGCCTGGAGAGCTTTTGGAAGAAACAGCATAATTTTCAAGAGCAATATGCCATTATGTCTTAAAAGAAAAGTGTTTGATCAATGCATCATTCCAGTGCTTACGTATAGTGCAGAGACATGGACCTTAACTAAAAGAGACATACAAATGCTGCAGACAACTCAAAGAAGCATGGAGAGGTGCATACTTGGTGTAACCAGGAGAGATAAGAAGAGGAACTCGTGGATCCGAAAAATGACAAGAGTGGAAGACATCATGATCAGAGTTAAATCCCTGAAATGGCAATGGGCTGGACATACTGCCAGAAGGACAGATCATCGATGGACAGCCGAAATTTTAGATTGGATTCCAAATGACAGGAAAAGACCCAGAAGAAGACCACATGGGAGATGGGTGGATGAAATTCGAAAGTATGCAGGGGTGACATGGAGGAGACTGGCACAAGACAGACCGTTGTGGAGGAAACTTGGGGAGACCTTCGTCCAGCAGTGGATTGATAATGGTTGACAATGATGATGATGATGAAATGGTGTCTATAAGAAGCACTCCACACTTCACTCTTTGATGGTGCATGTTTTGGAGTGGAAGCGTTTTAATCGAATTATAAAGCAATTGCATGATACTCACACGAAAATATGAAAACAGCACATAAAATTATCTATATATCAGAGATGGGATGTAAGGCCAGGTGATGCGTAACATCACAGCCTCTCATTGACAAATGTCAACCCCGCCTTCTCGTGGTGCATCCTGTTCCCACTAAAGGGGCTCTGATGACCGCCAATAGCGGTATAACTATACCATCGGGATTAGAGGAAATTCTATCCCACACTCACCAACCCGCTTGGCCAGCGTGGTGAGTTATTGCCAAACCCCTCCAAAATGATTCCACAACTTAAATCTTGGCCCCCAGTCTCCGGCAGCTGGAGTGTACCTGGCCAAGGTAGCGGCCAGTGCGACATGAAGGCAGAGGGTGCTAAGAATGCCCGGAGGACCGGACTAGGCTGCCATCTGATGCTGACCTTGGCTACGTACAATGGACGCTCCCTATCTTCTGATTAAAGGCTTCTTGAATTGGAAGAGGAACTACAAAGGATCAAGTGGGACATCGTGGGGCTAAGTGAGGTAAGGAGAAAAGGAGAAGATCTCATTGAACTGAAAAGTGGACATCTCTTCTACTATCGTGGGACAGATACTGGCAGAACTAGTGGTGTTGGATTTATAATAAACAAGAAACTGAAGGATAAAGTTGTAGAAGTTGAAAGTTCCTCTGACAGAGCTGCACGACTTGTTATCCAACTCTCGAAAAGATACCTGGCTCAGATTATTCAAACTTATGCACCCACCACAAGTCATCCTGAAGAATAAATTTAAGAATTTTATGAGGAAATTTGTCATCTAAATAATAAAGGTAAGCAGCACTTGAAAATAATTATGGGAGATTTCAATGCAAAAATAGCGGAACGGCAACAGAATGAAACTTCAGTAGGTAAATTCGGTCACGGCAACAGAAACCAGCGTGGAAATACTCTCGTTGAGTTTGCAGAGGCAGAAGGGTTTTTCATCTTGAACTCCTTCTTCAAGAAAAAGCCACACAGGAAATGGACATGGAGACATCCAAATGGGACGACAAGTGAAATTGATTTTATTATGTGTAACAAAAAATTCGTCATAGAAGACTGCAGTGTGCTAAACAAGTTCAACACAGGTAGTGACCATAGATTGGTGAGATGTAAGATGCACCTCAACACTAAACTTGAACGTGGCAAGCTCATAAGACAAACAAAATCTATTGACATAACCAACCTTAAAAAACACCATAATACCTTCAAGTTGGAACTGAAGAACAGGTTCTCTGCTTTAGAAGGCCTAACATCGGAAGAAGTGGACATCTCTGAAGTTAACAGAAAAGTAACCAAATCTCTTATAGAAACAGCAACAAAATTAGCTGGGTCTAAGAACAAGTTGCAGGTGAACAAATTATCAGGAAAAACGAAAATGTTGATGCAAAAAGAAGAGAGATGAGGACAACTAAAGAAGATGTAACTTCCAAAGTGGAATATATAGAGCTATGCAAGACGGTAAGGAAAAGTATCACTGAAGACGTAAGAAAACTCAACTATGAACTCGTGAGGAAAGCAATTGAAAACAATCAAAGCCTAAAGATAGCAAAGGGACATCTCAGTAAGGGAAGAAAACAGATTATGGCACTGAGAAAAGAAGATGGTTCTGTAACAAGAAATAGAGGCGAAATTTTGACAAGAGTGAAAGATTTCTACTCCAAATTATATGAAAGGGATGATACATGCACTCCAGACATCATGAAAGATACCAGTACCAGAGTTCCTCCAGTCCTTCCAGCAGAAGTTGCACATGCAATCAAGAACATGAAGCGGGGAAAAGCTCCAGGAGAAGATGGAATTACTGTAGACATCATACAAGAAGCAAGTGGAGAAATCGAAACAGTACTCGCCCAAATTTTCACTCGATGCCTTAATGAAGGAAAGATTCCTGAGGATTGGAACACCGCTACAATGATCCTGCTACATAAGAAAGGGGACATTGAGGATCTTGGAAACTACAGACCTATCAGCCTCCTATCAGTAGTTTATAAAATCTTCACTAAAGTTCTTTCACACCGCTTGAAGGTGACACTGGACATGGCTCAACCGAGAGAACAAGCTGGATTCAGGAATGGCTACAGCACAATAGATCATATCCACGTGCTGAGAGAACTAATTGAAAGAGCGAGGGAATATGAACTTCCATTGTGCATGGCTTTTATCGATTATGAAAAAGCCTTTGATTCGGTGAAACCATCAGCAGTTACAATGGCTCTGAAAACCTGCGGTATTGAAGATGCACACATTAATATTATTAATAACATCTATGAAAATGCAAGTGCAAAGATTAGGCTGTTTGAAAATACAACACACGTAAAAATTGGAAAGGGAGTGAGACAAGGTGACACCATATCTCCGAAGCTTTTTAATGCCACATTGGAGGGTGTTTTTCAGTCGCTGAGCTGGGAAAACAAGGGGATAAAGGTTAATGGAGATTATCTAACCCACCTTCGTTTTGCTGATGACGTAGTCATTTTTGCAACTACCGCATCAGATCTGCAGAGTATGATCCAGTAATTTGCTGACAAGAGTAAAGAAGTGGGATTAAAAATGAACTTTCAAAAGACAAAATTGATGTTCAATGCTTTTACAAGAAATGAAGATTTATCGATTGATGGAGAAAAGCTGGAGATAACAGACACGTACGTTTATCTTGGACAGCAGATATCTAATGAGGGTCACATTGATGAAGAAATTAATCGGCGTACAAAACTTGCCTGGAGAGCTTTTGGAAGAAACAGCATAATTTTCAAGAGCAATATGCCATTATGTCTTAAAAGAAAAGTGTTTGATCAATGCATCTTTCCAGTGCTTACGTATGGTGCAGAGACGTGGACCTTAACTAAAAGAGACATACAAAGGCTGCAGACAACTCAAAGTAGCATGGAGAGGTGCATACTTGGTGTAACCAGGAGAGATAAGAAGAGGAACTCGTGGATCCGAAAAATGACAAGAGTGGAAGACATCATGATTAGAGTTAAATCCCTGAAATGGCAATGGGCTGGACATACTGCCAGAAGGACAGATCATCGATGGACAGCCGAAATTTTAGATTGGATTCCAAGGGACAGGAAAAGACCCAGAAGAAGACCACATGGGAGATGGGTGAATGAAATTCGAAAGTATGCAGGGGTGACATGGAGGAGACTGGCACAAGACAGACTGTTGTGGAGGAAACTTGGGGAGACCTTCGTCCAGCAGTGGATTGATAATGGTTGACAATGATGATGATGATGATATCAGAGATTGCAAATCAGATTATGACAAACTGTTTTTATGTGTGTGCCACATAACATTTTATGAGAGTTGTACCACAAAACATAATCCAGAAGAACTTTCGCCTGAACAGTGCACAAGAGCCGAAAAAAATGAATGGAATTTAACCAAACACTATTTTTTAAAATCATTTGCAGCCCAAATTCCGCATGTGATCTCGCTTCCTTGTAGTTTGAGCACTAAAACGGAAAGACGTGATCTCACTGAGTAAATGCTGCTTCTTTTATTTCCATCGAAGCATGATACAAATTACTCTTATGAAAACTTTATAGCCAGCATAAGGACTAATCGAATTTGCTTATTTTATATCAATGCCGTAACTTAAAACTGAAATGTGCGTTTTCATGCATAATCGTTTTTATCCTAAGAAGGCGTTACAATGTGTGCGAAAATTTCTTGAAAATATTTATTGAAAGATATTCAATTTAACTCATTTAATGAAATTAGAATGACCATTCCTATCCAAATTGTAATGTGGAAATTAATATGGACATTGATTTTTAAAGCAGTTCTGGTGCAGTGATGGAGCATTCGTAAATAACTTGTTCATAACAAATGCATTTTCACCAAGAACAGATCATTTTCAGCGATGTGAATGGTCATTTAATCCTCCCTTTCTTCCCTACACATTGAAATCACAGAACGTTTAATATGATGTCCACCGCTATGGGTGCAGAGAAGAATTTCTGATAAGAAAGGAAGTGTAGAAAATAATTACGTGTCAATCGTTATGTGAGTGATAAAAGGCAATCAGCTAAGAAATAATAATGAAACTTAAGATTGGTCATGATACCTGTACGCCATGTATCTGAATGGTGTGCCCAAATCTGCCGCGATGATCCGGTTCGTGGGAAATCAGTTATCGTGAATGTGAATAATGAAAAGTTAGCTCTCTTTTCGGTAGTTCAGCAGAAATTACTGTGGTCTCGAAAGATAATGTTTCTAAAGGATGGATATCTGTAGAGAATGATTTGCAGAATAAACATAATGAAAAACTGAAAAATATCGGCATTTTACAACGACTGAATTGCGTGAATGATGAATGTACTCCCAATATGTAATTGTTTATGCCACCACGAGCCAGACCTAAACCGACAAAATAACACATACCTAAATAGTCCTGACAAACAAAATATACAAAATAGCATTCCGTCAAAATAAAATCTTACATAAGGTAAATAATGTGTGTAGGTACACCAATGAGATTGCCAAATGAGATAAAAAGCTAAGAATTCACATAATTTTCAGGAAAGAAATACTTTACGAATTTTACTAAAAAAAAAAATAAGTTTTATCAAGAAAAATTGTAACGTCGTGCATGTAGACAGGCCAAAGTACGTGTAGTACGATAATTCAACACAATTCTTTGGTAGAAATCCATGGTTTTAAATAGGTGAAGTTATATTACCAAGTTATAAAAGATACCAAGCAGAAAGTCGAAAATATTGGTGTCATGCTAATCCTGCACAAGTACGTCAAGCCGCCGATTGAACCGCACGTACTATCGCTTCAAAGATTCGGGTCGCCAAAATCTTACTGAAAATTAGATAAATCAATTTAAACCAGATCCTTTTCTTTTAGAAATTGATGTTTGACACATGTATTTTTTTATTTAAATTATATTTAACTTAAATTGTAGGTCATATGATGCTCCAATGGTATTAAGAGAAATCCCGGGTATGCCCCAGCACCTTTTGAATTAACTAAATAAAAGATCGATTTTCCTAATCTTTAATATCTGTTTATAAATAAAAAATATTTTAGTCAACGGATAACTTCATAGACTTCACAGCAAAGTACAATGGAAACTCATGTTCAGAACAATTGCTTCCATGAATACCATAAGTGCAATAAATATAATTCTTAATTTACGATTTTAAAAATTGAGTGGACACATTTTTCTTATATTCCATGAGGTTAAGCTCATTACCATTGTATGTAAAGAACGTTTTTTGTGCTGCGCGCATATTTGAGTTCATTGTATTACAAGACGCAAGCTGATGTAGAGAACGTTTTTGTGATGCGGGCTAGAGATGAGCTTAACTGTTACTTGGTGATCACGGCGCAAACTGTGACTGCTACTCAAAGTAACAGTGATTTTTAACTGTGATTGGAATCACAGTTTAGGACTTGTTATTCCACTTCCGTGAATCCGTGCACCAGTAACGATTAACGAACGAGTAAAGTAACTGATAGCAGAATCATTTAAAGGAACGGTGGGTTGGTCTCGGCTCGGCCATAAAACGGGTTTAGGAGAACTGGCCACAAAAATTTAAATGGGCCGCATAAAAATAACGTTTTTGGCCGCTTCGTGCCCACGACCTCCCCCTCCCCAGAAGTTGGTAATCTGAGTAATATAAAGTTTCCGTAATTTCGTCTTTTCTTAATTGCGGTAATTATTGTAATTCATTATAATAAATGCTTATGATCTACATCTCAACAAAATATTTCAGGGTTTTCAAACTACAAGTCTGCAAATTATCTGAGCACATGTGCTAACTTGTCGGGCGGAGGGAGGGGGTTACCAAATTGTAAAATATAAAGCATTTCTGGTCTGATCGGGAGATTTTTAGCATTTATAAGCTACAACAACTCGGCACATTATCTGAGGGCATTTGCCTACTCAGAAAAACTGTCGGAAGGGGGCGGGGGATTACTAAAATTGTAAAATTTGAAAAAAATTCTCGTCCGAGCGGGAGATTCTCAGCATTTACCAGCTACAACTCAAAAAATTATCTGAGCGCATGTGCTGCCTGAGGAAGTCTGTCGGGGGGAGGGGGATACCAAAAGTGCAAAGTATCAAGAATTTGTCGTCCGAACGGGAGATTTTCAGCATTTACAAGCTACAACTCGACACATTTTCTGAACGCATGTGCCTACTCTAGAAATCTGGGTTGGGGGGGGGCATAATACCAAAAGTGTAAAATATAAAGTATTTCTCGTCTGGGGGATTTTCAGCATTTGCAAGCTACAAATCGACACATTATCTGAGAGCATGGGCCTACTCAGCAAACTTGTCGGGGGTTGAGGGGGTGGAGTTTAACACCAAATGTGTAAAATATGAAAGTTTTCTTGTCCGATCGGGAGATTTTCAACATTTATAAGCTACAACTCGGCAAAATTTCTGAGGGTAAGTGCCTATTCAGCAAACCTGTCTGGGGAGGGGGAGGAAGGGTAATACCAAAAGTTTAAAATATGAAAAAATTCTCGTCCGATCGGGAGATTTTGAGCATTTATAAGCTACAACTCGGCAAAATTTCTGAGGGCAAGTGCCTATTCAAAGCAAACCTGTCGGGGGAGGAGGGGGTGGGTAACACCAAAAGTGTAAAATATGAAGATTTCTGCTCCGATCGGGAGATTTTTGGCATTTACTAGCTACAAGTGGACACATTACCTGAGCGCCTGTACCATCATATTGTACAATCTTTATATTAACCCCCCACACACACACACACACACAAACACACACGCAGGTTTCCTGAGTAGGCACACCTCAGATAGTTTGTTGAGTTGTAGCTGGTAAATGCTCAAAATCTCCCAATCGGACGAGGAATACTTCATATTTTACACTTTTGTTATTAACCTCCCAACCGCCTTCCCAACAGGTTTGCTGAGTCAGCACATGCCCTCAAATAATTTGCAGACTTGTATTTTAAAACCCTGAAATCTTTTGTTGAGATGTAGATCACAAAGATTTGTTATAAAGAATTACAATAATTATCACAATTAAGAAAAGACGAAATTACGAAACTTTAATGTCTGAGATTACCAACCTCTGGGGGTCGTGGGCACGAAGCGGTCAAAAACGTAATTTTTATACGGTCCCTTAAAATTTTTGTGGCCAGTTCTCCTACACCCAACTTGAGTTGATTCGTAATTGTTGTGAATGTGACATCGATAGAACAAAAACTGTTAAAAAGGCCTAGGCGCTGTGAAATAATATTTAGTGCTTAAGAAAAAGCACAATATTATTACATTGAGTTTATTCGTAAACGTTATGAATATGGCATCGGTAGAAAAAAGACTGTCAAAAGGTCCTACGAATGAGGCATAGTAATTTAATGCCTAATTAAGTAACAGAAACATATTAATAACTTGAAATGTTATGTAAATATTTAGTACCCAAGTAAAAGTGCAGCGTTATAAAAAAATTCCTTCTTGTCGTACTTTTTCGAACATAGTATGAGTTCTGGTGTAATTGCTTTGTTTCGTCGAAACCTAAGAAATATATTATGTAATCATGAATATGATGTAATCCATATCCATGATTATGTGCTATGCAATTCCGATCCAGACGACAAAATTTTCAAGTTTTCGGATATTATTATTGTCATATTTACAACAAAAAATGGATTGTCATCTTGAAAATTTGTGCTTTGTAATTTTTTTTTAAATTCAATTGTAATTGTCGTTTGTCTTACTGCGAACGTTTTCCCATTCAATTTCCCTCACAGCGCCAAGGAACTGCAATTTTTGTACGGCCCCTAAAGATTTGCCCCAAAAGTCCGTTGCCCAAATGTCCTAAACTTGTTTTAAACTCTTATACGTAATTCTGCGCTAATTCTGATATTTTGCTGTAGTTTTTACGGCTTTTTCAGTTGAATTATGCGTAATTCTTTTATACGTTTTTCGCGGTTAGTTAAATTTTTAATTCAGATTATCAAAAATACACTGTTCTTTTATATCTAACATGGTTGTTACAACTTTGAAAGAAACGAGGCAGCATTTTTTCAGCCTTGAAATGGATGAAGCTACTAAAGATTTACTAAGTAACGTTCACAATTAACTATTTCCTCCGAATTCAAAAAAATTGAACCTCACTCACTGCGAGAACGATGAGCTCACAAACAGCGCTGTGAAAAAATCACGAATAGCTGGCAGCAGCCAAAACGCAACAGCAGATAACGAGTAACAGCTACAGGAGCAGAATTCACTCGGTAACAGTTAAGACGGAGTTGTGAAAAATCACGAAGAGCATGATGGGTAACAATGACAGAGTGTGAAACGTTTATTGGACGATCACTGTTACCCACGGTTTTCAGTAGCATGCACTACCTGTGACTTTTCGATAACCGTGATCAAATCACAGGTACTGAAATAATGCTCATCTCTACTGCGCGCATATTTCAGTTCATTCTATTACAAGACGCCAGCTGAATGTATTAACTGCTTCACAGCTATCAATAAATGGCATTTTCCCCATGTTTAAGAGCGCGTGGTTTTTAAAATATGAACTTCTATTGGAATTTCTCACGTCACATATTTTAAAACTACTCATAATATGCTGCCTGAAATCACATTCTTTCCATTTCAGTTGAAATTTATTTTTTAATTCAATCTCAATTTCCGACGAAAATTAAATTCATCTAAGAAATTCTGACTACAGTTCAATTTATTCTGTAGATGATCTTCCTGAAAAATAAATCATTCCTTCATTAAATATGTGCTCCACAGTCATACCCTTAAATATCGGAAGATCGTGGTGACATTAACATAAATAAACGTCTTCAAATGGTGTACGGTTACACAGAAAAAATTGAAAGCATTTAAAAGAAATAGACATGTTTAAATACTCAGTATTTTGGCATTTTTTTTGGTAAGAAGTAAACTGCAATACAATACATATGTTTTGCTGCTATATAGTTGTTCAAACTAAATGAAAGTTTAAATGAAAGGCTTTATACCGTGTCCTTTTAAGAAGTATCCTGCCAATTTTTTACTTTTCGGAAAATCTAAATAAAAAAGTGAAAGATGTAGTACATGGAACAATCTTAAAATTTGCTGACGACAATTGTTTTCCTGCTTAACTGCACGCAATAATAATCGTTCCACAACATTATTTCACAAGGAAAACCACAACGCGTAAACAGCATTTACGAATAATTTCCCTATAATTGGAAAACTTCTTTCAGAATTTGTGTTATACATCATTTATCTTGACATTATATCATTGCACATAATTAGAAGCTTTAGCACTGGACAAAAAACTCAAGTGACTGCCAAAATAATCACTTCATATCACTCTATTGGTTTTGTTTAAATGCGTTACGAACATAAATATATACTTTTACCGAAGTTCAGCATTCAACAAAAAAATCTAATAGTCGAGATGCAAACCGATGTTTCAATGTTTCTTCGTTTGTAGACCCATTTTAATTTGTTCAGGTATATTCCCAAATTTAAGATTGGAAAGGACAACAAGAATTACAGGAAGGAAGGATGTAGTAAAAATACATATTTCTATTTTAATAGGGAAAAATCTTCAATAAAGCATTTAATTGGGCATGTCTAGATAACCACTTATACAAGGAGTAATAATAAAAAAAGAAATGGCAAATTTATGTGTTTCAAACGTTCTTGACTTTCCTCCCTATTTCACTCGAATGTTATCCAACATTGTGAACTTCACGATGCGTGATACTAAATAAGAAGTGGTAAATTTATGTTAAGTATTTGACTTTCCTCATAATATCCCTCGAATGTTACCGAACATTGTGAAAGTCCAAACGTGAGACGACAGAATTCTAATATTGAGCAGTGCTTTGGGATACTAAGGATGTTCTTAGTAATAACAAAATATTAGGTTAAATCCTTTGGAACGTTTTGTATCGTCTTGGTCAGTCGGTCTGGTAAGTATCTTCAGTCTCCAGAAGTGTCAGCACTGGAGTCATACGATCGGGTGTCACTTTGTCCTCTAAAAACATAAAGTATTTGCCTACAGGATTACCGAATAATTGGGCATGATATAAAAGAACTTCGTCGCCATATCGCTCGCCCATCGTAGACCCTCTTTCTTGCACCTGTAGCCCGATGCCTCCATCAATCATGATGACGCCCAATACAATGATCACGGCACCGTCGTTTCTGTTCCTGCACATTCTCGCGCAGGTACGCAATACCACTTACACGCCAGATCAACGGACGTCTAAAATCCGAGGACAGACTGAGATGACACTTCTGTGGAGAGCACATTGGCCCATTGATGACGTGTACAATTTCTGTGGATATGACACGGAAATTGTACACGTCATCAATGGATAATTTGGGCTACGTTGAGCTCGATATACATGAACGCAGATCTCAGGCCTTCGTACATATAAATCTATACGTCGAACACGCTTCGCCATATGCTCTCTGAATATCGAGTTTCTCTGGTGTAAAGAGCAACGATTGCGTTTTGCTGTTCAAACCAAATATTTGTCTTCATGAGTCGTAGTAGAGCAAGGGCGGCCTCCCTGCATGCATCTGTAACACATTCTATTGGTATGAAACTCTGACTAACTGTTGAATGAATTTCAACTTAAGAAAGGAAAAAAATGTATAGACCAGAAAAGGTTTTCCTATTCTTATGCATAATATATATTCGCTCTAATTTCTCAAAGTTCCCTTCAACACTTAGTCTAAGTGAATCAGTACACGTTTAACCATCGCGTCATAAAGAAACAAAAAAATTAGTTGAATCTAACGACAGATGGCAATGCTAATGAAATGACGTAAAACCCATGTAAACAATAACACATAGCACAACGTGAAATAATCTATTGAAATATAACCCGAGGAGAATATGCTCTCGGTAAAAAAGAGTTTTCAGATCAGTTTATGAAGAAATCTTGCAGAAGATGGCTGGTCTGATGCAGTAGAAATGCATGCAGGTAATTTTCTAAATTTTAAAATAGAGCCTACAATGGGAAAAAAAAGTATTCCGGTTCCTATGGAGACATGCAAAGGAAATGCGGTTTGTTCTCGACTTTGCAACCGAAGAAAGAAAGCGGAACAGGAAGTCAATAAACGGCTGACCCCGAGAACGAAGCGATGGAATTGTATTCTAAATCATTGTGCAGGACGTTATTAAGCCTTACGCTGTACCGACAATGTTAATGCCGAAACAGGACGTGAACAGAAACATTGATATGAAAATACAATAGATCTTCGAAAATCTGAACTAATTAGGACCACTGGTTGTTCGGATCCTTGATGTGTTCGGATTATCGAACATGTAAAGAAATACAAATACGTTAACATTTCTACATTATATTATCCAAATACATGTGACAAAATTAAGCACCTGTATACAAAAAAAATATTACAAGAGACAGATTGTTTTGTTATTATATAATACGAAACATGTTTGCCATTTTTAGTACTGCTGTGAAATTTTTAAACGTAAAGTACAAAATTCCGAAGCTTGCCATTCATAACACAGTTGAAGAGCGTATTTACACTCGATTAAAAAGTGAATGCTGAAAAAAGTTCATGCAATTTCTTTTTTAGAAAAAATCATGAATCATTTTTCGTTGCACAACTTTGACATTCGCTGTCTTGCCGCTAAATCCCTCATTCTTTTCTATAGGATAAGTGCAGCTGAATAGCACTCAGCCTGTTGTTCAAACCAAGCCATGGCAGTCTCCAACGCATTGAATGCTTCACCATGAGGAGGAACGATGTTTACGTGAGATTCACCATCTGCATGGTTTCCAGGAACGGTGCTTTCCGTAAAAGATTGTATGATTTCATTTTCATTTAAAATGGGATATACCTTGTCATCAATATCGTTTTCTAACCGCTCCTTTGCATGACTTTCATTACATTCTTCAAACATAGAAATTGATTTGAATAAATCGGATGTTTCATTAGCAGGGTTTTCATCTCGACTGAAGAACATTTCTCCCATATGCCATATTTTTTCCAATCGTTTTTTTAATTCTGTTGTGTGCTTGATTGCAATGCCTCAGCTAACATATAGCAACAGTCCTTGGGATGAAGTTTTTGGAAAAGTCAATGATACTGAGGGCTGATACTGCCGTTGTAATGGGTCACAAAATCTTAGTCCCGCATGGAGCAATGACAGAGGGAAATTTTAACCTTTTGTTCCTCAGTATCAATAGTTCACTTCGAACTTTGACATATCATTCCCTAAATTACGGAATTCCATTAAAAAAACAAAAATAAGAGAGCTTCTTTGGATTTTTAACGATCAGATTTTCAACTCTCTACTGGTGCAACTAAAAAAATGTATACTGTTTTAATATGATATTTTCCCCGCTTAAATACCGCATGTAAAATTACTTAAATAAACATAGTAAAATTAATAGCTGCTTTGCTTTTCTGTAATAATTACATGTCGTTTAACAAATAAAACTTAAAATACTTTCAAGAGGTGTTTATCTACTTATCTTCTTAAGTGCTTATTTTTTATGTGCTTATCTTTCTTATTCGTAAGATTTTTGGATTTGTTCCGATTCTTATGCATAATATACAACGAAGTTCTCAAAGTTCCCATCTTAAAACATTTATTCAGAGTTGGCATCTGATTTCTTTGCTACTCAGTATATCAAATATCTTAATGAAGGTTTTTAAAAGTATGAAAGAGAAGAAATTACTAAGCGAAATTACAAGGTGCTATAATGTTCTTAGTAAATCTATACCATACTATAAGACAGAAGGTAATGGAATTTTATATAATTTCGGTTTCAGTCCCTCATCGTAACAACACAAGTTAACTGACAGTTTTAAAAAACGCACAGTAATATATATTGTACCAAAAAAGGGCAAGAGAGAGATATGCACGAATTGCCATTCACCGAGAAGGGTCATATGTGCCAGAAAAAAGAGGAACATTAATAAAGTCATATCCAGCTTTCATGTTTGTCAAACAAAGTAAATAGTAGCGGTATCGAGTGTGAGACAGTCGCAAGTCAATGCAAATTTCCATTGCGCATTATTAACCGCTTTACGCAGCAAGGACTTGAAGAACAATGACAAAACATTTCCCTGAAACGAATAAATAGAGTAATGCACTGAAATAATAGATTCACTATGTATTCAGAACCTGATCCCGGAAAAGCTGTTTTGTAATGAGATGGCATTCATTATTAGTTATTGCTTTTGGAAGTATGGAAAGCAATACTTTATTTAGCATAGGGAAAACAGAGAAAATAAAATATGAATATCAGAAATGTTAAAAATCATATCAGATGGCGATGGTAAAGATAAGTAATACTTCAAAATTTTGATTGATCTAACAAAGGACAGAGTTGTAAACTAATCATAATTTTTGCTTAAGGCGTTACATCAGTGAAGGGAATAAATATTATCTCCAGAGACGTGCCTTCTGCTATGCAGGCTCTGTCTACCATTTTGTTTCCTAAAAACATTAAAGTTGTACAATCTTTCCTTTCGCGGTTATGTTTTCTTAATTTATGAGAGATTTTGATCGGAGACGAAAGCAGACTCACGGTATGTTTTTAGATTTCACCTAAAAGAACAGACCGAGAAAACAAAATCTCGAGATAATTGTGTTGATTTCAAGGTTCACTGAATCACCAGTCATTTTCAAACTGAGTCAGCTATCATTTATTTATTTTTAATTTAAAATACTTCAGTCAACAATGAACACAGAGAAAAAATGCAAAGGCTCATATTTTGAAGTAGTTAACTCCGATGTCAGCCATATGGCTCTAAGGATTTTTTTTATTTCGAGAGAGATATTAGCTTTTTTCTAAAGCAGTAACTGCATCGAATTTAAGTTTATGTCCTGTCGGATATATTATGTTTAATAATGACATATTACATAAGGTGAGATTCTAAATCCTTGGACTTCCATTTTGACGATGTCACACAGCTTTGGAATAAGATGAATGTAGTATGAATTTCGCTGATGGCCAGGGAAAGCTTTTCGAAATTATGGTATAAAATAAATCTTCATATGATCGATAAAAGAGACATTTTTCTTGATATGTTGGTTCCACATGATTGTTAGTTTTCCTTAGTTATTCTAAAATATGCACACTTTAACACCTACCTTGCAACTGTCATTTGTTTAACCAAATCATTAATCATATTACAAAAACCAATTCATTTAAGACCGTATATTCAAATTAAAATTAATGCCTTGCTTTTTAATTCTTTTCCCTTCTCATTTAAATGAATTTGACAATAAAGTAAAAAAAGCATTGTGATTAAAAGAAGAGTTAATTGTTACTGTTGCAGCACGTAATGCTGTGCCGCAATTGTTATAATTGAGTAAGCAGTTTCTTCTGTCAAAACTTGTTTTAGAGAAATATCAATACCCATCTCAAAATCGTGGAACGGCGATGAACATATTACGCATCATTAACCCTTTAAGCTGCCGATGGTTTTGTTGTTGTTGTTGGGAGCTTATCAACCACCGGGAGTAACTCGATGGCTTGTAAGCAGTTTCCCGTCCTTAATTTAGAGACACTGGTTCCAAGGCCGGGAGAGACCGAGTGCCGTAAGATAAGCAAAACATACATGCCTTACAGTTGTTCGAACACGGATCCTTCCCGGCCTATTAATCAGAAGCCAGCGCTTAGACCAATGTGCCACCAAGATGGTTTATCCCTTCTTCCATGACATAAGGCATGATGGCAAAGGGCTAGTCCCCTTGACACGGACATCATGACACTGGACAAAAACAAGCAACTGAAATAACTTCTATCTCGTTTCGTAGGTTCGTCGCCATAGCCTTTTTAGCAGGTAATCAATCGAAACGGATTCGTGTCATCCCCTTAAATCACCACTTTGAATAAAAACCTAAGGAAGAAAGCAACGCTTTATGATGCGCAAGCTGATTCGTTGAATCCTCGTTTGTCCTACGCCTTCAACAACAAGTATATTTTCTGCTGATTTCAGCCCATTTTTTTAACCAGGAGTTTATTCTTTCCAGCCGGTTAAAGGGTTAATAATTCAAGGGACGCAGAGGACAGAGATATTAGACTTTTTCTATCTCTAGTCAGCCGATTCCCGTAAGTCAGGGATCGTTAAAATAACCCGACTGTAGAATAAGCGTGATAATAGCACATTAAGAGTTGACTCGAAGTTGGAGTCGAAGTAATCAGCACTAACTCACAGCCAATGGATACCAAGTGTTCTACTACAAAGAAATCAGCATACAAGATTTTTTTACTTACTTCCGAAATGAATAAATTTCTTTTAAATTTGTACATATATTTAGAGACGCTGATTTACCAAATGTGTAGATACCCTCTAAATTTTGGTGGTATAATTTACTCGCCGGATTTGCCTATACATAAAGCTTTCCATAGTTCACATATTTGAAGCATTCCGAAATGCATTCTAAATCCATCCGTATCCCAAACCTTTTCGTAACCACCTAGTGACAAAACAAGGGGAAATACATGTTACCTATAAGATAAAAGCAGTTCGTACACTTTTATTTGATATTAGAGTTTCATGTTTTGCAAAAACCTGTTAGCAGTTAGACTGCAAAGAGCCGGCTTGGTCATTCAAAAATGGGTATGTTACACTCAGCTGATAAATATTACGCTTCAGTGTTTCTTAACGAATATGTTTTCTCTCAGACATGATAAAAAATAAAACGCATGGAGATCCGGTATTACAAGTTGCCGATCCATTTGCTAACTGAATAGCAGGTGGTGTGGATATAAACACAGTTGTGAACCATGATTTTTTTAAAGAAATGTGTTTTGTATGAAAGGAATCTTCATACAAACAAATCTGTTATGATTAAAATAAACAAGGGTCTTCACTGCTTTTGCAAAGGGCATTTCTAGATTGTTCGACCAAACTATATGAACTTGTTCAACCGACGATACGGATAAAAAAAGTCATTTATACATACAGCTGAATTACGTCCTTCATGAGTCGGTGTTCATGGTTAATTACAACCTACAAACGTACGCTTTATAGCCTCACGAAAGCGCGTATTGATGTGGAATCAACGGAATTAGTGTTAATCACCGAGTGTCACATCCTATCATAATGACGTCTTCAATTCTATGTGGGGGGGGGATTCGGCTACTAGCCTGTGCACTCAAAAAATTGATTGATAGTACAAAAAATAACATAGCAATTACAAATTTGGTGCGAATCCTTGTTTTGTCACTAGGTGGTTACCAAAAGGTTTGGGATACGGATGGATTTAGAATGGATTTTAATAGATGGATTTAATGTATATCCAAGAGACCAAAGTATCAAACAGCATTTTTAACTCGTACAGTATATTTAGATTGCTCCCTAGAGACGAAAGAATTCCACACGGTAATATCGATCCTGACACTGTAATGCACCTCCCTGTTTGGACAAATCAATGATCACCACCTTCGTGGGGAAGGAAATGCTGCCTGCAGATTGAACTTGGTAGTCTCTTTCTGCAATATCATTCGACACAAGGAGCTCCAAACAAAGCACTCAGTTGGCGTTGTTCGGGTTTTCTTAGACCATTATTGTAAAAAAAAAGGACGCAGCAGCAAAAGTGAGAGGAATTTGTTTAGTTGAAAGCAGAAAAAAATAGTAAGCAACAATTCACGAACATGATCTAAGCCTTTCAATTCAGGGGACACCGATCCAGATGACAAGCTGAGGTCAGGTCTTCCAACGACAACTAACACCTTTTTCTTCATCGACGTTGTGACAGAAAACCGTGGTGACAATACATAGAAATAGGCAGCTGAGGTGTGGACTTCCCAATCATCCATCGCACATAACCAGCGCCACTTTGGTTTCTACTCAAGCCGCGATCGAATGATTCTTCATGAATCTACACAACCGCAGGACGGAAAGACGTTTTTTCTCTGCAGCAAAGTGCGATCAAATTATCCAGAAAATAGGTGTAAGTGATGTATCGTCCCAGGTGATGAAAATTGGGTGTTTTTCCATTATACTATCATTTGGAATAACTGGCTAAGGAGAGGTCTGTAATCACAGCTAGCAGTGGAAAGAACACGATGCAGCCGCTACGGAGGCGAAACGATCTATGAGCATTGGCTTTTGACCTTTCTTCCAAGTAGGACCGCATTCGAATTCCAGGTGAGGCATGTATCGTTTGTTTGTTTTACCGCACTAGGTTTCTCTTTTCCAGGGAACCCTTGACCCTAAATTAGGGACGGGTGAATATTTATAGAAAGCTTTCATGGTAGTTGCTACGGTCCTAAATAAGAACAAAGGCATAGATTCGGCAATTTAATTCGTGCCGCGCATTTTTTGAAATTGCGAGGATTCTGTGATCTTAGAACTCGTGCTAAATGTTCAAACTCGGGGTTGAAACAGTTCAGCGAAACCACTGCAGTGGTTTCGTGATACTGTGCCTCAACGATTCCTAGCGCTGATCTATAGGAAGCAATCTTTGTTGCACAAGTGGAAAATTATCCACGTCCTACCTCCAGAGGGATCAACCGAAAATATATAAAAAAAGGAAGTAATTGCTTCTCCGTCCTTCATAGTGTTCGAAATTTCATTAGCCGTCTAACTCCTGTTTCGATATACGGGTCCTTTCCTATAAGGGAACCATTTTTCTCTAATGGTAGATGTGTAAACTCAGCATAGCCTTCCCGATTGCTCATTGGACTAAACGCTGGCTTCAGACCATTCCTCGGAGAGGGTTTCCGTGCAAACCCTCATCAAGCATGGATACTGGGTTTGTGGTACGGGACTGGATCTCTTCGTTTCTTGGAGTTAGTGTCTCTAAAGTGGGCATTGGAACTGATTATAGGCCATCGAGTTGTTTACGGTGGTTGTTACACTCTTCCTCCCCCACCCAAATAAAATACATCTCGTTATCTGTGAGTCTCTGCCCTCGAAACCTATACTGACGCGGACAATTTTTAACAACAAGAATAGGCTTATTCTGCAGAATAAGGTGAGATTAGATGTTCTAGAATCTTAAAAGAAAGCATCTTAAAAAATGGGATGAACTTGTGACACTCAACACTTCGCTACTTCAATTGTGTATGGATTCCCTAAATTTCTCTGCAAAATTTCAAAGGCCAGTATACCATTTAAATACAATTATATTTTATTAATTCCGAATTGTGACGTAGGAATTATTTCGATCCAGGTATTTCCGATTTGAAAAAAAGTTCAGTCCTGTTTTCCATCAGAGTATGGTAGGAAGCTTGTCAATTCCTTAATTGTTTATGCTCATATATACAGTTCCCAAAATATTATTTATAAATATATTATTTTCAGAATAATATACTATTCTCTCTACATACGTTATTATTTTAACCCAACATGATTTCTTTTTTATTAGATTTAGCATATTTTGATGTGTTTCCTCACGATTTTTTATAGTTACATCTTTCAACTAAAATATAAAAATATTTAAAAGGATTCTTTTTTGAAGATCTGAAGCTAATTTACCATCCTTTACAGTACATCACTTGGACACAAACAGACGGAATGTAAAAAAAATGCATAAACCTTCTTTATTATACCTCAGCCATTTTCATTATCACAAATTTTAAATTATTTATTAAACGTTTTGTTCGCATGAAACTAACACGGAGAAATTACAAAAATCTGATTTCGCTAACGTAGTTCCTATTCACCACCACCACCATAGTATTTGTCATTTTCTTGTAGGACTTCCGTCCACAGAAAGTAGAGTTTAGGTCCCAGCCACGTACAGCGAGATCGCCCTTTGGGCAGGACACAGAAACGGAAGGAAGGAGAGCAAGTCTAGCGACTTTTGCAGAACAGTTTGTAGTGAGATTAGAGTACAGTAGATGACGCCACCGTACAAGTACGATGTTGCACACAAAGGGGTGAGAGAATTTCAGGGGGGCATTACGTATGGATACCCATTTAACCAGTGGGTTCAGCCTGTGGGCCGTCAAATATCGTGCTTGTCCGATGCACGGTGGATATTCAGCAATTGTTAGTAAATCTCACCATCTCTGAGAGATCAGCCCAGGGTCGAACCTGAGGACCTTGCATTGATATTCTGACCCGCTAACCACTAAGGCATTCGCGGCTCTTGTAGTTCCTATTGCATAGCTTTTGATAAATATACTGCACACTAAAATATTTATTTCAGAGAATCAATTTATAAATATATGTTGCAAAGTAATACAGAATTCGCTTCAGTACATTGCTTCAGGGATACATAATATAAAAACTCAAAGGTGTTTATCGATGAGCCGATAAGAGATTCTTTGCAAACACAAATATATCTCCTAAACTTTAAGAGTATTTAGAAAAGTATTAACAATGAATGTTTATTGATAAGTGTAATAACATAATTTTTAGTATTAGTTTCACCTCCTAGCATCCAAATCCGTCTTCCTTATGAGGGTATATTTTACTTTTCTCTATATCAACACAAGGGATACTTTGATTTTTGTACTTTTCAGCAGAGTAAATATTTTCAAACTCAGATTTTCTTGAAGTTATAAACACATGACACGTGAATATATTTGTGCCACGTCGTCAACATTTTTTCGGTAATGTTTTAAAAGGCTTTGTGTAAATCTGAGTTTTATTAAAATTCTTATTATTTTAGGAGTGAATTTGATAAAGTGATCTGGTTTCAAAAATTCAGCAGTTGCTGCCGTGTGAAAACATTGATTTTATATCTACATTACATAACTTGGGAAGGTTTTATGTATTATACACATCGGCAATGAAGTGTTTTTTGTTTGTCTGTTTGTTTTTTGAGTTACTGTTTTCGACGGTCAAATTACACACACATACTGTTACGTTTACATAGCAACTTAATACCAGAAAAATCTCACAATAATCGTAGACCTTGTAATAGAAGCAGTACGTCGGTGCAATACATCTGTGGCAACACAAAGACAAATGCAACGTTAATTTGTTTAGTAGCGAGTGCGTTGGATATCATTCAGAAACGGCAGGACTTTCTTTCATCGAAGTTATATAAATCTGCGTAAGGCAAACCTCCTCAATTCTCAGCATTAGCACAGGGTAACGTCCCTCCTAAATACTGTGCAGCTGTATTGCCATCATCAGCTACAAACCATTCATCATGGTGTTTAAAGGCACATGCACAGTCAAACTTCGATTTAACGAATTTCAAGGACCAACGTCACTTTCGATCACGATAACCGTGATTTAGATGCCGTTAGTTCCTCTTTCGATTTATGACTGGCTATGCGACAAGTTGAAGAGTTTTTACCAAGATTTGCGAGAATGCGAAGTTGTCTTTCCTTAAGCTTCAGAGAGCGTGCGGCCTCCCAAAACCTTCCTCCGCTGCAAAAGGATGAACGATTTCCCAAAACACGTAACTCCTCTTTGTCCTCTATTTTTACAAAGGTCGTTTACTTTGCCCTTGCAAAAGCGCCAATATTTCCCATATAAACGATGCATACGTACACAGCCGGGCACATGGTGCAAAAGGAAAAGAGATTCATCAGACCTGGCTACCTTATACCAATCATTGAAAGTCCAGTTTTGATGACCGGGGGACCATTAGGGGAACAATCGACGGTGAACCAAAAGGAGCATGTCTCTCAGAGCGGCCTACATGTACGCAACGCTTGTTTTTGCAGGCTTCCATCCACTCTGAGTTGTGACTCGTTACGCCTGTCACTTGCATTCAAACTACTCGGGGGTTGCGTCTCAGTAACCCTGCTGTTATCCCTTCTATACTGTGTAGTTTCTATCATCGGTGAGTCCTGGTTGGAATTAAGTGAATTTGTCAATTGTGGTAATTGCACATCAAAAAACAGATTACATTTATCTGTCAAACATGATTTGTTGGATTTACATTTAGCACGTTTTCTGTATAACTTTCAGTCAAAGACTGAAGAACACAGTGAAACCTCTGACACTAATTGTTCGAAAATGCAAGATATAAATAGAAGTGGATCCAGTAATTTTTGATGATCATTGTTGAGTTCTCTTTAGAAGCCATCATACAAACGGGAGTCAGTAAGAAAAACATTCCATGTAACTAACAAATGCAGATGTTGACGCGAATTCAACTTATTGAGCTATGTTCGAAATTAAATCCTCATTTTCTTCTACCGCATAAAGCTTTTTGCCGAACTATTTTTAAGAAGGTTTTATACAAGTACAGTTGCACGATGTTTAAACTTCCTACTAATCTGTAATTTTTGAAAATACCCACAGAGTTAAATTATCTGTAGAAATCTCTCACTGTCAAAAAATAAATAGAATTACCAAAAAAATGTTCAACAGTGATATAGGTGTATTTGAAGGTACGTGAAACATATCAATCTACGAAATTTGCGATATTAGGAGACATTCTCCACTTTCTGAATTGGAAGGGGCAAATATGTTTCGAAGCATTCGGAAATCGGTGGAATTCCTGCATGTGTAAAACCTGGCTTTTAAGTAACTTCCTTTATTTCTGCATAATAGTATTTACGTCTTTGATGACGTTTTCACGAGGACAAAGTTTAAAGAAACCGAAAGAAAAAAGTCAACCGTTTTCAGCTATAAATTCTGTAAACAAACTCACTGTTTTGAAAAATGTGACTTTTAGCTGCACAGAATTTTCCCCATACTTTTCACATTCCTCTGATTCTCAGATATGGAACTATTTTTAAAATGCCTCGTCTGAAATGAAACCATTTCTAAAAGACTCGGTTTTTTATGTGGGATAGAATAAATGATTTGAAATATCGTTATTATTTTTTTTATGGTCACATTGTATTTAGTTTTAAATTAAAGCACATGTGAATATTAAGGTTCAATATGTTCATGACTGGTAAATGTTCGGTATTTCATATTCGAAAGTTCTTTGCACTCGTTTGAAGAGTTGTTCTTTTCAACGTGAGTTTTACGATACCATGAACACAAATTCCACAAATATCATAACTTGTATTGTTTTGTAAGTTCTACATAAAGCAGAAAAATGTAATTTGTGTCGGCTTCAAAGTCTTAATTTCCTTGAAGCTTTATTACTCTCCAGTATTTTTAATAAGATGCTGACACCCCTGCGGAATTGCAATAAGCGCATATTTATCGCATTTCCGATACATTTAAAGAGTTATCAAAGTTTTCAAAGTTTTTAAACGCTTTTTACATACATATGTTTTGGAAAGAAATACTAAACAGTAATACATTAATAACAAGAAGATGCATAGGAACTATACTGATATTAGTATAACTATGATAATACGAATTCGTAGTCGTAGAATAAAAATCAAATATTTGCGAGCTTTCGAACATCAACCATATTTCTTTTTCTAGGATTGTAGACAGCCAACTGCAAACGGAATAGTAGAGCTCTCAACAATTTGAAAGCGATAACTTGACTATACCATAAATGAATAGATGAGAATGTAATTATTCATTAAAAGACACGAGGCGTCTTGTTGGCTAGACACGCAGTACCGTGGAAGGAAAATCTTCCCTGTCTGAAATCTTTTTCTTTGCGGAGAATAATGTAGGCCGTCTGGAGCATCTAAATAAAAACGTTTTTCGTCGGAAAAAATAGGTGTGTCCCACCTGATGCTATTCTGCATCCACTGGAGTATACCTGCTTTCCTCATCTCTTTATGTCTTCTGGTGAGGGCAGGTCTCGCCTTTGTCTTCAAGTATTTAACGACAATTGAGCTGTACAGCATACGTGAAACAGTTTGACGGGAAACATTGGCGGTTATGAAGCCAGCAATTTCTTTACAAGGCTTTTTCTTATGGTTGCCATGGCCTTGATGCGTCGAATATCCGTTGACGACAGCTTTCGTTTGCGACCGGTACGTTTTGTAACGGATCCCTTGATATCTCTTTTCAATGAATTATCTAATACACCTATTTACTTTTTAATAGCAACAGCTATCTCCCGATATTATTTCCCTTCACCGAGAAGTTTCCACATCTTTCGAACATCTACTGCAGATAACTCCTTTCCACGAGGCATTCTGTTATTACACAAAACAACATACGTAGTGTCTTCTAGAACAAGTTCACCTACTCAGACATTGCTCTTATTTGCATAACCAATGCACGTCATGATCGTTTATTCGTTTTCCTTTGAACTTCTTTTCGTCTCCTTATATTTATGGACACCTTAAGAAATATAAAAGTTATTTAAATACCTTTATAAAGCTTGTCTGAGATTCTAAATCTTACGTTTGAAACGCATGAAGGGTTGGTATTCCACGTCATGTGCATAATGCGTTAATGAGCGATACCTGTGTACTTATCTGCAAAATACGACTGTCCTTATAGTTATGAGCAGCAGTGTATGTACCATACATATTTCTCTTAAAATTCCGTACGATAAATTTACCTCGAGAATGTTAAATTAAATATATAAGAAACGATCCGCAGTGCATCAAAGCAATTATAACGTCGCACAAAACGTAGCTACTTGTCACAATTTTGCGTATAGTTTAACCAATATTATTGAACGGCAATCCCATAAGAGTAATTTTAGAGAATAGATTTTGAAAATATAAATCATTATATTTTAAGTATAAAATAAGAATACATATCCACTGTCCTTTTCTATAAACATCAGATAATGTAGAAAATTCTGACATGATCCACCTTTTAGTTACTGTATGCCATACAAAATGAAATTTTGAAGCAGAAACGAATCAGAACATAGAAATAGGCAAAATGGTTGTCAGATAAAGAAATTACCTGAGATGGTTCATTTCACGCCAAATTGTGAGACACTACCAACTAACGCACCACCGAGTTTTACAATTTTTGTAACGCAAAATCGTATCCCCATGTATGAATACTACAGAATTGCATTCTAACTCCTTTGTGTATGTATGTCCTGACCATAGCAGCTTAGGAAGGCTTTCGACATTTCCTTGCGAAATTTTCTATGTCATCTATCTAAAAATGTAGAGATGAGTACGAGGCATTGGCTTCTGTCAATGAAGGTGAAATTACAATCAAAGAAGAAGTTGGAATAATAATAACGTTTCGCACAATGAAATGTTTATTATATATCGATTACAGTTTCGCAGAGCTTTTGGCTCGGCTTCGTCAGGACAAACCCAGAACGAGCCAAAAGCTCTGCGAAACAATAATGGATGTATAAAAGACATTTTATTGCGCGAAACCGTATTGTTATTCTATGGAAACACCGCAAGCTTAGTAGTCATAAATTATATATAAAGATAATTACTAAATGATCAATAAGTAATAAAGGTTTGGTTATGTCTTAGTGTAAATGGTCGTTGTTTTTCCGCTGCAAAAATTGATTTATGACTTATAATTTCTTTGTTCCTGATAGAAGCTGAACGTAAATTAACGAAACTTAAATCAGAAATAGAGAAGCAAGCTGAATCATAACTTTTAAAGAACTTGTTTGAAAATCTACAGTAACAGATAGTTGAAAATATAATTTGGATATTTCTTGAATGTACTAAGTATAACATATCTTTCAGCATCAGATAAAGAAGACGATACAAGACGCAACGTTTCTACGCTTTAGAGAGTCTCTCCAAGAAGATCTTTGAACACAGGACCTTGCAGTAGATGTATGTGATCCCAAATTTTCTACATAATTGAACCATAGCTAAACCTGGTCTTATCTACAAAATTCGCCGCCGCAGATTAGCCTATGTTAACGCAGATGCTCTCTCTGCCAGCGCAGTTAAGCGGCACCTTCGGAGGAAACGGAATTAATAATATGCACTAAGAAATACATTTTAATAAAGTATTTTAGATCCCTCTAATTTCACAATGTAGATTCACTTAATTTTGACTTCCATTTTCTTAAAGATGCAGGTGAAAACCTTTTTCTTATCTTCCCAATTATTACTTTTCAACATATCCTATACCGTTAATAAAAATGGTTGTAGGTGTGTTCCACAATCACTGGCTGAATTTTTACACACTTTTATGTCTTATGATGTATTTAGTGGTAATTTATTAATATCATCAGGAAAGGAGTGAATGTACGAGTTACGGTTTCCATAGATAATAATGTTTTTTCGAGAAAAAATATTTAATCGTAATATCCTTCAAAACAGAAGAACATTAATGACACTGGATCCTTGTCTCCTGAATGTGGTTTTTAACGCTCATATTACATTCAACAAAATATTTAGATATTTCTGCCAAATTTCGAACTGTTTTTGTTTTTTTTTCAATTTGAATTCTGATAATTTTCCCTTTTTTGGCCTACGCAATATTTCAACTTTCCATGTTACATGTGCATTCCTTTGGGAAGAATAGTCTCACACCGGAAAAAAGTGAATGAAATTACATTCAAGAAATATCTTCATTTACTATTACTTCTAACTATTTTGATGTCAATCATATTTGTTATTATGTTTCGTGTAATAGGGTGATTCATAAGGAAGTATACAGTTTCAACGCCCTATAAAACAAAAATAACGTAAGATATTTTATGTTACCTGTAAAAATATTGTAGGGGAATACTTCAAGTTTTTTTAGAGACAGTCACAGGTGTTCTATGTGTGCACCTTTAGTCACACGACACACACATCGAGCTGCTAACGACACACATCGAGCCGTTGCCACCCAAACGCGATACACGCGGTCGTCCCGGTCCTTTAAGTTTGCACAAACAGCTCGAAGTGTGAAATTTCTTATGCCAATCGTAGATAAATTTTCTGGTTGGAGGTTCTTTTCCGAATCGTGATCAAAATGCTGTTGCACAACAGTAACAGATTCCGTTTTGCTCAATTCAAGAACACAAAACGTGTTCTCCACTTAAGACGTTGCTATTTTGACTGACTAGTCACATGACGCGAACTATCGCTACATCTCTTTCCTCAGTAGCGGGAAACAAATTTATGAGTACATCTACCTAACGGTTGGCAGTTGTGGTCCGTGTCTTCAACTGTTACTGTTTTACAACATCTGGAAACTGTATACGTTTTTACAAATCACGTTCTACTAGCGATCAGTATATTAACGAATTAATTCATTTTAATAAAGAGTAAAGTACAAATTTTAAAGATGACAATCCGATTTTTGGCGTAAATGTGACAAGGATGGTAAGTCAGATAATATTTGAAAACTTGAAAATTTTCATCGTCCTGGAGCGGGACTCGAACCCGCGTCTCCCAGAAAACGCCTAGGTATGCTAACCACTACACCACCCAGAACGACCAAGTTTCAAGTTTCCGATCAATTTGAATTTATCCATCACAGGATTTACTTTACTCTTTTTTTCATTAAAAAGTAAAGTAACTTGCTGTGTTTTTGATTGATTTTCAAATGTCTTCAAAGGACCTAATGCGTTACTGTTAATTAAAAGAAGCAGTATGACAGATCTCCTCGATAACAATCGGATTAAGGAAATAAAGAGGTTAAAAATCCATCTGCAAAATGACTTTGAGATATTTCTCGTTGATTCTATTAAAATCTGCAGTTTTCTTGTGCATAAATCAACAGAGTATTACACTGGAAATTGAACCCTTGATTAATAATATCAATGCTCTGTAGCTCTTGGTGGCAAAGAGTTGAGGCACGAAGTGCGGAAACGAATTACTCTTAAGAAAGGTAATGCTGGTAACAAGTGTCAACCATTATGTGAGAGAGAAGTCAGCTAGGTTATATTGCTCAAACTTAAGAATGGGAATGTTTATGAATGCCATTCATTTGAATGGTATGTCCGAATAGTTTGCCACGAACCACATTGTGGCAAATCATGCTTCGCAAATTGTGAAGAAATCTCGCCCTTTTGAGGGGTTTGTCGAAAAAAACGGTGACTTTAAAAGGGCGATACTGGATTTTTGCTACTCATTTTTTTTTATGTTAGATTAGTCATAACCACCAAATTGGACCATTCGTGGTGAGGTTTTACAATGAAGAATCAATGACTTCTAAAGAAGTGCTATAATTTATGAAATAAATACAAAATCTGTGATCCCACAAAGATATGTCCCCAAAACTGGATGTCTTTACACGAAACCTTTGCGAAGCTTTATTTTCACATTCGAATGCTTGTAACTTTTGTATTTTAAGCCGGTGCACACAACACTATGTGTGCATATTAATTCCAAATTATACCGTCTTCCTATACTTCCGCTGATTTGCTCAGGTCCATTTTCTTCAGTTATGTACTGTTTAAAAAAACAAGTTCCTTCATTTTTCTGGAAATTTACTATTGATGTTCACGGCCGGAAAGTGAAAAAAGAACACCAAGAAAGAATGCCAGCAGGAACGCCATAATTTATTACACTCATGGACAAGGAAATTTGCGAACCAAAAAGGAAGCATCGGACTGAACTGAAATTTTATGGACGTAATGATACAAATTAATGATACACATGATGCCAAAAACACAGCAGCAGGATAATTATAGCGGGATCTGTAGCATGCAGTCCGGTCATCTTCAATAGCGCGTCGCACCACCGCAAAGCGGCAATACGTTCCGCAATACAGTCCGGCATGGAGGCAAACAGAGTCCTGATGCTTTCCTGAGACAGACTGGCCACCACGTGTTGGACGGGTTTCTCCAAATCCTGGATAGTTCGGCACCGCAGCAACCGGTGTTTCAACTAGTCAGACACATGCTCGATAGGGGACATGTCCGGGGAGCGGGCAGGATATGGAAGTGTCTGGACATGACGTAAGAAGTCCTGGTCAACCCGAGCCGTGTGCGGACGGGCATTATCCAGGTGGTATAACGCGCTTGAGATCCCGGCCAGGAATGGGTGCACATGGGGAGATAGGATTTCATCAACATACCGCTAGCCCGTCAATGATCCACGCACCACTACTGGAGCGAATCGGCTGACGTCTACAATGGCTCCCCATACCATAATGCCTGGAGGGAGAGAGATGTGGCACTCGATAGCGAAGTTGGGATTATGGCTTTGATCGGGGGACCTCCAAACCCAGACACGATGATTATCTGTCTCCAAAACTAAGTCGCATTCATCGCTAAACACCACACGTCGGCAGTTTTAGGTTTTCCACGTCGTGCTGGTCTTGCACCACCTCTCACGGAACTGGCGATGGTCCGGTGTTAATGGCCGCCCACGTAAAGGACTCTGAGAACACAGTATCGCTTCCGCGCGTCGTCTAAAAATTATTCGTTGGCACACAGGGGCCGTTACATAGGCTTCTATAGTGGACCCGGTCCCCGTGGGATCCGTTTGTGCCTGCCGCGCGATCCGTTGATCCCCTCGACCGGTGGTCCTCCTCGTCCGTCCGGAGCCACTCCGCCATGTGGAAGTGCCGTCACGTGTCTACTGCTCCCAACACAGTCGGACGGTATGGTCAGAACGATAAACGCGGCAGGACATCCGGCGTGTCAACCATCCTGCAGTTTTCAGCGCGACGACCAGGCCTCTCTCAAAGTCCATAAGTTGCGCAAATCGGCATCTCAGGCGACTAGCGGCATTCTTGTCACTCTGAACTCTTGCTTGCCTTGACCTGTGCTTTTCGATTTCATGGGGCATCGACTACACGCCCGTTTACAAGGCTGCCGGTTCGTCTTTGCAGCGCCACCACAGGGTATTTAATCACGCGCAATCGCACCGAATGTGGATTATTCGTGAACCAGCACGCATTCTAGCTATTTTCAAAGTTTCGCGGTTGTAGTATGTTTTCTCCTAGTTGCGAAGATTTCATCGTCCGTGAGTGTATGTTAATTGTTAAGTGCAACAGAAACTGTGATCCAAGTTGGAATGTCATTGGATGAAATAATTAAGTCACTGCGGATGAAACCATTCAAATGTACGTAAGAGTACGAAAATCGTATTTAAGGACTACGGCGTGCAGAACGAAGTCATTCGTCTGGTATCTCGTTGTTCAGTGTTCTTTAAAGGCGCTAGAATATCTGGACGACGCAAGAGCACAAGACCTTTTCAGTTATTGGATTTCGAGGAGTCTGTATATTAGGTCTGATAGAAGGAGATTGGTTTTTCAGTGAAATTGCCGACCAAATCGGATGAGAGGTAACGGCCGTAGTAAGATGGTGACGTCGGTGATCAGAGAAACATTCGCACACTCTGAGACTTTATTCAGGGCAACATAGAGTTACGGCCTCTTTAAAGGATCGGAGTATTAAGATAGGGGCGTTGGCAGAGCGAAAGGCTACGGCGTCACAAATTCGTTCCTCTGTCATACCAAGATTGTCTACTCTACCAGAGCGATACAGAAGCGTTTCTTGAAAGCACGAATAAGGGCACGCCGTCCGCTGGCACAGTTGCGACTGACCTTTGGTCACCGTCGAATCACTTGCGGTGGCGCCAAAAACTACTTCGTTGGAGGGAGAAATGTGGGTCAATAGTCTTCAGTGATGAAAGCTGATCGTGCTTGCGAGAGTCTGACGGTGCTGTACGCTTCCTAAGGCGACAAAGAGAGCGAATGTTGCAATCTTGCATCCTCCAACGGAACACAGGTGCAACGCCAGGCATAATGATGTGGGGAGCGATTAACTATCGCTCTCGTACGAGTACGGTGTTTGTACGAGGTACACTGAATAGCAGTATGTACGTCAACGACATCGTGCAGCCTGTCGTCTGTACCATTTTTGAGTGAGGTCCCAAATGCGATTTTTTAAGCCGGATATCGTCTGTCCTCACTCCATCCGGTGCAACTCAACATGCTCTTCAGGCTGTGCATCACCTCCCCTGGCCATCCCGCTCTCTATGCTTGTCTTCAAGCGAATGTGTCTGGTACTGGATCGGACGAAGGCTTCCGCGGATCCCGGAAGGCAGTGCCCATCTCTGAATTACGCGTCCAAGTTTGAAGCGCATGGAATGCTTTCTTCCAACGTGATGTCTAGCATTTGTACGACAGATTGCATGCCAGATTTGAAGTTTGCATTGCTGCTCGAGGAGACGCAACACCTTATTAAAACGTTATTTCTATACACTGTAATCGCTTTAAAAGGTAAAATAAACATTGAATCACTTCACGCGTATGATTACTTTCTATTCTTAACAGTTTTAGATATGACAAAAATCTGATAAATGCAGCTGCAATATTTAATGGTGTTCTTTTATCACTTTCCGGCAGTGTATTGAGAATAAGTATGGGAATTTCTTATTTTCATAAATAACACTTTTTGTTAACAATCATCTTCAGATATTCAGCTCTGTCCTTTAATTGTTCATCCCTACAACTTAATACAGCTTAAATTCACATTGTAGAATTTTTTTCCTGTATATAGAAAGTTTTACTTTGACACTCTCACACTTATCATACATTCCAGAATTTTCGTTTAATGTGTTACTGATCTTTATACATGGATTTTATCCTTTTACATTGAAAAGAAAAATTGTTATTGCCCATTTATTTACGAACTATTTTATTCATAATTTTGGTTTAATAATAAAAAAAACTGAAGTTTCGCACGAATTCTACAGTACTAATGTTGAAGGAATATCCAACACGTTGACTTAACAGAAATGAATTGCCCTTACATTTTCTAGTAAAACCTTTTATACGGTGGCGCCAATGATTTACATTAGTATCGCAGGAATGTCTTTTGTAGTATATCATCATCATCATAATCATTGTCAACCATTATCAATCCACTGCTGGACGAAGGTCTCCCCAAGTTTCCTCCACAACGGTCTGTCTTGTGCCAGTCTCCTCCATGTCACCCCTGCATACTTTCGAATTTCATCCACCCATCTCCCATGTGGTCTTCTTCTGGGTCTTTTCCTGTCCCTTGGAATCCAATCTAAAATTTCGGCTGTCCATCGATGATCTGTCCTTCTGGCAGTATGTCCAGCCCATTGCCATTTCAGGGATTTAACTCTGATCATGATGTCTTCCACTCTTGTCATTTTTCGGATCCACGAGTTCCTCTTCTTATCTCTCCTGGTTACACGAAGCATGCACCTCTCCATGCTACTTTGAGTTGTCTGCAGTCTTTGTATATCTCTTTTAGTTAAGGTCCACGTCTCTGCACCATACGTAAGCACTGGAAGGATGCATTGATCAAACACTTTTCTTTTAAGACATAATGGCATATTGCTCTTGAAAATTATGCTGTTTCTTCCAAAAGCTCTCCAGGCAAGTTTTGTACGCCGATTAATTTCTTCATCAATGTGACCCTCACTTGATATCTGCTGTCCAAGATAAACGTACGTGTCTGTTATCTCCAGCTTTTCTCCATCAATCGATAAATCTTCATTTCTTGTAAAAGCATTGAACATCACTTTTGTCTTCTGAAAGTTCATTTTTAATCCCACTTCTTTACTCTTGTCAGCAAGTTCCTGGATCATACTCTGCAGCTCTGATGGGGTAGTTGCAAAAATGACTACGTCATCAGCAAAACGAAGGTGGGTTAGATAATCTCCATTAATCTTTATCCCTTTGTTTTCCTAGCTCAGCGACTGAAAAACACCCTCCAATGTGGCATTAAAGAGCTTCGGAGATATGGTGTCACCTTGTCTCACTCCCTTTCCAATTTTTATGTGTGTTGTATTTTCAAACTGCCGAATCTTTGCACTTGCATTTTCATAGATGTTATTAATAATATTAATGTATGCATCTTCAATACTGCAGGTTTTCAGAGCCATTGTAACTGCTGATGGTTTCACCGAATCAAAGGCTTTTTCATAATCGATAAAAGCCTGTGCACAATGGAAGTTCATATTCCCTCGCTCTTTCAATTAGTTCTCTCAGTACGTGGATATGATCTATTGTGCTGTAGCCACTCCTGAATCCAGCTTGTTCTCTCGGTTGAGCCATGTCCAGTGTTACCTTCAAGCGGTGTGAAAGAACTTTAGTGAAGATTTTATAAACTACTGATACGAGGCTGATAGGTCTGTAGTTTCCGAGATCCTCAATGTCACCTTTCTTATGTAGCAGGATCATTGTAGCGGTGTTCCAATCCTCAGGAATCTTTCCTTCATTAAGGCATCGAGTGAAAATTTGGGCGAGTACTGTTTCAATTTCTCCACTTGCTTCTTGTATGATGTCTACAGTAATTCCATCTTCTCCTGGAGCTTTTCCCAGCTTCATGTTCTTGATTGCATGTGCAACTTCTGCTGGAAGGACTGGAGGAACTCTGGTACTGGTATCTTTCATGATGTCTGGAGTGCATGTATCATCCCTTTCATATAATTTGAAGTAGAAATCTTTCACTCTTGTCAAAATTTCGCCTCTATTTCTTGTTACAGAACCATCTTCTTTTCTCAGTGCCATAATCTGTTTTCTTCCCTTACTGAGATGTCCCTTTGCTATCTTTAGGCTTTGGTTGTTTTCAATTGCTTTCCTCACTAGTTCACAGTTGAATTTTCTTACGTCTTCAGTGATACTTTTTCTTACTGTCTTGCATAGCTCTATATATTTCACTTTGGAAGTCACATCTTCTTTAGTTGTCCTCATCTCTCTTCTTTTTTGCATCAACATTTTCGTTTTTCCTGATAATTTGTTTACATGCAACTTGTTCTTAGACCCAGCTAATTTTGTTGCTGTTTCCATAAGAGCTTTGGTTACTTTTCTGTTAACTTCAGAGATGTCCACTTCTTCCGATGTTAGGGCCTTCTAAAGCAGAGAATCTGTTCTTCAGTTCCAATTTGAAGGTATTATGGTGTTTTTAAGGTTGGTTATGTCAATACATTTTGTTTGTCTTATGAGCTTGCCACGTTCAAGTTTGGCGTTGAGGTGCATCTTACATCTCACCAATCTATGGTCACTACCTGTGTTGAACTTGTTTAGCACACTGCAGTCTTCTATGACGAATTTTTTGTTACACATAATAAAATCAATTTCACTTGTCGTCCCATTTGGATGTCTCCATGTCCATTTCCTGTGTGGCCTTTTCTTGAAGAAGGAGTTCAAGATGAAAAACCCTTCTGCCTCTGCAAATTCAACGACAGTATTTCCACGCTGGTTTCTGTTGCCGTGACCGAATTTACCTACTGAAGTTTCATTCTGTTGCCGTTGCCCTATTTTTGCATTGAAATCTCCCATAATTATTTTCAAGTGCTGCTTACCTTTATTATTTAGATGACAAATTTCCTCATAAAATTCTTCAATTTCTTCTTCAGGATGACTTGTGGTGGGTGCATAAGTTCGAATAATCTGAGCCTGGTATCTTTTCGAGAGTTGGATAACAAGTCGTGCAGCTCTGTCAGAGGAACTTTCAACTTCTACAACTTTATCCTTCAGTTTCTTGTTTATTATAAATCCAACACCACTAGTTCTGCCAGTATCTGTCCCACGATAGTAGAAGAGATGTCCACTTTTCAGTTCGATGAGATCTTCTCCTTTTCTCCTTACCTCACTTAGCCCTACGATGTCCCACTTGATCCTTTGTAGTTCCTCTTCCAATTCAAGAAGCCTTGAATCAGAAGATAGGGAGCGTCCGTTGTACGTAGCCAAGGTCAGCATCAGATGGCAGCCTAGTCCGGTCCTCCGGGGATTCTTAGCACCCTCTGCCTTCATGTCGCACTGGCCGCTGCCTTGGCCAGGTACATTCCAGCTGCCGGAGACTGAGGGCCAAGATTTAGGTTGTGAAATCATTTTGGAGGGTTTGGCCATAACTCACCACGCTGGCCAAGCGGGTTGGTGAGTGTGGGATAGAATTTCCTCTAATCCCGATAGTATAGTTATACCGCTATTGGCGGTCGTCAGAGCCCCTTTAGTGGGATCAGGATGTACCACGAGAAGGCGGGGTTGACATTTGTCAAGGAGAGGCTGTGATGTTACGCATCACCTGACCTTACATCCCTGTAGTATATATTAGATGTAATTTCAGGAATTTTTGTACATTTTTGTGATAATCGTTGATGAAATAATTAACATCAAAAAGTGTCCCAGTATACCGGAGTTATGAAAGTTCCATATGACTCCTTCTTGAGACATATAATTGTATGATACAGAAAATAAGTGTCGTTATTTAATATATGTCAACCGTTATATGAGTATATTGAGCCGTCAGCTAGGAAACACTCTCAAAGTTAAACATGGAAATGAAACGTGCATTCCATATTTTTGAATGTAAATCTGTAGATTATCCCGAACGTCGAATGTGTCAACTAAGAATCTGCTCTTTTATGCGGTTTTGCAATTTCCATTCTGGCTTCGGGGTGCTTTGGAGCAACGAAGAATTGGCTCAGTGAGTGTGGTGAGGAAACCGGATTTGGAAAGTCAATGGCAAATCATTAGAATGATCAATCTTCAATGAAACTGTTTCATTCATGAAAATAGAATTCCCAAGAAGAGACAATTTATATCACAGATTGCCGTGACGCAAGGTATACGTCATGCTGGGTTCTGCAACAGAACATTCTAGTCTCTCTTAAATTTCAATTCCGCTTGAGCTTGAAATGCTCATGAACGAAAAATCAAAACTATTCAACAAACCTACGAATTTATTTTTCAATTTATATATAAAAACATATTTTCCAATAAAAAACCGAAACCTATGTTGTGATTCTTTGCTTGGGCAGTCATCCGCGTAGCAAACCTTGTACCAATGATTTTTAAAACATTGCTACTTTCAATTGATTAAGTTATCCAATAGCCAAAATATTTGTTTCACAATTATCAGGCATTGGCAATTTTGTAACCGAAAATATAAGCGAATACGTGCTATTGAGTAAATGGGAAAGTCAATACAAGCAAATTGGAATCTACCGGGCCGCCCGGGTGGCGCAGTGGTCTAAAGCGCTGGCCTATGATCATTCGTCCGTAAGGGGTCCGGGTTCGAATCCCGGTGAGGCATGGATGTTGTGTTTGTCTTACGGCACTGGCTCTCTCCCTTCCCTGGAACCAGTGACCCTAAATTAGGGACGGGCTACTGATTATAGCCCATTGAGTGGCTCACGGTGGTCGTTAAACCTCCAATCGAAAAAAAAATCTACCGGGTTGTGCAGGGAAATGTCTTGGTATTGATCTTGTGCAGAGCTGACAATTTCTTCGTTGACGACCGTCAACATTGGGACGCATAAGGGGCACATCTGCAAATTTCTTTTGTAAGGGTAACATACTAAAAACGTCCAGGACTGTGAACGACCGGCATTCTAATAGGTAAGAACATAACAGTACGCAAAATTAAGTATAAATCTCCTTCGTTTATCTTTCGTAATATATATACCTGCAATAATTATATCATCAAACGAACTGACTGTCTGACTAAAACTAAAATTGGACATAACAGGGAATTTAAGAAAGGAGAAATGTTTCTAAAATTAAAGTTGGAAATAATAGGGAATTAAAGAAAGGATAATTTTTCTAATTCTTCCGCAAAGGTAATGGCAGTTGATTCTGACGCTTTGTCAATCATAGATTGCTGATGGGGCATAACAAAGAGAGTTTGCCGTAAATGCTGATGAATCTGGCAATTAGAAAAGAAAAAGAATGTTACTAAATAAAGATAACTTCCAGAAGGGATGTTTCTGTGATTTTCTGAAAAACATGATGAAAAAACAGCGTGTTTATCTCTATCAGTTAAAGCAACTACAAGCATGTAATAAGTAACAAAAAACCTGAATAAAAAATAAAATTGGCTTAGTAACGAATAGTTATGGTATTGGTAGAACTGGAATAACACATGACAGGTAAAAATTCTTAGAGAACATCTATCTGAAGATCACTGTTCAGAATTTATAACAATTATAACAGAACAGAGAAGTCATTACGGTGAAAAATGTTTTATAGATAAAGAAGCCAACCACAATGAAAATCAGGTTCTCAACGGATAATTTTAAAAATAATAATGAAGAGGAATGTTAAGAATTCGTTTAAATCGAAAACGAAATGCTCATATTTCTAGCTTTTCCTCATCGCAAATTTAGAGCAACACTATAGAACCACAATGTGAATGTTGTATGCAACGATGAAGAGCCAGAAACACTATAACCATCAACTTTTGTAAAATATATATTTCTAAATTATTTACGATTCATTAAACTGTTAATTCCTTTTCCGTAAAGATTTTTTACTATGTTGTGAACAAAAATTTTATAAATATTATGTGCGTGTGAATACATTATAATACGTGAGATTTTCTTATTTAAAAGAAGAATTTCCTATCTCAAAGAAATATTTCCAGTTTAATGGCCATAAAATAAAACATGATTTCACCTTTTTCAAATTTCGAAGCAAATTCTTCCATTCATGAACTGAAATTGCATTTCACTAGGCTATTACTTTGAATTAATATGACAGCTTTTCCAAAATTATGGATCTATGAGTATTTTTTACTTCAGGTAAACTTTTAACAAAACACAAAGCAATGCCCAACACCCAACAAAAGACTTAAATGGTATGAGTAACTCAGTCTTGCCAATCAACTGTGGCCGATTATATAATTTTAAGCAACAATTGGGATAAGATTTTTCTTAGCCATGCATCTAAAACTGGCGAAAGGCTTTGTCAAACCTAAGACGACACTGCAGAGTCTTAACACATTTTGTAAAAATGTAATTGAGTTACTTATGAGGAGAAATTACTCAAAAATGTTTGGTTATATTCATATTTATATCACATTTTGTATGTCTCGTTTGTGAAATACATTTCAGTTCTTTCCCAGTACTATATCAGATCATTTTGTATACATTTGAATATCGAAGATACGGGTTTCATTTTCGACGTTTTGAATCTTGTAAAAGAGCCTTGTTTTTCATTAATGTAATGATTTCAGACTTTTGAGGTTTTATAGCATTGGCACTTAGAAAAGACTTCCTGCGTATTTTGAAGTTTACCAGAACATGTCCATGTAATATATATACACTCATCTTCAAAAAAAAAGTTGCGCCCAGAAGGACGTGTCGGATTACAAGGCTATTCGGGAAGAAGATAAAGGTTACCAGGAACACAAATGATAAAACATTGAAACTAATATGGGCAATATTTTTTAAGCTACATGCCGATAAGTATAGTCTCTCAGTTTGGCGTCGGACTGCCATGTTTGCTCACACAACATGCCAGACGTCTCGCCATGGTGTTGTGCAGTTTTGCAATGGTGTTTTGCGATAAGGCATTCCATGCAGCTCGAATCTTCTCACGCCGTTCCTGCATATTGTGCGGTAGTAGTGGAGTGTGGATAGCAATTCCAATAACATCACACACATTTTCAATCGGCGATAGATGTAGCGATGCGGCTGGCCACGTCAGAGTTTCAGTGCTTTGAAGGAAATCTTTTTAGACAACAGCCGTATGCGGAGGAGCGTTGTTCTGTTGAAAAATCGCACAGGAGTCAGCGTTCAGGAAAGGAAGGCGCACAGTTTTCAGGACCACATTGAAGTAACGTTGGGCGGTCAAATTGTCTGCATTGAACACCAAAGGTGATCAGGCGTCGTAGACAATTGCATCCTACATCTTAACACCAGCACTTTTGGACATGTGACGATCGACAACAAACCGTTCGTCTTGGCGCTGACCAAGATGCCTCCACACAATAATTCTGTGGTCGTCTTATCCAACACAAGAGCGGGACCGTCACTGAAGATATCCCGCTGCTATACTGACTGGCAATATGAGAGTCTGCCTATTCACCATTGCAGTCTTTGGCGACGATACAATGGTGTTATCGGCAGTCGTCGTATCGGCCTGCGTGCGTGTAGCCTTACGTCATGCAGCCGTTTGCCAATGGTGCTGGCACTAATTGGACGATGCATTGGGGGCACCACTGCTCGCTGGATATCCGCAATCGTGGCTGTTGGATCACTCCATCTCTCCCTCTTTGGTCATGTTTTAGAAGTAGCCTGAAAGATCACCGATTCTTTACAAGGGTAACCAGATATTTCATTTCTCCTCTCGTTTCTGAAATGCAAGTGTGTCCTACGACTCTTGGCTGACACTGTAAATACATACTCGTACACAGCATTACTTTATGGTCTAAATTTATTATATGAATGGTTAGAACCATTACTTTCTTTTTCTGCAAGATCAGTCAATGTCCGACAAAAATACCTGCTGAGTTCTCCTTAGCTGTATTCAGAATTCATCTGAGATCAAGATTCTAGAAATTTTGGGGAATGTTTGGCGTCACGACTGGCAATAGACTGACTGGTCCTAAGAAATTCAACATTACATTTATGTGGGTTTTTCACGTCAGCTACAAGAAAACTTTTAACGCTACATTTCTTTTTGGATCTTCCTTAGAAGACATTGCTGCACAATTTGATTTTCATTTTATTTAAACATGATCCGTGTAATCACACAGACATTTTTGCACAAAATTCCTCAATACAATTTAATTGCAGGATTACGACAAGAGGTATTTTCTCTTTGTGAACGGCAGATCAAAACGTTTGTGCTGTATTTGATGCGTTCCATTCTCGCATGTCAGTTAAAGGTTTCAAATATTAATTGATCAGTTTCAAACGGGTGTACAAATACTGACTTCACTATTTCTAAAGAGTTAGCTATAAAGTCTCTTACACAAGTCATATATTTCATGTAGCATTTTCTTCGTATCGTTCAGATATGTTTCATATGAAAACCGCATTCAAATTAAATCCCTCTTAAATTAAAAAAAAAACTTCATTTTTTATTTGAAGGTAAACTTCATGGCATGCAGGTTTTCATCATTAAGTTAAATGCTGTTATTTCCTTCTATGGTCCGGGGGTTCAACAAAAGCCCTGAGCACTTCGGTGGGCTATAAACAGTTGCTCCTCTTTAATTTAGGCTCATTCGTTGAAGAGAAGTGAGAGAGTCAATGTACGGCCCACAAACACGAAGCCCATGCATCACCATAATTGAAACATAGATCCAGCTCGGACGAATGGTCAGAAGCAAATGCTTAGACCATTGGGGCGCCTGTGTGCTGTGGAAACTTTGGAAGTTTTTAAAACTCTTCAAAAGAATGACATGCACACCACTTGTATGAGGAGATGGGAAACGACAGAGTACGTTTTGTGGCTAATAAAATGCCTGCCAATGATCCAACAGTTTGAAAATTCATCCGTCATTCGTCCAGGTAAAACTGGGCATTATGCACATCGGATCTGCGATCCACATAAAATATACTTTTTCTGGAGTAAACATTTATTTATTCATTTATTCCTATGCTTATTACTTTATAGCAAATTGTGTAACATGCAGTATATCTTACAACCTCCTTTTGCGTGTAGAAATACAGTTGAAAGTTAAATAGATATTCTGTATATATAGTGAAAAAACACCATAAGACTCAAAATGTTTTACAGATTAGCAAGACCAAAAACGTTACCAAGCACTAGGATAAGAAGTGAAGGATACAGAGCTATGGTAAGCTTTTCTCTGTGGCTTTGTCAAGGGCCAGGCATCGACAAAACCCAACCAACATCTACAGAGACTTGAAATTGTGGGTTTCTGCGCGAATTTAGTCTGCAACGTATCGGCAACGAGCCTATCAGAAACAGCAAAAAGCAACAACAGCAAAGCACAGATAAAAAATAAAAGCAATAAAATAAAAAAAAGTAAAAATTATAATAATAAAAAATAAAAAAATAATAATTAAGAACTTACCCACCCAGAACACGGGCCAAGATACACCCCGATTCCCTGAACATACAAAAACATCCCCGAAAATAAAAATTACATTCCTAACCAGTTGTGTATATCATGTAAATTTCACGCTAATAGCAGCAGTCCTGGCAAAGGAAACCCCATGTTCAATTGCAAGAAGTTGTAGGATTTAACATACATGGCTCGCAATGTAATTGATTTACATATATCATCCTTTCCCCGTGCACATTGTTTTGTCATGGAGCAAACAACGAATCCGGTTTTCTGTAAATATTTTACGCAGGACTTTACTCACGTCAGCTGCAACTTGTCAACCTGAGTTGTTTAAACATGGACGCAAATTACTTTGACTAGATGCAAGGTTGTTACTAAGGCACTTACTTATTTTGCACTCTTAATTAAGTGCACGCAACACTTAATCTTTTATTTCTTATTTCCAATGGCCTTATCTTTGTCATCAGAAGTTGAACATCGGCTGAAGATGATGACGTAATATCAGTTGACACAGATTTATCATTTTCTTTTCTTTGGAGACACATTGCAAAAAGTTTCCATTGCTCGTTTCCTTACTTCACGTTTACGTAATCTATTTGCTCAGGACTAACATTCAGAACGCTAAAATGGGGGATGACGTTTCATGAGGATTAGCAGTTGTAATATGCTTATGACCGATTTGACCTAGAAGATTGACTATCCAAAGATCTGCTTTTTAATTTCTTTCTGCAAAGGAAATCCTGGTAATTCTGATTTTATGTCTATCCAACATCTGGTTTCAATTTTTTCTGTTAGGTAAACCAAGTAATTCTGATTTCAAGTCACGAACATAACTGCCAACAGTACAATGTTTCGAGCAAATTCCTGCGTTTTTAACTTTAAAATTATCCTTTCCTTCACATTTCATTATGCGGAGTTTTTCCAAATCAGGATTTGCAGGAAAAGAATGGTAAATAATATCCGAACCTTGAGTCTTCCTATTGTAGGATAAACATCCTGATGTTGCACATCCAGGCATATTATGCTACACTGATATAAGACAATAACATGTACAACTGATGGTGAGAAATAGCTGGTTATGACCTATATTTCCCAATTATCACGAAAAGTAATGAATTGAACAATATCAGCCGGCTTATTCTCTGAAGCAAAATGCTTTCTGAGCATGTGAACAAGTTTAAACCCGCCAAGATAACTTAGTAATTATAAAGTTTATTTGCAAATTATGAAGACACAGTAATTGCAAAACATCCACAAGGTCTATTCATCAAAGTGATATGCTTTTTCATTTAATAACCTTGGCTTTTTCTTAGAACGAGAACGAATTTGAGTTTGCACTCCCATGCCAAAGATTATGTGCGGCGTCGTTATCGCTTAGTTATCTGGTGTCGTGTTTAGCGGCGTTTCCTCCCAGTGCTACGTCATGCGCAAATCCGAGAAAACGGAGACTGTAACTACACATTGAAATGTCGTCCAATGATTTCAACTAAGTACTTGATTTCCAAAATCAATGGTATCGCAAACACCATAAACGTAATAATGTATGGCATGTAATTCAGAATTTAAAAGCAAGTAGAATCTCTTTTATGTTAAAAAGCTTCCAAATAAAATAGTGGAAGCATTTATTTATGTGTTGTACTAATATAAGTGAAATAATTCTGCAACATATATGGATGCATTTTATCAGAAAATGATACTGTTACTTACGAAAGAATGGATTTTAGATAATAACACAATTTTCAGCATTACACAAATTGCAAACGAAAAATCAGTCAATGCGATCTAATGTAATAATCACCAGATCTGTTCCAATATATGTATTTCTAGTATTTACTCAGAAATAGTAATTTCGTGCGGTTTTTCAGACGAAGAAAACAAGGATCAGTGAAATTGATGAAAATACGTATATTTGATAGTATGCGGAAAAATTGCAAATTTTTCATTCGAATGGGTGAAAGTATTTAACTTCGGTTGCTAAGATTTTCCCAATATATAATCTTATTACCAATTAGTTTTTTAATTTGAAACTTTTTACCAAAATATACATCCATTCCAGCATTAAAAACCTACTTTTCTTTCTAAGCGGAATATCGTGATTAGACTTTGTATGGCAGTAAACTCTTTTATTATTTATTGAAAGGAATATATTTTTTTTCTCTGACAAAACGTCCTTTGTGCGGCAAGGGTTTTGGTTACACGGAAAAAATGAATTATGCCGATGACATCATATTTTAAAATATTTTAAACTGGGATCATATTTTAAACTGGGATCAGTTAAAATCTATTATCTAATTCTTCAGCAGAACGATGAAAAATACATTTTTAAAAATCATGTGCGTGTATTTGAAATAAAATTGTGCACTTCTCCTTTAAGATGTGCAAGGCAATCACAATTCAATGCCAGAGTTCCACACAGCTAACTGCTCTAAATTTAAGGAACTGACTCAGGACGAGAGGTAGAAAATATAAAAAAGTTTTTTTCTCTCTCCTTCCTTATCTGAAAGATGAACTACTCTGTAATATATGTTATTATTTAGAAATTGTTCTACAGAAATGTTTTTGCTGCATATTCCTTACAAAATTAAATATGACGTCGAATGGGTTGCTGAAGAAGAAGTTCAGAAATAGAGGTCATTGCTTTAATACTGATGAAAAAAATATTAATATCATTTAATCTGCTTTCTGCTGTATTATTCAGTATACCACTCAGAACACACTTATATGCATCAGAATTTATTTTCTATTTCTTTTCTTAAAAAACCCTCTCTTATATCGTTAAGGGTATGAAAAACATCCAATGTCCATGATTTTTTAGAGTCTGCAAACGACGGTAATGCAGTGTTGTTGTTTTTTCGTTTGAGGGTTTAACGGCCACCATACGCAGCCTAGTAACCCAATGTCCTACAAACAGTCGCCTGTCTCTGATTGTGGGACAACTGTCCAAAGAAGCGAGGACACCAATAGCGTAAGAAACAAACGTAGCATACATGCCTCTCTGGGATTCAAACTCAGACCCAATTGGACGAACCGTCGTAAGCTATATTTTCTAGCCTTGAAAAGCATTAGGTTTAAAAAACGTATCAGAACTGTGCTCAAATTTCAGTATGGGCGCAATGCGTTGACGGATTATAAACTCTGGTAGCGCGCGCTCAGCATAAATAACGAACAGCAACGTGTTATGTTTAGTAGCTTCCATGAAGGAAAACAGCAGAGACGTAAATTGGGTGAGGGAGATAGGGCGGCTGGCCTGGGCGCAGCTCAAGAAGAGAGGGCGCAAAAAAAAGTTTGCAATCAGATTAAAACTGCAATTGAAATTTTTGCACCAATTTCTGGTACATTTGTAGCACCATAATTTGTCATTCGTCTGTTTGCAGATTTGTTCAGAGCATGGTTCGCCAGTTTCGGTAGCCTTTACAGCATAAAATCCGTATTTATTTAAAATAATTAGGCGCTCTTAGTTGCTTACACAACAGGATGAAGGTTAGGCTGTTTAGTCTGTTCAACCAAAGAAGTACCATGGCCTTCGTCGACAACAATAGAGCCTGCCGTTTTTGTTTAGTTGGGTACGTGCAAGATAATGATGTAGTTCACATCGTTGAAGATTCTCTTGGGGCTATTGAATAATTGCAATATATTTGAACCTCGACTGCCAGCTGTATTAAGTTTATTTGATGTGGTACCGAAGGTCTGAACTCCGAAGCATTTAGCAAAAGTTGTTTGATCTGACGTCAATTTGATTTCAGTTTAATATTACGACAAATTGATTTGAGTGTGATATGACGTCAATTTAGATTAGGGAGAGAGAGAAAAAACTGCTTTATTGGTAATATATTTAGATAAGAAGGAAATGCAAGTGGGTGCGCAATATTGTATTGTTGCACCAGCCGTAGAAATGCCTAGTTATGCCTCTGAAAACAGTTGTGTTACGCCTCTGAAAACAAAACATTTCCGTGGAATTTCTGCAAGCGCCACTGTTTCTTTTTGTATCTTGATTAACATTCTTCAACACAAGAAACGCGCTTACCTCCGAGGGAGTCTATGATTTCCGGTGTGTCATCATTTCCATTTGAGTCAGTTACGATCATTTCCTTTTTCTTTGAAAAAAATACTGCCTCTCAAATTACGTTCTAATAACAGACGTGTGATTCCGTTATTTTTACGTAGGTCTTCTCCTCCGTCGAAAGTATTAGACGATTTTTATTGATTAGCTGTCAGATATAAGGATATCAGTAAAATATAATATCACATCTTCATTTCTGTGGATCGTGAAATCGCTCTAGTGTCCTCTGGTTTCGAAGTGAAGATATGATGAAGATGTTTGATTGATAACGAGGGGCAATACACCAATTAAGTAGTAAATAGTAACATTAAACTAGTGATCCAATTTATTGGCGTAGGAAATAGACACATAAGAGTTTCCAAGCTTCAGCACATCAACCAGATGTCTTTTTCAAGGAAGTTGGACAGAAAATCCAAACTGAATAATAGAACGCATTAACAATTTGAACGCGGGAACATTTCCTTCTATACCCATTCTAGACAACACGAAATTGAAAGCGTCATAAAGTTGGCCACAGATGCAGGATATTCATTGAATCAGATACGTAACTTTATCCAAACGTCCAGAGTCAAACATTCTAACCTTCCTGTCCCGCAGCTATACCTTAAGTAGGCTCAATTCCCTACATACTAAATGTATCATGCAAACTCAAAAACGCCCTCAAGAAGATGAACTACGGCACCGGTATGAGGTCTCCTGCATCTTTATATACTGTGCTAATGAGAAATAGTGAAAAATCACTTCTCTCCTGCGAAATTGGCGTTTCAGCGTTCCCCCTACAGTATCCGGACGGCTCAAAACGTTACTACATTAGAATGACCAAGCGTTCGTTTGGAATCAGAGTCAATGAACATAAAAGGGACACAAAATACGGTAACGTTACCACGGCACTATTCAGAGAAGTCATATTCAAGTCCGCTACTCTTATGTTTAATGATATAAAGAAATTAGTTTCCTACTCCCCTCAAAGTACAGCCTTTCGGGAAAGCTTGGAGATCATTAGCAACAGCAGTACTTGCAATGATTGCGTCTCACTCGAGTTTCCAAGAATTTAAAACCAATTCTTCAAGTAACGTCTTCTCCCTACCAGGATACCGCCCGCGCAACCAACGTAATGCTTCTTTTCTTTAAATGATTATAACGTCGTGTATATATTGATTGTCAAGTTCCTGCGTTCAAATTGTTAAAGCGTTCTATTATTCAGTTTGCAGTTTCTGTCTAACTTTTTTGAAAAAGACATGTGGTTGATGTGCGATAGCTTGGAAACCTTTGTGTGTATTTCCTACGCCAATACATCGGATCACTAGTATAAATTTACTATATACTAAGATTTTTGAATCTCATCTGGCTATGCAGAGATTTAGGTTTTCCAGAAATTTAAAGAAACGTATCTTTCATGGTTCATATTATATTTAATATAATACAAATCTAATGTATCGACACATAACTTGAGTTGCATTTGTATTGCTAGCAAGCGCTCATTTGCTATATTAGTCTGTAAATTGTGTAAAAGAGTGATTCAAAATGAATTGTCAACGCTCAAAAAATTACATATTTTTCTTATGTATTACTGCATGTGAAACATAGTTTTGTAGAAAGAAATGATTCGTCTTTATAATAATCGTTTTCTGTGGTAATTTTGTATTAATTAATTTTTTTAAACAAAAAAAGAAATTCGAGACCTTAGGGACAGAACCGACATTTTAGTAAAAGTACAGCCGCCATAAAGTTATTTTTAAAATTTAGTAGTATATAATTATAAAGGACTCAGCAATTGGTACAGGTTTACCTCCAGAAAAATGCTCTTCTACTGACTCATTTTGATTTATGAATATACAATCGTCATCAAAATCCTTAATCCAAGTGTGTCTTCGTCTTTCAATTCCCTGTCCTGTGAGCGATTGTCATTCAATTCACTACGGCTAGCTTTCAAGTCTGAACACCATTGGTTTAAAGTTAAGTACAATTGTCGCTCAGCGGCAACCTGTACCTCTAGAAAAATGCATTGTCCATTGCAGTTCCTGGATTGTTACTTTGTTCATGATGCCATTGAATTTTGTCATTTCGCTAGTCCTCATTATTTTCCTTGGTTACACCAATCTCGCATTTCGAGATGCTTCTTTCAGATTTTCGCAGTCTGTATGTAATTTTTTTAAATGTTCTGTGTCTTTGACGTGTAATTAATAACTAGAATGCTAATTTTATTAACATCTTTCTGAAGGCATGATAGAGAAGTGCTTTTTAAAACTGTTATTTTCTTCAAATGTTCTTCAGTCGTTCTTTATATTTTTTTAATTTCTTCTTCGATGTGATTCTCGCTTTTGTGTGTCATGCCAAAGCTAATTGCAAGTATCCGTTAATTTTAAATTTGTCAAATCAACCTTAAACCTGCAGCTCTTGAAAATCTATTGAAGGTACAATTACTTTCCTAAGTCCATAATAAACCACCCTGCCCTTATCAGAACATTTCGGTAACATATTAAACAGCTTTGAGTGGTTTTTGAATTTATGACTGTTGATAGGAAAACAAAGCGGGGCAATTATTATCGGTTAAGTTTTACTCCTTTGATTTCCCGTTCAGTTATTAAAAGGCATTCCGTAACGAATACAAAATTGCTTCGCAGGTATGATGTCAGCTTGACTCACTTTCTTTCCAATGTTACATAGAAGTTGTCTCTTCAAAAAGTCGGAACTTCTTTTTCCAAGTTCAGTATTTATTAATAGCATTAATGCATGGATTTTCAGTCCCGCGTAAAATTCCTTTTATACATCATCATCATCATCATTGTCAACCATTATCAATCCACTGCTGGACGAAGGTCTCCCCAAGTTTCCTCCACAACGGTCTGTCTTGTGCCAGTCTCCTCCATGTCACCCCTGCATACTTTCGAATTTCATCCACCCATCTCCCATGTGGTCTTCTTCTGGGTCTTTTCTTGTCCCTTGGAATCCAATCTAAAATTTCGGCTGTCCATCGATGATCTGTCCTTCTGGCAGTATGTCCAGCCCATTGCCATTTCAGGGATTTAACTCTGATCATGATGTCTTCCACTCTTGTCATTTTTCGGATCCACGAGTTCCTCTTCTTATCTCTCCTGGTTACACCAAGTATGCACCTCTCCATGCTGCTTTGAGTTGTCTGCAGCCTTTGTATGTCTCTTTTAGTTAAGGTCCACGTCTCTGCACCATACGTAAGCACTGGAAGGATGCATTGATCAAACACTTATCTTTTAAGACATAATGGCATATTGCTCTTGAAAATTATGCTGTTTCTTCCAAAAGCTCTCCAGGCAAGTTTTGTACGCCGATTAATTTCTTCATCAATGTGACCCTCACTTGATATCTGCTGTCCAAGATAAACGTACGTGTCTGTTATCTCCAGCTTTTCTCCATCAATCGATAAATCTTCATTTCTTGTAAAAGCATTGAACATCACTTTTGTCTTCTGAAAGTTCATTTTTAATCCCACTTCTTTACTCTTGTCAGCAAGTTCCTGGATCATACTCTGCAGCTCTGATGGGCTAGTTGCAAAAATGACTACGTCATCAGCAAAACGAAGGTGGGTTAGATAATCTCCATTGATCTTTATCCCCTTGTTTTCCCAGCTCAGTGACTGAAAAACACCCTCCAATGTGGCATTAAAGAGCTTCGGAGATATGGTGTCACATTGTCTCACTCCCTTTCCAATTTTTATGTGTGTTGTATTTTCAAACAGCCTAATCTTTGCACTTGCATTTTCATAGATGTTATTAATAATATTAATGTATGCATCTTCAATACCGCAGGTTTTCAGAGCCATTGTAACTGCTGATGGTTTCACCGAATCAAAGGCTTTTTCATAATCGATAAAAGCCATGCACAATGGAAGTTCACATTCTCTCGCTCTTTCAATTAGTTCTCTCAGCACGTGGATATGATCTATTGTGCTGTAGCCACTCCTGAATCCAGCTTGTTCTCTCGGTTGAGCCATGTCCAGTGTTACCTTCAAGCGGTGTGAAAGAACTTTAGTGAAGATTTTATAAACTACTGATAGGAGGCTGATAGGTCTGTAGTTTCCGAGATCCTCAATGTCACCTTTCTTATGTAGCAGGATCATTGTAGCGGTGTTCCAATCCTCAGGAATCTTTCCTTCATTAAGGCATCGAGTGAAAATTTGGGCGAGTACTTTTTCGATTTCTCCACTTGCTTCTTGTATGATGTCTACAGTAATTCCATCTTCTCCTGGAGCTTTTCCCCGCTTCATGTTCTTGATTGCATGTGCAACTTCTGCTGGAAGGACTGGAGGAACTCTGGTACTGGTATCTTTCATGATGTCTGGAGTGCATGTATCATCCCTTTCATATAATTTGGAGTAGAAATCTTTCACTCTTGTCAAAATTTCGCCTCTATTTCTTGTTACAGAACCATCTTCTTTTCTCAGTGCCATAATCTGTTTTCTTCCCTTACTGAGATGTCCCTTTGCTATCTTTAGGCTTTGGTTGTTTTCAATTGCTTTCCTCACTAGTTCACAGTTGAATTTTCTTACGTCTTCAGTGATACTTTTTCTTACTGTCTTGCATAGCTCTATATATTCCACTTTGGAAGTCATATCTTCGTTAGTTGTCCTAAAGAAGATGTGACTTCCAAAGTGGAATATATAGAGCTATGCAAGACAGTAAGAAAAAGTATCACTGAAGACGTAAGAAAATTCAACTGTGAACTAGTGAGGAAAGCAATTGATAGTGACGAAAGCAATTTTATACATACATACTGGAAAATCATACTTACTGGAAATTTTTCTTCATTTTGTGTTCAGTGAGGTTTCGCAGAACACGAATGCGATGTACAGCGTGATAGCCACCTATTTATGAAACTTTACCTCTTAGTTAAGTCGTGGCCTGTGTTTCTTTCAATCAATGCAATTTTTCTGCAACGAAGGTTTTCTAAAAGTTTCGATTGTTGATTTTGCAAATCACTACAAAGGCAGGAATTCGTAATGCACAGACAGATGGCCAAGCCTTTTACTAAATATCATTTATTACCTGTAATTCCTATCGTACTAATGTACACAACAAATACTCTATTTGTTTACTATTTTCTCCCCTTCCAAAAATAAAAAAATAAAAAAAAAACTAGTACCGTGATATTTGCTATCTTCAATCATTGGGATTGGATGAGTTGCAAATTGATCATTAATATGGGCTACACCCGTTCGTAAAAAAATACGTAATACCTGTAATGGCGGTGGTACTATTGTGCACAATTAATTATTATGTTTATCTTAATATTTCTCCTCCAAAAAAGGAAAAGGAAAATTAGTGCCGCGATTTTGCTATTTTCAAGATCAAAATGAAAGATAAGTACTCGCTCCTTCTTCTTCATGTTATTTATAGTTACGATACCATAAATATACCGTTGTTTTGTATTTATAATTTCTAAGTTTGTTCATGTAACTAAGTACCTGCATTTGAAAAAATACTGTCACAATTCCTAAAAATATGTTATCATGTTATATTATGTATTAAAGCGCAAAATATATTCCACGATTTAGTTTTGAAATCTGCTTATCATTTGTTCACTAGAATTTCTGTTTAATAATTTTTTCGTTCAGCTTTATAGATAAACAGAATGCCCAAATCCGGCACTTAGAGCAATTGAAGAGGACTTCGTGAAATGCAAAACATCATTGTGTAGTGAAGGAATAAACGATAATTGGAAAAAATAGCTTATCATTCTTTCACTAGAATTTCTCTCAAATATTTTTTTCCTTTCAGCTTTATAGAAAAACAGAACGCCAAATCTTACACTTAGAGCAATTGAAAAGGAGATGGTAAGGCTCCAAACATTTTAGATTCTGTAGTGAAGAAATAGTGGACAATTGGAAAAAAGTCGGCGAACCCTTTCTATAAGAAATTGAAATTTAGTATATACTTACAATTCATTCATTTTTTGCGGTCATTAAATCAGATATTTCATATCGAGATTCAACAATACTTACGTAGACAAATGTAACAGAAATGTGATAAAAATTGCCTGTTACCACAAAGACGCCATGGACATTCAAGATTAGACATATCATGCAATCAATGTAGTAATGACATTTTCCTTCCAATATTCGTGAAACGGAAAAACTAATTTTCCCGAGAGTATTTTTTTTATCATTTTACATATGTAGCATAGATAATAACCCAACTGAAATAAAATCAGACGACCGAGTGTTAAATATTTTTTACAACGAAAATTTTGGATGACGTGAAATCATAAATTATCATGTTTTGTTTTATTAACTAAGCAATAGCATTTTAAAAAATTTGTTTTCTTCGGAGGACAGCAATGGCATATCATAAATAAATTGCGGCCGAACGAAATAAGCTGAAAAATAGGTGACCAAAGCGAGAATGTAATTAGTTGTCAGTTCCTTGTACCACAAAATAGGACTACGCATATTCAAACGGTTTCAGCAGAAACATGGCAATCCGAAATTCATTACAAACTTTGGGGCTTTAGTGAAACTGTCGCACTAATTATGAAAACTTCGGAATTTAGCTTTCACTAGTTCATACAAGTGAGCATAACATTTCGAAACGTTCTGATGCCTTGATCATTCATATCATTCATCATTTATACTTGCAAGAACTGTTTTCAGATAAACACAGCAATCATCTGAGTGAAGTAAATGGGCTGTTGCCTCCTAAAGCTTATCGATGTCGTCAAGAAATACACTGACGGAAACAAAATCACAACACCAATAAGGGGTTGTGTTAGATAAACGACAGTTGGTAGGCTGTGAGAGTACATCTATAAGATGACGTCTATGAAAATATCGCACTCGGCGCGTACGTGTGGCGCTAGTAGCGCCCCTCGGTACATGCAAAGCAGGTTTGATGTAAATACGCGCTGTAACGTTCGTGAGTGTTAGTTATCGTTGAGATTCGACGTAGTGTGTTGATGTTAGTTAAGAACGCCTTTAAGAAGACGAAGATGCCATTATCAGCAGCTCACGGAGTTTGAACGAGGTCGTGTAATAGGGCTACGAGAAAGTGAATCTTCTTTCCGCAATATTGCAGAACGACTTGGCAGGAATGTAGCCACTGTGCATGATTGTTGGCAGCGGTGGTCAAGGGAAGGTACTCCCTCAAGAAGACCGGGTTAAGGCCGGCCACGTGGCACTACTGAGAGGGAAGACCGCCGTGTACGGTGTATGACCGTGGCGCATCGCACCGGGTCTGCGGCAGCAATTCGAGCTGCAGTTGCCACCACAGTGACACAACGAACTGTTACAAATCGGTTACTTGAAGGACAGCTCCGAGCCAGACGCCCAGTAGCGTGCATTCCACTTACTCCAAACGACTGCCGCTTGCGACGTCAGTGGTGTCAAGCTAGAGCTCATTGGAGGACGGAGTAGAGATCTGTTGTGTTTTCTGATGAAAACCGGTTCTGCCTTGGGTGCCATTTATGGCCGTGTGTTGGTTAGAAGGAAGCCAGGTGAGCGCCTGCAACCAACCTATCTGCGGCGGAGACACACTGGACCTACACCTGGAGTTATGGTCTGGGGAGCAATTTCCTATGACAATAGGTGCACTCTCGTGGTTATCCCACGCACCCTGAAGGCACAGTTGTACGTCATTCTGGTGGTTCAACCTGTTGTGCTGCCATTCAGGAACAGCATTCCTGGGGGTGTTTTCCAACAGGATAACGCTCGCCCGCATACCGCTGTTGTAACCCAACATGCTTTACATAGTGTCGACATGTTGCCGTGGCCAGCTAGATCACCATATCTTTCTCCAATCGAGTACGTATGGGACATCATTGGACGACAACTCCAGCGTCACACCCAACCATCATTAACCGTCTCTGTATTGACCGACCAAGTGCAACAGGCATGGAACTCCATCATACAAACTGACTTCCAGCACCTGTACAACACAATGTATGAACGTTTGCGTGCTTGCAATCAACATTCTGGCGGTTACACAAGTTATTAATGTACCAGCATTTCACATTTAAAATGGATCTTATCGCGCTTACATTAAGCTGTGATCTTGAAACATTAATCGATTACATATGTTACCTATACAAATGCATTGCCGCCATTTTATTCCTCTACAACTATTTTTTCGTGGTGTGGGGATGTTACCTATACAAATGCATTGCCGCCATTTTATTCCTCTACAACTATTTTTTCGTGGTGTTGGGATTTTTTTTCGGTCAGTGTATTTGACATAATGTAGCCCAGGATGTGTTACAAAGTACATAAATTACAACTCTTGCACAAGGGCGCCATGCTTAGTACACACAAAAAGCGAATTCTGGAATAGGTGTTACGTTTTGTGGCAGGCCTCCTTCACAAAAGAATGGCTGGGTGTACCTCCATTGGATTTGATAACAAGTTTACCAGTCCGCCCTGTCAACGGCAACCAAGATAATAGTCCAATAATTAATAAATAATTCGCCGGTTACGTAGCAACACCAAGGGCTATATGAGAATAATTTCGGGGATGGAAGAATGCCGACATAAATTGGAAGATTCTGAAATATTTCAGGGTAAAATTAAAGTTAATGAAAAATTGTAGAAAAAATTTGAATATTTTTTTCAAATGTACCTTGATGCATTTTTATTAAATGCAAGTAGTTTTTTTTCAACGTAATTCACATTTTAATAAAGCTCCCTCTAAATTTTTAATAACCCCCTCTAAATGTGCATCATTATAAATTTTAATGTATTCAGCTGCTCTCACCCACGCAATTTCCTCTTTACTCATACCTGATCCGGCCCGGTTCTTAGTTCTGATTAACAACACGACATACTCTTATTCTGTTCTCCATTCTGTTTTTTAAACTCCTTGCTTTGGTTCGCCATTAAAATTCTGCAATAATGTAAAGATCCTGGTGACGTCAATATGCTACATAACTGTATGGAGTTATACAATTTAATTCAATTTGAATAAGAGTAATACGACGCACACATTTAGTGACTATATGACTCTCATTCAGCACTATGTTGTTTACTTCAGTATAATATTCTAAAAACAAATTTATTAAGAAAGTAATTTTTTTTTTAATTTTCTGACACTGGGACATACACAATCAAGAAGGTGGTGTTCCCGGACAGAGGCCATCCATTGCACTTCCGTTGGTCGACGTCTGCCACATCTCCTGATGACTGGGGTGCATAATTATTGGTAGAGGGATGTCTGTAAGCGCGTCCCGTAATTATTAATATTAGGGTTATGAAAGAATGATGAGCGTTCAAATGGAAATTCTCTTCAGTAGGACCCTTGTAAAAATTCACCGAAACATTAAATATCCATTCTTCCATTGGAGATCATACTATGTAAAAGTGATTGTTAAATAACCATGATGATCAAAAAGAAGTCAGTAAATGTCAAATGTGCATATTAGTATCAATATTGTTATATTTGATACTGCTCTAAAATAAGTACATCTAAGTACATAATAATTAATGTACTAACGATAGAATTTTACCACGGTGAAAACAAAAGAAAGTGTTTAATTTTCGTCCTTTTTCTAGCAATATATCATATTCAGAATATTGTACAAATGATGAATTTTTAAAGAAGCACAATATGGTTTTTCTGTTAATTATTATCTTCAAATAATTTCAATAAGCAAAAAGATTTATGAGAGACTGTTCAAAATTTACAATGCAAAAGTTAACTAGCCAAATAAAAAAATTTCCGATAATGTATTAAAATATTTGTTAAGCTTTACATTGCAAACATGTTAGTCTAATCAGTGTACACCGATGAGCTACAGTAGCGAACAAATGTATTTGGCGAAACACCTTTTCGAACATAATTTTTGTTCTGCTGGAGCAAATCGGGTCATTTTGGGATATGATATCTGTTGATTCGTGGGTTACAATGCCGCGTAGTTTGTATTTTGCTCAGAGCGAATTTGTTGTTTGAAACGGGCCATATTCAAGAGTCGTCAATTATTACCCATTTGTTTGCTGATGTATTAATATTTTCCTTGTGATTTTTGTGGGTTTTGTGATGCGTAGTTTGATAATAAGTCAATCTTTAGTTTTCAGAAATGGGTAAAAAGGCGGAGATCCCTGTTGGAGCTCACCAGGTGCCCGTGAACATGATGAAATCCGGAATGCGCGTCACCGACATTACGAGGGCCCTGAAGATCTTACACCAGTCCATTTCAGCTATTCTGCAAAGTTATAAGAAGACTAGGACTGTCGATAACAGTTCGCGATGTGGTAGGCCTCGTTCCACTACGTTGCATCAGGATAGACGCATCCACCGGCGATCTCGTGGTGATCCCACCTTGACTCCTGTGGACATCGCCATCGAATTACGTGACAGCGACGACCTAAACGTCAGCCGAATGACCATCTCTCGTCGTTTCATTGCTGGTGGATTGAATGGAAGACGCCCCGCCAAGAAACAACTCATCGGAGTAAAGAATCGACGAGCCAGAGTCGCGTTAGATACCGTCATCGACAATGGACCGCGGCGAACTGGAGTAAGGTGCTTTACACCGACGAGAGCAAGTTCAGCTTGTTCGGAAGTGATGGAATACGATACGTACAACGTTCGTGTGGCCAGTGGTTTAACCCCTAGTTCATTCAGCCGACTGTCAATCACGTAGGAGGATCACTCATGGTTTACGGCGCCTTCTCTCGCAATGGGCCCCATCATCAAGATTGAAAGAATAATGACCTTCCAGAGCTACACGGTCATGCTCATCAACGATGTCTTCCCATGGGCTAACCAGAACATGCCACCTGGGTGGACCATGCAGCAAGACAACGACCCGAAACACACCTCCAGAGCAGTGAAGGCAGCCTTTCAGCAGCGAAAGGTCACACTTCTAGACTGGCCAAGCCAATCTCCAGACCTCAACCCCATCGAGCACATGTGGAAGGAGCTGGAGATACGATATGCGAAAAATGCCGGCCGGAATAGGGCCCAGAAGTTCGACCAGCTGTCTGCAGAATGGGCGCGAATTCCACAGGTCACCGTCGAGAGGCTAGTGGACTCCATGCCGGGCCGTTGTGCAGCTGTTATTAAGTCTCGTGGTTATCCTACTAAATATTAGTTTTTGTTTTGTCGTTTTCTCGTACTTGTTTCTGTTATCGTTGCATTAAATGAATGTGATACACACCTACTTTGTTGGTAAATTTCTATGATCTTTGCGATTAAGCTCGGTACCTGATCTGTGTTAAGGTTTCCGATCCATCTGAATATGGGTCATGTTTACAACTGAATAACACATATCATATCCCAAAATGACCCAATTTGGTCCAGCAGAAATATTTTAATGGTCGAAAAAGGGTTTCGCCAAATACTTTTGTTTGCTACTGTATATCTATATATTTATATAATTATTTCTATATAATAATGCCCGACACTTCAACAGATTGGGAATAATCAGTCTTGGGAGACAATAACTGAAAGGACATTCAGATATTTGACTCTATTATCCAAAACGATAAATACTAATGATTTATTGATGTACATATTTTTTAGCTATAATTTAAAACAGCATTCCAATGATTCGTAATAATATCCAAAAAAGTGTATCATAATTCGTAAAAAAACAAGCATTCTTCATATTTTAATTGAAAATCCATAGTAATTAAAATATTGTTATCATTGTTGCCAGACGACTAGCTGCACGGGGAATACAATAGAGGATACTACTCCATCGCCGACAACTGAGCCGATAGCATCGCAGGCACCGGTTGCAGTGGAGTCGGTCCTGGACAACGTGGGTGATGTCCAGTGGCGTCGTGTTGTCTTCAATGATGAGTCACGGCTTGCACTTGACACAGATGAAAAGGGATTGGGTATCTGGAGAAGGGATGGTCAGCTAGCTCACGGATCATTCATTTAGCGTACCACGGCACACGATTCATACAACGGGATTGACTATATGGGGAGCCAGTTCGTACGATAGCGACAACTTTGGTAGCCCTAGGTACCACCGTCATGGCTCAATGTTAAACCGACGATGTTCTACAATTTGTCATATTAGAAGAACCTTCGCAGTCTCCTCTGCATCACATTCTAGATAACACGAAACTGAAATCGTCGTCGAATTGGCAACTGATGCTGAATACTCATTGCATCAGATGCATAATTTTGTCCAAAATACCAAAGACAAACGTTCTACTGTTCCTATGACGCAGTTTTGCTACCTGGGCTCAATTCTCAGCATACCAAATGTGTCATATAAACTCCAGAACGCCCTCAAGAAAATGAAATAAGTTGTTGGCATAAGGTCTCCATCTTTATAAATAATTTTTATGCATACTCTACACTATGCTAAAAGAAAATACTGAAAAACCCTTTCTTTCCAGCGAGGCAGATGCCAATGCGATACCTCAACAATATCAGGAGGACTCCAGGCGATACTACATGGGAACGACCAAGCGCTCTTTAGACTTAGAGTCAACGAGGATAAAAGGGACACCGAATGCGGTGAAGTAACAAGGTCTCTATCTAGGGAAGTTACATTCAAATCCGCTACTTCTATATGGGATGATATAAAAAAAAATAGCTGTTTACACTACACATAAATCTACAGCTATTCGAGGAATCTTCGAGATCAGTACCACCAGTGACGCTTGCATTCGAGGAACCTTCGGTATCATTACCATCAGCGACGCTTGCATTCGACGAACGTTCGAGATCATTACCACCAGTGACGCTTGCAATCATAGCGACTCTCCAGTGTTGCCACGAATTTGGAGCCAGTTCTTCAAGTAACCGTTTTATCCTACCAGGATACCGCGTACACAAACAACGTGTTCCTACGTGTCTTTAATATGAGTATTACGTCATATCTATTTATGGTCAAGTAACGTCCCCGGCTTCAAATTTTGGAACCGTTCTATAATATTATACAGATTGCAATTTCTGTCTACCTTCCTTGAAAATGCCATCTGGTTGATGTTCGAAAGCCTGGAGAACTGATTTTTATTCCTAATGAAAAAATATTATTTAAATAGCAGAATTAAAATAAAAAACTTGATGCTTTGTATTTACACCGCTGGCTACCCAAAATGCAACACGAAGAAGAAAGCATCCGATTGGACTGAAATTCGCAGCATGCGTCGCCCGCGAGAGGACATGCAAACGATTAGCATCGCAGGGCATATACAAATCATGCGCGCCCGGCACGCCAACGAGAAGCTCTATAAGAAGGGTGCACAGAAAGCGTGGTGTAAGTAGGGGAAGTGTCTTTTGCTGCCAGACCTCTGCGTGGGAAACATCCTGATGCCTCCTCGAAGAATACGGCAGTCATTCCAGAAAGTTCGGAGTTCGACAGAGGAAGAATAGAGGCTTATCGCGACAGCGGTTTATCGTACCGAGACATCGGCGCCCGTGTGGGACGACATCCAGCCACAGTGAGGCGAGTATTGATTCGGTGGGTGCAGAAGGGGCGGACGGACCGACGAGAGCGATTGCCGCAACCGCGGCACACCACCAAACGAGAGGACCAGCATGTTGTACGGCGGGCATTGACAGCTTGCACCACCACATCACGAACGTTAGCGCAGGAATTAGGGTGTGTTGTGCAACAATATGTGTCAAAACGTACCGTTCGACGTCGTCTGCAGGAGCGGGAACTTGTCGCACAGATCCCATTCCTCCGATTACCATTGCCATTGACGTTACACCACCGGCGAGTGTGGCGGCAGTGGGCTGTTAAACGCTTCACCTGGACTGGGGAATGGCACGACATTGTCTTCTCTGACGAATCCCGCCTCTGCCTACAACACCACGATGGTCGGATCGATGTGAGGCGGCGGCGCTGCGAGAGATTGTATAACGTCTGCATTAGGCATCGCTATACCGGTCCGTCGCCTAGCGTTATGGTTTAGGGCACAATTGGATTAGACACCAGCACCCCTTTGGTACACATCGCCGGTACACTCAACAGCCACCGCTACATCTCCGACGTTTTGGAGTCTGTAGTCCTCTCTTACCTGCAGGATCTGCCAGCGGCCACGTATCAACAGGACAATGCGCGCCCGCACATGGCACGCATCGTGCAACAGTTCTTCACGGCCCACCAGGTGTCACTGCTGGTGTGGCCCGCCTGTTCTCCCGATATGTCACCCATCGAACACGTCTGGACGCTGATCGGCAACCGAGTGGCCGGGCAAGCACCACCCGCGGCTACGCCTGATGAACTGTGGTAACGTGTAGAAGCAGCCTGGACCGACATGCCCCAAGCCCACATCCAAAGCCTCTTTCGTCAGATGCCGCGGGCGTGTAGCCGCCATTATTGCCAGCCATGGGGGCCACACGAACTACTGCAGTCTGCGTGTTCCGCAAGTCGCACGTTCCTGTAAGCTCCATCGTTTCATCTTTATCTGATGTTATGTGTCCAGTAAATCTGACTTTGTTATCTTGTGTCCTTCTTGGTGTTGCATTTTGAGTGGTCAGCCGTGTAAGAGAGGATGTCGTAAGAAATATGCATCCGAATATTCGACTCGGCCAATCTCTTATTTTCACAATTTGCGTACTTCTCCGTTTACCGATATGAATGGACTTCCCAAGGGGTTCAGTAAATTTTCACTGATAATGCAAACATATTTATTATGTCTGCGAGATCTGGGTACATATTTTACGGTGTTTTTACCCGTTACAAGGTGCATCAATGCCTGTATCACGCGGAAACTTTCTGGTCATATTTTCTAATTTCCCAGTTGCATGCACCTTGATTATGGACGATACATTTGCATGATTCCACAAAAGTGAACATGGTAAAGAGTTCTATGCACAGTTCTTGAAGGCATTTTTGATGAATGTCGATGTATTGCAATTTCAGTATTACATTTGTTCAACTGAAAATCGTGAAGTTTCTATGGCCTAATTAAAGTGGTGCCATGATGGTTTAGGCGGTCATAAACGTTCAAGTGTTATTCAATTTTCAACCAAGCTACACTCATGGAACGCCAGAATGATCGAAACTATTATTGTTACAACGTAAGGTAGTCTGGGTTCAACCGATTGGAATGACCTGACCCATAATATTTCGCCGCTGGCGAGACTCGGTTTAATCTTCCTCTATGTGCTTGATAAAAATTTGCGTACCTAATGTCTGTAATAAAAGCAAACAGAGTATCGTTATAAAGATACTTCTGCGTACAGAGTGAGCGTGAGTAACTACTTCTTCTGAGAAACGTAATGTGATCCCATCTCTTGAAAATAATCTTTAAAGGTGTAACATTTTTTTCGTTTTTATCAATGTTTTTGAATATCCCATATTTCTTGAGAGAAAAACGATTTTTTGGTCAATACAGGGGTCTACCAACAACCGCAGTGTATATCATACTAACGAATGTCCGCAATTTTCTTAATCTGAAATATCTTTCGTAAATCAACGGTGTCCAAATTTTCCGTGTGTCTTATTTGTTCCAATCAACTCCCATTATTTATCAGCATTTCGTTACTTAAATAGTTCGGCACAGTACAATGGTTTGTTAAGCAGCACCATATCAAAATATGTCACATCGGAAGGAAAATATCCACGAACAAACATTCAACAAACGTGGTTTGCTTTTTGTTAATGCTTTGTCATCGAAAGTTGACATTTGCTTATTACTTGGAAATTTTTCTTCAGTATATAGCATTATGGTAAGTATTCCGAATTTAGGTAAGCTCTTTTCGAATGCAGTATTGACATACAAATACAGTTTTGAAAAAAATATTTGAACGGAGATGTCAAAAAGCAGAAATGTAATGAATAATTAATTCCCATTATATGTTAGGCAATTTTCATCAAACTTCTTGAAACGTGCCTGAAGCATCCAATGTAAAGCATGTGCATTTTGTTTGTTAAAAAGCTTGAAAAATTCAAGGTACTTCAAGCACCTTTCGAGAAAAGAAAAAGAAGTCTTATATTTCAACATGTCTAATTATTTCAATATATATAAAACAAATTTCGGATAAACTTCTGAACGCTGATACGGTATTTGAAGTGATATTGTGATTTCTAAATGCTGCATCAATTTCAATTGCGAGAGTCAGAATTAGTTAAACACTACGAAAATTGGGGAGCAGAAAAGAAATAAAATACCCTGGAACAAATGTTTCTCAAATTTATGAATCTTATTAACTTTCTGCATGTTTCAGGGTCATCACCAGTGATCACTGTCCAACTTCAGATAGAATGAATTACAACATTACAGAAGCAAGACATTTGGGTCTCGTAACAGATCATTTTCATTTTAATTAGAAAGTTTGTTTAAGAGAAACCAGGAATTTTAGGATTTATGTATTGTGAAGAAAGATTGCGTTAATCTCAAAACAATTGGGATATATGACATTGAATTTTCTAGTAAGAAAAGTATCTCATATCAGCTTTTATTAAGACATATATTCTTAAACACATGGGGGATAGTACGAATTTCTTTAATTTTCATCATATCCAATCCATTTTCATCTTTAAAAACAAACAACGAAGAAATATTCCTTTGCGATTTGCAAAAATATGCATGTGACATAACGAACCCAAATCTGTTTTAAAAATGCCTATTATTTTACAGTAGTGATCGAAAAAGAGTGCGCAATTTGTTTTTCTTCTGCATTTACAGAAATAATTTTCCTGAAATTGTGGAATAAATAATTAAATTGCCTATTTGTGTTTCATTCTTATCCGCTGTGATGAGAAATGGGTATTGAGGAATTTTTTTCTTTTATCCGCAGTGATTGAAAAAGCAATTAGGTACCTATAAATCGCTGTTCCAGAAATTGCAGTTATATCCATAACGGGTTCCACAATTCAATTTGGCTTCAGATGATGCCCCATAACGCTATATAAATTTTCCCGTGAATTTACGACACGATTTCAAACATATTTTGATAGTTTTCGTCTAGTCAGCTATTGTCTTTCTACTGGATGAAGTAAAGCACAATTCGTCGGAGAAGATAACTTTGAACCGATGTTGCATGGTCCGTTTTCGAAGATTTCTGGAAAACACCTGGCGTTGTCCCCTATCACGTGATTTGGTGTGTGTTTACACCGTATGCCTATAGTTTTGAGGGATATTTTCGCAGTAACTGCAGAAATAATTCTGTGTTCTACCAGCTTCCAGATCATGACCACTTGTGCTGCAGTATAGTGCTTATTGATCCACCCAACGGCCGAACCGCCTATCTTCGCAAGCTCTAATAAGTCCTAGGGGTTCCAAAACCACATTCCGCATATGCGTTATGGATTTTTCACTACTCTCAAGGAAACCATTTCCCAGGGAATCCCGTAAACTGCTGCCAAAGTCTATTTTCTCTGATCTGCCACTCTTTGGTCTGCATTGAACGGTCATGTTATTTCAAGGGTAACAAATCTTGTCCATCAAACTTTGAAACCACCCTTTCTGTTGCGATTGACACCAAACTTATCGTGGATTGTTGTTCATACGCTCTAGTATTTTATACGCGTCCATCACCAAAAAAGGTAACGATCTTAAATTCAAAACGTGGTGTCATAACATAAAACTCATACTAGATATTACAATAAGCAACCATTTGTTCAAATTTACTAGTTATCTGTTAACAGAAATCTTTTGCAGTTATAAGTGGATTGTCCTCTTTGGACATGATATTGAAGATAACGTGTTCATCAGACTTTTAACTTGAAAATAAGTGCCAACGTCATTTTATATTTCCTGATTACAAAGCAATGGACCTATTCGTCTATTGGATCTGCGTGGCAGATTTGTATAATTATTTCCCGGATTTTGGCGTTTTAAAATATTTTCATTATGAAGTTTCCAAACTATTTAGGAGCTGTCAAATTTCCAGATATCATGATACAGGAAAATGCGTCTAAAATAAATATCAGCACCGAATTTTAAATTTATTGATAAATGTCTCTACGTAATGTTCACCATCTATATATTGATGATACATCACTACGTATAGGTATTCTTTGTAATATGTTCTCCAGTCAAATTACAAATTTTAAAGAAGTGAAAAAAAGGTTTGCACTTTAGTATTTGTAACAAAAGCTACGAGAAGCAATTTACAATAAAATTAACATCAGCTGCATGAATTGTATTGATGCAATATGCCTTTGCATAGGCTTTTTTCTTTAAGTTTAGACTGGGAAGGGACTTCGATGGTTACTCATTCTTGAAACATCAATGGTTTCGGTGGAAATTTTAGATGTATGGGTATCACACTGGATAATTATGCCGATAAGCCGGGCACTTCGTCAATCCTCACTGGAATAGATTTTAATTACATTTTTCTTCCTTTTTCGTATGAAGTGTTTTGATCTTTGAAGAAAAAGCCGTATAATTTAAGGTTGCAATCTTCAGCAAGAGTTGGGATAAATATATATAACATAACAAAAGATACTAACGAATAGCATCGAATAATTTAGATTTTTTAAAATCATCATGCATCCGTATTGACCTCGACGTTTCACTAATATATTTTGTTAGCGGATACTGAATTCAGCATCCGCTAACAAAATATTTTTAAACATACTCGACCTATCGGTTAAGCCTCGATGTTTCTTCGGTGCTACCGTGGACAATTCCATGTTTCTTTGATGTATCGGTTAAAACTTGGATGTATCTGCGATTTATCGGTGTGAACCTGGATCTTAAGCTATTAAGCCAAAGAACTAACTCTTTTTATCTGCCGTGGGCACATCGAAGCGCACTGACACCTTACGCTTCGATGTGAGTGGGCACATCGAAGCGTAAGATGTCAGTGCAATGTAAAGCACCCCAATTCAAGCTCGAGTTACTCATGATATTTGTAAATACACTAAATGTTTTTTCGATGTATCGGTAGAAATCTCAAATGTTTTGCGATGTATCGGTGGAAACATCTATATTGTTTTCGAGATATCGGCTCCTGTATCATCGAGGTAAATAATTTGGTTTTCGCCAATGAGTTAGCAACCAGAACGGCCAATCGTAAGATATCTACTTCCTTTTTTTTGCAACACAAAGAAATTCATTTAAGATATCTACTTCGTTTTAACGCAACACAAAGAAATTCATTTACTTTTCGTACAAATTATTCTTGGCCACTTTCAAAGGTTGTCATGAAAGCTTCAAATTTATTTGGATGCATCGGCTTCCCCAACTTCGAGGTTTTTTCCCATCCGTAGACCGACTGCAGTAGAGTTTCAAATCAGTCCTGAGGTCCCTCTAATTCGTCTTATGATTGGGCTGCTTTGAAGGGGCAAAGACCAATTAGTTAACGAATTGGCGTGTTCCCCTTTTAAACGAATATCGAACAGGTGCTGATAAAGCAGAAATGGCAGATATTAGTTAGGAGACGGAAGAATGTCGCTGCGCTTCAACGTGAAATATCGTACCATGTTTTATAGAAATACGATTTATACAATGTACATGAGATAAAAAAAAACAATGAAGGAAGAAATATTCTTCATAATGCATGGGAAATCAACAGAATATTCGAAGCAAACTGAATTTGCTTGGACCTCTTACTGGTTATCCATGTAACACTTCTCAGAAAACTTTAAAGTTCCGAAGCCCTGGAACATGAATTGAACCCCGCGTTTCACGATTACCGGTCGATAATGCTAAATATTCTGTTTACTTCCCATGTATTATGAAGAATTTGGCCTGCATCAATCCGGATGGGAATTGGGTCAAAGCGCTACAAGGGATGCTTCGACTAGCAAAAATCTCAAGACTTTCAGATTCCTATGTCTCAGTTTCTTGAAATGTCACTGTCCTGTGTATTGTAATGGTTAGCATACTCGACCAGTAAACGGAAGTTGCAGGGTTCGATTCCCGCTCCAGAGCTTTGGAATTTTCAAGGTATTTTGCGGTGTTACATGGATTACAAAAAAGTGGTACAAGCAAATTCAGTTTGTATTTAATATTTTGCGGTACAAAAGTTTCAAGTGAAGTGCAGTAAGTTTAATACGTGTTCATTCATGTGCTTTTAGTCCTAGCAACTTCCAAACTAAATCCTCGATTTTTTGTTTAAGCCCATGTTTATGAGATACCCTTTTAGTATAGAATACAATAAATGAATGATATTACTGTTTCTTCAAAGCTGCCAAAAAACAGTTTAAATAGTATTCCACTGGAAGAAAAGTTCAAAAGTAAGAAAACTTGATTTTCCTGATTTCTTTTTTCTACAATATGACAACTAATTAAATCTGAATTCAGTACAAATCACAAGAATTTTGAGAAGTGCTCGAATTCCTGAACACCTGCATAGTAAATATTGGTGGTCTGTTCAACTTAAATTTATGACAGGGGTAATAGAACTAGCTAAATTTTTATCCATGATTGCGGGCTGCTTTCAAGTTTTTTATCGTAAGCGTAATAGTAAAGTGCAGCTCATAAGCAGTCACTACGCGTGGTAACACAAAAGTATTCATTATTCTTCCGATTGCTTTATATGACAAGGGTCACCAATGCCCATCTGCCTGTATGTAGGGTGATAGTGTAATCAGATGTTGGTTGCTTAGTTGCATTTGAAACAGCATTGTGAAAGACAATTCACTATTACATATCGTTAAATGATATTACAAAACTTCATTCCAAAGGTTATTTTCATACGTAACATATCATTTTCCTATTCAGTTTCATGAGTACATCTGGTTAGGTAAAACCTGTGTAACATACTGAGCATATATATATGTTAAGCATTTTAGCATATATATTGTTGCGTCCTTTGGGTCTTAGTTGTCAGGATGCCTATTACTTCCGGACGGCGATTCGAATCACTGAATCCGGCAATACCTCGTTAGCCAATTAGCCGACAAAGTACGCCAATAAACCAATGGGGGACAGTATAACAATTAAAACAGGGATTTAATGGATACATGCATAAATGTCACCGGATTCTTCATCTAATAGTAAAAACTATAATTTCCGGACAGCTTTGGCCCTCTTCGGTGTTTCAGAAAATATGTCCTAACGAAAAGTCTGTTCTTTCACAATGAGCCGCAAATAAAAGTGTTCGTAAAAAGTACTTACATAGGTCCTTGAGTATTCACCGTATGACACCCAGAAAACAACACAAACACTCACTCACATTCACTAATATGTAGGCTCTACGGTTAGCTCTTTTTCCTTGTTGTATGACGCCGCGTTGCTTACGCCAAAACGAAATCATCCCTAGTCGCTGAACGCACGTACTCAGACACATGCACAAAAGTTCTCTCCCCGCTTTCTTTGCGAAGAGGCTCGGCAGGGGGGGGTCCTTCTCCGTGGTTCCCCTTTGTTGACGTTTCTCTTCTCCGCTCTGCATGAGTGAGGCGATATTCCGTAATTCTTTTGTTTCTGTCGGCGTTCCACCTGAAACCGCTCTTTAGGACAGGTATCGTAGTCCGGCGAGGATCAGAAAGTTTCCAGGCAGATCTGGTGCTTTTTATTCATCAGCTTATGCTTTCAGCTGGATTCCCTTCTTATACTCAAAATTGTAAGAGCACGCAGACGGACGGCAAGCAAATTCTAGCACGAGGAAAAATCGAGGCCCAGCTCTCTCGGATATCAAACGGGATCTGTCCTCAACAACAATCTCCCCTCTCCAAGAAATTGGTTAGCGGTGAATTCCAACACTTGAAACCGCGACACTTTTATTATAAACCGCTCTTCAAGTCTGAGAGCTTTCATTGTTTAGCGCGCGCGGCACAGACAAAAGCTTCAAACGCTTTTGCCGTCCAAACACTTTTGAGTCATGGGAAATAGATTTTAAACTCTGACCCGTCCCATTTCCGTTTATGGGCTCTTTGTTCTCGTGGGAAACACCTGCAACTCGCCACTTGAATTCAAAGTGCTAGAAGATATTTTATCAATATACAGCCCCTCGCAAGTGTTTAAATTAAAACTCCCTGTTAATTAAAACCCTCAATCAAGTTTCAATTACCGTTAATGAACCACGCCTCTCGCCAATTAATTATGCGAGTGGGGGTGGGGGGATCGTCACATCGTCCGTTTCTTAAAATGCAACTCGTCCCGAGTGCATATAAGCTACCTGTGATTCGCAGCGATTCCACCACCCGGGACTATCTACCCTAGATAAGAACTCATCAGTACCCCTCTTCCATGGTGCCTATCATCGTCTCTACTCTTACTAAAAACAATCGCTTTGAATTGGTCTTTGACCTTCCCCCGGGCACATACACTTTTTTTAACGAATCTCAGGGAACGCCCACATTCCATACATACCTGTATAATTATTTACACTGCCACTCCCCAGGGCAGTTGACAAATACGACACCACATAATTAATTTACATTATACAGTTCCACTACCACGTCACACGACATATTGCAATATTAAAATATTTCCACCAATAGAACACAACACCGAGTACACTATACAAAATTATTACAACCAACAAACTCATTCCAAGTTCTCAGGCTCTCCGCTTCTCATCCTTTCACATCAACAAGTCAACCAACGGGAAACTAACCGATCACCTGAGACACTCACCCTTCAAATGTTTATGATTCGGTATTTCCTGCCCTATACGGTCTAAGCCTATCGAGGTGTATAACTCTAACTGGTCTATTATTGTACTGAACCTTGTAAAGAACATCGTTTATTTTTTTCTTTACTACATAAGGACCTTCCCACGGGCGTTGCAATTTGGGTGACTTTCCCTTTCGCCTGAGTGGGTTATAAAGCCAGACTAAGTCTTCCTCCTTAAACACTTTCACTGCAGCCTGCACGTCATATCTGGTCTTCATTCGTTCAGTAGCTATCCGAATATTCTTCCTAGCAAAACTATGTACTTCTTTCAATCTTCTGGTAAACTCTGTGACATACGTGCTAGGATCCTGGGCATTTGTTTCCGGCCTTCCAAACGCCAAATCACAGGGGAGACGTAATTCTCGCCCATACAACATCATACTTGGGGTATTCCCTGTGGGTTCAAGCACCGCAGCTCGGTACGCCAACAAAAATAGCGGAACAAGCCTGTCCCAATCTTTCTGGATATCACTAACAAATAATGAAAGCTGCTGTCCCGAGGTGCGTATGAAACTTTCACACGTTCCGTCACTCTGAGGATGAAGTGGCGTAGTTCGAGCTTTTTTAATCCCGAGTAAATTACACATTTCTTGGAACACTTTAGACTCAAAGTTCCGCCCCTCGTCGGAATGCAATTCACGAGGAACCCCATGAGAGCTCACCAATCTACTAACAAGAATTTCAGCAACAGCAACTGCTTCCTGATTTTCCATATGAAAGACCTCCGGCCATTTGGTGAAATAATCCATAACTACCAACAAATATCTGTTGCCATCCTCTGACTTGGGAAACGGTCCCATTACATCAATGGCTACCCTTTCGAACGGTGCCTCCACATTATACACTTGCAATCGGCTGCGACATCGTGTCATTGGGCCTTTCTTGGACGCGCATAAGTGACACTGTCTGCACCAATCCTGTACGTCCTTCCTACCATTTACCCAGTAAAATCGTTCCCGGACTTTTGCGAGAGTTGTTCTGACACCAAAATGTCCACCAGTCGGTCTATCATGCATTTGTTTCAAAACATCTTTCACCAAAGATCTTGGATCCACCAATTAAATTTGTCGCGAATCATTCCTAGAATTTTCCAATTCTCTGTACAAAGTTCCATCTCTAACCACAAGAGAATCCCATTGCGCCCAATAACTTTTCAAAATCTGTCCGTACGCTGCGACAGTCACCCACGCAGGACGGTCGGAAGACTCTTGCTTCCATCGGACCAAACGTCCAACATCTTCTTCCGCTTCCTGCGCTTTTTGCATCTCATCCGGACTCAGTGGATCTCGTACAGTCGGCGTCGGGGGAATTATCACCTGGCGCACCGCTTGGGTACCCGGCTGCAGATCATTGCTCTCTGCGCGTAGGCAGGATTTGCATTGCGGCGGATAGGGTCTTCTCGACAAAGCAACCGCATTCTTATGTGCATTCCACTTCCGATGTTGTACCTGGAAATCATAAGTTTGCAAACGTTCTATCCACCTGGCTACCCGTCCCTCCGGATTTATAAAATTAAACATCCAATGCAAAGCGCCATGATCGGTTGGCACCAAGAATGTCCTACCGAAGAAATAATGATGGAAATGCTCTATAAATTTTATCATAGCCAATAATTATTTTCTAGTACCACAGTAGTTCCGTTCTGGCTTAGAAAGAGATTAACTAAAGTATGTTATGACTTTGTCCTGTTCATTCTCAACCTGAGATAAAACTCCACCTACTCCAGTTTCACTAGTATCGACATCCAGGATGAATGATAATTCCGCTTTGGGATAAGTCAATACCATCGCTGATATCAGAGCTTCCTTTAGTGTCGCGAAGGCTCGTTGACACACTTCATTCCACTCAAAGGGAACTTTCGCCTCAGTTAACCGATGCAATGTTCGGGCTATCTGCGAAAAACCTCTGATAAATTTCCGGTAATAGGAACATAACCCAAGGAAACTTCTCACCTCCCGAACATTCGTCGGCGGTGGGCATTCTTTGACTGCCACAATCTTTTCAGGATCTGTCCCTATGCCATCTGCAGAAATTACATGTCTCAGGTACTTCACTTTCTTTTGCAAAAATCTGCATTTTTTCGGATTCAATTTTAATCCAGCTTCACGGATCCTAGTGAAAACGACTCTCAAATTATTCAAATGCTTAGCAAAAGTAGTATCACACACAATTAGGTCATCTAGATAAACCATGCAGATGTCAAACGGTAAACTTCGAAGTCAGTTTGCATTAAACGTTCAAATGTGGCGGGTGCATTACACAATCCAAAGGGCATTACCCGAAATTGCCACAAACCATTACCTGTCGTGAAGGCAGTTTTCTCCTTATCATCTGGATGAAAACCCACCTGCCAATAGCCACTTTTTAGGTCGAGCGTTGAGAACCACTCAGTTCCAGCCAAATGATCCAATGTGTCATCTATCCTAGGTAGCGGATAGGAATCCTTACGAGTTACTTCATTGAGTCTCCTGTAGTCTAAACAAAATTTAGTCGTACCGTCAGGCTTAGAGACTAAAACAACAGGAGATGCCCACGGGCTAAATGAAGGTTCTATAACTCCTTGCTTATCCATATTTCTTAACATCTCTTCCACTTCTGCTCGTTTAGCTAAAGGTAAACCTCTAGGCGGTTGCTTAATTGGAGCTCTATTTTCCGTATCTATTTTATGGAAAACGACATTAGTTCGTCCATAATCATCCTCACCTGCGGAAAAAACATCGGCAAATTCGCATATCATCTCGGTCCACTCTCCAAACTGATACGTACTCTGGCTCGCCGTGGCCTGCCTTGCGAGGTCACGCAAATGCTCCGGCACTTCGCCGCTCGCTCCCACCCTCGAGTTGGGTGGGATTCTCACTCTAGAGCTACGCGCCGAAATTACAGGATTCAAGGAGCAAAGTTCTAACCCTTCTTTTACCTTCACATCGACGTCACCCAGGTTAACTGTTCTTACGGGGATACAATGTGCTGTTTTTACCAGCGCTCTCGCTACAAGTACATTTTTCTGTAACGGGCAAATTTCGGACATTTCGCATACTGCCATCGGAAATTCTAGTGAAAGCTCAGGCAAACATCCTGCCAGAATTGTTTCACTTTTTGCTGGTAAAACACACTTTTCTTTTGCGAGAACTGTGACCCTTTGCGACCTCAGGTGCCAATGTTGACTCCTCATGAGAACAATTTCCTCATGTTCCGTCTTCAGGGTTCCATTTTTAATGTCCAAAACATACCCGTTCTCACTAAGAAAATCGAGACCCAGGATGCCTTATTCAACGATATCAGCAATCACTGCCGTGTGTTTGCAGCATTTATTTCCAATTCGTATATCGACGCCTGCGGTTTCAAGAGCAACTAAACTATTTCCATTTACAGTTTGAATCTCAACCCGTTGCTCACCCTTCAAACAGTCTGCAGGTTCCATAATTTGCTCGAAAAATCCGGACGGAGTAATGTAATATCCGCCCCAGTATCCAGCACAAATTGGCATTTAGTTTTATTTATCATCCCCTCAACTCTTAAATCACTGTAATCCCCAGAACGACCTGTGACATGCGCTTTCACCGTGCGGGGCTGCTTTTGCTGCAGTCAGTTCTCGCCCCTCAAAACTAACTTTTGAGTGTTTCCTGAAGCCTGTTCCTTCGACTTTTTTCCTCTCTCAACCGTTTTCTACATTCAGTACTGCGACGACCTCTTAATCTACAATACCAGCACTCCAGTTTTGTAGACGGAGTATCACTTCTTCTTTCTGCTGTTGTAAGCTTTGCTCAAGACTTTCTTGTTGTTGTTTGAGCTGCTGCTCAAAACTTTCTTGTTATTGTTTGAGCTGCTGCTCAAAACTTTCTTGTTGTTGTTTGAGCTGCTGCTCAAAACTTTCTTGTTATTGTTTGAGCTGCTGCTCAAAACTTTCTTTGGCAGTTTTCAGTCCATTTCTGAGTTCATCTTTCAGTTCATCTAATATTTTTGTAATCCCTTCCATTTTTGAAACTTTGAGCTCAACTTATTATGCAAGTTGCACAAGTTGGCATAAATAATGTGCTCCGGTTGTACTGTGTTTCTAAAGGTATACAATACGGATCCCAATGCTGATCACCACTTTTGTTGCGTCCTTTGGGCCTTAGTTGTCAGGATGCCCAATCAGTTTCAGACTGCGATTCGAGTCACTGGATACACCAATACTTCGTTAGCCAATTAGACGACACAGTACACCAATAAACCAATGGAGGCACAGTATAACAATTTAAACAGGGATTTAATGGATACATGCATAAATCACACCGGATTCTTCATCTAATTACAAAGCTATAATTTCCGGCCAGCTTTGGCCCTCTTCGGTGTTTCAGAAAATATGTCCTAACGAAAAGTCTGTTCTTTCACAATGAGCCGCAAATAAAAGTATTCGTAAAAAGTACTTACATAAATCCTTGAGTATCCCCAGTATGGTGACACCCAGAAAACAACACAACACTCACTCACATTCACTAATATGTCGGCATTACGGGCAGCCTTTTTCCTTCTTGGATGAGGCCACGTTGCTTACGGTCTCTTCGTCGAAACGACATCATCACTATTCGCTGAACGCACGTACTCAGACCCACGCACCAAAGTTCTCTCCCCGCTTTATTTGCGCAGAGGCTCTGCAGGGGGCTGCGCTCCTCTGCGGATCCCGAGGTTGGCGTTTCTCTTCTCTCTCTCTGCATTAGTAAGGCGATATTCCGTTATTATGATGCTTCTGTCGGCATTTCACCTGAAATGGCTCTTTAGGAGAGGTATCGATGCTTCGGCGAGGTGTATAAATTTTCCATTCAGATCTGTTGTTATTTAGTCCTCAGCTTATGTTTTTCAGCTGGCTTCACTTCTTATGCTCAGAATTGCAAGAGCACGCAGACGGACGGCAAGCATTTTCTAGCACGAGGAAAAATCGAAGCCCTGTTCTCTCGGATATCAAACGGGATCTGTCTTCAACAACAATCTCCCCTCTGCAAAAAATTGGTAATCGGTGAATTCCAAAACTTGAAACCGCGACATTTTTATTATAAACCGCTCTTCAAGTCTAAGAGCCTTCCCATTGTTTAGAGCGCGGCACAGACAAAAGCTTCAAACGCTTTTGCCGTCCAAACACTTTTGAGTCATGGGAAATAGCTTTTAAACTCTGACCCGTCCCATTTCCGTTTATGGGCTCTTTGTTCTCGTGGCAAACACCTGCAACTCGCCACTTGAATTCAAAGTGCTAGAAGATCTTTTCTCAATATACCGCCTCTCGCAAGTGTTTAAAATTATAACTCTCTGTTAAATAAAACCCCCAATCAAGTTTCAATTGCTGTTAAAAAACCACGCCTCTCGCCAATTAATTATGCGAGGGGTCGGGGGATCGTCACAATACGTATTATTCCTTGCCAAACATTTTCCACAGACAATTTGATTTTAAGGGAAATGGACTTCTTCATCAGCGTCAATGTCACAAAAATCTGCAACACCGCCATCTTTATTTTCATCGTGAGCACAGATGAGTGATGAGTATCCAAATGAATGAAACTCAGTTTGGAAATCCATGGCGTACTGTTTCGACGGTTGAAATTTATAAAACACTAATTTCGAAGCCAACAGTCACAGAGTCATTTAATAGAAACGTGTTGTGGAAATATATATTAATAACAACATACACCTTAATAAATGAATATTTAATATACTAAAACTTATACAGTGTTTACATTATAAAATACAAAAAAGTTAGCCGACAGCAGATGGCCGCAGATATTTTGAATAATAAGTATTAAAAGTCAACCTACATCAGACATTTCTTAAACTACAGATTAGGCAAAGGTTTTTCGAGACTATTTTTTGCTACATTATAAGGAACTGATAATTTAAATTATAACAGTTGCAGTTTGGATTTCGAAAGAGAATTTCTTATTTGAGTATGGTGAATATACAGTATATATATAATTGTGTTGGAACATAGTGGTATATGTAGATATGAACCTAAATCATTCACATAGATAATTGTATGTCAGTTTTGTCAGATTTGACTGCATGTCAGATTAGTCTGCATGTTGAAACGTGTGGCATTTTACTACCTCTGTTCCAAGACGTAAAGTATGGAGATGAATATACCGGAACTCATACAGTGATTACACTTATTACATTCCAAAAATTTAAGAAAAGTCAGCTTACAGCGAACGGTCGCCGATATTCCGCTTAATAAGTACTGAAAGTCAACCTATAGCAGATGTACCTAAACTACAGTTCAGGTGGAGTTTACCGAGACTGGGTACTTTGTCGCATCACGGAAAACCCTTTCATGTATTTTTGTGATATTTGCACATTGGACTTGCGGTAGAATTTCTTATTTGAATGTGATGAATATGGATGTGTTTGAACATATGTCTCCACGTCATTCGTATAAATAACGTTTACAACGACAATAGTGGTGAATGGCTCATACATTTTAAGTATGTAAAAAAATGTTTATAAAATTAATGTCAGTAACATATATATTGTTGCCCTCCATTAGACTTAATATACTTTAATGTTCATAAGTGTCCTTAGCTACTCAAGAGCAACGTGTAAAGAGTTTTCATACGAGTACACACACTTTTAGTTAAGGTGTATGATGTTATTGTTATTTATGAAACACGATTTATCTTTTTGAAAACTGAAGGTAATGGGAAACTAAGCTATTACAAACCTTTCATATGGTTAGTAATTTCCAGATTTCAATTAAGCAAATAACACACGAAAGTTGCATTTTATACTGTTATCACCAAATCATTCCCAACTGGAATACTGACACACCACCATCACAGAAAATTGGATTTGTATCAACATGACATTTCCTTTCCCTCTGGAGGTATATCATGGCTAGAAATAAAAAGAACAATTTTTGAGCTCTTCTACTTTTATCGACACAGACTGTCTTCTACAACCTCTTGGCTGTAGAAGGCGGTCTGTGTCACTCTAAACGAGATTTGTTAGAAAAAATAAGAACATATACACCGAGATGCCAAAAAATACGGGAAGGGCACTATTATTTCCTTGACATGCCACCACACACATGTGATAAATGATATCGTATGCATAGAGCCAGATATCTCCGCAAGTTCAAGTAGTAGCATTTATAGTTCAGGTGGCAGGTTATCAGGATTTAAGCTATATCGAATGCGGAAATTCGTAAGAATTTTTGATTTACATGGGTAACAATTTAAGGGTTTAACACCACTACAGAAGCTAAGGGTAAAATCCAAATTGAGAGACTTCCGTTGCTGTAGAAAAACTCTGAACGATCGTGGATAGCGGAGTCTGCCCTGCATCATTGCACCCGCCAGGAGTGCAATATGATTATCGCCAATCATAGCTCAATTCCATGCTGCGGCCATTAGTAATATCAACGTTTGGAGAGTGCAACCTTCCGTGTGTTCTGTAGGGTTCCGGAGCCGACGTCCTACATGGGTACCATTGCTGAGCCGACGAACAAGGCTGTGAGCCCCACTTGGGCTCGGTAACATATCAATTTGAACGCAAGTTTGGTAAAAATGGGTTGTTCGGTCCAACGAAACAAGGTGCCAATTGTTTCGGGTAGACGACCGATTCCGGGTATGGCGACAATCCCAGGAGGTGATGAATTCCGCACCCTTAGAGTGCAAGCCGGCGGTTGCTCTGCTATAGAGCGGGTTATTTTCATCAGGTTCCTATTTGAACCCCTTCATAGTCTGTAAACCGCTCCGACCGTTGTTTAAGTAACCATCCTTGGAGATCATTTGCACCCGTTCAAATCATGCTACCTCTCCGACTAGTAAGACCCCTTTCAACAAGACAATGCGCCACTTCACACGTTCACAATCACCCAGTTATGTCTGGAATAACATCCAACTCAGTTTGGCATTGTGACTTCGTCGTTTCATTTGCCGAATTTAGACGCCATCGAACAAATTTGGGATGCTGTTCTCCAAAGGTTAGTGTGTGGTTCGCCCTATGAAAAAGAGAAATCATTGGCCCTTTCTTCTTCTGCAAAAAAAACTTAAATGGTGACATTTACTTGGATATGCTGGAAACGTTTGCTATACCCCAGATCAAAAGATATGATAACGTCGTTTTCCAACAAAACGGCGTGCCTCGGCATTGGTCAACGTGTGTATCTAAGTTCCTAAATGAGCATTTCCTTAACAGATAGATTGGGCGTGGTGGTCCCATTCCGTGGCTTCCTCGCTCTCCAGATCTAACTCCTTAGGGTTATTTCATGTTGGGTTATGTGAAGGATGGTGTCTATCAGACGCCTTGTACTGATTTGCATGACTGAAGCAGCGTATCACAGCTGCTATTAATTCCATATCTCTTAATATGCTTGCCAATACATGGCACGAAATCGAGTATCGCTTGGACGTACTACAAACAACCAACGAATCTCACATCGAAATTTATTAACTTGTTTAGTTACATTGTAAGTTAGTACAGTCAGTTTCTTTCTATCTGTTTAATGTTCTGTTCTATATGATTTTGTAATGTGTCCAATAATTATCAGACACCCTGTATTTTAATGAAATTACACGCTTAAATAAATGTCCTCTGGGAGTATTAAAGTTTTTATTAATTAGTCATACTTCGAGAGCTTCTGTGCCTTCATTGTTTTCAGAAATGAAAATCACAACAGAGAACTCCTACAATTTTGACATTATTCAGCTCCATATGAAAACTTTATATAAGAAACCTTTCAAAATACTAAAATTTTTTAAAAGAATTCCCATTTTAGTAAAGATATCGTTGAAACGTAATGAAATAAATATGTTCAACCTCAAGGGATTGTGTGTAATATCGAATCTAAAAAATGCCAAAAAAGAGTCTCAATAGATATTACAAGCAATTTCACAAAGATATTGCCAACCTTTACTACATGTATGTTAAGTGTTTACAAAGATAGAGAGAAAAAATAGTTGAAAAAATGCGAATTTTAGTTTTCACTTGTTTTTAAAACACATTTGAAATTGTTGTTAGGAAGTGGTGTGAGGTTTTGGATCTGGAAGCTGCATTTCATCTTCTGTTACTTAGTTTATAATTTGCTGAATCATGAAATCAGTTAAAACAGATGTGAAATTTTTTGTGGAAGGGACAATTAAGATGCTCAGGATTGATAGCAAATCTGGAGAACGCGCCATTACGTTGCTGAAAAGAAAGATTAATTCCTTTGAGGTTTATTTACTAATACACTGCCGGACAATTGCTAAGGACGGATGACAATAGCAACGATAGCAACCATAAAATGGAAGGCAGGAAAATGTGGAAATTAGCATAAGTGCGGGATACAGTAAGACGTGTTGTGCGTATGCAAATTTTGGATTGCCGAACTTGTTCGTGACGTCATAGCGCTGATAAGAGATATAAAGGATTTGACGCGTACTGACCGTTGTTGTTCAAACGTAAAGTTGAAAGGGAAAGAATCAATTGACGAACTTGCAATTCTCAGTGCGTCTTCCCGACATCACCTAGATGATTTTACGCGTGGCCGTATTATTGGCAAGATTGAAGAAGGGCGAAAAATAACAGATGTTGCCAGGGAGTTCGACGTCAGCCACAGTGTTGTTTCAAGACTTTGGAAATCATTTCAAACAAATGGAGAGTGTAGCAAACGTCACGGGGAAGGTCGTGTTCGCAGTACGACACCTGCACAAGATCGGTACATAGTGCTATCAACAAAAAGACACCGGCGCAGCACAGCTAGTGAGGTAGCAAATCAGTTTATGGCTGCTACTGGCAAGCGGATCTCCCGAAAAACTGTCGCCAGACGTTTGCATGAAGGAGGACTATACGCCCGCCGTCCTGTTGTGTGCATTCCATTGTCCAGACGTCACCGTACCGCCCGTTTGCAATGGGGCCATCAACATCGCAATTGGACTGATAACGACTGGTCTGCTGTCCTCTTCTCAGATGAGAGTAGATACAGTCTATCGTCTGATTGTCGATGACAACTGATCTGGCGTGATAGTGGTACTGCATATTCTCCAGCAAACATACAGGAAAGGGACCGACATCCGACATGTAGTGTCATGGTATGGGCTGGCATCATGATCAATGGCCGTACGTCCCTCTATGTGCTTCCAACTGGGACTATGACTGGCCAACGATACATTAATGATGTTCTGCTACCTCATGTTCGCATGTTTCGTGGTGCTGTCGGTGATAGATTCATTTTCATGGACGACAATTCAACATGTCATCGAACAGTCGCTGTCCAGGAGTGTCTTGAGAGCGAGGATATTCAACGCCTCGTATGGCCAGCACGTTCTCCAGATCTGAATCCCATTGAAAATGTGTGGGATGCTTTGGGGAAGAGTCTTGCTGGTCGCCAATGCCCTCCAATAAACAAGGACACCCTCATCCGTGCACTGACAGAGGAATGGGATAAATAACCCCAACAGCTGCTTGATAATGTTGTGCAAAGCATGACACGACGTGTGGAATCTTGCATCGCCCTCCATGGTGGCCATATTCCGTATTGACATCTTACGCCGGAACGCCTGCGGACGGTAATTGCATGTTTTTCACGTTTACGTATTCTGCACAAAATGGCCTGCTTGTCCCTTGAACACGTTCCAAAGCCTTCTGGATTTCAGAGCACAATAAATTGTCTTTCTTGTAATGTCCTGGCATCCTGACATTATTTTATTTCACTTGGCATCCAACCACACTTACTTTTTTATGCGGTATATAGCCGTTTATGATCCGTCCTTAGCAATTGTCCAGCAGTGTATTTACTATTCGTCATGCGTTCATTTAGCGTTGGTCGGTTCTCAGAGGTACAGAACACTCACTTTTAGAGTTCAGTGTAAATATTTAACGCGGGCTAACGAAAATATGTTTCTGGTTACTTCAATTTTTTTGAAAAGGTGCGAATTGTTAAAACCGGCAATTTTGGGTATCTTCTCCGGAAAAGGTTTAATAGCAGTGGCGTGTGTGCGAGCAAATTTCATAAACACTTTCTGTGTTGTCATTTACAATGATGTCCAAAATTAAAGTCTGGAAGGTATAATTAAAGTCTGTGTTGTCATTTACAATGATGTCCAAAATTAAAGTCTGGAAGGGATAAGGAGGGAAACGCGTAACAGCAGATTGAGACTTTTGGCACTCAAACCCAAATATATTTTTTAATATCATATTTAAAATGTTATTCTTAATTTTCTATCTATAGTGCTATAGCCACTCATGAATCCACCTTGTTCTTCGGTTGACGCATGTGCAGTGTCACTTTCAAGCGGTGTGAAAGAACTTTAGGGAAGATTTTACAAACCACTGGTAGGCGGCTGATAGGTGTGTAGTTCCTGAGATTCTCAATGTCACCTTTTATATGTAGCAGGATCATTGTAGCGTTGTTAAAATCCTCAGGAATATTCCCTTCATTAAGGCACCAAGTGAAAACTTGATCGAGTGCTGTTTCAATTTCTCCACTTGCTTCTTGTATGATGTGCACGGTAATTTCATCTTCTCCTGGAGCTTTTTCCCGTTTCATGTTCTTGATTGCATGTGCAACTTCTGCTGGGAGGACTGGAACAACTGTGGTACTTTTTGTAATGTCTGGAGTACATATATCATCCCTTTCATGATGTAGTTTTGAGTCGAAATATTTCACTCTTGTCAAATTTTCACCTCTATTTCTGGTTACAAAACCATCTTCTTTTCTCAGAGACATAACCTGTTTTCCTCCTTTATTAAGATGTCCCTTTGATCTCTTCCGGCTTTGGTTGTTTTCAATTGCTTTCGTCACTATTTCACAGTTGAATTTCCTTGCGTCATCAGTGACACTTTTTCGTACTGTCTTGCATAGCTCTACATATTCCACTTTGGAAGTCACATATTCTTTAGTCATCCTCATCTCTTTTCTTTTTGCATCAGAATTTTGTTTTTTCTGAAAATCTGTTCATATGCAGCTTGTTCTTAGTACCAGCTATTGTTGTTGTTGTTTCCATAAGAGCCTTGGTGAGTTTTCTGTTAACTTTAAATATGTCCACTTCTTCCGTCGCTAGATCTTCTAGTGCAAAGAATTTGTTCTTTATTTCCAATTTGAAGGTAATATTATGTTTTTAAGGTTGGTCAGGTCAATACACTTTGTTTGTTTTATGAGCTTGTCACGCTCGAGTTTAGCATTGAGGTGCATCTTAGATCTTACCATTCTGTGGTCATTACCTGTGTTGAACATGTTCATCGCACTGCAGTCTTCCGTGACAAATTTCTTGTTACACATAACAAAATCAGTTTCACTTGTCAATCCATTGGAATGCCTCCTTTCTATTTCCTTTGCGGCTTTCATGGTGAAAAACCCTTCTGCCTCTGCAAACTCTACGAGAGTATTTCCACGCTGGTTTCTTTTACCGTGACCGAATTTACCTACTGAAATTTCACTCAGTTGCCGTTGCCCTATTTTCGCATTGAATTCTCCCATAATGATTTTCAAGTACGGCTTGCCTTTGTTATTTAGATGACGAATTTCCTCATAAAATTATTCACTCTATTCTTCAGGATGACTTGTGGTGGGTGCATAAGCTTGAATAATCTGACCCTGGTATCTTCTCGAGAGTTGGATAACAAGTAGTGCAGCTCTGTCAGAGGAACTTTCAACTTCTACAACTTTATCCTTCAGTTTATTGTTTATTATAAATCCAACACCACTAGATCTGCCAGTATCTGTCCTATGACAGTAGAAGATATGTCCACTTTTCGGTTCAATGAGATCTTCTCCTGTTATCCTTACCTCACTTAGCCCGACGGTGTCCTACTTGATCCTTTGTACCCCCTCTTCGAATTCAATTAGCTTTGAATCAGAAGATAGAGAGCGTCCATTGTAAGTAGCCAAGGTCAGCATCAGATGGCAGCCTAGTCCAGTCCTCCGGTGATTCTTAGAACCCTCTGCTTTCACGTCGTACTGGCCGCTGCCTTGGCCAGGTTCATTCCAGCTGCCGGAGACTGAGGGCCGAGATTTAAGTTGTGGAGTCATTTTGGAAGGGTTTGGCCTTAACTCACAAAGCTTGCCAAGTGTGGTGGGATAGCATTGAACTCCAATCCTGGGATGTTATATCATTTCCTCTAATTCCGATGATATAGTTATACCGTTATTGGCGGTCGTCAGAGCCCCTTTAGTGGGAACAGGAAGCTCCACGAGAAGGCGGGGTTGACATTTATCAAGGAGAGGACATTTGTCCGGTTTGACTTTTTCCAGCCCAACACCGTAGTCACATCCTGGACTTGCTTTCCCGACAGACCCTGGTGTGGTATTTTCATTTTGCTGCAAGTGATGAACATGTGCACCGAGTTTTACAGTATGTTAAGGTGTATGGAGCACTAAATAATTTAAGGGAAAATGCATGCACATGACTGACTGATTCATGCGGAAGTTTTGAATTTTGTTGGATAACAATAAGAAAGAAAAAGGAGAAATATGTGGAGCGGTTAACAAACATCAAGCCGCCCCGGTGGCGCAGTGGTCTAAGCGATGGCCTCTGATCATTCGTCCGTAAGTGGTCCGGGTTCGAATCCCGGTGAGGCATGGATGTTGTGTTTGTCTTACGGCACTGGCTCTCTCCCTTCCCTGGAACCAGTGACCCTAAATTAGGGACGGGCGACTGCTTATAGCCCATTGAGTTGCTCACGGTGGTCGTTAAACCTCCAATCAAAAAAAAAAAACATCAAACCTCGGACATATAATTCATTCGTTAATAATTAAAAACAATTGTGATTCGTTTCTCTTTACAGATATGTCATTAACAAATTTTGAGTTTTTTACTTCATAACTAAGCTGCAGCTAGTTTGACAATTACGAACTATGTGATGAATATCTTGAACTGGAGGAATAATGTTTAAAATTGGAAAATATTGCATCCTGAAATTTTGCTGCGTTCCAAATCATATAACCATGATATATTTGAGTTTCTGGATACAGTAGGAATTTCAAGGACAGAGTATGAAATTGTGCTGATTCCGTTCTAATTTGTTTGATATCGGAGTCTTAAATTGTTATCAAGCTTAATGAAGTATAAGGAATAAAAGAGATATCTGTGCAAATATTTTAAAGTCATTGGTTTATGTTTGAAAAGCAGGTGACTGCACTACTCTGCCTTGAATTTTATGAAAGGGGCAGGCAGATCAACAGCATGCACTGTGAAACTAACATTTACACACGTAGAAAGAGTTAAATGGCAGGTTGTAAAAGAGCTTTTGTAAATTCGGAGGTGATACAAAAACAACTCGTTATATATTTGAAATTAGTGTACAAGACGCATTAGGAAACCTACTGCATACAAACATTAAAAAGTTCATTTTTCAGTGCATGTCATGTAAAATGTTCCGCAGGCATTTTTTGTAGAATGGGCGATCATCTGAAGTACATTTGATTATTTATTTTCTTCGGTGTTTAACGAACATTTTCAGGAATATTACGCGTAGAAATCAGTTGTCCATGTCTTCTTTGAACCACTGGTTTTCGGGAAAAATAGAGCTAGTGCCCTAATTCCAGCCCAGCACCGTAGACACATCCAGGATTTGCTTCCCGGTCGGACACTGGTGTGGTATCTTCATTTTGCCGCAAGTGATGAAAATGTTCACAGAGTTTTACAGTATGTTTCATGCAACTTCAATTTCGATACCTTTCAAGCACATTAAATTTGCCAAATGGTTTTGGTTTTAAGATGTCTACTTTAGCAGAAAAATTATTTCTTTCCTTAAATAATAATTAATTTCCTAATTCTTTAACACAGGAGTAGTGGTTTGATTTTCAGAAGGAGCAAATGGAAATTTTACACAAATATAGCAAAAACACAAGCATGATACGTATATTCTATTGTGCCGTCTGGGTGCTCTGACATGGCCTTTCGCTAACCACTTTTACCCCACACATGTCCAGAAACAGGTTAGGCTACGGTATGCAGCCACCCAACTGGATCAAGCCCTTTTGAAGTGCGATGTGTATTGCACGCGAGGTTCACCCCCGCATTTGTATATTTTTGAGGTCGTGGTTTTAAGGATTTAAACCACGGTTTAGTAATTTTTAGATGATTTACATCCTCAGTGACCGGTCGCTCTGATACCGGCCGGGTGAGAGTTCTTAGTGTGTGACTTGGTTGAGCAATACTGCACTGTACAGCAGAGCTGAAGATTCCAACCGCGAGACGGGGTTACAACCCGATCTCGCGATTTTCTTTAGAAACGGGGTTCCTGCTGTACCCCAGAAATTAGTGCAGTGACGGGACTTGGTAAAAACGCCCTTGTGAGGGCGAAGTTCCGTTCAGCCCGCATAGAGACTCTGGTATCAGTTTTGGATACGTCGTCGCCGTTCTGGTCCCACGGACGAAGGGACCATTTGATCCCTCGCCCGCCCAAAGCCCAAGAGCCCGGCTTCTAAGGTTTGACTAGAGTGGGAGAACCTCTGGGTGCCCACTCAGTACTTAGAAGAAATTTTTGTGTTTTTCATCTCTCTCACAGAGATGTCAACTACCCAGAAGTGTAGAGTGAAAACTAAGGGGTCAGTCCCCAAATCGTCCGGGACAACCCGGACGCAGAAGGTAGCGGAAGAAGCACGACCAAGCCCTGTCGGCCGTGCTAAAGGGGTTAGCCCCCTTCCGAGAACAGCCGGAAGGTAGAGCCCAACGCTGGGGGAAACCGTCAAAGACGCTTCCCCCAGCGAGGGGCTTTAAAGCCGCTACACCCACGAAGGGAGCCCCGACTGAGGAATCTCAGCCAGCTAGCGGTGTAAGCACCCCCTTGCCAGTTCTGCCCATGGCAAGGAAAGGTAAAACACCACCCCAGCCCGAACCCTCTCGGGCTCCTGAGGGGTCGTCCGCGGGGTGCCCAGAAGTACCTTCGGTGGGAGGTACGCATCCCAGGACACCCCCGGTGCTTACACCCGAGGCGTTTGTGAACCACATCTTCGACCTCACCCGGGAAGTTGAGTCCGTTCTCTCGGACTCGCGGGTCACTTCCTCAGGGAGAGAGAAGGTGAAAGCTGCCCTGAGCAGTGTTAGAGACGCTTGTTACGAGCAAGCAGCACGGGTAGCCTATGTCGAAGGCAGGCTGTCCGTGCGGGATGAGTCGGGCTGCGAAGCTGACGTGAAAGCGGCTTCCTACGCCGAAGTGACTATTAAGGGGGCTAGCAAGGCGAAAGGGCCTTCGTCCGCCCCGATTGAGATTAAAGAGAAGGTAAAGTCGGGAGACAGGAGACACGTGCTTTTAGTCTACCCGACAGTCGAGAGTGCGTCCTCAGAGGACACGAAGAGGACCCTGAAAACTGCAGTAAACCCAACAAAACTGCAGCAAACCCAACAAAACTGCAGATAGGGGTCAAGAGCATTCGGAGCATCAGGAAAGGAGGGGTCGCGGTGGAATGTTCCCATCCCGGGGAGCTCGACTGCCTAGCCCAGGAATTGAGAAGCAATCCGATGACCAAGGATTGCACATCCCCCACGGCCCTACTAAAGAGAAACCCCCGGTTGATAGTGTATGGTGTCGACGGGGATCTCTCAGGGAAAGAGATCGAGCAGGCGGTTTGTGGGCAGAACCCAGAGCTCGAGAACGGGTTCAAAGCCTGTTTTCTCATCAAGGGCAAGGGAGGTAGGGTACACTGGGTGGCAGACGTGGAGCCCAAGGCCTTCAAGCACTTGGTGAGGCGGAAGACACTCAACTTGGGTTGGTCAGTGCTCCGTTTAAAGGGATTTTTGAGGGAGGTCAGGTGCTTTCGGTGTAATGGCTTCGGTCATTTCCGAGGCAACTGCCCCGAGACAGAAGCAAGGTGCGGCAATTGTGGTGAAGTTGGGCACCAGCACTACCAGTGTGCCGCCGCACCGAACTACAGCAACTGCACCGCTCGAATGCCAAGTTCCTCCTGAAACTGGACGTCTCACACTCCAGCTTAAGAAAGACATGCCCTAGTCTTATTAGGGAACTTGAGCAAAGGAAGAGTCGGGTCAACTGTTGTTTACGGATGGTAGTACCCTTGGAGGTACGCAGCTCTCGACATCTAGCTTTTGGGTCTATTGACCAAGGTGTTTGAGATGACCCTGGCCCGGGGTCATCACCACAGCACTGGCCCTAGCGCTGTGAATAATGTAAATATTTTCAATTTGTGTGATTTTTAGTGTCCAAATATTGTGAGAGGGGTGCATGAGACCCTCATAGTGAGATGTGCATGTCTGTAACACACTATGATACCAAATAAAGGACTTTTGTCCCAAAAACTCGCGTTGGTGGGCGATCTCCCGGCCACGAGATGCGATATTCTTAAAAACGTTGCTTGCCCCAACTGCCCATAGCACGCCACACACACGGGTTGGGACAGAAGGGTGTAAGGTACTGGGCCCGTGAGGGAGGCAGATCCCCACAGGTCACTAGACCGAATCTGTCCGAGTGGAAGACTGTGGTTTCCGGTGACTGACAGGCTAGCTGTCGGAACGCCGTCAGGGATCCTATCAATCCCAAATTATTCGAGAGAGTTCAGCATTTCCCTGCGAAGTCAGCACTTTGACGGTGCAGGTAAAGTCATCAGCTAGTATTACATCCTCAGTTGACCGGTCATCTGATACCGACCGGGTGAGAGTTCTTAGTGTGTGACTTGGTTGAGCAATACTGCACTGTAAAGCAGAGCTGAAGATTACAACCGCGAGACGGGGTTACAACCCGATCTCGCGATTTTCTTTTAAGAAACGGGGCTCCTTATGTTCCCCAGAAATTAGTGCAGTGACGGGACTTAGTGAAAACGCCCTTGTGAGGGCGAAGTTCCTTTCAGCCCGCATTGAAACTCTGGTATCAGTTTCGGGTACGTCGTTGCCGTTCTGGTCCCGCGGACGAAGGGACCCTTTGATCCCTTGTCCGCCCAAAGCCCGAGCGCCCGGCTTCTAAGGTTTGGCTCGAGTGGGAGTACCCCAGGGTGCCCACTCAGTACTTAGAAAATTTTTTTGTGTTTTTTCATCTCTCCCACAGAGATGTCATCTACCCAGAAAGGTAAAGTGAAAGCTAAGGGGTCAGCCCCAAATCGTCCGGGTCAACCCGGACGCAGAAGGTAGCGGCAGAAGCACTACCAAGCCCTGTCGGCAGTGCTAAAGCGGTTAGCTCCTCCTCCGAGAACAGCCGGAAGGTAGAGCCCAGTGCCAGGGGGAAACCGTCAAAGACGCTTCCCCCAGCGAAGGGCTCTAATGCCGCTACACCCACGAAGGGTGCCTCGACTGAGCAGTCTCAGTCAGCTAGCGGTGTAAGCACCCCCTTGCCAGTTCCGCCCATGGCAAGGAATGGTAAAACCCCACCCCAGCTCGAACCCTCCCGGGATCCTGAGGGGTCGTCCGCGGGTTGCCCAGAGGTATCTTTGGTGGGAAGTACGCATCCCAGGACACCCCCGGTGCTTACACCTGAGGCGTTTATGAGCCACATTTTCAACCTTACTTCGGAAGTTGAGTCCGTTCTCTTGGACTCGCGGGTCACTTCCTCAGGGAGAGAAAAGGTGAAAGTGGCCCTGAGCAGTATTAAGAAGGCTTGTTACTAGTAAGCTGAACGGGTAGCCTATGTCGAAGGCAGGCTGTCCGTTCGGTATGAGTCGGGCTGCGAAGCCGACGTGAAAGTGGTTTCCTACGCCGAAGTGGCTAGGAAAGGGGCTAGCACGGCGAAAGGGTCTTCGCCCGCCCCGATTGAGATTAAAAAGAAGAATAAGGAAAAATGGGGAGACAGGAGACACGTGCTTCTGGTCTATCAGACAGTTGAGAGTGCGTCCTCAGAGGACACGAAGAAGACCCTGAAAACAGCAGTCAACCCAACTAATCTGCAGATAGGGGTCAAGAGCTTTCGAAGTATAAGGAAAAGAGGGGTCGCGGTGGAGTGTTCCCATCCCGGGGAGCTCGACCGCCTTGCCCAGGATTTGAGAAGCAATCCACTGACCAAGGATTACACACTCCCTATGGCTCCACGAAAGAGAAACCGCGGGTTGATAGTTTATGGGGTCGATGGGGATCTCTCAGGGAAAGAGTTCGAGCAGGCGGTTGGCTGGCAGAACCCAGAGCTTGAGAACGGGTTCAAAGCCTGTTTTCCCATCAAGGGCAAGGGAGGTTGGGTCCACTGGGTGGCAGACGTGGAGCCCAAGGCCTTCAAGCACTTTGTGAGGCGGAAGACACTGAAATTGGGCTGGTCAGTGCTCCGTCTAAAGGAATTTTGAGGGAGGTCAGGTGCTTTCGGTGTAATGGCTTCGGTCATTTCCGAGGCAACTGCCCCGAGACAGAAGCAAGGTGCGGCAATTGTGGTGAAGTTGGGCACCAGCACCACCAGTGTGCAGCCGCACCGAAATGCAGCAACTGCACTGCTGCGAATGCCAAGTTCCGCCTGAAACTGGACGTCTCACACTCCAGCTTCAGTAAGACATGCCCTAGTCTTATTAGGGAACTTGAGCTAAGGAAGAGTCGAGCCAACTATGGTTGACGGATGGTAGTACCCTTGGAGGTACGCAGCTCTCGACATTGAGTTTTTCGGTCTATTGACCAAGGTGTTTGAGATGACCCTGGCCTGGGGTCATCACCACAGCACTGGCCCTAGCGCTGTGGACAATGTAAATATTTTCAATTTGTGTGATTTTTTTGTGTCTGAATAATGTGAGAGGGGTGCATGAGATCCTCACAGTGTATGGGCATGTACTTTTGCTGAGTTTCAAAATAACGGACATTTGTCCCAAAAAACTCGCGTTGGCGGGCAATCTCCCGGCCACGAGATGAGATATTTTTGAAAAATGTTGCTTGCCCCAACTGCCCATAGCACGTCGCACACACGGGTTGTGACAGAAGGGTGTAAGGTACCGGTCCCGTGGGGGAGGCAGAACCCCACAGGTCTCTAGGCCTATTCTGTCCGAGTGAAAGACTGTGGTTTCCGGTGACTGATGGGCTAGCTATCGCAGCGCCGTCAGGGATCCTCTGATTCCCAAAACTTTCGAGAGAGTTCAACATTTCCCTGCGAAGTCAACACTTTGACGGTGCATGTAAAGTCATCAGCTAGTATTACATCCTCAGTTGTATCTCTATAAACACCTTTACTACATTCACGCCAAGAAAAAGGTTACACTGCCGTATTCGGCCTCCCAAGTATTATACTTAAAGCACTTTATCCCTACGCGGCCTTTGTGATGCATTCCTTTGGGTTTGAATTCGTGGATTTTGCGATTTAAACCACGGATTATTAATTGTGAGATGAGCTATATCCTCCGTTATGTCCCTTCTGCCGAGATGGTGTCCACAGAGCGGAGGACATCACTGAGGTTTATTAAGGCAATATCTTACCACATGCCTTAAACAACCCTTCGAAGTAGGAAGCTGAGAGATGTGGACTAGGGTGCACGACAGTAAAGGCACTCGTCGAATGTAATTAATTATATTGCGATAGTTATGGAAAACAAATGAGTAATAGAAGTTTGCGAACTGCAGCAAATATCTATGAGTCGAAGGGTGTTTCTTTACTTCCACAGTGAAAGACTATCTTACGAGAGGAACCCTCAAGCGATCGAAAAATATTCTGGAATTATTATTATATTTTGACAACCAAATGTCGCATTTAAGTTTTTTACTTTAAAATACTTTTTCCCCCAAAAATGTGTTCACCATGATTTTCTTTATTGTCCAGTTAGTTTTACTTTCTTAAAGCTTCTATATCGTCCAAACTTTAAATCAACTACATATTATTGCTTGTTACTGGACTGTGAAGATATCACGCTACACGAGTATTTGAAGGAGGCCACAAAGGTCATCAATCAATACCCTGTCATATGATACGATAGTTAACAAAAAAGAGGCACAACATATCAGTAAAAGTACTGTAAAAGATTTCAGATCAGAATCTGGACACAGGTGGTAACACGACACAGAGTTCCGATACAGCGGAACTGGAACTTCCTCATTCACTATTTTACATAATTAACGTTGCGCTGCTGTCACAAGGACACTGGAAGTTATGACATCTTTGCAGCTCCCGTGGAATGGCAAATACAATTAACTTTAATTCATTCTGAAGCGATCTTTTTTGGATATCACTGTGATATGTCTGTGTCATTTAAAAATGATTTTGGTTTGCATGAATTTCTTTATCAGCAATTCTGAGCTCTTTGTTGAACTCATCATCTTTTAAAGCATTTCTCAAAATGTTGTCATGACTTCTGAACTAAGTATGACTTTCTTATTAACAAATCGAGTCACCGCCATTTTTCCTATTTCTGGAGGTGCCAGTAACATCAACTGGATGCCAAATATGACCGCAATAGTTCCAAATTATCTGAAAGAATTCTGCATTTGATTTAAATAAATTGCTTAGTACTAGGTTTTCAACATATCTTTTGAAAAGAAAAATATATAAACCTCACTAAAGTACTTTACGTTATTGTAGTTGCCAAGAGTCACATGTCACTTCTTTGCGTTTATTCGCTTTGAAGACAGAAAATTGCAGATTTTTGATATATCAGCAAGTAAGCTGGGGTAAAAGCATGAAACAGCTAAAAGTGTTTCGTAGGTAGTTCTTCTGTCACCATTTGTTCCCACAAACACCCACTTCTAGCTATATAAAAAGTCCCCATTTCCAAATTTGTAGTTCAACCGGTTGCATAGTAAGTACGAGTGATAGCATCTTGGGATGGACTCGTCACATATGCCTTGCGGGTATCAAAATTTTGCCTGTCTCGAACGAATGACAAAAAATCAGCACTACAATCAGACCACAGGTGCAAATATTGACAAATATATAATGCTTAAAACTTTCTGCAAGATGAGTCTCCCAATCATTGACATCATTTATACAAATGATTGGGCTTCCGATTTTAGAATATTTATTTTAAAGTCCAAATCGAAGTTTGAAAAAAACATAGTGACTTTGTCTCGATAATCTTCTCAGAAACTGTCTTTTTTTTTACTACATTCTTGTTATGCTTTGAGTAATTCGAAAAGTTTCGAATCAACTTTTTTAATCTAATCCAGGAAATACATTATCGTTTTTATTTAGAACTAGGATGCTAATTGAAAACGTTTAAAGAATTTGATCACCGACAAAACAAAAGCACATGAACAGCATACTGCCTTCCTAACTGCCTTCAGAACTGAAGCCAATCTGTGTGGCAATCAATGCGATTTTTACCTGCATTGGATTGGGATATTTTTAGGTACTCAAATGTAACCACTGATAGATTTGCTGATATTTATACCCTGTTACTTGAATGCACAGCCCCAAGAAACACATGAGGTATTGAGGTTAAATATACAGGGTCATTACTTATGATACAAGATGTAAGTGATCATAAAGTACAGAACTGAAAATGATGTCGACCATAGAATCCTCACTATTTTTTTACACATCACCTGTGGACATTACCGCTCGTACACGGCGTGCCATTGACTGTAAGCGATTCTGAATGGCACACTTTTGCAGGTCATTTGATCTTGTCTTGATTCGTGGGTGAAGTTTTGTGGTGGACCCACCCGAGCCAGAGGTCCAGTGACCATATCCCACATTTGTGCATTATGCGACAAATCAGACGATTACGATCCACAAGAAACATGTTGCGCTTGGCGAGCATGCAGAGCTACAAGACATTCCGCACTGCATGTGGTCGCATATTTTTTGGTTGAATGACGGCATCAGGGATCTTCCGTAGGTATGGCAGCACTTATGATTCCACAGCATCCGCGATACACCTCACGTCCTTCCTGGTGGATAGCTGGTCCAGGTTAGTGAAATGCGTAGGTTGAAATAACGTCATTGGAATCCAAGAGTACATCCCAGCAGAACGCCTTGTGTTCGGCCCGTATGTCGGTGCATAATGCATTACTCAAGCAGATGCTGTCACCATACAATACAGACTTCCATCCTGGGCCAATAGTTGTAATGCGACTGGTAGGAAAACACTACTCGTGGGTTGTAATCACATGAATGTCTGTGTTCTTTGGCCAACTGTAACTGCTGATGTATGTGGTTTAAAAGCAAATAAGTGTGAAGAATCGGACGACAAGCGACGATGCCTGTCTGAAGCAAACTGCGTCAGACACCAACGTCCGACGACATTGGACCAACCATTGATGAAATAAACCCCTCCATTATTGTGCTAACAGTCGGGACGTGGCTTTTAGGTTTTCCAACGCCATACAATGGAGATGGTGGTCTTTTTGTTGGCTCTAATGTCGCTTGTATTCAGATCTAACACATCAGTCAAACCTTCAACTCCCACTTGCGCTACACTCGCACCACTGTACTCGTGTGTCCTTTAATACCACTGGCGATTGGCAATGTTGCGGAAGGAACGTACATTTGTTCCTTGTACGACATATTAGACAAGCTCAAAGTACGTCCGCTGTTCTCACGGGTCCCGTCTGTTGCGACGCGGACACTCAGTTACTACCACTACCTTACTGCAATAACTATCACAAATCGACTATGCACCTTGACCTGTGCGTCCTGGGCTATTATACCCCCTACGGGACAGCTACGAGAGCATATCTAACACAAATCAATCGCATGTGCGCTGCGGATGTAAGGGTTTGTACCTTCTCAGCTTCGATACCGTCCTGCAAAATTTTGTCCGAGAGCAGGATTTTCTTGGTTTCATATTTTCAAGAAGCAGAATTGTATATGCGATTGTTAAACATTTTTATAACGGAAGCAGTAGAGTATTTGGAAAATAAAATACATGTAAGAAAGATGTAAATTATTTCATATAAAACAGATAAACATAAACTTCTAGTACAGGAGTTTGCTTCTCAGTGAACATTCCTGTCATATTGAACGTAATTTATTTTCTGACACTACATTTTCTCTCGGTTACAGTACGTTGACACTTCTCAGTGTGTTGGGTAGGTTAATCCGTTTTTTTCACCGCACTATAGGAGGGATTTACATCAGAAGGTAAAACAGAATCTTTCCACTATGTATTTCTGCCCATTGTTTACGATGATGTCCAAATGTCTGGATATGTCTGCAATGACATTCTTGAAAAAACTTACAGGTTTTGGTGCGAAGGAATCATCAAGGAAATTCTGTAGATCACAGTAATTATTGAACGTTTTGCCACTGAGTGCATTCGAAAGACTTCGGAACAAATGACAATCTGAAGATGCGATATTTGGGGAACAGGCCGAATGTGAAAGGATCTCCCATTTCATGTCGTAAATGGCCATTTTGAACATGTTTTTTTTGCACTGCAAGGACGTGCGTTATCATGTTGGAGGGCACCATAGTGCCGATGTGGTCGTTAACTTCGAATTGTTTCCTCAACACGGCGGAATTTTCCACAAGAGAGTGCAGCGTTAATGGTCCGATTCCTCGGCAGTAATTATCAGTGAATAATACCTTAATGTCCCAATAGCCGCTCAATATGATCGTCGCAGGATGAAGGTCGTATTTTGGACGTGGTATGCGCGTCTTGTTCTGGCTAAACCATTTCCACTGATACCTGAAATTCACGAACAGGTACTACTTTTCATATCCATTAACAATGAGTGACGGAAAGGGTTTGCGTTGCTGAAAACATTCCCGATAGCATGCTAGTAAATAACCACATATGGCAACTCTCTAATTCTTCTTTTCCTCGGAGACAAGTTGTAGCACCTAACACCCCAAGTTTTGGACCTTTTACATACGTTACAGGTGTCGCACCGCGGTAGCCTGTTCACAGTCCATCTCAGTGGCCAATTCGCGTGAGATATGACGCTGATCCAAGTGTATGAGATGGTACAAACTATCCTCACCAAAGTGAGATGGATGACCTGAGCGTGGAGAGTTGTTGATGTCGAAATGACCACCTTGGAACCGCTCAAAACACGTTCGGTCTGGACGTGGAGCAATAGCATCTCACATTTCAACTACATGTACCATGCTGGTCATATACGAGTTCGAAAACCTCGTAGTGAACTTGCACAGTGCACTCTGCGGCGTCATACTGACCAAAGGCCAATCGTCATGGTTTGGGGAGCAATTGCACTTAATTCGCCATCACACTTAATAATAACGGACGGATCAGTCAATAATCAACGAAACATCAGGGATGTTTTAGAGGCAGAGTTATGTCTTTATTTAAGATTTGTCTTGCCACTATAATCTAGCAGGACAGCGCTTGGCCACATGAATGTCCAACCTTGTTTCAATGCACGACGGGCATCATGTATTAGGTTGATGTATAATTCATGCCGTTTTACTTCACGAATGCTTCCCAGGTCAATAATGAGAATAATAACAGCCGCCGAGTGGCCTCGGCGGCTGTGGATTGCTTGCTAATCTCGTAGAGGAGCAGATGTCGGAAATGTTCATTCCTCTCCACTTGACACTCCGTACTTCCGGACCTGAAAACCATAATCACACAACGCAACATGATTTAGATACACGATATTACTGGCTACATTTTGATATACAACTGGTCATGTACACTCTCATTATTGACCTGGGAGACATTCGTGAAGTAAAACAGCATGAATTATACATCAATCCAATAAACGATGCCCGTCGTGCATTGAAACAAGGTTGGACATTCATGTGGCCAAGCGCTGTCCTGCTAGATTATAGCGGCAAGACAAATCTTAAATAAAGACATAACTCTGCCTCTAAAACAACCCTGATGTATCGTTGATTATTGACTGATCCGTCAATTATTATTAAGTGTGATGGCGAATTAAGTGCAATGGCTCCCCAAACCATGACGATTGGCATTTGGTCAGTATGACGCTGCAGAGTGCACTCTGCAAGTTCACTACGAGGTTTTCGAACTCGTATATGACCAGCATGGTACATGCAGTTGAAATGTGAGATGTCAAAAGACCCTAAATGATGTCAATCAGCGCGCCAGTTTCGTGTTCGACACCACATTGCAATCTGATATATTTGCATTTGAGGAGCTGTGATAATGCTGTAGCCCGAACAGTGAAAATATGTTACTGGTGAGCTAACGCCGTGTATGTCACTCTGCGATCGATCACTGCCATTCTATAGAGATATCTGTCATTCCCCGCATTCGTACGATTTGATGTTCCGTTTCCCGGATTCCTGTGCGTCCGAATTCCCTCTAACCACTGACGCCACGCTGGCATCACTGGACTGGCGTTTCGTCTACTACGAATGGCAATTTTACCACAGTAAAATCCAGCTTCTCTCATCCCAATACTTCTTCACTCAAAGTCCGTCAGGTGTTCGCAATGCGACCTTTTGCGGTAACAGCGCACAGTGAGACACAGGAAATACTCTTTCACCTAAATGCCAGCTCTTCAGTGATTGCAATATTTTGTTTGAACCAGGTCTTTGGACCCAAGACCGGGCAGTTCAGAGAGGACTCCTCCGATGCCACGCGCGGATATTTTAATCATTTTGATGTCTTAACCTGTTGTACATATCCGATAAAGTTTCTAGATCATACTAGCAGTCTTTCAGTGTTGCATTTTTCCCAAATTGTAGTGAATAACAGGCAGTACAGCATGGGATGGCGTAGTGAATAGAATGTAAAATGCTTTAAACCTTTCATGCATGAAGATAATGGTTTATAGAAATATTTTCTTCAAATTTATGTCAAGTCAAAAGGTCAAATCATGTGCTAAATAAAATGCAAAAATTTTAATAAATAACAGAAGGATTTTTTTCGGTTAAAACACACTGAGCTTATGGGCTTATCGCTCAGGTTCTTCTTACAGTGAAATAATTGTTTTAACACTGATAAAGTGAGGGAGTTGAAAATTCACAGCCTGCAGCAAGACCTTTAAGTGACAATTTCTAGATACAGCCACGTCTCTTTTTCAGGTTATTTGCTTTAACGTATATCAGGTATTTCTGAGACATTTTCCTGATGAGCGCCAATAAATATTTCTTTCTGCATGGTTGAAAATTATTTCTTTGGCGTTTCGTGTAATGAATGATTAGTGAGTAATTCCTCACTTTCCTTCAGGGAATACTTTCGAATGGCTTAAATAAAATGTCTGAAATATATTTAATAAATCCTTTTACTGATATTATACTGATAAATACATCAGGTGATATTTATAATAAAAAAATCTAATATACTGTTATAAACGCAATTAGTACCAATTTAATAACGTCATATTTATTTAACATACCAGATCGTGGTGTCTGCAGCAAAATTTCTCTTTGAAAAAAATTGAAAATTAAAAATTTCCCTCTATGTGGAATTCTAAGGAATTATGAATGCACATATTTAATATTATATTAAAAAGTTAATTTGTTTTGAATGTCAAAGGTCTCAATCTGCTGTTACGTGTTTTATTTTTGTACCTGCGAATGCTTGCCAGACTTTAATTTTGGACTTCATGTAAATGACAACACAATGTTTTTTATGTAATTTGCTGGAAAACACGCCAATCCTACTAAAAGTATCCGGAGAAGGTACACAAGCCGCCCCCGGTGGCGCAGTAGTCTAAGGCGCTGGCCTCTGATCATTCGTCCGTAAGGGGTCCAGGTTCGAATCCCGGTCAGGCATGGATGTTGTTTTTGTCTTACGGCACTGGCTGTCTCCCTTCCCTGGAACCAGTGACCCTAAATTAGGGACGGGCGACTGCTGATAGCCCATTGAGTTGCTCACGGTGGTCGTTAAACCTCCAATCGAAAAAAAAAAAGGTACACAAGAGATGTTGTGGTTTAATAATTCTAAACTTTTTAGCGCAATTAGAGTACCCAGAATCATCCTTTCGTTAACCCACGTTAAATATTTACACTGAGCTCCAAACGCGAGTGTTCTGTACCTTACAGAACCGACCAAGTAACGTTAAATAAACGCATTACGAATAGCAAATGAACGTAAATAAACCTCAAAGGAAATCATGTCTGTTTACAGCTACGTGAATGACGAGTTCTCCAGATTTGATATCGACCCTGAGCATCTTAATGGACCTTTACAAAAACATACTACGTCTTTTTTAACTCATCTGATGACAGAAGAAATTATAAACTTAAATAACCAAAAAGGAAATGCAATTTCGAGATAAGAAACTTCCCATCATTTCCTACCACATTTGTGAATAGCCTTAACAAGAGAGTAAAAATAAAATTCGAATTTTTACAACCTTTTTTTTTCTATCAGTCTTCGGCAGCTCGAATGTACCTGGCCAAGACAGCGGCCAGTGCGACATGAAGGCCGATGGTGCTAAGATTCACCACCCAAGTAGCACAAAAACGTTTGTAAAACGTTTTAAAACCAGTTCGGCGAGACGTTGAAAAAACGTCACAATATTACGTTTATAAAACGCTAATACGTCTCGTTGATTCAATGGTTTTTCAACCGTTGTTATAACGTTGTAGCACTGTTTTTAAGACGTTTAGATGGCGTTATTTAAACGTCATATTCCTTTCATTATGACGTTTAGAAACGGGTTTAACAACCGTTTAGCAACGTTTGAATGACGTTATTTAAACGTCATATTCCTTCCATTATGACGTTGAGATACGTTTTTAAGAATGTTTAGCAACGTTTAAATGACGTTATTTAAACGTCATATTCCGTCTTTATTACGTTGAGAAACGGTTTTAACAGCCGTTCAGCGACGTTTTATTTTCGATTTTACAACGTATTTTTCCTTTCTGTATTACGTTTAGTAAATGTAACAGCAGTGGTTAATCAACGTCTAAATTTCCTCTATTAAACGTTGCTGTCCTTTGTGTATTACGTCAAACGTCGCAAAAAATTTTACAACCTTTTATCGAAGGTTATAATCCAGTTTCAAGACTTTTTTTTTCTGGTTTTACGTGTGCCGTTGCAAAACGTTAGAACAACGTTTCTATTTCGTTCTTGGGTCATTCCGTATCGACTCAACACAACAACTTGACCATCTCAGATTTTAATGAAATTTGGTACATAGGTGGCCTCTATATAGATTAAGAAAAATACCAAATTTCATCGTCATATATCCACCGGTTTTGAAAATACAGCTATAAAAAGTATTAAAAACACCCCAAAATCGGAAGATTGATGGGTTTTTAAATTGTGATTGCAGCTCTCCTAATTAAGATAGAGAGATGGGAAAGGTATCTTTTTGTAGTATTGTTTATGCTATTTTATTTGATGTACAACACCATAGGGGTTAATATTTAAAAAATTCAAATTTTAAAATTAAAATTAAAATTTGGAATTTTTCAAAATGTGACGCTCCAAAAAATTCGAATTTTTTTTTAAACAATCTTTATATGTTTGGCATTTGATTACATGAGTTGTAACTTGGGATGATAATGGGTTTACTTAAAAAGCTTTATTCAAATTTAGCCTAACACAAGAGTTTAATGAAAAAAAAAAAAAAAAAAACATGTAATCTGAAAATAAATTTGGGCTAAATCTTTAAAAAGTTTCATTAATAACAATAGATATAGTATTTTTGTTATTTAAAACCATTTATTTAAACAATGTTTTATTTTTAATTAATTTGTTTAAAATCTGAGTCACATGGGCTTAAAAATTTTATTAATTTCATTATTCAGAATTTGTAATAATTCCCAATACAATATAAAAAAAATAAAGACTGTGCAGTTATACTGTAGGCTACAGTTTGTTTTGGACAAAACTCTGCATGTTCAGACTTAAAAAACTGATTCTGTTGTTTAGATCATTGGTAACAAGACCCAACAAGCAGCAACTTGCATTCCTACCTTGCAGACCTGTCTGCTTTAGGTTTTGATGGTGATCAGATGTGTTTCTCAGTCTGCTTTAGGTTTTGATGGTGATCAGATGTGTTTCTCAGTCTGCTTTAGGTTTTGATGGTGATCAGATGTGTTTCTCAGTCTGCTTTAGGTTTTGATGGTGATCATGTGTTTCTTGCAGTGAAAGTGATATGTGTTTGAAAACTTTAAATTGAATAAAGCACATACTTTTCAGTTTTGAAACTAGACTTTTATAAATTGAAGCTGTGCAGGATTTTTTTAGGAAAAATAAAAAGAAAAAGTAATGGGAGGCAATTATTTTACTATTTGAATTTTACATTTTATGCACAAATAATCAACAATGGAAAGTACAAGATATGCATTAATACAATGTTTCAATCCATATAGAAATGTGACAGACTGGATGTTGGAAAATTTTGATGACTTATCAAAGGAGACTAAAATTTGTGATTCTTGCAGAAAGCAGCTGAAAACTTTAATAATTAGTCAAGAAGCAAATGAAACCTGTGCTGATGAGAAAATGGACGAAAATTTTGCATCTATGTCAGAAGTAATTGAAACACTGAATACTTCGCTCCATGAATTGGGTGAATCAGCTGTCAATAAGAAAAAGCTAAAATCTAAATGTTATGCTTCAACCAAAATTCAAAAAATCAGTTCTGCTATGAAACGGAAGCTTTTTACAAATATTCAAGAATCATCTGATGATGAGGATGAAATACTTCACGACTCTCTTATGGACAATCTTAAAAGTAATTTTTCTAACTGCACTAGAGATAAACAGTTGATGATTTTGACTTGCTTACCAGAGTCATGGAGTGTTAGGAAAATCATGTAAGAATTCAATGCTCCTAATTATATGGTAAGACAATAAAAAACATTCTGAAGGAGAAAGGAATTTTGGAAAGCCTTAATAGAAAACCAGGTAAGTCTCTCTCTTCTGAAGTAGTTGTAGTATGATCGTTTTACCAAAGTGATGAAATTAGTCGGGTTTTACCTGGAATGAAAGATTGTGTTTCTGTTAGGACTGAAAACGGAGACAAAGTTTGTCAAACAGGCTGATTTTATGTAATTTGACAATTTGCAAGCACGAAAGTCAGTTTTTTAAAATTCGCAGAGCTCAGACCAAAAAACCGTGTCCTGGTAGGGTCTAGTGGTACTCATACGGTATGTGTTTGCACCACACACCAAAATGTAAAACTGATGATGGAAAATGCAAGAATTGGTTCACTAACGAATGGACAATTATCTTCCTACAAACATTGTCTTGCAAGAGTATTATGCAACCCTACTTCCATAGATTGTAATTTGGGGAAGTGTCCCACCTGTTCTGGGAACACGGTTTTGAGAACTTGGTTGAAAAACTAACTTTTCGCCAATGGATTACAGTTGATAGATGCAACTTGGAGACATTAGAAAAATCAACTTCAAATTTTATTGATTTGTTTTGCGAAAAACTGTCTGCTTTGGTCAGACATGACTTCATTGCTAAGCAGCAAAGCTCTTTTATAAATAGTAGTACTAAGGAAAACCTCAAGGACTCAGAATTTCTCATCATTTGTGATTTTGCTAAAAATTATAGTTTTCTTCTTCAAGATGAAGCCCAGAGCTATCACTTGACCAGTGGGCAAGCCACAGTCCACCCATTTGTCATCTATTACAAAACAGAAAAGACTGAACATGCAAGTTTTGTAGTAATTTCTGAATTTTTAGAGCACAACACAATTACACTGTACTGCTTCCAAAAAAAAAAACCTTATTAACTTCTTGAAAAGTAAGTTTGGTGACAACAGCGTCAAAAAAATGTACTATTTCTCTGACGGGTCTGCAGCCCAGTGCAAAAATCGTGAATTTTTTCACAAACTTTTATGTTTCCATCAAGATGACTTCAACATTGATGCTGAATGGCATTTTTCAGCAACAGCTCATGTGAAGGGGCCATGTGATGGCGTTGGTGGAACGGTGAAAAGGTTAGCTGCCCAAGCCAGCTTACAACGCCCTTACGAGAATCAAATTCAAACACCATTTCAGTTGTACGAATGGGCAATTCAGAACATTTTTGTGGCAAACTTTACATATGTAAGTCAAGAAGAATACATAGAAACAGACCAATTTTTGGAAAATCGCCTAAGCAAGTCTCTAACAATACAAGGTACCCAGAAATTTCATGCTTTTATTCCTATCCCATTGAGTAATTCAAAAATAAAAGTGAAGATGTTCTCAGAATCAAACGAGTCAGCTACTGAAAAAGTATCAGCATTGCAAGACAGACTGCAAATAACAGAAATGAGTGGTTACATAACCATAATCTATGAAAGCAACTGGTGGGTAGCGTATGTTCTACCAAAAGAAGAGAGTGAGAATGAAGTTAAGGTCTCATTTTTACATCCAGATGGTCCATCTACATCCTTTTCCTACCCTAGCCCACAAGATGTAATATAGCTTCCTGTAAGTTACCTTTTGTGTAAAGTAAATCCTTTGACTCCGACAGGAAGACTCTACAATCTCTCTGAAACAGAAATACACCAAACTATTGAAGCTTTTAAAGACTATATCAAGGATCTACACGTGTGATTTCACTTCAAAACAATGATGCAACTTTTTTTTTAATTTTAGAAGATTCTGCTTTAAGTGACGATCTAAGTTTAAGATTAGGAATATAATTTGCATAAATGTAAAAAATTAAATGCCATATGTTATTATTATTTTGATGTGTTTCTTGAGCAGTAATTGAAATTACTTTTTAAAGTCTGCTTATTTTTTGTATTGAATTGTGAATTATTACAAATTCTGAATAATGAAATTAATAAAATTTTTAAACCCATGTAGTCTCAGATTTTAAACAAATCAATTAAAAATAAAACATTGTTTAAATAAATAGTTTTAAATAACAAAAATACTATATCTATTGTTATTAATGAAACTTTTTGAGATTTAGCCCAAAGTTATTTTCAGTTTACATGTTTTTTTCATTTTTTTTTCATTAAACTCTTGTGTTAGGCTAAATTTGAATATAGCTTTTTAAGTAAACCCATTATCATCCCAAGTTACAACTCACGTAATCAAATACCAAACACATATTGTTACAAAAAAATTTCAAATTTTTTGGTGTCGCATTTTGAAAAATTCAAAATTTTAATTTTGATTTTTTAAAATCTTAATCCCTATGGTGTTTGTTGTACATCAAATAAAAGAGCATAAAAAATACTACGAAAAGATACCTTTCCCATCTCTATCTTAATTAGGGGAGCTGCAATCATAATTTAAAAACATATCAATCTTCTGATTTTGGGGTGTTTTTGGACATTTTATATAACTGTATTTTCAAAACCGGTGGCTATATGACGATGAAATCTGATATTTTTTTTAATCTATACAGAGGCCACCTATGTACCAAATTTCATTAAAATCCGAGATGGTGAGATAAAAAATGCCTTCAAATTGTGTTGAGTTGATGCGGAATCACTCTTCAAATCTTTTACTTTGCATATTACATTGAAAACAAACGTTTCCATAACGTAGCAAAACCGTTTAAATGACGTTTCCATAACGTAGCAAAACCGTTTTAGTAACGTTTGTGCTCTGTAAGAGGGACGTACGGTAATGCTTATCTTAAAGCTGCCATGATAATCTGTTGCATACAGTCTTGTTACCTAGTCTACAAAAATTTGGGGGTAAATAAATGAAGTTCTTAGCTAACCTAAAAAATCATTTTCATCATATCATAAAATATCATTTTCATCATATGAAGGCCCCTTCACAAAACTTTTCTTGTTCCTAATAGTTATTTTACTATCACTTATTTCTGTTGAAGCTTTATAAGGGATGACTTTGTCAGGAAAGTAATGTTATAAAAAAGTAAGCATTTCTATCACAGTTACTAGTGCAACACAATCTCTCACCATTATACAGAGTGTCCAAGAATTATTAAACACATTACAAAATTATGTACAAAAAAAAAAAAACTTTGAGCATTGTCTGTTTTTCTATGTCACATATTACTAACACGGTTCCTATATTTTTGTATTGCAGAATTGTTACTCCCAGAATCCGATAGATGGCGCTAGGTGTGGCCTGATGAATTTATGAGAAATGCGCAATCAGTAGTCATGTCATCCATACAGCAGAAGGCGATGTGTGTGTTATGGTTTGCGGAATTAAAGTCTGTCATTAAAGTTAAAAGACGGTACCGTTTAGAGTATGGTTGTAATCCTCCGTCAACAAATTCAACTAAGCGGTGAATGAAACAGTTTAAAGAAACTGGCAATGTGGAACATCGTGGAGGAACCGGTAGGCCTAGCGTCAGAGGTGAGATGGTTGACCAAGCTATGAAAGTTTCCGACGAAGCCCCAGGAAATCCGTTCATAAAGCAAGCAGAGAACTGTGCATTCCAAAATAGACAGTTCATGATATCTTGCACAAGAAATTAGTTTCAAGCTTATAAAATTCAAATAGTGCAAAAGATGCATGCAAATAATCACACTCTGCAATACGATTTTGCTGTGGATATGCTGAATCAAGTGGAAAATGATAAAAACTTTCTAAGTACTGTAATTTTTAGTGATTAATCCACATTTCATGTATGAGGTATTGTTTCACTTCGTAAACTATGTTTTGTTTGGATATGGGGCAGTGAACCCCTCATGCTGCTATTGAACTGGAACGTGATTCTCCAAAAGTTAATGTGTGGTGCGCCCTATCAAAAAGAGAAGTGATTGGCCCTTTCTTCTGTGAAAAAACCATAAATGGTGACATTTACTGGGATATGTTAGAAAATTTCCCTATACCCCAGATCAAAAGATATGACGTCGTTTTCCAACAAGACTGCATGCCTTCGCATTGGTCAATGTGTGTACGTAAGTGCCTAAATGAGCATTTCCCCAACAGATGGATTGGGCGTGGTGGTCCCATTCCGTAGCTCCTCGCTCCCCAGATCTAACTCCATTGGATTATTTCATGTGGGGTTATGTGAAGGATCGTGCCTATCAGACACCTTGTACTGATTTGCAGGAACTGAAGCAGCATATCACAGCTGCTATTAATTCCATATCTTTTCAGATGCTTGGCAATACATGGCATGAAATCGAGTATCGCTTGGACGTACTACGAGCAACCAAGGGATCTTACATCGAAATTTATTAACATGTGTAGTTACATTGTAAGTTAGTACAGTCAGTTTCTTTCTATCTGTTTAATGTTTTGTTTTACATAATTTTGTACTGTGTCCAATAATTCTCGGACACCCTGTATATTTATTGTTCACAAGGTATACGACTTCACAAACTATGTTTTGACTCAAGTCCATTTCACTGGCTTCGTTGTGGCTGTTGCAATTTTCTTGAAAATTCAGTTGCTCATATTTAACTGAACATAAAGTAGACATTTTAATACCACTAACATCTAAGTTATTGCAACATAAAACTGAGTCAGTTGTGTTGTTCATTTAAGAGTTTTTCGGACACATCTGAAATTTAGCTGATAGATTATTAGAAACGTGAGGTGAAATAATGCTGGGAGATAAATCAAGTAGTACTTTCACAGCTTTGTTTTTAATTTTTCTTTTAAGGGTAGCTAAAGGCTATCTGTGTTTCTGCTGCAGATCTGTGTATTTATATCTCAGTTTACGTTTCTTTATCATTTTTTCTGTATTTTTACAAAGGAGCCTTTTATTTTGGTATGTTAGTTGCTTTGTATTTTTTCAACCCATGTGTATTTGGTTCTTAATCTTTTTTTTCACTAGTTTGCAAATTTAGACTTAATTTTTGGTTATAATTGTCTTAGTATTTCAGGAAGTTTGTTTAGTGTAATGTCCCTAGTTTATATCTTGTGCTTAGAAATTGCAATTTTTAGTTTCCGCTTGAGGGTCCTATTGTGTAACAAACAGTACGTAGCATATAAATAATTGTAAGAATCAATTGATTATGCATGTTGAAACACCTTTTTCAAAAATTTGTATGCAAATAAGATATGAAAACAGCCACCCAATCTAGTTTGTTCTGTCTTGGGTTAAATTCTGTTGCTACTCATATATACTCATTTCACGAGTAACTCTTTGCATTGTTTGGCCAAACAGAAAAAAATATTTTCTTCTATTGGTTGTTCATTAATGCCATTTGTTGTTGTACTCTGACATTGTGCTGTGCTCTTCTCTCTATTTCTGTACATAACATTAACTTCAAGTTCCTAAAATGTATAAGTTCTTTTTCTGTTTCAATTCATAGGTGGTCACAAAAAGTTATAATAAAACAAATGAACAATTCATGCATTCATTTCATTATTTTCATAGGCTTCAAACACAATTCATGTATTCTGAATCATAAGAAAATATATATACAGTACTCACAAAAAGTTTGGGATATTATGGTTTCAAAAGGGAAACATGGTGATATGCATATTTAGTGACTACAGGAGATAGGTTATCAGCATAAATTAGCATCATGATGACACATCATGTGGTTGGTGTGTGTGTGTGTATGTGTGTATGTGCAAGCTCCGATAAAAGTAGCTTCCGAGAAATAGAAAACAGGTCGTCTCACTGCTTGGACTACAAGTTTGCTGAATGCATTTCCTTCAGAGTAGGATTAACTCGAAAAGATGTCCAGACGACGTTTAAGTATTAACATCAGAAATAGGGCTGTTGACATGTTACATGCAGGTGTATGGCAGATTGATGCAGTTGCTGCTTTAGGAGTTTTGCAAGCTAGCTACACACAGAATTTCTACAGAAAAATGCTGCAGATCAAGCAGGATTTTTACCCCCAATAAACAGGTGTGTGTGTGTGGGGGGGGGTTACAAAAAAACCCCAAAAAAACACCCACTGCAAACGGTTATTTTATTTTTTTCCAAAAAAACACATGATTTCTTTTCTGGTTAATGCTCTTGTACGTTATGTTTTTGCTCCAAGTAATTCCCAGATATATTTTATGACTTCAATACTTGGGCTGTAGAGATAGAATATTTTAAATAAGCAATGTTTATTCACAATTAAATATTTTATTTTAAGATTTTAAATCTACTGTAGTTTCACTGAGCATTTGGCTTGGCTTCATTAGGACAAATGGAGTGCAAACGTTCAAATCATCGTGACATCATCAGCATTCTGACAGTCACTGCTTTTGGCAAGTTGTTTCCACGTGTTTGAAAGAAATCTAGTAGATGTCATGTCGTTGACAAACCATGAGCAGTTGCACTAGATGTGGAAAGCTTCTAATATATTAAGCTTGATAGTCAAATCAGGTTTATCAATAAGGGTAGCATTTAAAAAAAAAATCTGGTTATTTTCATGACAATGTTGGGCTATAGACGACTTCTTCAGTTCCATACGTAAGTCATGTGTTCCTTCACATGAAAACTTAAAAGCTCTACGGATCTGTCTTATACATGAAAGTCCACATTCACAAGCGATGTGATAAATTCCCCAGTTATGTCTTCAACGTAGTCTTTTGATCCACAAAAATTTGCCTTGTTTATAGATTTCAAAATAACTTTGAAATTTAAACATTTGAAAGTTCCTAAATTTCTGGACAGCTTTGTCTACAACAAAAGGACAATCTATATCAATCTATATCCTGTATGTGCCACAATTTCTTTAAAAAAAAAATCATAACTTTTTTTTTATTTTTGTGTTTACTGACCATGGTGAGCAACTCAATGGGCTATAAGCAGTCGCCTGTCCCTAATTTAGGGTCACTGGTTCCAGAGAAGGAAGAGACCCAGTGCCGTAAGACAAACACAACATCCATGCCTCACCGGGATTCGAACCCAACCTGTTGGAAGAACCGAACAGTCATATAAGCCAGTGCTTAGACCACTGCGGCGGCAAAAATCTAGCTTTTTCTGCAAGGAATCCTCTGTAACGCATAGATGTACTGCACGATATACACGGGTAGAAAACACCAATTTGTTTCCATGACTTTTCTTTATGACTTGTCAACAACATGACACCTACTCTATTTCTTTCAATTGCATGGAGACAATTCACCAAAATCCATGATCATCAACTACCTGATGATGTCACATATGAATGTTTATGCTCCCTTTGTCCTGATGAAGCCGAGCTATAGGCTCAACAAAACTATAGATCTTAAAATAAATTATTTAATTGTAAATAAATGTTGCTTATTTATTCTATAATTTCACACATGGTTTAATCCTTTAATTCCACTAATATTATATTTACCAACTTGGTGAAGTCACCAACTTGGTTTACTTTCACAGGGTGATCCAGTTGTACTCTACAGAGAGATCTACTGGTAGGAGGGGAAATACTGATCTGAGGGATATAAGCTCAAGTTTTAAAGCTACAGGAGGTTGTACTTAATTTACACTCATCTGTGTTTTGCATAACATCCCTAACTTTCCTAACTAGAGCCATGAATAACCAAACCTGAGTAAAATTTAAAAAGAAAAAAAAATCATTTATGCAACTTCTTTATATAATTCAACTGTTTTGAATGCCCTATTATTTCTTAATGTAAATCACATTCAAACGTTTGCCCTCATTAGTGCTGGTAAATTATGTTTATAAAATTTTATTATGATATACCCCCAAATTTTAACTTATCTTTATATATATTAAGAATCAAGCAAGAAGAAACAAAAAGGGAAATAAACACTGAAAAACAAGTTACTAGTAAAGTGAAAAACCAAAATGAGCACAAGCTGCAGTTACAATTAACTAGAATGAAAATTATTAAAAAAAAAAAAAGGAAGAGAAAAAAGCTAAACCACTGAAGAAACCTATTGAAAGTGCTGTCATCATGGCATTCAACTTTTTCTGTTTTTTTTCCGACAGCCAGAAAGACTCCTTTGATTCCCCCCCCCATCTTTTTTTTTTTTTTTTTTGCAGTATGGACCCAAACACAGCAAATAGCTCTAATCTCAACTTCGCATGCTCAGTAGATATGCCACTAACTCACTTTTATATGCTATGCTACAAATAAATAGTCCAATATAATAATGATAATTTTACTCACAAAATGACTAATCATACATAGTTGTTTGTGTTATTTACATGAAACTTTCATGTCTGGCTTTACTTTGCAAAAACCTCTTTGCTTCAGAATTTTCTTTTGTGCAATATCGTTTTCAATAGAAATGATGGATAAAGCTGATAGCTGTTCCTGCATCGTTGTAGATCTCAAATAAGTCTTTATCAGCTTTAATTTATTAAAACTTCTTTTCCTGCTTTCTACAGACAGGAATTGCAATATTCGAAAGCAAATCCTACTGTTGGGATAACAATGAACCATATCATACTGGAATATGAAGTTTAGAGCTTCTATTGTAGTAGCTGAGCTGCACTTTGTCATAAGTGCTTGCAAATGCCTCAGCTCTTCAAACAGTTGCTCCCCATCGATATCTTTTTCTTCACTGTCAGCATCCTTAAGGAATTTTTCTAACTGAATACACTTTTCTTTTAAAGAATCCCCTGTCAGGCAATTTCTTCAAATTATGAAGGAAACCCGAAGCGTTGAAAAGTTTTTGCAACTGAGTAAATCTTTCCTGAATGGCAAACAATGCGCTATCAATGAGTGGATAGAAAACCATTGATATATATATGGTTCGCAATCTGTAGGAGCTTTGTGTTGCAGTTTTCATAGTAAAAAGTGTTTTTTTCCCGCTTTACCCTAGTCTGTGGGAATTTGGGATTTATTTCCAAGATGTACATAACAATAAAGCTTGTCACTCAAGCCTTATTGTTATACACTGAGTTGCCACTTTATTATTACCACCCCTCAGTACTTCGTTGGGCCATCTTTTGCCTTTAATACTGCGTCGATGTAGATTCTTCGTGGCATGGACTCCACGAGATGTTGATAGGTGGTTTTTGGAATCTAAGACCATGCTTGATGAATAGCACTTTCCAGGAGTGTGAAATTGCAGGGTTGTGGATCCAGCTGTTTGATGGCTTGTTCAACTTCATCCCACAAATTCTCAATGGGGTTGAGATCTGGAGATTGTGGGGGCCAGCTAAGCAAAGTAAACTAACCGGCATTTTCCTGAAACCAATCCTGTACAATACGAGCACTATGGCAAGACGCATTATCTCGTTGAAAGTAGCCATCGCCATTGGGATAAACCATCCACATGACAGGATGTACTTGGTCTGCAACGATGTTTAGATATGATGTGCCAGTCAGACGTTGATCAACATGAATTAAAGGGCCCAAATCCTGCCAGAAAAACATTCCCCAAACCATAACGTTGCCTCCACCAGCTTGAAGGGTTGTAGCAATGCATTTGGGGTCCATGCTTTCGTGCTGTTTCCGCCAAATTTTCACTCGGCCATTGGCATGGTGCAACTGAAAACTTGATTCATCGAACCAAATAATTTTTTTCCAATTATCGACTGTCCAATCCTTATGCTCCTGTGCGAAGTGGAGACATTTTCTCTTGTTAACTGCACACAGCAAAGGTGTTCGAACAGGCTTCCTTCTGCCATATCCCATCCGTGCCGTGTATGGCGAACAGTGCGTGCACAGATCATTTGAGGGATCCTTGATTAAGATGGCCTGTAATTGCTGCCCTGTTGCCTATTACCAGTCTGGACACTCCGGTCCGCCCGAGCAGTCACTAGTCGATGACGACCACACGTTGCACGTAGAGACCCAGTTTTTTGGCTGACAGTCCAGTCTTTAAACACTTTAACAACAGTGGCTCTGGAACATTTCATGAATGCAGCGGTTTCAGTGATACTCGCTCCATGGCTCCGAGCTCTTACAATCGTCCCACGTTGAAAGTCCGTCAAATTGCATTTTTTACCCATCTCGTCACCCAAAAATCACTTCTACTGTCGCAAGCACTAAGCTTTCCCTTTTTATACTAGCCTCACCCTCTGGCGGCAGCAGCGTGCAGCCATAGCTGATTTGCTTAAAACTGTCAGGTAGTCATAATAAAGTGGCCACTCAGTGTATATAAAAATGTCAACAAACATCAGGAACGAACAAAAAAAAAAAAAAGGTTCATTTTTTTCCCCCTGAAAACCCAAATGCGTAAAAAAGCAGCAGAGAAGAATTCTCAGAAAAAAAAAACGCACAAGAATTGAAAATGCTTCTTGTTGTTGGTGGTATATATATAGGAACTCTGCATGTGTCAGAGAAACAACAAAGGAGTATTCAGCTTTCATTTTTGTGGCAAATACAGACTAGCTCATAAAAGAAAAAAAGTTAGCGGATAATTTTACTATGTAAGAAAATTTATGGGCATCCCTTCCATTTTTTGGCTGCCTACCGGGCCGGTAAATATGTATATTAGCGTCCTAAATTATTTCGTCGGAAAAATGTCAGTACCTCGAAAAAGTGTGACAAAGATTTTAGAGTACGGAAATTAATGGCAAATGGTGCAGAAATTTCATATTTTAAATGTGTTTTAAAGATTTTCTGTCATAATATTGAACTGTGAGTGATGCTGTGAAGAGACGCTGCGGTAGGCCTAATGCATCGCCAGAGGTGCATTCAAATAAAATGTGACGGCATACACAACCATTGAAACAGAAAACTTGCTGCAAACCCGCAAATCACGATAACAATGGAACGAGATAATTTAAAGAAAAATTAATATAACAGTAAATAATTATTAGAACATTACAGATTCCAGAGAGGGCAAAAGGACACTTCGACTGAATCCGCAAAAATGTGTGTAAAATGGACCTTAAGGCCAAAACTTAAAAATTTTTGGACTATGGACCTCATAAAAACAAGAGACTAATTTTTATATCAAGAAAAGCAGTTCTGTTAATGAACCTTCAAAAATTATATATAGCATCTTTAACAACTTAATTCAAAAATAGTACTTATAAAATATATAAGGAAAATATTTTATTTTAATAACTGGCAACTGCAAGAGTAACCTGGCAATAAAATAAAAAAAATCTTTCTGTGTAAATGAAACTTTTGTTACAGTTCCTATATATTGAGAACAGGCCTTGATAAAATCAAGAGGCCAGAAACTTCTGCAAAAACAAAATAACTCTATCGGAAGATGTGAAAAATAGTTGAACATTCTCATGTTAAGATAGAATTAAATATATTAATCTTAGTAAAACCTTAAGTGTTTTAATTGCTGTAATAACATTTTTATTTTTTAATCTACAAGCAAAAACTATCTGCAAAATCTGCTAATAATTTGCAAACTATCCACGTATGGCGTACGCGTGTACGTCTATATTGTGTGACTCTGTGCATCGCTACGGCGACGATGTGAAGCTTAGCTTCATTGAAAGGAAGATTCGCTGCAGCGTTTAATTCACGCGCGGATGACTACAAGTCCAAGCGCGTATTTTGTTACCACGAGAGCGAGCCTTGTTATACTCATACGCTACACAATATAGTTCGTTCATGTTTTGTCATTGTTTTTAAAGCGATGTTGAGAAATTTTTCGTTCTTTCGCATACTCATGGTATGCGAAAGAATGTAGAAAAGCATGTTAGAAAGTACTAACATGCTTTTCTATGTTGCATAGGAAACTGGGGAACTATAACTTTCGGTTCTGGTTTGAACAGCTTCCATTCATAGCTGATTTGCTGTGTCACTGCACTTTTGGTTCTCCTGTGTTAATAGCTTGTTCGCAGGTCAGTTTCTATCTTACTCATACATATCTTTTGCAAATCGAAGAGTTTTTTTCCCAGTTTTTCCTGCCAACAACATACAGGATACAACAAAATAAAGGGTGGATGCTGTGGACCTATTTTCTGTAGCGTATCACTACATTTATTGCTCTCCTGCCAACAACATAACCTCTTTCTCTTGTACTTTTCCGCCCATCATTTTGGTACAGCAAGAAACCTTCCTTTTAAAGGACCAAAGCTTCACATTCTTTGCCGGAGCAATACATTAGGCCTACCGCAGCTTCTCTTCACAGCGTCAGACTCACAGGTCAATATTACGAAAAAAATATATCTTTAAAACACATTCAAAATATGCAATTTTTGCACCATTTGACATTAATTTCCATACACTAAAATCTGTACATCGCACTTTTTCCAGGTACTAAAATTTTTTTCAACGAAATAATTTAGGACACTAATCTACACATTTACCACCTGGCCTACCTACCCCTTGGACCGGCCCTGGCTGGAAAACCACAAGATCGAATCCTTACAGCTACCTCAGGTCTGACCTTAATACTACTAAGAAAATTTGGGAATCTATACAGCAACGTTTAGATAACCGCATTCCATACCCCAGTACACTGGCAGACCTCTGTAATGTGTTGACTAATATGGGACTAACTGCACCAAACACTAATCAATAATGTCACTGCAAGTATGCTTCGTAGGTGTCAAGACGTTCTTCGACACATAGGTAGTGTTACTGGATACTGAAATCCAGAGGTTTGGACATTCTCTGAATATACACTTTTGTCTATATTGTGGTACTACTTGTTGTGAGCAGAAATTGCCCATTGAATTATTTTTGCAAACACACTCTGGCGTTTATGTTACGTGGCTTCACTTCATGCAATATCCCTAACTTTTTGTGACCAGTATATATATATATACATACATACATTGCTGAAAAAAAATGTGTACAATCAAACTGTGACAGTTTGTACGGCTTTTCTACACAGCGTAGCTACGTGATCCAGCCTTTAATCTGTTGCCCTTAACGATCTGATAATAGAAGAGATCCATAATTCAGAGAAAGGCTAATTAGGAAGCACAAGCCTAGTCGGAAAAGTATTAATCCAACAGTGAATAGAAATATTGGTTTGTGGCTCTCTAATTTAATTGCTTAGAAAAGATTATTCATTCAGAGAAATCTGAAGATACAGACTCAACTAGCAAATACAAAAATTGGTCTATTACTCTTGCCATTTGGGAACAAACAGCTACAAAATTCAAAGTGAACATTAAATTCAAAACCAGTAGCACCAAAAGTAAACAGCTATCAAGATGGTTTTGAAGCATTACAGAAACAAAGGAGCAATGATATGTGTTCAAAACTAATATTGTTGAGAGAAAATTAATTCAAATTAGAAAAAAAATCCTCATAAAACTATACTTCCAAACAAAGTAGTAGAATGTAAAAGTATGTGCGCACGCCGATAGTTTTCAAATTATTAGCAGATTTCGCCAATATGGGCACATTTGGACGTTTGTGGCCTCTTAGATTTTATCAAGGCCTGTTTCTCAGTACATAGGAACTGTATCAAAAGTTTCCTTTACACAGAAGGAATTTAAATTTTATTGCCAGGTTCCTCTTGCAGCAACTAGTTATTAAATTAAAATCTTTTCCTTAAGTAATTTGTAAGTCGACAGTATTTTTTTTTATTGGAGGTTTAACGACCACCGTGAGCAACTCAATGGGCTATAAGCAGTCGCCCGTCCCTAATTTAGGGTCACTGGTTCCAGGGAAGGGAGGGAGCCAGTGCTGTAAGACAAACATAACATCCATGCCTCACCGAGATTCGAACCCGGACCCCGTTCGGACGAATGATCAGAGGCCAGCGCTTAGAACACTGCCCCACCGGGGCGGCACACTCACTTCGTAGTCAGCCATAATTCAAAGCGAAATCTTAAGCGCAAAACGAGATTCTTCTGGTCACTGGGGGCAGCACAGTAATTTTTTTTTTTTTTTATTGGAGGTTTAACGACCACCGTGAGCAACTCAATGGGCTATAAGCAGTCGCCCGTCCCTAATTTAGGGTCACTGGTTCCAGGGAAGGGAGAGAGCCAGTGCCATAAGACAAACACAACATCCATGCCTGACCGGGATTCGAACCCGGACCCCTTACGGACGAATGAATAGAGGCCAGAGCCTTAGACCACTGCGCCACCGGGGCGGCACAGTAATTCTTGAACTAAGCTGTTGAAAATACTATTTATAATTTTTAAAGGTTCATTAATGGAACTGTTTTCTGGGTATAAAATGTTTCTTTTAATTCTCTTGTTTTTATGAGGTTCATAATCCAATATTTTGCCATAAAGGTCAATTTCACACACATATTCAATTGTATTTTGCCGTCATCGGAATTTGTAATGTCCTAATAATTATTTTTTTGTTTCTTTAAATTATCTTATATTGTCATCGTGATATGCGGGTTTGCAGCAAGTTTTGTTTCAATGGATGGGTTCACAGATGCATTTTATTTTTATACAACTCTGCTTCCAACTTCTCCCACCCCTGCATTCCTGAAATTTGAACAAAAATTTAGTAAACTGTAACTGGAAAAGCAAAGCAACTGGCCACCTTGCCTGTGACAGGTTCAATAGCATTCCTCTGCTTCATTATTTGATAGGCACAACTCTGATATGTGGAAGGGGGAGATGGGCACATTTGAATGTAAGTGTGTACTCCCACAGTCTAACAAAATGTTGCATTGGATATTTGTATATATTCCATTTGGATACAGATACATTATGATTTCAGTAAGCTTAATTCACATCTGGTATAAAACGTACATTTTCAAAAAAAAAAAAAAAAAAAAAAAAAAAAAAGTTAAATTTTTGCGTGCCTTTACGTAGACTTTGAATTGTGACTGACAATATACTTCTTGGCCACAGGACTCTGTACAGGGTGGGTTTTGAATTTTTTCAACCTTGAAGCTTTCTGGATTTAATAAGTATCTCTCCAACAGCTTATTCCGTTTGTTACTCTACACACAATATATTTCTTGCAAAAAAACTGGCTGAATGAGCCCTAAGAAATGCTGATCTAATATATGATAACAGTAATATAGAGTATCCTTTATAACTAACATACCAATAAGCTGTGCTTGTAACAATGTTTGCTACACGGAAGCACATTTGAGTAATTAAGTATAAATTCAATACTCTCTAAACATTTGAAGAATTAGAATTTCTTTTACAACTAGCTGCATTTGTTATTTAAAAATCTAACCAAATATTCAGTAGCTCGTAAAAATGAAAAGGTTTAAAATTTCGTTTCCTTGAAATATATTTTTGTTACTCTTTCACGAAAATACAAAATTAAAAACGAATCAGCTGTGTTTAGATCCGAAAATCTAACAAATTCTTTACTACTCCTAGTTTAAAATGCAGTCGATGATATATATACCTGTTAAGAAAATACATGTGTTCACGTGTTAAGCCTACCTCCACGTGTTACGAAACGAATACATGAATGTCTTCACGTGTTACGGGAATCTCCACGAGTTACGAAGCGAATACATGAATTGTGTTCGAAATCAAAGCCTATGAATTGAAACAGGAAAAGAACTTACTTTTAAGAACGATAAAATCCATCGATTAGGCATGCAGCTCTGGACGATCGAGCTCAGCCTTGCCATAACTCACCGTCCGTAGTACAAGTGACGTAACAGCAGGTTACAGAACGACGCCGCAGACCAGAAGCTGCTTTAAAACCAATGGAATAAAATCTTCTAGTCGTATAAGCAAAAAAAAAAGGAGGAATTCAATAATCTTTATCAATTATACACAAGCTTACTGTTTTATCAACAGTATAATTTTGTTCTTTTTTGCCTGAATGTAATGTCACGCCAAACATTAGCTGTGACCTTGCTAACATGACGAAAATGCAACGTTTAGCAAACGTAATGAATGTGACAAAATCGCAACGGTAACGGATGTAACATTTAACAAACGTTTATCAAACGTAGTCTTTGTACGGAAGACCAAATATCAACTTTTGCAACCGAAATGCGACGTCTTTTAAACGTCACGTGCTACTTGGGATTTGCATTGCAAGAGTAACTATTTAATTAATCACATGCTGGCGTTACATGTTCACTTGCCTCATGCACTTCTGAGTCGAAGGAATATGTATCTTTGAAAATATCAAAGAAATAAGTCAACTTATCACATAAGATGTTACATTTATATTTTTTTGGATATTCAGTTTTTCTTTTTCAAAACACGTAATTTGCTAATTTTGAACGTCTAAAACTTGTCTCAATAGTTTGTATCATTTAAAAGAAAAAAATTAGTAAGAAGTAGCAACACGCATTTTGTGCCCATTCATTGGAAAAATATTAACAATGAACAATAATATATTATACAAAAACCCTGTTAATGTGTAGAAATTATTGAAAAGCAAATCCAGCTTTTATCTTTTATTCAGCAATTTTCCTGCTTCTATCCATTTCGTGTCCACCAAAAAGGGTTTTTATGTCATTTATTTTATTTATAGTGCGTTGTCTTATCTCTGACAAATACATAGGAATCTCTGTTCTGTACAAAAGGTTTTAGCACATACTTTCTGATTATTCTTGCATATTAATATAGAACTAATTTGTAATGCAGCTGCGGTTGGAAATCATTTGAAGTGTATTTTATAAATTTTTATGCAGTTTATTATTTTTAAAATAGAATTCTTAATAAAACTATAATATATTTTTTTAAAAATGTTATTTATATTTTGAACAGAGTCGACTTCTAGGGAAATAAATTTTCACAAATGGTATGTTCAGTCAACCGTCACATTGAATTAATGCTCAATACCTTTCTTGGATCTTTTCAAACAACGCGACCCCATTAACTGAGAACTTTCTTTTTCTGATTACCGATAAGCGACTTACACTCTTGTCATAATACTAATGCAATCTTCCCATCCAATGAGGTACAAACTTTTGGCAACGATTTATAATCCGCCGTTCATACTCACACACGTCAACGGTACGATCCCGTCAACTAGAGCTGAAGGAAATTTTGGACGACATTGCCTTGATGTATCGCTTCCCGATTGTCTGTGTCAGCAAATTAAACAAACATATCCAGCGTTTGGGCGTACCATCTTGTTACGTGAAACCCGCGTAACGAAATTACTTTAATCCACGTAACACTTCCCTTTAGTTACTGCAATTCTGAAGAATGCCTGTAGAAGAACATGGTATTTGGTTAAACTGCAAATAACAACTTTAAGTTAATTAGAAAACATAAGGACCCGGTGTCTGAGACCAATAAAAGCGGTGTTTATTCAATCCCCATGAAAAACCGTGACCCCGCTTTCGAAAACGAGGTGTATATCGCCTCGAAACAGGGCACTTCAGGGGTCAGAATTTCCGAACTTACATACAACGTCAGATGCTACGCTTCAGAATCTCCGAACATACATACAACGTCAAATGCAAAGCATTGGCCGGGTTGCCTGGATCTGGATCGTATTTTCCCTTTTGGGATGACGATCATGTATTACTGACTCTAAAGACTAAAAGATTAACTGTGTTTGCTGAGATTCTTGTTATATGTCATTACGGTGACCATTACTGTAATGACGATTCGCCATGTACGGGTCCATCGGCCTGAAGGACCCTCGTCCAACCACCTACTAATAGACTACCGGCTACGCATAGCAATATTTCCAACCAACCATGGTAAGTTCATCATGTTTGATTTGTTGTTCGTAGGTCCACGCGACTGCGCTGAGACGGACTCGTGCGTCACTACAATTCAATTTTGTATATAATGCTTTTTCTCCATGTACATTGCTTGTTAATGTTTGCAAAAGACGAGCCGGCTGCCCTCTCGGAAGTAATAGATTATGCCTTGTATATCCCACCACACAGAAATCAAAAGCTTTTGTGAGAAACGTCCTGATTTCGCCACTGCCACAGGCACATTTCCTTTTGGGAAGCCACTGCCGTTTATGCTTAATGTAAGGACAAACAATAAATTTTTTAGGGTCACAATTCTGTGCAAAAGCGGCGCCTTTTTACACGGAAGAGCAAAGAAGTGCAAATGTCCACACGCTGTTGTGGAGTAAGATCATGCGGTACCCACTTATCCAGTTTCGACAAATAACAGAGGTCCTGCAGATGCCGGTGAACAGTGGAATTGGTTGAATGAACAAGTGTGGCCAACTCCTTGACTGTTGCCTGCGGATTTCCCTTAAGAGCAGCTTTCAGAACGTCGTCATCCAGCTCAACAAGCCGTCCGGGTCGCTGCACATCCTTAAGGCTGGTGTCTCCCCTTCGAAATTTCTGGAACCAGCGTTGAGATTTCCTAAATTTCCGGGTAAACGGTCCATATACGGCATTGATATTTCGTGTTGTTACCCACGCTGAATGTCGATTTTGAAATTCATACAGCATAATGTATGAATTCCACCATCGACATTCAGCGATGGTGGAATATATGGTTGCTGACTTGTACATTAAGAAAATCATGGTTGCACACTTGTGCTTTAAAAATACCATGAATTTATATGAGAAACATTCCACACCGGAAATGCTCTCCCTCATAAAAAGCTTTTTTTCAAATCGGACTCTTAGAAACGGAGATATCAACAAAAATAAGATGTGACTTTACGTTCCCTGGTGGGAAAACCATGCATTATTTTAGGAAGAAATTATTCCAAAGGGTTTTTCCATATGAGCGGTATCGGTCCAAGAAAAATAATTTAGTCGAGTTTTCAGGAGCCCAGATTTCGCTACAAATACTTCAGAAGCAGAAATTAACACTTATGTCCCCTAGTGGACAAACCATTCTTTACCAAACATTAGAACTTATTTGAAACAAAATTTCCATTATGTCTTGTAAGCGATAGAGGAAGAATTTTTAAAATCGGAACATTAGAAGCAGAAATAACGCAGAAAACGCAACTTATCTTTGTGCCCCCTAGCGGGAAGTCTATGATTTACTTGAAAATTTTTAATTTATAGGAAAAACATTTCGCATTGGAAACACCATCCAACGAAAAGGAGTTTTTCAAATCGGTCTCTTAGAAGTACAGATATTGACAAAAATTGGATATACATCTACACCCCTTGGCGTAGAAACCATGAATTATTTCAAGAAGAAATTGTTCTTAAAACGTTTGTTGACAACTGTAGTATCGGTCAACAAACGACTTTTTAATCGGGATTTCGAAAGCTCATATTTTGCTGCAAATACATCAGAAGCGGAAATTAAGTCTTACGCCGCCTGATGGCCAAAACATTTTTTACAGAAGTTATAAATCATGTGCAAAGGATTTCCCATCAGAAGCTGTATCCGGTGCAGAAAAAAGTTTTCATATAAGAAATTTAGAAGCAGAGATGTGAGAGGGAAAGCGAATTACATTTACGCCCCATAGCGGAAATTTTACAAATTACAACAAAAAAGGAATTTTTCAAATCGTACTCCTAGAAATAGAGATATTAACAAAAGTAATGTATACGTCTGAGTCCCCTGGGGAGAAACCATAAATTATTTTAAGAAAAAAATGTTTCTAAATGGTTTGTCGACATGAGTATCATAGGTTTACAAACGACGTTTTTTTCAATCGAGAATTTAAAAGATCATATTTTGATGCAAATACATCAAAAGCGGACATTAAGGTGGCCCCCAGGCTGCCAAACTATGTATTTTACAAACATTAGAAATTATGTGCAAACGATTTCTCATCAGGAGCTGAATCCGGTTCAGAAAGAATTTTTCAAATAGGAGATTTAGAAGCAAAGATATAGGGGAAAACCTAATTACCACTACGCCCCCTTACGGAAAGTCTATGGATTACATGAAAATTTTGAAATTATGTGAAAAACGTGTCAAACTGAAAACACTATCTAACAAAGAAGGATTTTTTCAAATTGGACTCTTCGAAGTAGAGATATTGACAAAAATAAAATATACATATACGCCCCTGGCGGAGAAACGGTGGGATATTTTAAGAAGAAAATATTCCAAAAAGGTTTATCGGTGTGAGTGGCATCAGTTCACGAAATAATTTTTTCTTTTTTTTTTTTTTTTTTTTTTTTTTATTGGAGGTGTAACGACCGCCGTGAGCAACTCAATGGGCTATAAGCAGTCGCCCGTCCCTAATTTAGGGTCACTGGTTCCAGGGAAGGGAGAGAGCCAGTGCCGTAAGACAAACACAACATCCATGCCTGACCGGGATTCGAATCCGGACCCCTTACGGACGAATGATCAGAGGCCAACGCCTTAGACCACTGCGCCACCGGGGCGGCAATATAATAATAAATAATAATTTTTTCAATCGATATTTTATAAGCTCAGATTTTATGGCAAATACATTGGAAACAAAATTAACCCTTACGCCCGCTGGTGGCTAAAGTATTCTTTACCAAAAATTCGAAATTATATGCAAAAGATTTTCCATCACGCTGAAGCAAAAAAGTTTTCAAATCGGAGTTTTAGAAGAGGAGTTATCGGGAAAAATGTAATTTACTTTTACGCCCCATATCGGAAAATGTATGCGTAATTCGAAGAAGGAACTGTATCTAAAATACTCTTCGACATTAATGGAATCGAAAGATAAAGTAATTTTTTCAATCGGACGTTTGGAAGCAAATATGTTGAATAAAACGTGAATTTGAATTCGACATTATCTGAATTTACGCCCTCTACCGGCGAAATTGTACACCGTAAAAAGAAACGCATATTTCAGGCTTCCCAATGCAAAAAGAATTTCTCAAATCGGACTAATAGTTACAGAGATAGCGTGGGTACAGGCGGATGGACGGACGGACAAACCGGTAACATAAGCACGATCTTTTTTTACAAAAGACGTGGTAAAAATGAAAAATTGGAAAATTGGTTTTTGTTTATCACACAAGCGGTTCAGGGCAGTGGTCCCATATATCATTTCAGAAATTCTAGATTGATACAACGCAAAAGACATTTATAATGCGTCTGATGAGGCTGTGTTGTATTATAACGTGTTACGTGACAGGACTTTATCGGTAGAAGAAAATTCATGTGAAGGAGAGAAATGCAGTAATGAACGTTTAACTTCTCAATATTGCACCAATATCATTTCACCGTGCTGATAGTGATAGAAATGAAAGCGTTCCATCTCAACGAGATCTCATCAAACTTAAAACACAATCTGACAGTTTTATAGTGTGTCAAATGCACTTATTCAAGAGACGACAAATTTTAGTAAAATCGAGAGTTACAATCATAAATATCAAAGAGGAAACAAAACACTCCCAATTCTTATTTTTTCTAAAACTCCCAATCTGAATTAAAAACAAGCATCAGACATGCAACATGTATTGGTATGATGACTTTTCTTTGTTATGTAGTACTGCTAGTTATGTGATATGTGGTACGTACATGTAGATAGTATTTGCATGATCCGTTATAACGATAATATTTCCGATTTTTCTATGTTCTGGTAATATCGGACTTTCACTGTACAGTAAAGCATCCTATATTGCGAGAGCTAACAAAAGTCGAAAAAATTGTCGTTATGACGGACTCCTGGTTATAACCGGATCATGTAAATACACTGGTGTGCAAAAATTAAGGAAGAAGAGGAGAAATTAGAATAACAGCGGAACGAGCAGTCAGAACGGTACTAAAGGTCACTAAGGAGATAGAGCACGGTCCGGTACGGTAGGGCATGCGCATATATGCAGCGTGACGTAGGGGAGGAGGGCAGTGTCGGAAAGGTATAAAGCACACGGGCAGTGTACGCTCAAAAATTCGGTAAAAGTTATTGCACGGTGTACATCGGTTTGAACGACGTCGAGTTGCTGCTGCCGTGCGATATAGCCAACAGGCAATCGAGTAGACGACATCTGGATGACTTTACTCGAGGTCGCGTCATTGGGAGGTTGGAAGAAGGTCGAAGTGTGAAAAGTATGGCCGAGGAGTTCGGGATCACTCGCAGCATCGTTTCATGTGCTTGGAGAGTATTTCAAACGACAGGAACAGCTGTCCGAAAGTTTAGCAGTGGTCGTTCACGAGCAACCACGGTGGCGGACGACCGATATATTGTTCTACAGGCGAGAAGAGACAGATGGAATACAGCGGGAGAAATCGCAAAGCACATGCAACAGACAACTGGACGTCCGTTATCGCGTTTTACCATGGCCAGGACGCTGCACAAAGATGGTCTATTTGCACGACGACCAGTACGGTGTGTGCATTTAGCGCCTACTCATTGCAGACAGCGGTCTCTGTGGTGCCAGGACACAAGAACTGGATACATCAGCAATGGGGTCGAGTTCTCCTTACGGATGAGAGCCGATGTAATCAGACGAGCGAGCGATTCTGGTCGTATACACATCTGGTGAGAGCAGGGAATACGCGATTACACCTCCAACATCTTCGAAAAGGACCGTTTTGGAGGTGGCGGAATTCTCGTTTTGGGCGCTATCATGCATGGTAGCCGTACTGACTTCCACATCTTCCAAGGAGGTTCAGTCACTGGTGTCCCTTATTGTACCGAGGTTCTCCTGCCTCACGCGCGTCTGTTTGTAGGTGCTGTGGGTCCTGAGTCCTCTTCATGGACGACAACGCTACACCTCATCTTACAGTGGTTGTCGCAGAGCTGTTGGAGAGTGATGATATTCAACGCATGGATTGGCGCACAAGGTCCTGGACCTAAATCCAATGAAACACGTGTGGGACCTTTTCGGGTGACGCTTGGCAGCATGTCACCAGCCGACAGCAATGATTTCGCAGCTGTGATGTTCGCTACAAGAGGAATAGGCCGCGATGCCTCAACAGCTCCTTAACAACTTCGTCCTCAGCATGGACAGACGTTGTATATCTTGAAACGCAGTTAGGGATGATCATATCCCCTACTAAAGACTGGATTTTTCTTGGCAGCTGCCTGTCACATGAACGTTTCTGTCTTCTGTCCAGTTGTGCTCAAAGCTACATTTTCAATAAAGTGTCCCTGTAGTCTTTGGATTCCTTGTTTGGGCGGTTTTGCTCACTTGTTACATATTCTTACATCTTGGGGATCTCATGATATGATTTGAGTCCATGTGGAGCACTTCTGCACAACGTTACATTCGAAAAACCGTCGCGTCCTTCATTTTTGCACGCTAGTGTATTAAACTGATCTGCTGGTTCTGCAATAACGCATAAAGTATGAATCACCTAAATTTCTCTGGTGATTTCTGGCTCATTATTTTTGTGTGGGCCAATTTGAGCGCATTCTAGCTTTCACAAATGATCCAAAATTAAAGAAAATATGTTGGTTTGCTTATCTTTAAACATCCGCTTTAAAAATGATTTTCGAGTAATCAATGGATTCAAGAAACGATGTATACGAATGAGGCTGTGCAATCATTTTCAAGCTCCTTTAAAGGCCTTTGGCAAGTGGATGAACGTTTCCCAACTGCGGTGGATTAAGCTCGCTGCAGCATTTCTCCTCTCCCTTTAAATTAGGAGTGTGCATATAATTCTTCAGCAATACGAAGGTTAAAGGTTGGCAACCTACAGACCAGTAGGAGTACTGTTTAATTGTAACTTTAAATCGAAGTTTACGTAAGACACACATAGAGGTCTATACGTTCTTTGAAAATGGCATCGGGTAGGTTAGAATGAAATAGGATACAGATAAGAACTGTATACAACGCATTTTCTACTCGAGCAATTATTTAATGTGTTCCCCCAATTGGCTATCTTTTATGACATTTTTCTGGTAACTTCATGGAGCCAAGGTTTACGGTACATCCTATGTTACAGAGCTGCTCCTTTGTGATGCACATTCAGCAAGCAGGACGTAATGGTTACAGGAACACAAAACTAAAATGATTGATACTTAAAAAGATGTTTCGGACCAGTGGATCTGAAAACATGAGAAAAAGAGAATAGTTTCAAGTTTAATTTCAGTCTCCGAGCTGTAGCTTTGATTTAATATGTGTGCTGTAATACACAGGGTCTCCGATTAAAGTTGATTGAAAGCCTTACGTCATTCCTTATGACTAGAATTTCAAGAATTTTAACGAATTTGTATATTAAGACTAACTATCGATTTGCAGAATTTTATTCCTGATGGACTGATTACTTTCGGTTGATCAAGTGTTTTAGGTTTCGACCTGAGCTTTGAAAATTTAACCGACATTTTTAACATTATATATATTAAAGCCACATCAGACAAAAGCCACAAAATAGCTGAGTGGTGGCTGTTTTTAAACAGGTATTCAAAAGTTTCGGTATCTACTGTATTTATAAAAACATTTACTCAGACCAACTGGATCACTCTTCAGGGAAAGACATCCAGAAGCCCTGAGCACACAAGTTCAGTACAGGTTTCACGATAATGCAAAAATCTAAAAAAAAACAATAATCAACATCCAATGTAAAATTTTGATGCATTCTGTCTTCCTTATCTGAGCTACACTTGCGGAAAGTGAAAAAAGAACACCAAGAAGGAATTGGCGGACGATCATGAATATTACATATGTTAATGGGGTCGAGTGTACGTAGGTGTGATGTTAATTACGGGGCCAACCGGTGAGCGCTTACGCCACAGCACGGCATAATATGCAAATTATCGTCGGTGGTATTTAAGGAGTACGGCGAAGTGAATGTAATCAGTCGTCGGCGTATGGACACGTGCGAGGACCCTGAAGAAGCTGCAATGCCTGGACATGGAAGACGTGTACGATTTCAGCAGTTATCGGACATTGCGCGAGGTCGTCTATTCGGATTCCGCGAGGCCGGGTAGTCGTATCGTCGCATTGCGGAGCGAATTGGACGGGAAGTATCGGTGGTGGTACCATGGGGGCGTAGATGGTCCGAGGAACATTCCCACGCGAGAAGACGTGAAACCGGGAGTCACAGACGGACTGATGGGCGGACCGACCGACGCATAAGAAGAGCGGCGCGTTGTCAACCAGAACATCCACTGCGATGCAAATCCGAGCTGCCGTTGAATCTGAGGTGACTGTGCGAACAATACGCAACCGACTACTGGATGCAGGACTACGTGCACGGGTGCCTCTGGCATGGGTACCTCTGACTCCAGCCCACCGTCAGGAACGGCTGCAGTGGTGTTGCCAACGTCTGCATTGGAGAAGGCAATGGCGTTCTGTCGTGTTCAGCGATGAAAGCCGATTCTGCTTGGGAACCTCCGATGGCCGTATGCGTGTTTGCAGACATAGAGGGGAGCGTCTCCACCCTTCTTGCATCCTCCGGCGACACACACGGGTTACACCTGGTCTCCTGGTGTGAGGAGCGAACAACTATCACTCCCGTACACAACTAGTGCTTGTACCGGGTACGTTAAACAGCACCTCCTACATCAACAACATCATTCTGGCCGTTGTTGTGCCATTTGTTTGGTCGGTCCCTCGTGGTGTTTTCCAGCAAGATAACGCACACCCACACACGGCACGTGCAACGCAACATGCACTTCAGGGTGTGAGACAACTTTCATGGCCTGCAAGTTCACCTGATTTGTCCCCCATTGAGCACGTGTGGGATTTTCTGGGACAACGCCTTGCCCGGTCTCCACGGCCAGCCACGACCATCCCCGATTTACTCGTCCAGGTTGAGGATGCTTGGAACTCTGTACCCCAAACGTACATCCAACATCTGTACGACAGACCCCATGCCAGAATTGCACAATGCGACGCAGTTCATGGTATTTCAACCTCGTACTAACCATGTTACATGGAAATGATATTTTTCCGTTTACCAGCAAATACATCTGTATTTTGCCATAATGTTTTGATCACGTTATCCTCTGTATTCCGTTATTATGCTGTATAAATTTCGTTGGTATCAGACGTCTTCTTCTTGGTGTTCTTTTTTGCACTTTCCGCCAGTGTATAGAAAATACAAAAGAGTCTATAAAACACCTTACCAAAATGAACTATAAAACACCTTACCAAACCAAAAATGTCACATGAGCTGTTGCATATTCGAAAAAGCATCATCAAAACGAAAACTGAGTCATAAATCTCTTTACAAGATTAAAAGATAGTAACAGTAACATAATTCCTTCCACCAAAGTTTATGTCATTATCTGTTTGGCCACAGACATACAGGCAGCTCGTAAAAAACTGCTTAGTTGTCTCTCTGCCGTCATGACGGCGTAAAGCATGCATGGAAGTTAGGCTGATTATAGCCATTCTTTCCTTTTCACCCGACACTCAGAATACTTTTGCCAAATTAATGTATAAAAAATTACGAAAAAAAGATATCACGGAATGTTTATAACCATGAGAAGTTCACCAAATGATGCTAGTACCCCTCAGAAAAATTTTTCGAATCCTCAATGCCGCATGAGCTGCGCAATAGGGTGTTAAGTTTGTCGACTTCATTTTTTCTTGTAGAGATGCAAGTGGAATTTAATGCATGGCGCACCCACATTTCAAATGTTTTGTAGCACAAAGAGTTGTTTTCTCAATCATTTCGTAAATAAAATATTATTCGAACAAAACCTATTAGGAAACAAACGACATGGACTGCCTTCGAAACAGGTGTCATATAGTGAGTGTCTGAGTTATTTATTATTAAATTGCGGATCTTTTCAAAGACAAAGTCTCTTCTGAATAACACTAATGGAGTTTTTTTATTGGAGGTTTAACGACCACCGTGAGCAACTCAATGGGCTATAAGCATTCGCCTGTCCCTAATTTAGGGTCAGTGGTTCCAGGGAACGGAGAGAGCCAGTGTCGTAAGACAAAAATAACATATATGCCTCACTGGGATTCGAATCCGGACTCATCTCGGACAAATGATCAGGCTCCGTCGCTGAGACCACTGCGCCACCGCGAAGGCCTCATAGAGCTATGAATTTTCTAATTAAGCTGCCTGTATGAAAGTATAGTTGTGACTTCTTGGCAAATTTTTCCAGGTAATCTGTGTGCGGCTTAAAAGATAAGTAAAACTTTAAGGCATTTTAAAAATTCTTATTTACTGTTTTAAAACCGTTGCAATGATCTCGAAGCTGACGGTGAAACGAATAATAAATGTTTTTGGTGTTGGTACTAATTCTTGTCGAACAGTATATACCAAATTCGTATTACCATTCGATGAAAACAGGTTTGGAAGCAATACTTCTCTGTATTGCACTGCCGTTGATCGAGCTGCAGGAAGCTCAAATCCGTGTTAATTAGCAGGAGGCTTCTATAGAGTTTATCTGAGGTATGATCCATTGTATTTCATTTTTATTTCTATTACTTTGCCAGGTTATCTAATATGTACAACATGAAAAAAATATGAAGAAGAAACATGTCTTTTGTTTTATTCAGTCTACTGAATTTTCATAACATGGTGCTGAACGAAAGGCGTAATGCAACAAACAAGCCCCGCAACGCTATGAAATGCCAAAAGCTTCATTTATCACAGTATTCATTCCTTTTTATATCATTAGAATACTGAATGGCCAAAGAGGCATGTAATTTGTTTTAAAGATTGCAGGTCAACATAAGTTTTATTTGCTAAAGCACCTATCAAAAATTGAAGAAAAAAACAAAACAATAAAGCAACGCAAATACATATTGAATACAATAATGCTCGTATAAGTATGTACATGTTGAATTAACAATTCCAAAAATAATAACGTATAAAATTGCTTTCCAACTGACGATATATAGAGGGTTGTCAGAATAAAGTGCACATAACACACATGGCATGGTTTCTTGTGCATATTTAAGCAGGAAACGATTTTTGTTATGTTTTTGAATAAAGTCATTTTTTATTGAAGGTTTAACGACCACCATTAGCAACTCAATGGGTTATAAGCAGTCGCCCGTCCTTAATTTAAGGTCACTATTTCCAGGGAAGGAATATAGCCAGCAGAGTAAGACAAACACAACATCTTTGCCTCACCGCGAAGCTAACCCATACTCATCTCGGAAGAATGATCAGAAGCCGTCGCTTAGACTACTGACCCACCGGGGCGGCGTCATATTTTTTTATTTTTGTTTTTGTTTGGAGGTTGAACGACCACCGTGAGCAACTCAATGGGCTATAAGTAGTCGCCCGTCCCTAATTTAGGGTCACTGGTTCCATGGAAGGGAGAGAGCCAGTGCCGTAAGACAAACACAACATCCATGCCTCAGCGGGATTCGATATCGGACCCCTTTCGGGCCAATGGTCAGAGGCCATCGCTTAGACCACTGTGCCAACAAGGCGGCTCATGTTTTCGGAGATAGTAATCTTCAGCATTTCTTGAAATGGTTTCGCTTTCTCGATGCTGAATCATTCTTCAAAGAAAAACCGAGGCACATGCGCAGATGGGCCGCCCCGGTGGCCTACTGATCTAAGCGATAGTTTCTTATCATTCGTCCGAGATGGATCCGGGATCGTATCCCGATGAGGCATGAATGCTGTGTTGTCTGAGGCGCCGTCTTTTTCCCTTCCCTGGAGCCAGTGGCCTTAAATTAGGGACGTGCTAGTGCTTATATCCCACTGATTTGCTCACTGTGATCGTTAAATCTTCAACAAAACAAACAAAGATACATGCACATATGCTATCGGCAAATATCTGTTTTGCTGAAAGTGTTTTTAATGCGTTCGCCCAGATTTAATCAGCTACCCATTTTCTTTCGCAAACGTACATACTAGGTGAATTTTTCGCTCGACGCATTTAAAAAGTAAACGAAAGTATTTCTTCGCAATTTCTTGTTTTACGTACAAGACTGCAAAATGGTATATCTGAAGAGACTTATGTAAATTAAACAATGGTGTGGGATCGTTTTCACAATTCACCCGAGATACATTTCCGTTTGTTAGGTATGGATCTTACAGTAATGTTTTGGTGATCTTCACTCCGCATCGCTGTCTTACATTGTAAGAGCAAAGCGCACACAGCAATTTAAAGCAGCAGTGCGTTCTTAATTCTGTGTCCTTTGTATTGAAAAGGACTCATTTTGTCTTAATATCTGTAGAAGTTTGAGCATTATACAATGCTACATTAAGACGTCCAAACGCATTGTACTTCAATCAGATCGTCGAAAAAGCTATAACTAATGCCCTAAAAACAAGCATAATACTGATGGCCAGGAATTGGAAACATTGGAAACACAGATTCAGGATTTCTCGCGTAGGTTTCTCAGCAACCTTACGAACATCTCCTAAATATCGTTAGCCACGTACACAATTATATTGTTTTCATATTATTCCTGTATCTAATTAACCATTCAAAAATGTTTGGTGATATTATGTTTCTGTGTTACCCTCCATTTCACTATGTGAGACCATTCGTGTGACGCTATCGTAGAATACATCGAATGCAGCCACTGCAGCTACGCCGTCTTACAGGTTGTCTTTAGTAGTTTGTGCCAGCGACGGCAATGATATTTCTTGTACATTGCTAAGCGTTTCTTTGGCTTCCATGATGTTAGTTCCGATCAAACTGCACTGTCATTGTTCGATTTTTTAAATGACATTTTAAGTTCATCCCAATACATAAGTCAGTTGATAGCCCAGTGTTATGATGGTACCATTTAATGTCTGGCATTTTAAGCGGCTTAAAAAATAAAAAAAGAAGCTTCTCAGGCTATTTTTGATTATTATTCATCGCATCGATTGAATCTACCCTGGAAGCAATGTTTAGAAAAACACTCGACATGCCCAAATATATTGTACCAATGCTAATGGGATTGCTCGTTTGTCCCATCAATAGTCTAAAAGAAACTCTGTGTTAAATCTGTTGCTGGAAAGCAAATATCTACCCAGCAGATACAAGATGGTTGTCGAATTCTAAAGTTCTCACCGCAGGAGTGGAGAATTAGGTTTGTTAAAAAATGGTTTTACCTATACAATATTTATCACTAGCTCGGACGCAGCATTGTACGTCAATACAGGGGATTTCTAAATATGAATGGTTTTGAGTTTACTTTCTTGGCATTAGTTTTGCACAGTGTTTTTACTGCAACTGGTATTGTATTTGTGGCATTACAGAAGAAATGTTTCGATGTAAATTACTTTACGTTAAACATCCGGATTTTCCAGGCTGTAAAAAATAGCCAAAGAAAGATGACGAAATTGGTATTGGAATTCTCCTCGAAGCCAGACACATGACAAATGACAAAACAAAAAATATTGACATTTATCGAATGAAGAATCGTTTTAAAAAAACAAAACTTCATTTTAAGAAATTGCAGACGGAATTATGATGTAACTCAGAGCAATGTTGCAAGACATTGATATACTCTTATTTCTTTGTCTGTTTGGCGCATCAAAATTTAACGTACATATTGAACATTTTCCAATAGATTCCTTATTGTGTTTAGATAAATCTCGTCCATCAGTTTTCCAAAACCCGCTGCGTTTAAAGAATGAGCTGGATCTTTTGTATCGAGTCGAAGTTTACTACATCATTGAAGTTCAAAGTAATTCTGCTTCTGCGCGAAATGTATTTCAAGAGGTGTGTAGTTTTTTCTGTAGTTCTTATTTATTTTACGTTCAACCATTGTGACAGTAGAAGGAAGTTTTTCCTGCTTGAAACGAATAAAATACTAATTGAAGAGCTTAATTTCACAGCAATGACTAACATTGCAGTACAAAAAGAGTTCTCCAAACTTGAAGCTAAACAGTCGCTCTACGATGACATCTTTGACAGCTACGCTTCCTTGAAAGGTAGAAGTGTTGAACTTCTTTAGGAGAAGTTGATGCAAATTTTTTCATACATTTTGTGACGCATCACCTGTTAGTCTCTTCACGAGCTGCTACTTCTGTCTTATATACGAAAGTAAAACATAGCTCAGAGTTAAAAACAAGGAGCTGCACAGAATAAATAATGGATAAATTATTTAATAAGTCTTCCTACAGAAACCATTCGAAAGAAATAAAGCTGGAAATTGAAGAAAATTAACAAATTTCGTCATTTCACAAGAAAAAGTGTTTATGCGATCAAACACGAATGAAAAAGGTCCGAAAAAAAGTATCTCATTCAGTTTGAAAATTCATAGAATTGTGTGTAATATATGTACTTATTTTTGAAAATATTAAGAGATTATTTGTTAGAGTAAAAACAATCAGACAAATTTGATAGATCATTATTGACCATTATTTGTAGCTTATGCAAGTAATGATATTTTTAAAAAAATACAGTGTCTTCAGCGTATAGCAAAACATGAGTTGATGATAAGCACATAGGGAGGTCATTAATACACTGATCGTCAAAAAAATAGTTGAACCCTGAACGAAGTAACCAAGAGGAATAAAACTTGGTGGGTAGGATTGACATCGTGACACAATCAAATGATTCAAATATCACGACCGCCCCGGAATGTGAAGCAAGCAAGGAGGGTAGTAGCGCTGTGCCTGACCGGATATATAAGGTCCTCCCGTTGCGCGTGCTTGCAATTTTGACTCGTGTTGTTGTGTTGGTTGCATCCGTTGCAAGTGGAGTACGCCTCGGAGAAACGTTTGGAAGCTATTCGAGCAGTTGGAGAAGTTAAAGAGGAGCCGCGTCGTCGGGCTCCGAGAAACAAGTTGGTCTTACTGTCGAGAAGAGTGACGAGACAGCCACATTGAGGATATTCGACGAGCAGTGGTGCTATGATATTCAATGAGCAGTTGTGCTATGATATTCAACGAGCAGTGGTTCTATGATATTCCGCGAGCAGTGGTCCATGCATCGTCCGATTAGTGCCAATGGCTGCACGAAGTAGGACTATAAGCACGCACAGCGTTACGACGAGTCCCGTCAACAACCTTGCGTCGTCGCCAATGACTGCAATGGTGTCCTGCCAGACTTTCATGGAGCCACTCAGAATGACAGCGAGTGATTTTCAGTGACGAGTCCGGCTTTTGTCTTGCAGGAGACGACCAACGAATCCGTGTGTGAAAGCACCGTGGTCCACGCTAAGATCAACAGTTTGTTGTCGAGCGTTACACGTCCAGAAGGATTGTTGTCATGAGGTTTCGGACATGCGAGGAGTGGTCCGACAGTGCGATTTCCAGCTGTGCCGGATCACCGTTGATGTTCATTACAGGCATTTTGGCAGCCCAACGGTACATTAATGAGATCCTGCAACAAGTGGCCCTACCTTTTCCTAAAGCTCTCTACGGTGCGATTTTCCAACAGGACAACGCTCGTCCTCATACTGTAGCTGTCTCGAGAGCTTGACTTCAAGGCACTGACACTATGCCATGGCCAGCCGTATTGCCAGACTTCGCGACGATTGAAAATGCGTGGGATGCCATTGGACACACTGTACACAATCGTACCCTACAGCACAATTTGCAGGAACTGCGTGAAAAGATTCAAGCTGCATGGGATGGCTTAACGCAGGACACCATTAGGAACCGGTACAAATCCATGCCGAAACGTCTGGCATGCTGTGTGAGCAAACATGACGGCCCGACGCCCTACTGAGAGACACTACTAACTGGCGTGCATCTCAAAAAATAGTACCCATATCAGTCTCAATGTTTAATCATTTATTGTTCCAGGTAACCTTTATCATCCTCCCGAATAGCATTGCAATTTGACACGAACTTCTGCTTACAACTATTCTTTAACGATGAGAGTATACAACAGGAATAGTAACTGTCCCAATACAGAACCTTGAGGCAGTCCACATGATGATATATTAAATAAATCAGAGTTTATGTTATTTACAGAGACATAATTTTTGCGAAAATACTTCCTCCTTGTTACGAGGGAAGTATTTTCCCACTAACAGCGCATTTGTGTAATTTATGTAACAGTCATGTTTTACCGAGTCGAAATCTGTTTGGAAATCAATAAAAACACAAATTAAAGAAATTCATGTTGGGATATATGCACTATCACAGCAAACTTTTCCACTATTCTGATGTATTTTTCTTTTGTTCCAAGCTGGACGAATATACGTATTTTCCTTTTGTTCCATTAACGAATGTACCTGAGTAATATTAGCAATTCAGAATTAACAATCTGTCGGATTAGGTTGAATATCACATTTCAGCTTGTCTTGTTGCAAAGACATTATAAGAATATCGGTTATGAAATTTCGCCTTGTTCAAATTTAGGCATTTTTTTTCAAATGACAAAGACAGAGCCATCGGCCAAGTAACCCTTTGTGGTTCATCCCGGATTCTAGCCCTTGCCCAGATAGCAGGTATAGCCAGATGATAGCAGCATGGACCACTGATCCCGGTGTGGCTATTAGATGTCTTTTTAATCAGCAATGTGATACCCTTCGATTTTTTATATTGAAATTCCTTTTCTTCTAAGATCAAAGTACCTCATGAAAACCACTACGCAGTGAATTCTTTTGAGGATCTCAAAATATCCGTATCTCTCTCATCCGGAGGCGAGTGCGATACAGGTATTACTGCTTAAAACTCATGGAAAACTGTCTCAGCCATTTAACAGAAGGAACAGCCCCGAAATTGGTCGAAGAATTTTTTCTATGGTTTACTTTTGCTTATTCCGGCCTGCGATGGTGAAATTTACCATTGCAAGGGTGGTGTTAACGCATAAATTACATCGATTGAGTTTTTAGTTACTCTAGGTAAATTAACAGTAGAAAACACAGTAAACAAAATAAAAACAACCACAATCAAGGTTTTATTTTTATAGAGAAGGCAAAATAAGGGCCAATATTTTTTTTAAATCCTCCTGATACCATTTCTTGCTCTCTTCACGCGTGTGAAAAATACCTTCTCTCTAGTCCCAGTTATTTCTATTTTTTTGGATGAATAGCTATGAATTGGGTTCTTCTCAGGAATTTCATTTAAAATAGTTTTCGGCCTTTTAAATTTGTCAGATTCATTCACAACATAACTAAATGCCTCCCTGAGAAGAGAGTTGAGATGTTCCTTAGCTTTTTCGTAATACCTATTTCCTTACTGAAGTAATATATATATAATATTTTATAGATAAAATATGGCATATATATGTAGTCCACGTGCTGAGGAGGACTTACTTTGAAGACTCACCGCCTGATGAATAAAAAATTGTACATAATATCAATAACTAGAATTTTCCTGTTGGTGGTCACTTAATGCGTAGTTTTCAATATTCATTGAGGCATGACGGAGTAATGGAATAAGCTGGTAAATTTGGCTCTGGAAGGATCATTGTAATATACGATGCATATTGTAAAATCATGTACAGTTTGCCTATTAAAGTAAAATGAAAATATATATCCAAGCAAATATTGATTACTTTTCTATGTATCTTACGTCATTATTGATGCGTGTGTCGTAACGGGCACCAGATTTTATACCCTCTCTTCGTAAAACGAGATCTCCGGGAAGACAACATAACCTGCATTGCTCCTTTCACATATTCGAAGAAACACAGACCAGCGGATGTAGGAATAAGCGATAATAACTTTGCGCTTGGTGTGGGCTGTAGAGAGGGGTAATACATTTGTTTCCATCCAGGTGACTTCATGACTACTGGAGTCTGTGCTAGAGGACGCTCAGATTTAACGAGTTTCAGTCTTTACCGAGTTCATCTTTACAAAAGACAGTTCTATTGTATAATTAACGTGCCCGTCATTGTGCAGAACGTGTGAATGATTGGTTTGTATCCCACGGTGTATGGCTACACGCAAAAAAATTATTTTTCACATTCACATTAACAGTGCCTACCATAAAGCTTTCATAGATGGTAAGCGCTTCCGTTTAGTTATTTATTCTGCGTTCAATTAACCGAGACATAATGGGGAAATTCTAGTGACTCTCCCACAGATCTCAATCCACTGGATAGAAACAAGTGACTCAAATATTTTCCCACTTATTTCGCAGATTCTTCGCACTTGTAAAAGTTCTTCTGGCAAATAATTTGTCATACAAGATTAGACTTTATTGTTCTCTAAATGATAATTAGTATAACAAAGTTAACGGGAAAGTGGCTTTGCCGTCCCGGTGGCGCAGTGGTCTAAGTGATGGCCTAGGGTCATTCGTCCAAAAGGTGTCCAGGTTCGTATCTCAGTGAGGCACGGATATTGTGTTTGTCTTACGGCACTGGCTCTCTCCCTTTCCTGTGTTATGGCACTAGATTGAAAAGGAACCAAAATTGAAAGTTTCTCGTATTACAGATTTAGCCACTCCGCTTGACGAGTAACATTAAAGCATTACTAGTATACATCACAGAATGAAATTTTGGAATGATTATTCAAGAGAGGAATTCCAAACAGAAAATAATCGATTTTTTTGTAAGAAACATCCGGAAGAGGAACAAATTTCATGTATTTATTAAGACACTGCAGAAATTAATTTCTTTTTTCATGTAACTGCATGCAAAAGGATATTTAAAAGAATTAGAAAATTAGAGATGTTTTCCACAACTGCAGGTCGGTACCCATTTCTCTTTTCCTGAGATCCTAAAAAATGTAGTTATATTTCGTTGCGATATAGCGTCTATGCTTAGTGCTCTGTAGAAACTATTGAAATTGTCGGTGTCCAACAGACAACTTCTCTCCAGTTAAAGAGTCAGAAGTAGACGTTGTACCTTTACAATCGTTTAATGATATTGCGACTTTTCTTTAAGTTTTATAAATGATTGCTAAATAGACTTATGTGCAAAATTATGCTAACAGGCTATTCGAAATTGTTCGATTCATTTTTTTAATATGATGTACAAGGGCATTATAAGGTAGGAGGAAGTAGTTTACTTCGCTGTCTGTTTGCAGAAGCGTGGAAGCAATTTTTTTTTTTATTTACCTGCTCTAAACATCTCGCGAAACTTGGGCTACCGTTTTCATATTTGAAATTTTGCCTCTCCTCTGCAGATTCTAATGATTGTTAAATAGACTTCTAAAGCTGACATCCTATGACAGTGCCAAGTTGAAAATTACTGATCGCAACCGTACCGCCATTCTACTGGTCATGATCGTCTATGACGTTTGCCTTGCTACGTTCCTTTTATAGCTAGATATGAACCGAATTTCCGCAATTTATACTAGCCGAAGACTGCAACACAATTTTGTAAAACCAAATAATACTTTCGATTAAGTAATGTAATACATATTTTTATCTGTTCATGTCGAATCTAACTGCCTTTCTTTCGAAATTCCCTCACATATATGTAAAGGTTACATTGCATTTAGCATGACTACGACGTGCATCCTCGCTAGAATGGGCCCAGAGAAGGAGGATGATAAATAATATAGTTGCTATTCTTAGCAAACCCTACGAACTAAAGTTCTGAGAATCTGCCGAATAAATAATTCTTTTCAAGCAGGATTTCGTATTTTTTTCATTTTTTGACACAGATGTTAACGGATGACTGCTGTCACCAAAAACTTTATACACTTCTGCAAAACGTTTTCTTTTTTTCCTTCATAAAGTAATCAGGGCACTAGTTTTAAGTAAACAGTGTATCAAGTGGTATGCTACACCAGACATAATTGTTCTCAAATATAATTGTAATTCATCAAATAAATCATAATTGTTCTAAAATTTTGTGGTATTTTATCAAAAAAAAACATTATAAGAAATCTGATACAACGTTCGATACTGAATTCCGAAAATAGCTTCAGTTTCACACTGCCTGTACAGATCACTACTGTATATTTCCTGAAGTATTGTTTTTCATCGTTATTTGCATAATTTTCTAATTGCAGCAAAAACGACGATTGTTTACTTTACACTTTTTCCTGATATACATTTGGGGATCCAGATACCTCTGCATTACGCAAAATGAATCACATGATGTTGTTCCTATTTTCTGTACTACACATTAATTAAATTTTAATTCTAACAGGAATATTGTAGGTTTCACTGTGGAATATCCTTCGTAAAAAGTAGGATCTTCTAAAAGATATTTTTCGTTTGGATATTAAAGTGTTGTTTTAACATATTTCGGTCCTTTATCCAAATCTCTTAGTTTGCTCTTCTCAGGGCAATTTAAGGTCGTGGGTCAGACACTGTCTTCGTACAGTTTTCTGTACCATCATGCATTGTTAAAGTTTAGCTTTACATCATCCAATGCTAGTGAACTATATAAGTTGAGATGACCAGAAAAACTTTTGCATTTAATTTGCCATTGCTGGTTCAGAAATTCGGTTACAAAATTTCGGTTGTATTTAATGTTATGAATCTGAATACTTTTTCTCACGAACTGAGATCTGTTTTCTGTTGGTTCACTTTATGCAGCATGCATTCTGCTGTTGGTGTTCCTATAATTGCTGATAACATCTATCTAATTCTGCATTGACTTCCAGTATTTATTCTGCCCAAACGCAACTGAAAAACAGTATTAATTAAAGTCTAGCCTCCGTAGAAGTTTGGTTTTTCTTTTCCGAGTTGAATATCATTCAGAGGTTTCACTGTATATTATCATCATCAACTTAAACCATTATCAATCTATTGCTGGATAAGTTCCTTCCATATTTCTTCCACAAATACTTCTTGACCCAGTCTTTTCCAGGTCACTCTGGCATGCTTTTAAATTTCGTCAATCTATCGGTTTCATGGTCTTCTTCTTGGCCTTTTGCGGTTTCTCGTACTCTGGTTTTTTATTTATGTTTTCCAATGGTGGTCCGTTCTTCCAGCAATATGTGATTTCAAGGACTTTACCTTGATCATGACATCATCAACACTTGTCGTTTCCATTATCCACGAGCTTCTCTCCTATCCTTTCTGGTTATACCAAGCATGTTCCTCTCTCAACTTCTTTCAATAGTTTGCATCCAAGGGCTTCAAACTACTGAAAGAAATGCAGTTACAGAACTCAATTTTTAATTTAAAAATTTTCTTGTAGGCATTTGGTCAATACGAATGTCAGAACACTGAAAAATCCAGGGAGAAAATACGTCTAGAAGATCACAATCCAATTGGTATACGTTGCTATCTACACACAATTAAAAATCCTGAGGAAATAATAAAAAACTTGAGTAAACAAAAACTCCAAGTTAAAAGATTTAATACAAGTATAAAATTAAACTAGAAAAAATTACACTAGATATTTGAGACGGCCTCGGGTCGATCTTCATTTGTTCTACAACATAAGTAGTGGTTCTCATACTCCTGTTTGGAGTAACGCGTGCATTTTATCAAGCGCGGTATCTAATGGATTCGACATACTTACGGAAGGTTTGTTTATTTATTTATCGCTGTAGTAATAACTGTGGTAGTGGTGGTTTACCATACTCGATGCCACAACCACGGAGTGATCTGGTAAAGGGGTCGACACATGAGATAGTGGACTGTGTCGTTATACTACCGACAAGCTCAAGCAGTTAAACTTTTCTGATTATTAGACGTCAGTCATCTGAGTCTGCGCCGTGTGTATCAGATACGTCACGAGCATCCATCTGAGGTGTGATAAAATTTGGTTTCCAGTGTCCTTATGTTATAGTACATCTGAGGATGGACCGGTGGCAGGTCTGAAAGATCTAGCGTAATTTTATCTAGTTTAATTTTATAGTTGTATTAAATCTTTTAACTTGGGGATTTTATTTTATCAGTGTATAGACAGCCACGTATAATGATTGGACTGAAGAATCCTTAAATACCATTAATGATTTCATTACATTTCACAGGCTCCGCGTAGTACATGAAGGCCTTAAACAAAACATTATCAAAATCACATTCATGTACCATTCCAGTGCCATGTTTATCCATATTTTCCTACTCTTACCAACTCAGCGGTAAATATACTTGCCTTAATGTTTCTATACTTGTATTTTTTCTGTTTAAATTATGATTTTTTGTTATCATAACACCGAAGTTTTGTAAATAACAAATTGCATCTCAGAATAGTTCAACTTTAGATTTTCATACCAAACCTCTTCCATTACCTTACCGATTTTCTAACAACGTTTTCTCCAAAGGGAACACGAAGGTTTTTTCATCGTTACTGGGAATTTCTACTGCAAAATCTGCATTTGGGATAGAGTCGCAATATAGTTTGGCTGTCATTATTGATACAGGAGTTCCAATATTTTCGTCAGTTGGTTTAGGAAAATGATCAAATATTTAAAAGAGAAGTTAACTTTTTTATTGGATTAGATGAAATTCTCACTGCAATAATGAATAATGTGACACAGTGAAAAATTATTACCTGCTTTCTAAAAATAGCCTGAGAAAAGGCGTAACTTCTAAAGAAATGAAAATTTATATTTTATCTTGCTACGCAAATTAAAAATAAATGTAACTTGTTTTCTAGATATTAAAATGTAAATAATTTAATAAAATAAATACGGTGTTGGAATAATTAGCGCCATTCCAATATACATCAACCAAAAACTGCGTTCGAAATTTTTCAGTTACGAAATGTATGTAGAACATATCACTAAAAATGATCAAATAATTTGGATTACAAAGAGCATCTTGGATAAAATTTGTAAAGTTAATTTCCAGAATCTAAAGTACTGTGCAAATGTTTTCAGAAATATTGCCGGTGCGAATGTGGATTGCTGATCAAACATTGACACAGTTTAATAATTACACATTTTCTTATATTTTAATTATCAAACAGCTGCTGCTCTGGCAAAATACAGCAGTCAATTCCGAATCCTACGATATGTAGAATGGATTTTATATTTAATCTAATGCCATTATTTTCGTTAGGTTTCCGAAATTCTGTATCAGACATTCAAACTACAGAAGCGTTTTTGAATCTGAACTCTGCTGTTCATAGTGCTTTAAATTGTCAGGCATTACGTTTGAGTATCAAGACATTAAGAGTTTTGGCAGCATTGTACAATTGGTTTTATTACCAGTATTGCGTATATTCATCATTGTCTAAAGCAGCGCTCGTAATCAAGCTGAGGAGCAATAGTTTCATGAAACATTCCGTATATTCTGCCCATTGAATTGAAAGTTGCGCCCTAATATGTGTATTTTTAATAAAAGAAATTAAGTATAACTGTTAATCGAATTAAGTGAAATCATGTTTAAATTAATTGGTATTAAACATTCCAGTGTTCGACTGTGGAAAGCACTGATACTTTAGAATCGAATAAGGCGTACGCCAGAGCACTTGAAGTACGATACTGCTTGAGATCAGTTATTTGTGCAGTTAAAAAATTTGACTGCATGTATGTGTAGTGGTACCACCTGCACAGAGCGTATTGCATCTCTCCTCAATCACGCCGTGTCTGTTAGTTTCATACACTGCTGTCTGTTGGAAACGCAACACCAAGACAGATCAGATGTATTGAACTGATATTTATAGGGTACATTACTTATTATACGAAACGTAAGTATTATAACTTTTTGGTTTTGTAAGTGACGCTGAATGATAACACGAAACACATTTTGTACATACAAGGCACACGGAGAGGTGCCACCGAGTGGAAGAGGCTACTGATGACGTATTGAGGAAGGTCATTCCATGCTATCTACATTCGTAAATATCGGGTAAGTGACGAGGCAGTATGGCACTTCAGGAGTCGAGCGACCATGCCCCACATCCATTCAAGTAGCGAAAAATCAGGTAAATTTTCTATCCGAGAAAGGTATGTCACATTTCAGGAATCTAGTGGCTATAAGGAATTCAGTACCACGTATCATAGGGCATTGTCATTTGCAGTTTCGCATGAGATACTGTTTCTAGATGTGGCAGCAGTTAAAATATGTGCAACGTCCGCACTGTAGCACTGAGTGATTATGAATCCTACAACACTTATTGAGCGGAAACGTGAATGGAATCCAACACCACCCAACACCAAAAGTCCCGTATGATGATTTTGCAAAGGGACAGCAGCCATTTCTTCACGGTGTCGCTATACATGGATTCATACATCATGGGTCATTAGGTTTAACCCCTTTCTTGTAGGAAAACTGTAGGCGGTAACATTAATCACGCCAGTGTCTGTTTTATTATCTCCATAACAGCAACTGCTGTCAGAAGTCGAAATAAGGGACAGCGTGCGTCGAGGCTCCTCTGAAGAGAAAACTTGGGCGTAAAGAGAGCTCGCAGAGAACCATTGATGTGATACAGACCCACACTATTGTGGTAACCCCCGGAACGTGGCTGCTTGGTCTACCAACGCCATACGGTGGAAACGATAACAATGGCGAAATTTGTTCCGTAGCTGGGCTTTCGCTCCAGATTCCTTAAGTGGATGCTACAGGCATTCATCTTCCCACTGACGCCATAATGTTATTGCTATGCGCGAGTTTCGCCCGTAAAGAGCGACTATGTAGCATTAGACAATCTGACTTAAAAGGACGATATATTGAACAAGGAGGGACTCGAATAACCCGGAAGTAATGACCTGATAGACCTTTTTTCATCACGTCGTGAAACCGTCGTTCCCTCTATAAGGTGAAAGAAATGCTTGTGACAACTGTAGTTTCACCTCGGGCGACCAATCTGTGTATTCCACAAATGCAGGGAAAGTGGACAGAACAAACTCTGGTATGTGATTACAGATTCTTGTAGCAGGACATAATGTTTTGTATCATAAATCAAAATTTTTTTTGTAGCTCTACCGATGTGAGGTTCTAACATATAAACTCTGAACATTTATTGTAATCTATTCCCGTCAAATTAGCTTTGGTGAGACCATGATACTTCTGCGACTTTTATAATTAAACGGTAACTCAACATACATACACAGCTTTCCTGATCTTTCAAATATTTTGAATTATTCTTGATTTCTGAATTAAATTCCGCTTTTATCTGTGCCAGTATTTTCTCTACTCATCTTCATATTTTTCAAAATCTTTCCTTTTATTTCCGCAAATAATATGATCTGAAAAACTTTTCGTAAAAGCTTTTCCAGGGAGCTGAAATTATACAGTCTTGTAACATTCCTGAACCCATTCGTAAAACTTCGATGAAAATAACCACAAGGGCCGTAGAACACTAACAGAAAAAAGTTACTAGACAGGAAATAAGAAACATGACAACACATTTTCGGTTGAAATAAGCATATATTTTGAATCACTTCTGTCGCGAATAAAATTTATCAGAGCTCTTCAAATTCAATAGAACCGGTTAGAAAAACGATCAACCGGTTTCTACGAACGATAAAACATCCACAACAGAGACATCTACTTAATTCCACCTGCGGCTGAAAAGTACGTTACGAAGATTAACAAATGGCGTACAAAATGTTTCTCATAGCACAAGGAAGGAATCAGAGACAAAGACATTTTCAAATCGAACAGTTAAAAGAAGAATTATAGAAAACGAAACATGATATAAGTTTACGTATGTAAGACGAAGAATTTTGCCTAACGGAAATGTCGAAGGTAGACGAAAAATATTCTACATGGTAAAAGCTATGATAAGGAAAAATAAATTTTTAAATACGTGTCCTGGACGCGTGAATTGCATTTAGACATGTAATCCGCGATTAAGCTCCGTACACCAGTCACACGCTAGCCAGAGATTGAGGAATTCGTTTGAGGGGCGGGGCTAGAAACTGGGGTCACGTGGCCACCCAGTATATATGCGGTTCTGACCCAGCTGCCTATAGCCAGGTGCTGCCTCATTAGGCCTAACGTATTTTAGAACGGTAATATTTGTGATTTTCCATCGTTTTTCGTTCAGAGGTATCTCCCAGTTATACTATTTATTTAGAACATACGTTTTTCGCGATTATTTGAGAACTGCGAATACGAGAGTTTTAGCAACCGCGCTTTGATTTTCAGACTCGTAGTGAAAACAAAACGTTCGTGATGAAATTAACTTATCCGTTTCTTAATTCATTTATCCATTTGTGTATTTATACAACTTTGGCGTGTTAGTTCCTGAATTTTTTCTTTTATTTTGCTTCGACTTTGGGAGAGAGCATGCAGTAAATCTGAGGTTCTTAATGTAACATAATATTGCAAACATTAATGTCTTTGCATTTGTATTATATCTCAACATATTTAAATGCATTACATACAGTGGAGCATACATTTTTTTCTTGTTTCAGCAACCGAAATTTGTAATCACTTCAAGTTTTCATCTAATTTCTCTTCAGCAGAAACTTGATAAGAAAACGAGACAGCTCTGCTGCAGTAAATGACTTGCTATGGCTCGTTTTCTTCTGCTTCAGTTAATATCAAGTATTGGAGTACTTTTGTCTACTTATTTGTACTGATATACCTGTTTTTAATTGTATCATAACTGTATGAAGCTATCATGCCCAACAGAAATTGGCTTAATAAAAATAGGTAAGTTCTTCTTTATTTGCTTGTAAAACATACAAGAAAATTTTGCTGATGGTGACTGGCTACTTGTTTGTTAAGAGGGTGAGAATGAAGTTCATGGTGGCAATGAACTAGAAGGCGAATCAATAATTAATTCATACATTCGACGTGGACCAGAAACACCAAACAGAAAACCGCTCTTTCCACGTAAACAAGTGAGTCATGGAAAATTCTCATCGACCACCTACGGAATCGAACCGAGAATGTTTCAGTTACGCGCCGGACATGCTACCACTGCACCAAAGCGGCCTCGGATTCTCCAGACTTACATGTGATTAACTGCCAAATCACATGGAAGGTTGCTTTATGGAGCTCCTCACAGCGCTGGGGATTCACCGTACATGGAAAGCAGCAACTGATCAAATACCTACGAGGCGAATGAATAACTAATTCACACAATCAACGTGGACAAGGAACAACAAACACGAGACTCACTGGTTTACGTTGAAAGAGCGATAACTTCTGTTTGGTGTTTCTGGTCCACGTCGAGTGTATGAATTAATTATTCATTTGCCTCCTATATCATTGCCATCATAAACTTCATTCTTTTCCTCTTTACAAACAAGCAGCCAGTCACCATCAGCAAAATTTTGTTGTATTTCTTACAAGCAACTAAAAAATAACTTACCTATTTTTTATTAAGCCAATTTCTGTTAGGCATCTTAGCTTCATGCAGCTATAATACCTTTAAAACAGGTATATGAGTGGAAATATTTAGACAAAATTATCCAAATTCTTGATATTAATAGTGCCAGAAGGAAACGAGCCATTAGCAAGTCATTTACTGCAGCACAGCGGTCTCATTGTCTTATCAAGTTTCCGCTGAAGAGAAATCAGGTGAAAACTTGAAGTGATTAAAAATTTCGGTTGCTGAAACAAGAAAATAAAATGTATGCTCCACCATATGTAATGCATTTAAATATGTTGGAACAGAATAAAAATGCAAAAATATTCATGGTTGCAATATTATGTTACATTAAGAAGCTAACATTTACTGCATGCCGTCCATCAAAATTCGAAGCAAAATAAAATAAAAAATACAAAATCCGGGAACTAACACAGTAATGAAAAGTGTAGCACCAAAGTTGTATAAATTAACAAATGGATAAATGAAATAACAAACGGATAAATTGATTTCATTAACCGACTTCTTTTCTCACTACGAGTCTGGAAATCAAAATTCGCTTACTAAAACCCTAGTATTCACAGTTTTTCTCAAATAACGCAAAAAAAGGTATGTTATAAATAAATGAAATAACTGGGAGATACTTCTGAACAAAAAACGAAGGAAAAGTACAAATATCACCGTTCTAAAGTATGTTAGGCCTAATGAGGCAGCACCTAGCAATAGAATGGGTCAGAAAAGCATACATACTAGGTGGCCACGTGACCCCAGTTTCAAACTCCACCCCTTGAACGAAATCCTGAATCTCTGGCTAGCGTGTGATTGATCTAGAGAGCGTAATCGCGCATTACGTGTCGAAATGCAATTTACGCGTTCCGGAAGCAGAGATAGCGGAAAAAAGTTTCGGTCTTTACGCGTCTACCAGGAAACCTTTGCATTATTTGAAGAAAATAATGCACCACATCTCTGTTGTAGCGAATGGCATACAGTAAAAAATAAATTTATCAATTGTGTTTCTAAATACTGCGATACAGCTTCAAACTGAAGTACACAGACACCACCTAGTGACAGAAATGTGAACTGCAAAATTCCACATATACAGACCTAAAGTGGGCTACAAGGTAAAGGGCATTCGGACGTGAAAAACATTTAAAATCGGACATGTAGAAGCACAGGTATTGAGAAAAACATATTAAACTTTTTCGCCTTCAGTGACAAATTGTGCATTACTTTGGGAAGAAAATACGCACTCCGACTTTGCTTAGTCAGTGGTATCTGCCCGAAGAAAGAAGTTTTTCAATCTGGTTTTTATACCCGCAGATTATAATGCAAACGGAACGTGATTTTACAACCTGTGGTGGCAGGCTTGTGTGTTAAGTCAAATTTGAAATTACATGAGAAACATTTTTCAGCGGAAACGCTCTCTAACAAAAAAATAATTTTTCAAATCAGACTTTTACAACCAGAGCTATAGACAAAATAAGATATGCATCTAAGTCCCCTGGCGGAAAAACACGCAATATTTTAAGAAGAATGTATTCTCGACAAGTTTTTGGATGTGACCGGTAACGGACCACGAAATAATATTTTTATTCACGTTTTCTGGGGTCAGGCTTTCCTGGAAATGCATTTGAAACAGAAATAAACTTTTATGCCCCCTGGTAGCAAAACCATTTTTGATCAATATTAAAAATTTTATACAAAATATTTCCCATCATGAGACGTATCCGATAAAGAAAGAAGTTTACAAATCGGAGGTTTAGAAGTTGAGATATCGGCGAAAACGCGATGTAATATAACTACCCCTAGCTGAAAGTCCACGCGTTACTTGACAATTTTTTAATTATATGAAAAACATTTTGTACCGAAATCACTATTAAACAAAGAAGGAATTTTTCAAATCGGACTCTTAGAAGCAAACATATTGACAAAAATTATATACATATCTACGCGCCCTGGCAGAGAGACCATGCAATATTTAAAAAAAATATTCCTAAAAGTTTTATCACTGCTAGTGATGAGCAGCTAACGGAATAATATTTTTCATTCGGGATTTTAGAAGCTCAGATTTTGTTGCAAGTGCATCAGATGCAGAAATGAACGCATACGCCCCCTGATGGTTAAACCACTTTTACCAAAAACTTGAAATCATAAGCAAACGTTATCGCATAAGGAGCTGCATCCGCTGCAAATAGGATTTTTCAGATCGGAGATTTAGAAGGAGGAATATTGGGAAAAAGTTGTTTAACTTTACGCCCCCTAGCGGAAAATCTATGGGTAACTTGAAAAAGTTACTATACCTATAGTACACTGCCAGGCAATTGCTAAGGACGGATGACAATAGCAACGATAGCAACCATAAAATGGAAGTCAGGAAAATGTGGAAATTAGCATAGGTGCGGGATACAGTAAGACGTGTTGTGCGTATGCAAATTTTGGATTGCCGAACTTTTTCGTGACGTCATACCGCTGATAAGAGATATAAAGGATTTGACGCGTATTGACCGTTGTTGTTCAAAAGCAAAGTTGAAAGGGAAAGAATCAATTGACGAACTTGGAATTTTCAGTATGTCTTCCCGACATCACCCAGATGATTTTACGCGTGGCCGTATTATTGGCAAGACTGAAGAAGGGCGAAAAATAGCAGATGTTGCCAGGGAGTTCGACGTCAGCCACAGTGTTGCTTCAAGGCTTTGGTAATCATTTCAAACAAATGGAGAGTGTAGCAAACGTCACGGGGAGGTCGTGTTCGCAGTACGACACCTGCAAAAGATCGGTACCTAATGCTATCAACAAAATGACACCGGCGCAGCACAGCTAGTGAGGTAGCAAATCAGTTTATGGCTGCTACTGGCAAGCGGATCTCCCGAAAAACTATCGCCAGACGTTTGCATGAAGGAGGACTATACGCCCGCCGTCCTGTTGTGTGCATCCCATTGTCCAGACGTCACCGTACCGCCCGTTTGCAATGGTGCCATCAACATCGCAATTAGACTTATAACGACTGGTCTGCTGTCCTCTTCTCAGATGAGAGTAGATACAGTCTATCGTCTGATTGTCGACGACAACTGATCTGGCGTGATAGTGGTACTGCATATTGTCCAGCAAACATACAGGAAAGGGACCGATATCCGACATGTAGTGTCATGGTATGAGCTGGCATCATGATAAATGGCCGTACTTCCCACTATGTGCTTCCAACTGGGACTATAACTGGCCAACGATACATTAATGATGCTCTGTTACCTCATGTTCGCATGTTCCGTGGTGCTGTCGGTGATAGATTCATTTTCATGGACGACAACGCAACATGTCATCGAACAGTCGCTGTCCAGGAATGTCTTGAGAGCAAGGATATTTAACGCCTCGTTTGGGAAGCACGTTCTCCAGATCTGAATCATATTGAAAATGTGTGGGATGCTTTGGGGAGAAGTCTTGCTGGTCGCCAATGCCCTCCAAACAACAAGGACACCCTCATCCGTGCACTGACAGAGGAATGGGATAAATTACCCCAACAGCTGCTTGATAATGTTGTGCAAAGCATGACACGACGTGTGAAATCTTGCATCGCCCTCCATGGTGGCCATATCCCGTATTGACATCTTACGCCGGAACGCTTGTGGACAGGTAATTGCATTTTATTCACGTTCACGTATTCTGCACAAAATGGCCTGTCTGTCCCTTGAACACGTTCCAAAGCCTTCTGGATTTCAGAGCACAAAAAATTGTCTTTCTTGTAATGTCCTGGCATTCTGACATTATTTTATTTCACTTGGCATCCAACCACACTTACTTTGTTATGCGCTATATAGCCGTTTATGATCCGTCCTTCGCAATTGTCCAGCAGTGTAGTATTCGACATGAACGGAATCAAAAGGTAAAATATTTTTTTCAATCGGACGTTTATCAGCATATATATGGAATAAAATATTTTCATCATCTGCTTTAAAGCCCTCTAACGGCGAAATCGTGTATTGTATTAAAAAACGAAATAAAGAACAATCATTCTCACATTTCAAACTTCACAATGAAAATAGAATTTTTGAAATCGGGCTAACAATTGCAGAGATATGGTGTCCAAAAGCGGACGAACGGATGGATGAACCGACAGCATAAACACAATGTTATTTTAAAAAAGGCGTGCTAAAAAGGATGAGATGTAAACGTTTCTTCTTCCTGCTAAAGAAAATCGCACAGTTGTTCCATCTGCGATGTTTCTCGGAGAATCGAGATATCATGGAAACAGCAGAATACTGTGTACTATGACGTTAATGAAAGGACGGAATAAAAGACTGGACCAGCTTTTTTATTAAGGCTTTCAATAATTCTAAGTAAAAGATGATATTTGACATATTACAGTCAATGATAATTTTTATTTCTTTTTGCACAGTAATGAATTATAATATCATATTTTAAAAAATAATTTCCGAAAATTCCACTTGTACAAATTAAAAGGGCTGCGTAATTGAATAAATATTGGCAATACCATGCCTGTCCGGAAAATTAAATACTAATTGCATTCCTTGCCGTCTCAAAAGTCAACTTAGAACAAAATTCCTAAATTGATAGTGAACCTACTCATCCTAGCCATTAAGAGACATAATATCGACGCAGGATGAATTTTGAGAACTTCAGGTAAAATTCTCTTGCACAAGGAAAGCTTGCGTCATGCAGTTTTGATTTTTCGTTCGGAACATAGTTGTATGCAAAGCAATGGATTTATATTTATGCTGGAAAATGTTATGATTCCACCGATCACTAATATGGAACCGCTCACGCCCGTGCGTACTGTGATATTACAGGGAAGCCGTTAATATGGGACTTTTGAGATGCAACACGAAAAGTGTGAATGATCGTTCATGCTCGCTGTGGCCTTCCCTGGATCCAGCGATCGAACATTTTAGATGGGCCACTGCTCTTAACATTTAGAGTAGCTCACTGTTGTTATACTACTGACACCAAAAACATAAAAATATAGGAGTTTATCATTCAAGACTATATCAAAATCTAACTAGAAACCGAGTCAGAAAAGAAATATAAAAAAAAACTGAAATCAATGGTGCTTAAACAATGCTAGGTTTCTAAATTTCATGCGAAGGAAACTTGTAGAAAATAAAATATTTGGTTGTAGAAAATAAAATATTTGCAACTTTGTCTTATAGTTTGACTGATGAATAATAAGTGCTTAGAGCAATGTAAAACTAAACAACTGTTCAGTATCATTTTCCAAAATTTACATATCCGGATTAAGTTCTGACTGAGATGTCAAACCGCCCTGGAGAAATTTACTGCAGAGTAGGAAAATGTGGAAAACGCCCATTAATTTATATCTACATATATACCGGGAATGTTATTTATAAAATCAAACTGAGACAGCTGTTGCTTCACGTAATTTGGATATCGGTGTCCAAAAAGTTTGAAAACCTTTACGTATGGGTAAACCGATTTATGTGATTCAATACACAGGAACGATTCTTATGATACAATTTGTGTCAGACGTACATACACACTTTCTGTAGGCCAATTTAATTGATAATTATCTGCTGTTAGATAAAAAGTACTTTATATTTCTTAGGAGCCCATCATTTCACAATCATTGAATATTTTAAGGCTGTGCTATCCGAAAATTTGTTGCTACCGTCATTACTAAAAACTCTTCGTTTAGTCAAAATATTTTCGAAATATTAATGCCTTTTATTAATATTCAAGAATTATTTGCAATGTAGTAAGGAGCTTTGATTCATGAAGAAAATAATAGAACTCGCATAGTCAAATGTAATTTGTGTATTCAAAGCCGCTAATACAGATCACACGAGATAATCAGATATTTAACATTTTATAGCAGCTGAAGGCAATGACTATACATCTTGCAATTTTGATTTATTCACATTATCCCGCTGACTGTGTTGGAAATCTTCATGCGAACCGATTTTGCATGGGATATATTTTGGCTCAGTAAGTCCAGTTGCAGGACAAATATACGTATTTCCGCTGAGTAGAGCAGAAATTATAGTTTTAATAGAATGCGATTTGTCCTACAGATTTTTAAACTTTTTTCCACGTTACATAACTGCCCTTAAAAAATATACATTCATTTCACGGTACACAGGAATAATTTATTAACTGCTATATTTTATATCATGTCTACTTAGATGTATGAGAAGATGAAATATGAACTCTCAAGTCGTCACGTAATAACTTAAAGAATTTTTAGTTCAGAATCTGAAAAATTAATTTTATTAATTTTGTATCAAGTCTGAATTTGAAGGAATTCGGGTATTGTCTGTCTGCTTAACCTTTTAAACAGGCTTCCAGTTTTAAACGTGTATTTTTAGTGATGCTGATTAGCTTTTTATTTCTACTTTTTTACAAAGTTAATATATTACAAGTCGTATCTAAAGAATCATTACATACAAAATTAATGATATAACACAGCAATCATTAAGCGTAGAATTCTTTTTTTTGATTGGAGGTTTAACGACCACCGTGAGCAACTCAATGGGCTATAGGCAGTCGCCCGTCCCTAATTTAGGGGCACTGGTTCCAGGGAAGGGAGAGAGCCAGTGCCGTAAGACAAACACAACATCCATGCCTGACCGGAATTCGAACCCGGACCTCTTTCGGACGAATGATCAGAGGCCATTGCATAGACCACTGCGCCACCGGGGCGGCTAGAAAAATTGTAATATTTGCACTGAAAGGACATTGTACTTACAGAACCACCTAATAACGTACGCCGAATATTCACATTCACAAGGCAACAATATATCTAGACATACTCTCGCAGGAACCAAAAAAAGTGTAAAATGCATAAATCGCTCATTCTTCATATAATTTTTTGGGCGTCTGCAACAATATATTTATGTCAAAAAGAACATGACATAAATGGATATGTAGTAAAATCCACTGGCGTTCAAAAATTAAGGACGAGACAGTTTTTCGAATGTAACGTCGTGCAGAAGTGCTCCACATCGACTCAAATCATACCAAAAGATCCCCAAGATGTAAGAATATGGGACAAGTGAGCAAAACCGTCCTAACGAGGCACTTTATTGAAAATGTAGCTTCGAGCACAACTGGACGGAATACACAAACGTCCATGTGACAGGCGGCTGCCAAGAAAAATCCAGTCTTTAGTAGGTGATATTATCATCCCTGACTGCGTTGCAGGATTTACAACGTCTGTCCATGCTGAGGACGTGGTTGTCAAGGAGCTGTTGAGGCATCGCGGCCCATTCCTCTTGTAGTGCCAATCGCAGCTGCGGAATCGTTGCTGGCGACTGGTAACGTGCTGCCAAGCATATCTGGAGAAGGTCCCACACGTGTGCAATTGGATTTAGGTCCGGGGACCTTGCGGGCCAATCCATGCGTTGAATATCTTCACTCTTCAACAGCTCTGCGACAGCCACTGCACGTTGAGGTGCACAGTTGTCATCCATGAAGAGGAACTCAGTACCCACAGCACCTCTAAACAAACGCACGTGTGAGGTAAGAGAATCTCGGTACAATAGCGGACTCCAGTGACTGAAACTCTTTGGAAGATGTGGAGGTCAGTACGGCTGATACCGCCCCAAACGAGAACTTCGCCACCTCCAAACCGGTCCCTTTCGATGATATTGGAGGTGTGATTGCGGGTTTCCTGCTCTATCCAGATGTTTATACGTCAAGAATCGCTCGTCAGACTAAATCGGCTCTCATCCGAAAAGAGGGCTCGACCCCATTGCTGATGTGTCCAGTTCTTTTGTTCCTGGCACCACAGAAACTACCGTCTCCAATGAGCAGGCATTAGTGGAACACACCGTACTGGTCGTCGTTCAAATAGACCACCGTTGCGCAGCCTCCTGGCCAGGGTAAAACGTGATAACGGACATCCAGTTGTCTGTTGCATGCGCCTTGCGATTTCTCCCGCTGTCTGCCGTCTGTCTCTTCTCAGCTGTAGGGGAATATACCGGTCGTTCGCCGCAGTGGTTGATCGTGGACGACTACTGCAAAACTCTGGGGCAACTTTTCCTGTCGTTTGAAATGTTCTCCAAGCTCGTGAAACGATGCTGTGAGCAATCCCGAACTCCTCGGCCACACTAGTCACACTTCGACCTTCTTCCAACTTCCCAATGACGCGACCTCGGGTAAAGTATTCGAGATGTCATTTACTGGATATTCTGTTAGCCATATCACATGGTGGCAGCAACTCGTCATCGTTCAAGCAGATGTAGACCGTGCAATACCTTTCACCGAATTGCTGAGCGTAAAACGTCCGTGTGCTTTATACCCTTCCGACCCTCCTCCCCTTCCCTTCTATGTCATGCTGCTTTTATGCGCATGCTCTACCGGACCGTACCCTAGTCTATCTCCTGAGTGGTCTTTCGGTTCGTTCTGCCTGCTCGTTCTGCTGTTATGCTAATTTCTCCTCTTCGTCCTTAATTTGTGCAGACCAGTGCAGATATGACTAACGGATAATCCAGAGCTGCGATACTCCTTTTTAAACATCCTACGAGCGACGTGGAAACTAATTTTTGCTAAATTGAGCAAAAATAATGATTTAACCTTCCAGAATTCACTCGAGAAAAGGAATACATGTTTAGAATTCACTTGAGAGAAGGAATACATGTTTAAGAACCCGTCGGAACTATTGAAAAAATACTACTAAGAACCAGGGGTGTTTCTCTTATCTTCAACATGAAGGTTGTCAATTCAAAACTAAAGACATGCCTCTACAGCCTGCGGAGATTGTTAACTCTTGTTAAGAGCCCGTTGGAAACTGGAGGCTAAATGCTATGTGTAACCATACGTTGAAAATACATCATCCAGAAGAACTGCAAAAGATGACAAAAATAGGCAAAATCATTCCCCTCGGCATTGTTAGATAGTTGCCATCTGTCCAGCAAAGCTATAATCAAGGAACGAAAAAAGACTTTTGTCTAGGACCCGAAGTCATTAACAGTTCTTTGAACCTCGTTGTCTGTCGTGAACAGTTTCCCTGACAGGAAGTGATCCAGGCGATGAAACAGATGATAGTCTGTCGGAGACAAGTCAGGGGAATAGGCAGGATGAAGCACTGATTCATAGCCCAAAGCTATGAAGTGCCAGCATCGTTCATTGTGCGACATGAAGGTCAGCGTTGTGTTGGAGTAGAAGAACACCATGTATGTGGACCAAAGTTGGTGGTTCCTGCTGTAATTTCCGGTACATCTGATGTAATTCAGCCCAATAACGTTCCTGAGGGACGGTTTGGCTTCTTGCCAAGAAACGTCGACGAATTATTCCTGGTGTGGACTACCAGACAAGGAGCATTATCTTCTTGGTATGTAGGGGTGGCTCATGATGGCGCCCAGCAGGCTGTGCTTCGCTTCACATTGTTCAGATCGTTTCCGATTATCATAAAGAACGCACTTCTCGTCGCAGGTGACGATTCGATGCAATAGCGATTCCTGTTTATTCCTGAAAATCAGCGACGTGCAGACTTCCAAACGTCTAGTCTTGTTGGCAGTTGACCAATCACGGGGCAACCACATGTTCAGATTTTTGACCTTACCCAGCGCAGCCAGACGATGAACAATTGCCGTGTGGTGGACACGCACCTCTGCCGCTCTCTCACGATACGATTTTCGGGAGTTCGCTTCAAACACAGGTAACACAACACTGTCAGAAACAACAACAATTCGTTGACCATGTGCTTCGTTTCCAGATCCGTACCTCCGCTTCGAAACTTCACAAACAATCGCCGAATGGTTCGTTCGTTGGCTGCATTCTCCACGAACGCTTTGTTAACGTTTCGAAGCGCAAGTGTTGCATAATGGCCCAGTTTAAATTCATTTAAGAAGATGACTTTCAAATCCGACGTCAGCATGTTTTCGTTTTTAGCCACGTTACGTCGAAATAAACCACGCCTGAACCTTGTTCTTCACTCACGTGCTAGCTAATTATAGTAACTCTGTGACGTAATACCAGCAACACCTGTGGGTGGTTCCATTCGCTGTGGTGAAAGCATATCTCCACTGCTGGTTCGCGCGACATTTCATTCGCACCAATCCAATACTATAAAAAAATGCAAGAACAATTCATGAAGAAAAAGTGATGACGACTGAAGGAGTTAGAACATTTTAAAAATTCTACTATATTGCGTTGTTCAAGGTATTTAGCTGCTCCTACCAAGTATTTTATGTAACTCAGTGTGAATAATTGGATGATATCAGTACTACGCCACATATAAATTAAGATTCCTAACTAAAACCAAAGTCTCGATCCTACAAAGAACTAGTGAAAGACGTTCGAAAATCAATATCTATCTTACCACGTTTTTCATTAATACGTCCCTGCTTCTTCAAAGGAAAATACAAATGATGCTTTCTATTACTGCCCTTTATTATGAGATGTGCGAGAAACTCATTTCATGCGTTGAGTAAAATTAAAAGTTCAACTTTAAAAAGCCGTATTCCCTTCCTGCGCAATTTATTATACAATCATATTCCACATGAGTTTTTAACAAATGCTCGTCCCTAAAGAAAGAGAGGAAGAGTTAATCTATTTATTTCTCCAGTTATTAGTTCAGCACTTATATATATATGTTTAAATGTATTATATTGAATTTGTTATTGTTCACTTCCCCAAGTTTGAAGGCAACGAGGAAATGGAGTGATTGACCCCACACGCGTTTTCGAAAATGGTAAGGAAGAAAATTTTATTTCGTGTCACGATGAATCCATGTATTAAGAATGAAAGACCAAAAAAATGTTCGTAAAATTCGAATCTTCTGCGTTTTTCACGACCGCATGACTCTTTTTAACTAGAATATTTTTCCCGATAGGTATAGCATTTCATTTGGAACACCTTAGAAAAAAGCATCTTTGAATTAGAAATAAGTTGAAATGAAAACAGGTCCTCATCGATATTGTGCTGTGCATGTGCGTTTCGTGTGTTCAGATAATATTTATTAATGCTTTCAGATGAACTTAATGACCCCTGAATAGGAATGAAATACATATACACTGAGTGGCCACTTTATTATGACCACCTGACAGTTTTAAGCAAATGAGCTATGACTGCACGCTGTTTCCGCCAGAGGGAGGGGCTAGTATAAAAAGGGAAAGGTTTATTGTTGCGACAGTAGTAGAAGTTATTTTTGAGTGACGGGATGGGTAAAAACTGCTATTTGACAGACTTCCAACGTAGGATGATTCTAGGAGCTCGGAGCCATGAAGCGAGTATCACCGAAACCGCCGCATTCGTGAAACATTCCGGAGCAGCTGTTGTTAAAGTGTTTAAAGACTGGACTGTCAGCCAAAAAACAGAGTCTCTACGTGCAACGTTTGATCTTCATCGACGAGTGACTGCTCGGGCGGAACGGAGAGTGTCCAGACTGGTATGAGGCAAGAGAAGGACAACAGTGCAGCAAATTACAGACATCTTTAACAAGGATTTGGGATAAAGCAGCCGGAAGCCTGTTCGAACAACTTTGCTGTCTGGAGTTAACACGAGAAGACGTCTCCAGTTCGCACAGAAGCTCAGGGATTGGACAGTCGATAATTGGAAACAAATTGTGTGATCCACTGAATCACGTTTACAGTTGCACCAAGCGATGGCAGAGTGAGAATTTGGCGGAAACAGCACGAAAGCATGGACCCCAAATGCATTGTTACGGCCCCTTCAAGCTGGTGGAGGCAGAGTTATGGTTTCGGGAATGTTTTCATGGCATGCTTTGGGCCCCTTAATTCTTGTTGATCAACGTCTGTCTGGCACATCATATCTAAACATCGTTGCAGACCAAGTGCATCCTGTCATGTGGATGGTTTATCCCAATGGTGATGGCTACTTTCAACAAGATAATGCGTCCTGCCATAGTGCTCGTATTGTACAGGATTGGTTTCAGGAACATTCCGGTGAGTTTACTTTGCTTTGGTTCCCCAACAATCTCCAGATCTCAATCCTATTGATAATTTCTGGGATGAAGTTGAACGAGCCATCAGACAGCTGGATCCACAACCCTGCGTCTCACACTCCTGGAAAGTGCTATTCATCAAGCATGGTCTCAGATTCCACAAACCCCCTATCAACATCTCGTGGAGTCCATGTCACGAAGAATCGACGCAGTATTAAAGGCCAAAGGTGGCGCAACAAAGTACTGAGGGGATGGTCCTAAAAAAGTGGCCACTCAGTGTATACTAGTTGAATTCCAGGTATGACTACAACTATTTCTATAATTTCAGTCGTATATACACTGAAGAGCAATAGAATTATGGATACCTGTCGAGTAACGTGTAGCACCACCTTTCGACCTGATGACGGCGGCGATTCCTCTCGACATGGACTCGACAAGACACCGTAAGCGTTGGGAAGCTATACGGATCCACGACCCCTGAACAAGCACCCACAGTTCACGAAGATTTGATGGATGGGGGTCAGAGCGTCGAACATCTCTCTCGATGGCATCCCAGATGTGCTCGATGGGATTGAGGCCAATTGACCTATCTGGCCAAGGAAGCGGGGTCACATCGGTGGAGTGTTCATCCAATCATTCGGATAAAATTCAGGAGCGATGGCACGGTGCATTATCTTGTTGCAGAATGAGATCCCCAGTGGGATGTTGAAGACGCACAAGCGGGAGCAAATTGTCGTCCAGGATATCCCGATAACGTTGACTTGTGAGGGACGATGTCACACACACCAGGGGTCCCATTTCAGTCTACGTACACTGTCCCTAGACGAGAATACTACCCACACCACCTTGAAGAGTACTCACAGGATAAACAAATCTTCCCTACGGGAACTCTTCAGGTGTTATGGAATTCCAGAAAATATAATAAGAATAATTGAAGTAATGTACGAAAATTTTGAAATTAAAGTAATACAAGGAAATACCATCGCATAATCTTTCGAAACAAAGGCAAGAGTAAGGCATTTGCGAAAGTAATATCTTGAATCCAAAATTCTGTAATAGAGTAGTGAAATTTTATTTTGAGCTGAATTAGTTGTAACACATTATTGCTCCAAATTCCCTTAATTGTAAAATAGGTAATTTTTTGTCGAGTTTCTGCTGAATATTTTATTTCAGTCAGCTCAAACGTATAAAGTCTATTGTCAGAAGAATGTTCACACAACATAAATGATTTAATTCAGTAAATTGTTAAAAGAACTAAGTACATATATAAATTCTGCTCTTTGCTGTCTAGGTAAGTTTAGCACTAAGCGTTTATTAAATCTCTAGTTTGCTCTAAGTGCTAACGATATACCATTAAAATAAGAAACTTCAAATGTTACAGAATTTTGTTTGGGCTACAGCCACAGCGAGAAACACCGTTCGATAGATCAGCAAGTAGCAAAATCAACACAGTCTCGTAGCCGTTTATAAGCACAACAAACAGACGAATCATGTACTGATATTTTAGATTCAGAAAAAGAATTTCGAGTCATTACTAGGGATTGTCGCATCTTTAAGCCAATGCGGGTAATTCAGATTCATACAATACTGGAATAGGATATAACAATTATTTCAAGTTTAAAAAAAGTGACTGAAATGATTTAATGTTATCAAAGTATTTTTAAAGGCAATAAAATAATTTCGCTTCTATTCGGTGTCCTTATTGGAGACTTAATCATAACTGAGTACATATTGTGTATTCCATATCATTTCCAGGGCTGTATTTCTGACAAAATACGTCTTGTATGATAAGTAAAATGTAAAGCTCGCTTTAATATCTCAGGTCTTTCTTGGTGTTCCTTTTTCAACACGATTTTAAGATTCTAGGTAGATACCAGAGACTGAATCATTAGAGCACATATTGTGTGTTCCATATCACTTAAAGGTCTATACTTCAGATCAAACACACTCATTGTCACAAAATCCGCATGCCAAGAAGGAAGTGTCGGATGAAATGAGATTTTAGAAGCGAGATGGTACATGTAAAGGACGGAAATGATTACAGTATCAGAGCAGCAGGACGACTTCTCCCGGACCTACGAACGGACCTCCTCGTGCACGCATACATGCGATGGTTTTGTCCATCATGTAGCCAAAGAGACGCCGTACGTTATCCTGGAACAAAGTGGCCTACAATTCTTACAACTGACGCTGAAATCATCAGGAACACTGGGGCATGGAGAACGTGGACGTCCCAGATGGTCCCACACATGCTCGATGGGCGAAAGATCAGCTGATCTGGCAAGACACGGAAGCATGCAATCTGAAGAACCCGAGCCGTGTGCGGACAGGCTTTAACTTCGGAAATGGTTCCGTGCCTCCCCGCCAGGAAAGGCAGCACATGGAGCCGCACAGGATCTCATGTACGTAGAGCTGGGATGTCAACGACCCTCGGATCACTGCGAAAGAAGTCTGGCTGTCATACACGATGGCTCTCCCGACAACCGTGCCTGCAGTTTGGGATATGCGCCGCTGTATATTGCGGTTAGGATTGTAGCTCTCACCTGCATTCCTCCACACTGTGACAAGGTGGTCGTCCGTTCCAATACAGAAGCTAGATTCGTCACTGTACACTATACGTCACCAGTTCGTAGCTTTCCATGTTGCTCGCTGCTACCACTACTGCAATTGAGGCCGACGTTCATCGGGTGTTAATGGCAGAAAACCTAAGGGCCGTCGAGAATGCAGATTCGCCTCTGCCAGGTATCTGGAAGTGGTTATGCCGGACACAGGAGTCCCTTGAACAGCCGCCACATGTCTCTGGATATTGGACAAGTGCGTCGTTGCACCTGTGCCTGCCGCTCTTACGATCCCACGGTCCTCTGTGCTAGTGCTGTGTCTGGGTCGTCCAGAGTCAGTCCGCCGTGTCTGGGTGCCTTCTCGTATCTATTGTTCCCAACCCGATTGCACTGTATTGTGCGAGCGGTCCACATAGTGGTTGATTCGGCTCGCCGGCCACCATGTCTCTCTCATCCCAACGATACGGCCAAGTTCAAACTCCGTTAGATGCCGGTAGGAACATCCACGGCGGCTCCTAGGCGTGTCTATCGCTCAGTGATCTCACCTGACTTCTACCTTGCACTTAGGCACGAACGTGGATTCCCCTACGCGGCACCTTATAAGCCCCGATGACTGCACTTGCAGCGCCGGCCTTGGACGCGCAAGCATGAGGAATCTCACGAAATTTGATCATTTACAAGTCAGTCCTTCCCGTAGCTGTTCGCCGAGTTCCCTTTTAATCTAACGGATTTTTTTGGTGCGCGGATTTTTATGACAATTGGTGTACCTCTTGTATTATTAGTAATGTGTCCTATAAAGCTGGCTTTATTATCTCAGGTCCTTCCTGGTGTTCTATTTTTATGACTTAACGTACATATTAGAGACTAAATCATAAAACATTTACATTATTTCATGAACACACTAACAATGCCTGACCGCAAAGCGAAACTCCGAGATTTCTTACACGCACGCACACACACACACACACACACAAAGGATGTGTGTTCACCCTATGGCCAAAAAGTTTATCTGACGAAATGTAAGCCAACTAACACCTGTATATGATGATGAATAATGTGCAAAGCTTAGCTGCACAAATACAGGAAGTTCACTAGATAAATGTTTAACTGAACTTTTAATTACTGTTTGTACATCAAACGTCTGCATTTACAGAGATATTGGCACATAGTTCGAGCTTCACTGACATCCATCATACGACGTACACATAACCTTCTGTACTTCATAACCATTTCCTCATGCAGAGACTCCTGAATCTGGCCATCCCACGATTTCCTTGGTCATTGTCTACCTTTATTTCCCGCCACTTGGGTGGAAAAAAAAATTGTAACATCTGATCACCCATTCTTTCAGCACGGTCAAACCACCTAACAATATTAGTTTCCAACTTACTGACCAGTGATTTATAGGAGGTGATGCATAATTGCATGAAGCTACCAATATTTTAGTTGCACGGATAGAAACTGGGATATCTTCCCGATGTTTATATCAGTACTGTTGGCTAGTGAAAATGACGAGTAGTATAGCATCAGAAGAGTGTCTTAAGGTAAGAAAAGAGTACAAATTCAAAACATTCGTTCGTTATTTAATAAATTATGAGAAAAACAGGTGATTTCTTGCATAAGTACTAGAGCGTAATAAAAAAGATTATTCAACTAGTTTTAATACGCTGAGTAGTTACAACTGGCAAATTATATTTTGTATCTTTAAATTGGTATTCACTAATCAATTCATTTGCAGTTTAATACCTAGAAAGGCTTTTTTAGCATTGTTTTGAATTCACTTTGATTAACATTTAAATTCCAGTTCATAGCTTTTCCCCATTCCTTTGACTTTCACTTTCAATGTCAACTTGATCGACCGACGGACTCTAAAAAAAATTTAAGTGGTTAAGTATTTCAGTAAGTCATTCAATTGACATTTTATACTGAATAACTGTGGTTTATGCCGTAATAATATCCCTGTTTCCAGACTGCTTAAAGTATTGGCATAGAGCAAAAGTGAGTTGCTTCGTATGTTTTCCCGGATGTACGAAGTTTCGATGAATTGCAAACTGAGGGAAACCCCAAAGTTATGGTTTTTGAGCAAGAAACTGTTAGAACTTTATGGAATCTAAGTCTAAATGGCGCAGTGATTGACCTGGTGAATGAGTTTGTGTATTTGGAAGCATGTTTGGCAGATAGAATAAATTGGATGGTGAAATTAGTAGGTGAGTGGGTTCTTCGTTTAAAGTCATAAATGATTTCGGAGGTTTTTACAGGAATAATGGCTTCTGAAGATTGTCGCATGGCTCTGTATGAAATTGTAATTGTTCCTACTCGGATGTATGGCAGTGAAACCTTGGTACTACAGAAGGTACATAGAGTCGTTCGTGTGCTGGACAAAGGCGTTCTGATAGAGTCGTTCGTGTGCTGGCAAGACACGTTCTGATCGTGGGAGGCATCCTTATGTGTTGCAGTTGTGTAATGTGAAGCAAAAGGTTGTTAGCTATCCAATATGCTTCGGTGGTTTGGACATGTTGAAAGAATGAGTGATGAGTTGCTTACTAACAAAATTCTTTTAACCCAAGTGGCAGGAAGGAAAGTCAAAGGAGGGCCAAGAAAGTTATGGAAGGGTCAGATTCAGGAGTGTCTACATGAGAAAAAGATTATGAGTATTTAGTATAAAAGGTCTTGTGTACGTCGTGTAACAGATGTCAGTAAATCCCGAGTTGTGTGTCAAGATTGTTGTAAATGGAGAATATTGAACCGCAGGAGCAAGTAAATAATCAGTTAAAAAAGTTTCTGGTTGTTTGTATATCTTTCTGGAGCTAACGTCTGAATCTCAGAAAACAGCTAAGTGACATGTATGTATGTATGTATGTATGTATGTATGTATGTATGTATGTATGTACAAGTCGAGAACGTTAGGAATCGTAGCAGAGAAATTCAAATTCACAGTAATGAACCAGTACCCTCTTCAATTCTCTTCCTTATAGTACTTCAAGTGTTCTTTATGAACGGGTTCTCTGCCAGTCTAAATTTGAAGAATAACGCCCACATACTGCGCATTCCTTCGTCAAAATACCAAAATTTATGAAACTCAAACATGTAAGCTCAAATTCGCCATTCCCTATGAATTATGTTTACCGATGGATTATGATTATGTCCATATAATGTTAACAGATGGATTATGATTTATATGAAGAAGCAGTTTTCCCAGTGGGATTTTCGTCAATGTGGACAACGGAGAATTGCAAGGCACGTACGGAAATTTATCAGCATGAGGAACAATATTAGACAGCATAGCGTGCCCTTCGCTATTAATGTCACGAGATGTAGACAGATACTTTAAATTATCAGTTTTCAAAGCTGAAAATGCTGTCTCGAACAGGCATATAATGAAGAAATGAAGTAAAATATCAAAATCCTTATTAACGATTTCCATGAACTGACGTTTATAAAGAAATTTCACAAACTGTATTAAGAAGCCTGTCATTGAATATTGCCAGCCATATTTGTCGAGAACTTTCATTAAATTTTATTCTTCAGGTGCTTTGAAATCTAAGATTAAGTCAAAATATTATGACTACACAAGTACTCCGAATTTCTTGGTGTAGAAGAGAAAATCGGTTTCCAAGCTTTCGCACATCAACCAGATAGCTTTTTAAAAAAAGGCAAACAGTTTGCTGTATATCTTCCTTGAAAAAGCTATCTTGTTGATGTGCGAAAGCTCCGAAACTGATTTTCTATTCTACACCAAGATCTTTGGATTAGTAGTATAGTTATACTATTTTGAGTATATTTGGCGCACAGTTCCTGTGTATTTGTTTCTAAGATTAAGTTTAATAAACATGCATCTAAATATCTCAATAGTATCACTACTTATTTCTTTCCATTTTTCTAAGTAGAAAAAATTCATATTCCTCACAATCTCGAAGACTCGGTCGATGTTCTAGGATGTATTATCTTTCAGCTAATTCGTTTTGTTTTCACCTTAGCTGAAACATCCATTAAGGCCGTAAAATTTACAAATTATCATTATTATTGCTTCTAAAAAAGCACGATTCCTTTTTTTAAATAATGTTTATAGTTCCAATATAAAAAAAGTAATTTTACCCCAGTGTTCCTGAATATAAGTTTTTATCGAATTCAAAATGCCTTCTAATCATGTCGGACAATATATTAAATACTCTCTGAGCACGCCTTTTGTTTCTAATTCAGAAAATATTTAAAGCTTGTCCATTTTGAAGTTCAGAAAATAGGAAAAATCACATACATATGGTGTTGAACTTAATTCTCGGCCCCTATCCGCAATCGATCACGGAACGTCGGCAAATGCAAATAGCAGTGTGCGATAATGACTGATTACAGAGACATCCAACAGCTTTCCAAGCAACCATAACCTCTCATAGCTTTAGTGACAGAAGGGACGAAAGTTGACGGTGAAAGCGATGTCATTCGAGAAGCAACATTTGAGGCACTGCCTCCTGTTCGCGTTTAAGCTGCGCAAATTTGCCGCTGAAGCCGAGCAAATGATCTGTGCTGCTTTGAGTAAGGCTGCTGTATCCTACAGTACGTGTAAGAAGTGGTTCCATCTATTTAAGCAGGGAGATTTCGATCTCCGTGATGCATAACGTCCGGGATGGCCACAAAAACTTGACGATGAGGAACTGGAACAACTGTTGGACGCGGATCCTTGTCGCACACAGTCACGGCTCGCACAGGAACTCGGACTAACACGGCAAGCCATTGCAAAGCGCCTACACTGGTTCTCTCCCTTAACTGTAACCAGTGACTCTAAATTAGAGTCGGGCGACTGCTTATAGCCCATTGAGTTGCTCACGGTGGTTGTTAAACCTCCAACCAATCCAACCCAAAAAAAGCGCCTGCACGAGCTTGGATGGATTCACAAGGAGGGCGGTTGGGTGCCCCATCAACTAACAGCTGCGAACACGTCTAAGCGCTACGATCTTGCTGTGTCCTTGCTCTCCAGATTGAAACAGAAGGATTTCCTCCAAAAGATTTTGACCTGTGATGAAAAGTGAATCATCTACGATAATCCTAAGCGGCGCTAATCGTGGGTTTATCCAGTTGAGCCTACCACCAGCACCGCCAAAACAAATACCCACGACAGGAAATTGTTCGTGTGTGTATGCTGTGATTAGCGCTGTGTCGTACACAATGAGCTGCTCAAACCTGGTTAAATGGTCAATGCTGAGCGTTATTGTCAGCAACCCATTCGCCTCAGTGACGCACTGCAGGCGAAAAGGCCATTCACCGGAAAGGGCAGAAAGTCGGTCCTGTTGCTTCAGGATACCGCGCGTCCTAACACCGCGATAACTACTGTAAACACGATCACTGACCTGGGTTGGGAGATTAGGTTCAGCGCGGCGTATTCTCCTGACTTAGCCCCTCCGGATTATCACCTCTTTCGCTCCATGCAACATCACCTAAGTGATACGCACTTCACTTCTGTAGAGGAGGTTCACACAAGTATTGATAACTTTCTCAACTAGAAACAGTCCTCTTTTTTCCGCAGTGGCATTCGGCAGCTCCTGACCGATGACGCAAATGTATCCAACACGACGGGGATTATTTTCTTGATTAGGTACGTACTCGATTTGATATAATTTGCTGTCAACGTGACGTGCATGTGACCGAGAATTATGTTGTACACCTTTATGACCCTTATTTCCTGAATTTAATTTGAAAATTAACGTCGCCTATTTAAAATAATGTATATGAGTGAAGAGCACAGATTGGGATCGCAACTGAAACATTTGTTATCAATTATTTTTCAACCTGTCATAGAATCAAACTTTGATATTTTCTTTCAGTATTTAGTTGGAATAAAAATGTTTTTTTCAATGATCAAATTTATATCTTTTCTGTGGAGCTTGGTTTTTTTAAATGCAGCCTTAAATGGCTTAGTCCTTCGAAGAGAAAAATACACCTACTATGTTTGCGCAGTTTTGTTTAAGTGTTCACCAGGCAATAGGAAAACAAACGTTACAGGCAGTTGACCGAGTTATTGAAAAGAAGCTAACTTCGGTTATGACGCTCGTATGCCTCAAAATAGGAGTGTTGCTATCACTGTTCTCTTGTATAAGAAACAAGGTACTCAGACAGAATTTAAGAACTGCCATGTTTCCAGTTTGCTGAGTGTGCTATTAAAAGCGTTTGGATAGGTTATTATCAATAAAGTACGATATCTTGCATCAGAGAAGGTGTGAGATGTACGGAATTGATTTATTTCTGCAGTTATCAAAAGTTTTGCGTATCGCATTATGACCAAAATGTACCTGTCTACCGATAAGATCGATTTCGCTGCCTTTAGATATTTAGAAAAATATTTTTGGCAGAGTAAACTGAATACCTCATGAGAGAGACCTGAAAAATATTTCATTTCATTTTTTGTTTCATTTTAGGTATCGCATACAAATTACATAGATTAAGTGAAAATGATTGTAGAGCCGAAAAGCAACATCAGGGGAGAAAAGAGGGAAAAGGCCAGATAGGCCTAACTAATCCTTTTCTCCCAAAACAATAATCCTGTAAACAAGGATCAAGTCAAGCAGACATACTAGTAATTGACAGACGTGAGAGACTATCATCATTACAATTTCAAATTAGCTGCCTAAACTGCTCTATCCAATATCATTTTATTTATATTAACGACGTACATAAAAAAATTACCACTTAAGGTTTTACCAGATTGGTAAAAAGTTCGAATAGTTATGTTCAGCATTAGGATTACCATTAATGTCAAACATTAATCTGTTTAGTGTTTCAACAGTTACAATCATTATAATTGATATATAATTTGAAATTTAGGAAACTTGTAAGCACACAGACTGGTCCAGTTTATTTACCAAGCAGCTGCTGCCTATGCAAATAAAGGAATAGAAAATCACAATGAGACTGAAGGTAATAAATATTGTTAAAGTTTTTTTAAATAAACAAATATTATAAAGATTGGTCCGGCATAATTTATATGTGCTTTGGAACGTTCTGTTTGGGGAAATAAAGGCATTATTTTAGCTTTGTTTCTAGTAGAACGTTGACAGAAATTAAATCCCCATGAAGATTATTTTTTATTCTCTTAAACATTAATATTCCTAAGTTATAATTATATAATTGTTCAATACTTTGGAGAAAAAATAATTAGAATGTAAGCCTAACCCGGTTGTGAAATGTCTTGATAAACTGTTTTGAACGTTAAACTCAAGAAGTCTAATGAATTTATTTTGAAATCGTTGTAAATTATTATATTTAGAGGTTTTCCCCAGGTGAGAATACAGTAATTCAGGTGAGTTTGAACTAAAACAGAATGCAATTGCAGCATCAATTTGGGAGATAGATAGTTCATAAATTTGTCTTTAACACCAATGTTTCGTGAAGTTTTACTGGTTAGAGCTTCATTCTGTTTGTTTCATTTAAGATTGCATTGAATTATTATCCCAAGTTAGGTATGAGATTGAACGATTTCTATAGGAATATTATTCAGCAAGATTTCGGTCGGTGTAAATGTGGGAGTTAAATCATAAGAAAATATCATTAATTTAGTTTTATGTGTATTAATAGCTAAGTGTTAACAGTTGACCAATGAATTAAGTAGTAAAAACCATTTTCCAATTTATCAATTAATTTATGTAAATAATCTCCAAATAAAAGCAAAGTAGCATCATCGGCATATAATATTATGTCATCATTAGGTGTAATAGTGAATATATCATTAATGTACAAATTGAAAAGCAACGGGGCCAACACTAAGCACTGATGCTCTCCAGAAGTGGCACATTTTATATCCGATTTAAAGTAATCAAGCTCAACAAATTGTTGTCTGCCAGATGAAAACCTTTTAAAAAAATTAAGCATTGTACCTGTAATTCCGATTGTATATGATTTAGTTAATAACAAACCATGGGTTATAGTATCAAATGCTTTTGAGAGGTCCAAAAACTATCCCAAAGAAAATTTATTATGCGTTAAGTTAGTTTGGATTTATTTTTTAGCTTAAGCAGGGCAATTTCTGTTGAACAGTTTGACAAAAACCCTTGCTTTATGGCTCGGTGCACTATCCTGCTGGTACCAACAAGGCTAAGTTCCATTGTATTACCACAGAGTTGGTAGGGCATAATTTTTCAGAATATCGAGGGAGACGTGCTCGTTAACAGGTTTGTCTACCATAAACAATGGGCTGGGACCATACCACGAAAAACACGTCCACACGCAGTACACTACCAGCTCCAAACTTGACCGTTGGAACAGTGCACTGTGGTAAACAGCGTTCCGGCGGCTGCCACCATACCCACACACGGCCATTAGAATTATGGATCGTGTATCTAGATTCATCATTCCATGGGACCCGTTTCCGTTGATCTATGGTCCACGATAAATGTTCTTTACACCATGCCAAACGAAGAGTAGCATTCCGAGTTAATATGAAAGGCTTATGAGCAGCAGCACGACCACGGTATTCCATGGAATGAAGTTCTCTGCTAACGGTACGGGTACCTACCGAATTTCTATGATTGTTATTCACTTGTACAATGTACATTTAAGTCTTGTGCAGTACTCCGTCGATAAGCTGTAACGACCCTCCTCACACTTAGACGTCCTCTGTCACTGATTTTCTTTGATCTGCTGGTACTTTTTGTTGCTTTAGACACGCCATGGGTCTTCCGATTACTCAGTACATTCAAAACAGTTGACTTGAGTATGTTTTAATGCCTCTCGGTTTCTCTTATGGACAACCTACTAATATAACACCCAACAAGATTTACTTTTTCTAAGACAGTTCTCTCTCGCCGCTAAATTTTCACTCAACCTCGTAGTTCGATATGATCTCAGTCGGCTGCAGGCTTGTTTTTATACCGGTTGCAGCTGTACCGAACTCCTTAACAATGCAGCGGATCCGTTCATTTTCTCTTGAGGGGGTGTCCGGTGACTTTTGTCAAAACAGTGTATATTATATTTAAATTATTACATTATATTAAATATTATATTTCAGCAGAGTTTATAGAAAAATTAATAAACACAGCAATACTGTTTCAAGGATATATGTGAATATCCCGAGTGAACCTTCTCTTTTGAGTTTCCAAAATTCCCAAAGGTAACTTTATTATTGGTGCCGTTTAATGGAGATTAACGTATTATACAGATAGGGGAGTGCCAGTGCTTTAGGAAAAAAATACAGTGATCCGCCAGCGCTTTAGGCCTTTTCCAAGACTGGGATCCGGGCAAAATACGAATGACCAGCCAGTAACGAACTCTGAACACAGCCACGAAGTGGCCTTGTGTTTAGAGTTGCGTGGCCGTGTGTTCAGAGTTGGTTACAAAAAATTCTGTCAAATAGCATCATAACGTATCTTAATGTTCCTTAAAGATCGTTTCATTTCTGTAGAATTTCTTTCAACTTTTTACTTTTGAACTCAGAACTTTCCCGTTGCATACCGTTTCACATGTGAAAATATGTAATATCCAAATGGTAGCGATGGAATCCTGGTTACTTCTCCATTCAGCAGCTTATATAACACGTCAATAATTTCATTTACCTGAACGTCAGATTTCAAGTGAATTGCAAAGCTAAATCGAGATCGAATCTGTATCGCTGACGCCATACCGTACAAAAGCTTGGACGTAAAAAAGATCACCAATCAATTCTGTAAGAAGTGAAACTCAGAAATTAGAGTTTTGTAATTCCTCCCTGCATTTGGAACTATATAACTTCAAACATTCTAAATGTGTGTCTTCATGATGCCGGAAAGAAACACTGAAAACACAGTTTTGATCCAATTCTCCAAATTCTTGAAGTATAAATACCGGATAATTGGTTTAGTCTTCAACAAAAATATATTTCGTTTATTAGAACTGCAGTGAAGTCAATTCGTTTTCGTTTTTGTCATAGGTTTCTTGTACAGTTTTTTGTCTGTCATATACGGTCGAGTTACACTATTGTGACCACCAGTTAATATCCGAAGCAGTCGCCGTGCGCAGCGCGGACAGCAGCTGGACGGGCTGGGAGTGACCCAGTAAGGTGCTGGAAGGCGTGCACAGGTATGTGGAGCCATATTGACAGTAGTACTCCTGACAGGTGCTGGAGGGTGCGTGGTGGTGGATCCACAGAGCAAACAACACGATCGAGATGGTCCCATAGGTACTCGATTGGTTTTAAGGCTGGTAAATTACGGTGCAAGGACGTATTTTGAAGTCTTCGTCGTGCTCGTCCGACCACTCTCAGACACTTCTAGCTGGGTGACACGTCACATTTTGGTGCTGGAAGATCCCATCTGCCCCAGCGAAGAATATCAGCATGTATGTGTGTTTGTGGTCTACAAAGATGGATTCATAACAAATTCGGTCCATAGTTCTCTCCACAGGTATGGGTGGACACATAGATGGCCACGAAAACATTCCCCAGACCTTAACGCTGCCTCCACCAGCTTGTGTTCTTTCAGCAAAGATTGAAGAGTGTTTGTTTTCCGATGTTTATCGCCTTAAACGCCAACGTCTATTCGTTCGATGAAAAAGAAAACGGGACTCATCGGAGAAGGCAATCCTTTGCCAACCAGCGGAGGTCAAATCCCGATACTGTCGTGCAAACGTAAGCCTTTTCTGCCGATGCAGCTTTGTTAGCGTGGGTGAAGTGACCACCCTTCTGCATCGCAGCCTCATACGCAGCAGGGTTCTCTGAGCTATGGTTTTAGTTCCAATTCCTGTAGTCCCTTCGTTCATTCGGCCATAGAGTTGCTCCACTGTAGCGTGTCGATCGGCACTCACGCACCTTCAAAGCCGAAGTTCACTTCTGACATCAATGGCACGTGGTGTTCCGCAGTTTCCACATCGCTTATTCGCCATGGTGTCATTTCTCCTATCAAAGAACACTTTGATCACAAGAGCACGCGAACAGTTCACAAAATGCGCTATTTCATTTGCCCGAAAGCTGATAATCATCCCTTTTGGAAAATCTGATAAAATGCTATTCGTATCCACGGGAGCAACGAATGATATGTTTTCAGATAGCCTACAGAACATCTTAGATACCCTCCAAGCCAGCTCACGACACATGTCTTATTTCAGTGGCTACGCGCTGTTGACGTCAAAAGTAGGAGGTATTCAAAATAATGTGACTTGACTGTGTAATTCCGAAATGTAAGTGTATGAAAAGTGCACAGGTGTGACCGATAATGACTGAAACCTGCGAACTGCGTAATTAACTGGTTTAATTTAGTTAAGTTTCTCTACGAAGAACATAAACTTGCCTTAGTTAGGTCAACACGTAAAAGCAAATTTCACGATCTGTGTAACCAGGAACAAAATGTTACAGAATTTTTATATAGGTATATGTGTATCTTCATGTTCAGAAATGAAGTTTTATGAAATCTATATGCTTATTCGTAAGCGCTGTAATATTTTTATGATTTTACCAAAGTGAAAATCACTTATCTCCACAAGCCTATCATATCTTCCTTCAAAATAATGAAATATTTCTTTTAAATTTCTGTTTGGAAATTTATTCAGTGTTTATAACGCTGCCTCGCTAGGTGAGCATAAGGCTACTTGTATATTTTTGTCATTTTTCTTGACACGTTTCATTATCTAATGGATGAAAATATTGTATCAGTAATTTATTTGGAAAAAGTGATATATTAATTAAAGGGAAATGCGTTCTTTACTAATTCATCCAACATTACTTTTGGAAGAGTGATATTTCGCTCACTGGAAATTCATATTTAATGTACATGAAGTACAGATGATGGGTGGCGGCAGAGGAAATTCAAAATCAAAGTAAAAGTGTCAGGGTTTTATTGAGCAAAAATTTTGAATTAATAGCAAATAATTAGGCAAATCGTGCTTTATATTTTCAATTGCCTAATAAACGAGAAAGCAAGGTGAAAGAGGTAAAACATCAAGACTACCCAGGATGTGACAAGAACCCCCTCTGATGCTAATAAATCTTGAAACGTAGTGTGCAAACGAAATATATACACTGGCGGAAAATGAAAAAAGAAAACCCAGAAGGAATTGGCGGACGATCATGAAATTTACGTATGATAATGGGGTCGAGTTTACGTAGGTGTGATGTTAATTTCGGGACCAACCGGTGAGCGCTTACGCCACAGCACGGCATAATATGCAAATTATTGTTGGTGGTATTTAAGGAGTACGGCGAAGTGAATGTAATCAGTCGTCGGCGAACGGACACGGTCGAAGACCCTGAAGAAGCTGCAGTGCCTGTACATGGAATACGTGTACGATTTCAGCAGTTGTCGGACTTTGAGCGAGGTCGTCTAGTCGGACTCCGCTAGGCCGGGTGGTCGTATTGTCGTATTGCGGAGAGAATTGGACGGGAAGTATCGGTGGTGGTACGATGGTGGCGTAGATGATCCGAGAAACATTCCCACACGAGAAGACGTGGAACCGGAAGCCACAGACGGACTGATGAGCCGACCGATCGACGCATAAGAACAGCGGCGTTGTCAAGCAGAACATCCACTGCGACGCAAATCCGAGCTCTCGTTGCATATGAGGTGACTGTGCAAACAATCCGCAACCGTCTACTGGATGCAGGACTACGTGCACGTGTGCCACTGGCATGTGTACCTCTGACTCTAGCCCACCGTCAGGAACAGCTGCAGTAATGTCGCCAACGTCTGCACTGGAGAACGAAATGACGGTCTGTCGTGTTCAGCGATGAAAGCAGATACTGCTTGGGAGACTCCGATGGCCGTATGCGTGCTCGCAGACGCACAGGGCAGCGTCTCAACCCTTATTGTATCCGCCAGCGGCACACAGGGCCTACACCTGGTCTCCTGGTGTGGGGAGCGATCAGCTATCGCTCCCGTACACAACTTGTGTTTGTACCGGGTACGTTAAACAGCACCTCCTACGTCAACAACATCATTCAGCCCGTTGTTGTGCCATTTGTAAGGTCGGTCCATCGTGGTGTTTTCCAGCAAGATAACGCTCGCCCACACCCGGCACGTGCAACGCAACATGCACTTCAGGGTGTGAGACAACTTCCATGGCCTGCACGTTCAACAGATTTGTCCCCCATTGAGCACGTGTGGGATTTTATGGGACAACGACTTATCCGGTCTCCACGGCCAGCCACGACCATCCCCGATTTACGCGTCCAGGTTGAGGATGCTTGGAACTCAATACCCCAAACTTACATCCAACATCTGTACGACAGACTCCATGCCAGAATTGCACAGTGTGACGCAGTTCATGGCGGCTCAACCTCGTAATAACCATGTTACATGGAAATGTTATTTTTCAGTTTACCAGCAAATACAGCTGTATTTTGCCATAATGTTTTGATCACGTTATCTTCTGTATTCCGTTATTATGCTGTATAAATTTCGTTGGTATCAGACGTCTCCTTCTTGGTGTTCTTATTTCACTTTCCACCAGTGTGTTTCGTTGATGGTATGCTAACAGGAAGACAAAAACACAAATATTGTCCTCTTAAATTGAAAATACGGTGGATCTAACGGAGCTATCTGACTCCTGGTGCTGAAACTTGGCGAATACCAAAGAGATTCGTGGACCAAAGTGAGTCCAGGTAGTTTTACATCAGCTTTAAGGTATCTTTTATCTTCAAACTAGAAAACTCCGAAAAAATTACCATACCTAACATATTAATAAACTTGAGTTAATTGCAACATAAAAGTATTAAATAAGCAAATAATTTTTAATGATGAAAATTCGATATCCTTCAGAAAATAAATCTGAATATCCGGTGATATTAATGATATTCCTCTGACATAGTCCAAACTAAAGAGATTGTACTTGATTCGTCTTATATAGCAAATAAGAAGCAAGAATATATGTCATATTTTAGATTTGAGGGAATAAAAATAGAAGCTATTTTGAAAGTTAGCAACAAAATTTAAAACTCGATGTCAGGCCATAAAATAATTTACCCTTAATCATAAATAAAATAGTGTATGAATAACTCAGATATTGGACGTAGATTGGATCAACTCGAAGAGAAAGCTAATGTAAAAGAGGAAATTAACACGAGCGCTGATCCAATCACAGCCCTGAATTTGTGCATGTTCTTGTGTTAATAGTACAGATGAGTCAGTGAGACTTGAATGTACAGAAATGTTCATTAGATGGAAAATACATAATTGATATCAAAGAACACCCTCCAAAACAGTAGGAACGAGAAGGTTAGGCTTCAGTTTAACGAAAAAACACTTCACGTTTAATATAGATTTTGTTGTCTCGAACGCTCATTTCAGTGATAATAATTTGCGCACTGTTTATTTCTTCCAATGTCTAGAAGAAACTCCTGATGTGGATTCTAACAAATTAACTGTGACATGAAACGTTTCATGATACTAGAAAAACAAAAATTAAAATTTCGTGCACAACATGCATAGGATGTTTTTCCCAATTGAACGACCTGCTAAAGAATGGCTTATTAGTACTCCAGGGATTTATTGAAGGAAGAAAACTGACGGTAATGAATCTTCTTTGAAGATACAGCTTTTTACGCAATGGAACATTGTTTCATTGGAGGCCGTCCGCTACTTGATAAAGATGTTAAATACGTCAAAATGTCCTTGATTGATAATAACTGTCTTTATATTCTCAGTAAAACATTACACTTCATGGCTAAATGTTTCATTTAGCCTTCACAAAAGCAATTGCCACAATTAATGAGTTTGAGGAAATGTTAATACGCTGCATTGCTTTTCACAGCTGTTAAATTTCTTTGGGTGAGGGTAAAAGACGAAGATGAAAAATTCTACTGTCTGTAAGGAAATGTTCGTCCATAATATTGGATGTGTGCATAAGGTCTACCAGTTTTGGAAGTCTAAAAATAAAGGATTAGAACACGACAAATAACGTACCTTGGATTTCACATAATTGCCATCATTATGTATGACCTCTTGCCATCGGTCTATAAATGAATCCCACGCCGGTAAAACTCCTGTGGTTTAGAGTGAAAAAAAATCATGTAATGCCGTTTTCACATCTTCCACACCATAGAAGGTTTGGAGAGCGAAGGCGTTCTGTAAAAATGGAAACCGCTGGTAGTTTGTAGCTACCAGGTCAGGGGAATACTCTGAGTGAGGTAACACTTCCCAACCAAAGTCGAGTAATTTTTGCAGAGTGATTAAATCAGCATGAGGTCAGGCGTTACCATGATGAAGGATCACGCATTTGCGATTGACAAGTTCTGGTCGATTCGATGTCAGTTGTTCTCGCAATATGTTCAACTGTTGGTAGTAGCGGTCACATTTATCTTTCGGTTAGGTGCCAACACCTCCCGGAGGATTACTCCTTGGATATCCCACAATAACTAAACATATCCTTTCTGGGATGCAGCCCTCGTTTTCAGGTCAATGGAGTGGGCTCAGCACCTTAGCATCCAGTCCGTCGACGCTTTACATTGTATCAACCGTTGTTTTTCTCATCGCCTGTTACAATTCGTCCCAAAGACGGTTTATTTCTGTAACGGAAAAGCAAAAAAACACGGGTACGTATTTGCTCCTCTCGTTGTTTTGCAGAAAGGACGTGCAGAATCCAGTTATTGAAATTTGTGATGAATCCAAGCTCATGCATCCGACTTTCGACAGTTGTTCTGTTTACTGACAACGTTTCGCTAATTTCTGAGCGGTCAGATGTGGGTAATTTCTCATTGCTTTGTTCTCATCCTCGTCAAAAACCATGAAAAGTGATTCACATTTTGGACATTCCGTCTTTATGTAATGATTTTTCTTATCCTTGATGTCGCATTCGCACAAGAAACTGCAAAATGTTGTACAGCAGGTTCAAACCCATTAATAACGCAATGACTTTTAAATCGCAACATATAGTCCAACAGAACTTATCATACTGAATTTTTTCCAGCAGGATTTGCATATTTTGATGCATTGCTTTCATGTTAGTTGCATAAACTAACGGCACAGAAGGAAATTTGTTCCCATTGTGCGAAAGACAAACTTCCAACTACGTTCAGAAGATTCGATGAACAGTCTACACTCTGTTGTTTTATGTTCATGATTAGGACATTCATCACAGCGCAATTTTTTTTGCAGTACATTAACTCATTTTCTGCAGAATATAAATCTTGAAACTCTTACTGCCGGTTGCGGTAAAAACAAACCTTTGTGCCATTCTGAAATTGATTCCAGCATTTCACCTAAACGTTTGGCCTGATTTCTAGACAATTTCAAATCCCGATCAAGGTCGTTTTATTCGCCTTGAGTTAATGGATGAGATGCACATGAAGCGGTACTTGCTTCAAAAGTAGGGTCATCTGGCTCCATACTTTCCACTACCGTAGCTGAATCATGTTCCGATTCAGCTTCTACTATAACATGTGTAGGAGGATGTGGTACAGGTAAGTCCTTACTTACTGTGCAGAATCGGTCTCATAGCAGATGTTAAATTTGGGTACTGCACTGTATGTTTGGATTTATTACTAATTCCTTTTATCTTTGTAATACAGAAATAACAGCCCGATGAATGATCTTGGGGCTAACGCAACCCCATGGGTATCGCAAAGCTCATGTGCTAAATCCCATTAGCCCAATCTGTCAGATGGTACACATAGACCGCCCAGCAGATATGAGTGGGCCAGCTCTTATTTTATTTTCCCACCTTACAGCCAAAACATAGTTCATAACATTTTAACTAGTAGATTTAAACTTCGTCGTTGATCTTTAAACGCCAAATTTTCGCACACATAACAGAAGATATCCCGATGATTTATACACTTCCTTGGCATATTTATTCACTCTATAAAACACCCCACTTACAGAGCAGCTTTAAATCACTCCACAGAAAAGAAGTTATCTTCAGTATGTACGCACAAAGAGAACGGCTGTGCAATACAGGCGTCTTCATGAAGCGTCACCCTCACTCTGCATGATTCGGCCGACTGCTGTCTGGTACCATCTCGCTACGCGGCGGTTCAGGAATCATCTTGCTAATTCGCTTTCGGTTTCCGGAGCATATACAGCTACTGCCTTCATTATATTAAAATGTCCGGGGCCACCGTATGTTAGAAATCAATTAAAATACTATTATGCGTACACTAGTTATCACCGGAAAAATACCTAAATTTCCGAAAAAGCAATAATAAAAAAAAATCTTATTGTACAAAAACTAAGAGTAATAGAAAAATGCTGATTGCATATTTGAATTCAGAGTATAAAGTTACGTTAGAAACACAATAAAGCTTTCATGTGTCATAATCTGTGTTCACCAATGAAATTACACTCCTAAAGAAAAGCTTTGTATGATTGTCAATAATTTTTAAGAGCGCTAAATGGACATGTGACCAAAACATTCTGAAAACCTGTGCTGCACATTTTTCAGCTTTTATAAAGCTGGGAGGGAATTCGATTCATGTTCTCTAACCTGTATGTGTAACAACGTCTAAAACTGAAAGCAGGGTGCACTAAGCTCTTGTAAAAATGTTTAATAATTAAAAAACTGTTTGGTGAATTTTTTGGGTCTCTTTCATCATCATCATCATTGTCAACCATTATCAATCCACTGCTGGACGAAGGTCTCCCCAAGTTTCCTCCACAACGCTCTATCTTGTGCAAGTCTCCTCCATGTCACTCCCGCATATTTACGAATTTCATCCACCCATCTCCCATGTGGTCTTTTTCTGGGTCTTTTCCTGTCCCTTGGAATCGAATCTAAAATTTCGGCTGTCCATCTATGGTCTGTCCTTCTGGCAGTATGTCCAGCCCATTGCCATTTCAGGGATTTAACTCTGATCATGATGTCTTCCACTCTCGTCATTTTTCGGATCCACGAGTTCCTCTTCTTATCTCTCCTGGTTATACCAAGCATGCACCTCTCCATGCTGCTTTGAGTTGTCTGCAGCCTTTGTATGTCTCTTTTAGTTAAGGTCCACGTCTCTGCACCATACGTAAGCACTGGAAGGATGCATTGATCAAACACTTTTCTTTTAAGACATAATGGCATATTGCTCTTGAAAATTATGCTGTTTCTTCCAAAAGCTCTCCAGGCAAGTTTTGTACGCCGATTAATTTCTTCATCAATGTGACCCTCACTTGATATCTGCTGTCCAAGATAAACATATGTATCTGTTATCTCCAGTTTTTCTCCATCAATCGATAAATCTTCATTTCTTGTAAAAGCATTGAACATCACTTTTGTCTTCTGAAAGCTCATTTTTAATCCCACTTCTTTACTCTTGTCAGCAAGTTCCTGGATCATACTCTGCAGCTCTGATGGGGTAGTTGCAAAAATGACTACGTCATCAGCAAAACGAAGGTGGGTTAGATAATCTCCATTAATCTTTATCCCTTTGTTTTCCCAGTTCAGTGATTGAAAGACATTTTCCAATGTGGCATTAAAGAGCTTCGGAGATATGGTGTCACCTTGTCTCACTCCCTTTCCAATTTTTATGTGTGTTGTATTTTCAAACAGCCGAATCTTTGCACTTGCATTTTCATAGATGTTATTAATAATATTAATGTATGCATCTTCAATACCGCAGGATTTCAGAGCCGTGGTAACTGCTGATGGTTTCACCGAATCAAAGGCTTTTTCATAATCGATAAAAGCCATGCACAATGGAAGTTCATATTCCCTCGCTCTTTCAATTAGTTCTCTCAGTACATGGATATGATCTATTGTGCTGTAGCCACTCCTGAATCCAGCTTGTTCTCTCGGTTGAGCCATGTCCAGTGTTACCTTCAAGCGGTGTGAAAGAACTTTAGTGAAGATTTTATAAACCACTGATAGGAGGCTGATAGGTCTGTAGTTCCTGAGATCCTCAATGTCTCCTTTTTTATGTAGCAGGATCATTGTAGCATTGTTCCAATCCTCAGGAATCTTCCCTTCATTAAGGCATCGAGTGAAAATTTGGGCGAGTACTGTTTCAATTTCTCCACTTGCTTCTTGTATGATGTCTATAGTAATTCCATCTTCTCCTGGAGCTTTCCCCCGCTTCATGTTCTTGATTGCATGAGCAACTTCTGCTGGGAGGACTGGAAGAACTCTGGTACCTTTCATGATGTCTGGAGTACATGTATCATCCCTTTCATATAGTTTGGAGTAGAAATCTTTCACTCTTGTCAAAATTTCGCCTCTATTTCTTGTTATAGAACCATCTTCTTTTCTCAGAGCCATAATCTGTTTTCTTCCCTTACTGAGATGTCCCTTTGCTATCTTTAGGCTTTGGTTGTTTTCAATTGCTTTCCTCACTAGCTCACAGTTGAATTTCCTTACGTCTTCAGTGATACTTTTTCGTGCTGTCTTGCATAGCTCTATATATTCCACTTTGGAAGTCACATCTTCTTTAGTTGTCCTCATCTCTCTTCTTTTTTGCATCAACATTTTCGTTTTTCCTGATAATTTGTTTACATGCAACTTGTTCTTAGACCCAGCTAATTTTGTTGCTGTTTCCATAAGAGCTTTGGTTACTTTTCTGTTAACTTCAGAAATATCCACTTCTTCCGATGTTAGGCCTTCTAAAGCAGAGAATCTGTTCTTCAGTTCCAACTTGAAAGTATTATGGTGTTTTTTAAGGTTGGTTATGTCAATACATTTTGTTTGTCTTATGAGCTTGCCACGTTCCAGTTTAGTGTTGAGGTGCATCTTACATCTCACCAATCTATGGTCACTACCTGTGTTGAACTTGTTTAGCACACTGCAGTCTTCGATGACGAATTTTTTGTTACACATAATAAAATCAATTTCACTTGTCGTCCCAATTGGATGTCTCCATGTCCATTTCCTGTGTGGCTTTTTCTTGAAAAAGGAATTCAAGATGAAAAATTTTTCTGCCTCTGCAAACTCAACGAGAGTATTTCCACGCTGGTTTCTGTTGCCGTGACCGAATTTACCTACTGAAGTTTCATTCTGTTGCCGGTGCCCTATTTTTGCATTGAAATCTCCCATAATTATCTTCAAGTGCTGCTTTCCTTTATTATTTAGATGACGAATTTCCTCATAAAATTCTTCAATTTCTTCTTCAGGATGACTTGTGGTGGGTGCAAAAGTTTGAATAATCTGAGCCTGGTATCTTCTCGATAGTTGGATAACGAGTCGTGCAGCTCTGTCAGAGGAACTTTCAACTTCTACCACTTTATCCTTCAGTTTCTTGTTTATTATAAATCCAACGCCACTAGTTCTGCCAGTATCTGTCCCACGATAATAGAAGAGATGTCCACTTTTCAGTTCAATGAGATCTTCTCCTTTTCTCCTTACCTCACTCAGCCCGACGATGTCCCACTTGATCCTTTGTAGTTCCTCTTCCAATTCAAGAAGCCTTGAATCAGAAGATAGGGAGCGTCCGTTGTAGGTAGCCAAGGTCAGCATCAAATGGCAGCCTAGTCCGGTCCTCCGGGGATTCTTAGCACCCTCTGCCTTCATGTCGCACTGGCCGCTGCCTTGGCCAGGTACATTCCAGCTGCCGGAGACTGAGGGCCAAGATTTAAGTTGTAGAGTCATTTTGGAGGTGTTTGGCCATAACTCACCACGCTGGCCAAGCGGGTTGGTGAGTGTGGGATAGCATTTCCTCTGATCCCGATGGTATAGTTATACCGCTATTTGCGGTCGTCAGAGCCCCTTTAGTGGGAACAGGATGCACCACAAGAAGGCGGGGTTGACATTTGTCAAGGAGAGGCTGTGATGTTACGCATCACCTGACCTTACATCCCTATACAACCTTACATCCCTATACACCTGACCTTACATCCCTATTACACAACATTGGGTCTCTTTATGGTGTTGTAAACCAGTCCAGGAACAGAGCTCTTCGGCTCTGACAAGTTCACTTCATCAACTGACTATGCAGGCAGTGATGCAAAACTGGTGGAAGTGTCTGACAGCGTCGAGAATGTGTGGACGAAATATTGATCGTGTAGGGAATCGTTAAAGTTTAAAAGTATATATCGAAATGTTTGGAAAATTTTTAGCTTGAATTCAGAGATTAAATATTGAAAGGAAGTTGCAAAAAAGAACTCAATTTTTCTTATGTTGTGTAATAAATTTAGTACAATACACCGAATACTGTGACAGTGATGAGCTGGTAATCCTGTTTACTAAACTAATTATGAGTCCAATAGCGTTTCTGACATTTCTTCCGAGTGGTAGGCACCTCTTTCTATATTGTTAACATGTCATCAACTTCCACTGATGCTCTTAACAATATGTTGATCTGACTTTGAGAGCAAAACTCATTGTTTTACTGAAACAAGAGAAGTTCAAATTTTGTTTTTCTATATCACCACTATTGGAACTTATACTGTGATTCCAGCTGCCGAGAATGGCCACTGATTAAGAATAAATAAATCAATATCTTTTTCATTTTTAGAAACTAATTTAATCGATCAAATTGTTCAAAGTGAGTTTTGGAGAATATAAAATTCACCTTATGTGATAGTTTCTTGTAATTTTGTCCATTTCGAAAATGTTCAGATCAGAAAAACATGGCATGTTATTAACTGGTCGAATATTTAACGAAAGTCATGCATTATATAAGTACTTTATTGAAACCGTTCTAATCAGAAAACAAGAGCCTGTGTTAATAATTTTCTACTCCGTAAGCCTCTTACAGGTGATCTATTGCAATTTATTTGTAAAAAGTTATGAAAGAATGATGTAGGAAGGATAGAAAAAATACAATCAGCACTGCTGTTCAAAATTAAAACACAATGTTTTTTTTTATATGAGGGTTTAATGACCACCGTGTGCAGCCCGATGGGCTATAAATAGTCGCCCGTTTCTAACTTAGGGCCTCTAGTTCCACGAAATTGATACATACAGCAGCAAACACAACATCCAAGTCTCACCGGGATTTGAATCATCGTGGACGAATGGGCAAACGTCAGAGCTAAGAACACTGCGCCAGCGGGTGGCGAAAGGCAATCGACTAAATCCTCCATCACTATGCACCCTATATACCCTCCAAGCCAGCTCACGGCACGTGCCTTCTTTCATTGGCTACGCGCTGTTGGCTTCAAAAGTAGGAGGCGGCCACAATAATGTTACTCGAGTGTGTTTATGAGTACTTCTTTTTTTATTAGAATTTCATTGTAATAACCAAGTAAAAAAACGCTGTGCGACTTCTTTTCTTCAGTAAGGAAACCAACCTTTGAAATCTCTTTCTTATTATTCTTCTAATGCTGTTGACACTCTTTGCAGGATGAAGGCCTCCCTAGTGTTTTGCAAATTCGTCGATCCTTAGACTCAGTCCCACATTTAGCACCTCTAAATTTCTGAAGGTCATCTTTAAATCATACTCTCGTCTTCTTCCATCTCCCGGTTACCATTCTGTTATTAACCTTGTCCATCTCTGAGACTTCGAAGACGTCCACCCATCTTCACTTTGACTCTTTTATTGTTTTTATAATATCTTTTATTCCTGCTATTTATCTTATAATTTAATTTTTAATCTTTATCTCATCTTGTTGTTCCTAACTTTTTTCTCTCTAACTTTCTTTCCGAAACTTTTTTTTTTACATTGTCGCTCTTTGATACTGCATGTTTCACTTCCGTAATTAAACACGGGAATAATACATGCATTGAAACATTTTCCTTTTAAACACCATACAAGATCACCGGTTAAATAGTCATGAAATATCCAAAAGGCTTTATTAGATAATCCTTGTATTGATTTATCTTGTATTGATTTATCTTCCAAGGATTATTAGATAATCCTTGTATTGATTTATCTTCCTTGTCTTTCTATAAAACTGACTATTTGACCTAAATACACAGAAGAGCAATTGAATTAGAGACAGCTGGCGTTTTGCAAATGTGGCGCTGTGGGCGGCCCTGTAAACGGAAATGACATGACATAAGCAGCGATCCGACAATATAAGCAGTGATGAGACGGCAATCAGTAAGAGTCGGACGCACTATGGCTAAGACGAAGGATCTAAGCGCATTTGATCGTGGGAAAATTGTCGGGGCCGGACGATAATATCACTCCATCTTGGAAGTCGTGCAGGCACTGGGATTTTCACGAGCCACTGTGTCACGGGTGCACCGTGAGTACATCGAATCCGGTAAAACCATTCCTGCTAGGGCCAAATGCCGTGGACAACAGCGTGTGGTTGAGCGGGATCATCGTCAGCTAGCTCGCATTGTAACAGCGAATATATGGGCCACAGTGCAAGAAATCACTCGGAAATTTAATGCTGGTGCCCGAAAACGTGTAAGCAGCCACACCATCCAGAACCATCTCCTTGCTATGGAGTACAGAAGCTATCGTCCCACAAGGGGACCGCTGCTGACCACGCATCACAAGGCGCAAAGATTAACATGGGCGCGGGAACATCGCCACTGGACCCCAGACATGTGGGAAAATGTTGCCTGGACTGATGAGTCGAGATTCACGTTGGTACATGCGGATGGCATGATACCAGTACGGCGCAAACCACATGAAGCCATGGATCCTTCTTGCCAGCAGGGCACTCTTCAAGCTGGTGGGGGTGCATTCTCGTTTGGGGACTGTTTAGGTGGACTGAAATGGTATCCCTGGTACGTGTGACATTGTCCCTCACAGGTAAATGTCTCAGGGATATCCTGGACGAACATTTGCTCCCGTTTTTGCGTCTTTAACATCCCACTGGGGACCTCATCCTGCAACAAGGCAATGCACCGTGCCATCGCTCCCGATTTGTATCTGAATGGTTGGATAAACACTCCACCACGTAACCTAGCTTCCTTGGCCAGCTAGGTCACCTAAGCTCAATCCCATCGAGCACATCTGGGATGCCATCAAGAGAGATGTTCGAGGCTCTGACCTCCCCCATCAAATCTTCGTGAACTGTGAGAGCTTGTTCAGGGTCGTGGATCCTTATGGCTTCCCAACGCTTCCGGTGTCTTGTCGAGTCATTGTCGAGACGAATCGCCGCCGTCATCAGGTCGAAAGGTTCTGCTATACGTTACTAGACAGGTATCTCTAATTCAATTGCTCTTCAGTGTATATGTATTCCTCTACTTTTTCAATTTATTGACCTTCTATCAAATTGCTTGCTGTATCGTTTTCTACATAGTAGATATATTCTGTTTTTGTTCGGTTCATTGTTAGACCTATATTAACAGGGACGCCCACATGAAACTGAGAGTCCCGGTTTTTTGCCGTATGGCTTTATAAGTTGTATTATGTAAAACTTCAGGAAGTAAGAGGGTTACAGAAGTTAGCCTTGTCAGTTCAACCAAGTGTCCCAGATCGGCACGAGGCTGTGGATATCCTGAGCAATGAACGTCCGCGGTTTACTGTAGAACCAACCTTTAACGGCATCCCTAACCTTAGTGGAGTAAACTTTCGACGTTGCCCGGAGATGTGGCAGTCGCGGGCGCCAGATATGGGCTATATGGGGGATAGTCGTGGACCTCCCGGTGGAAGCTCCGCAGCAAATCTTGGCACACTCTCGCCACATGCGGGCGTTCGTTGTCGTGCAGCAGAATAAGACCATTTGACAAAATAGGGGGTAGCGTATGCTTGATAAGGCCACAGGTTGTCAGAAGACACCACCTGTCGCCAATCAACGAGCCAAAATCTGTGTTCCAGATTACATTGCAGACTGATAAAACGAATCCTCAGCAGTGGGATGCTGCCGAAAATTCATTTTGTAAGCACACGACGTTGAACTGAGATGCAGGACAAAGCCTGATCCTCGCAAGTAGTCCATTGCTGTGCTAACAGAGTGGATACCACTCTGCAGTCAATCACTGCCATGTGGTCTAGGTATCTGTCATTTTGTGCAGTCGTTCGATTTTTCGGTCCATTGCACGGATTTCTGATCATCCGAGACTCATGTCCACTGATGCCATGTTTGCTTCATCACTGCACTTACGTTACGTTTCATACAAGTGGCAATTTCGTGGGAGAAATATCCAGCTTCTCTCCTCCAAACAATCCTTTATAGCTAAAAGTTCTTTTGGTGTTCATAATGAGACCTATGCGGGCGAAAGGACATAGTGTGATAATAGGACCCTTTCGACTCAATGTCAGCTATTCACAGATTGCAACATCTCATTTGAGCCAACTCTTACACAAGATCGGACAGTTCAGAGGGTGCTGCACCCAAATTGCATGCACATTTTTTCTAACATTTTAATCATTTGCATATCCCAATCTGTTGTACGTATCCTTCAAGTTTCAAACTAATACAAACAGTCCTTCCTTGCACGAGCATCGGCAACTTGGCATTTCTCAACAAGAGAAAGATTCTTTCGAGTCAGCGCCGGCTCTTTACTGATTAAACCCTGTTATTGAGCAATCCCTTTATAGATAAAAACGAACAGTTCGAAGGGCGCTGGTCAAAAACCGCATGCGAAGTTTGACTGATATATTAGTCATTTTCATGAGATTTCTATGAAGTTATTTTGTTCGATCCCATGGAGGGAACCACAAAAATGACCTCCGTTCGTCGGATGGGCATATTTTGCAACTCTACCCGGTGTACTTCTACTTGCTTATTGCGTTAAAAAATGGGCGTCTGTTACTTCTCCTACGTGTTTCCTTCTCACCGTTCTTGTACGTAACGTCAGACGTCATGTGGCGCCTCGTATGTCAACAAGCCGCAATAGATTTCGTGGGCTCTCTCTGAAAACATTCTCATCCTGTGCCTCTAGGTTTGGCCAACAATAACTTCGCTTCTGTTAAATGGTTGTAAGTATGACAACGTCTAAAGCTTACCTTTGGATATAGACCTGCTTACTGATCGTTCAATCAGTAGAACAAACCAATGAAAACAGAATCTTTCAGTTTTCTGTTAAGAAAATTTATTATTATCCAGTAGAAATAATCGACTCATTCAAACATCAAGCTATCGAAACTTTCGATTACGTCAAAATCATTCGAATGAAAAACACCTCTCCTGAAAACTGTGTATTGCTCTAAGGTTGTCTCCATCCAACGAGTGCATTCAAAATGCGAGAAAATATAAGCAAATCAGCTTTCTAATTCTCTAGAGCAAAACAGCTAATCTTTTCTCGAGAAGTTCCGAGATATTCTAGAAATACGTTTTCGTGCAACGGAATGATCTCTTGTTTACAAGATCAATCCAATGATCTCGGCTAGCAGAAACACTCGAATGATCTTCCGCTGCATGACCTATTAACTTTGGGTTGCTTCTGTTTTGGTAAAGCTAAATAAAAAAAATGACGTGTTCGTTCTTCATATACAGCTTGGATAATTTACCTTTGGTACGAGGAGAAATTCTACCGGTAAATTGTAAAATTAGAAATCATCCCGATTGTTGCGAATGAATATATCGATTTGTCAAAAGCAAAAGGTGGGTCTGAGCGTATTGTTCCACCTACCGGTGAATTCTGAAATTCGAAATGATTTCCATGACCTATTTCGAATCAATATCTCGGTCTGTCAGATCTGACGATTAAAACCATTCGAGTTTCAAATTTAATCGATTACGTCCAACATTAATTTAAAATAATGACGGTACTCTAACACAAATTGTTTTTTGAATTTTTATTGGTCTTAAATTCTGTCAATATTGAACCGACCGGACATACATTTGAAACTTTTCCTCAACAGTTACTTCTCTTTCAATTGTGAAATACAGAATATATATATGTAAATGTGAAGATTGTGATGTGTAAATCAAGTTGGACTTGCAGAGAAACAACCCGATCAGCATCCCAAAAGATAACCTAGCTTAACTTTTCAGTTCTGCAAAGTACTGTTACCAGTTTATTGCTCTGAACGATAAACAGCATAGGTAACTACGATAAAGCAGCCCACCACAAGTCGCTAATCACTTTGATAAATTCCAGAGCATGATTTTTACAGCCTCAGGAGCAACGACGTTAGATTGTAAGTTAAACGAAAATTTACTTCGGACGAACAAGTCATTGTAAAGAATGTGTAATTATGATGGTCGTTTCTTGGTGTGGCTGATGCCAGAAGAAAGGAACCTACAGCAGCGGATCATCCGGACATAGAATTTTTGGTTGAGGTAGGGTCATGATGTAGAGGAGTGTTTATCGACTTCAGCCTGTCGGTCGTTTAGGACAAACACATTAATGTTCATATGGTTTAAAATGACGATATGTTATTTTGCTATTGTATCATAATAGGAATTACCTTATTCGATGTGGATATTTGCTCCTTATATTATCTGTTTTACCATTTGACTAAATCATCATCATCATCATTGTCAACCATTATCAATCCACTGCTGGACGAAGGTCTCCCCAAGTTTCCTCCACAACGGTCTGTCTTGTGCCAGTCTCCTCCATGTCACCCCTGCATACGTTCGAATTTCATCCACCCATCTCCCATGTGGTCTTCTTCTGGGTCTTTTCCTGTCCCTTGGAATCCAATCTAAAATTTCGGCTGTCCATCGATGACCTGTCCTTCTGGCAGTATGTCCAGCCCATTGCCATTTCAGGGATTTAACTCTGATCATGATGTCTTCCACTCTTGTCATTTTTCGGATCCACGAGTTCCTCTTCTTATCTCTCCTGGTTACACCAAGCATGCACCTCTCCATGCTTCTTTGAGTTGTCTGCAGCCTTTGTATGTCTCTTTTAGTTAAGGTCCACGTCTCTGCACCATACGTAAGCACTGGAAGGATGCATTGATCAAACACTTTTCTTTTAAGACATAATGGCATATTGCTCTTGAAAATTATGCTGTTTCTTCCAAAAGCTCTCCAGGCAAGTTTTGTACGCCGATTAATTTCTTCATCAATGTGACCCTCACTTGATATCTGCTGTCCAAGATAAACGTACGTGTCTGTTATCTCCAGCTTTTCTCCATCAATCGATAAATCTTCATTTCTTGTAAAAGCATTGAACATCAGTTTTGTCTTCTGAAAGTTCATTTTTAATCCCACTTCTTTACTCTTGTCAGCAAGTTCCTGGATCATACTCTGCAGCTCTGATGGGGTAGTTGCAAAAATGACTACGTCATCAGCAAAACGAAGGTGGGTTAGATAATCTCCATTAATCTTTATCCCCTTGTTTTCCCAGCTCAGCGACTGAAAAACACCCTCCAATGTGGCATTAAAGAGCTTCGGAGATATGGTGTCACCTTGTCTCACTCCCTTTCCAATTTTTACGTGTGTTGTATTTTCAAACAGCCTAATCTTTGCACTTGCATTTTCATAGATGTTATTAATAATTTTAATGTATGCATCTTCAATACCGCAGGTTTTCAGAGCCATTGTAACTGCTGATGGTTTCACCGAATCAAAGGCTTTTTCATAATCGATAAAAGCCATGCACAATGGAAGTTCATATTCCCTCGCTCTTTCAATTAGTTCTCTCAGCACGTGGATATGATCTATTGTGCTGTAGCCACTCCTGAATCCAGCTTGTTCTCTCGGTTGAGCCATGTCCAGTGTTACCTTCAAGCGGTGTGAAAGAACTTTAGTGAAGATTTTATAAACTACTGATAGGAGGCTGATAGGTCTGTAGTTTCCGAGATCCTCAATGTCACCTTTCTTATGTAGCAGGATCATTGTAGCGGTGTTCCAATCCTCAGGAATCTTTCCTTCATTAAGGCATCGAGCGAAAATTTGGGCGAGTACTGTTTTGATTTCTCCACTTGCTTCTTGTATGATGTCTACAGTAATTCCATCTTCTCCTGGAGCTTTTCCTCGCTTCATGTTCTTGATTGCATGTGCAACTTCTGCTGGAAGGACTGGAGGAACTCTGGTACTGGTATCTTTCATGATGTCTGTAGTGCATATATCATCCCTTTCATATAATTTGACTAAATATATATATATATATATATATATATATATGTTTCCATAAAAAATAGTGGAGGGACACAGGAACATAGCCCTATATGAATTTGTGATATGGCTCAGAATGAAGAAAGAAGGGAATCATTAAAAAAGTATTATAGACAAAGATATGTTTCTAAAACGGTTACAAGAATTTTTTGTTGTCACAATATTTCCTTTTTTTTTCTGAAATATCTATAGTATTAATAGACATTTAAAAAATAGTACTGAAACTATTGTAGCGTAAAAAAAGTCTTGACTTACTTCTACGCTATTTTAAACACATCAACATACTAAGAAATAGTTCCTAAATGAAAGAAACCTTAACGGCCAGACGAAACATGTAAACAGAAGTCAAACTTACGGAAAATGTCCTTTATTCAGGCTGTAGTAGCACTTCCACAACTGAACGATAACATCACAATGTACTCCACACACCACACATTATCACAACACTCCTATTAATCATAATCAGTTTACAATTCAACGCTCGTAATAATCGCTCTCTTTCAACGCTTTCGAACAATAGATCAGTCGTCGTTTTTATATCTTGCTCTTATCAAGATCAAGCATACGTCACGTGCATTCAACTTCAATTGTGTTGCCAAACATATTCGTTTCAGAGAAAAGATATTTCGTTAAGCGTGAATAATACTGAGAATAAACTCAAGATTTACGTAGGGAAAGAAACTAAAAAAGGAAAGTTAATCTAGAATATACGTCACACTATATATATTTTCTTATGAAGAAAATATATTCCAGAGGTTTCCAGTTTTATTTGAAAATAAATTAAAATAGTTAGAATATTTAATTACCTTCTCTGCTCATTAGGTGCTTTAAGCGGTTTTCGAGAAGGTGCTGCGTGCACTCACTTGTTAAATGATGTGTTGTTTTCCCCGAAGTTTGAGGACACAAATAATAATTCTCCAATGCTTTTAGAAATGCTCTGCCCATAATGCTCACTGATTGGCAAAGGATTGCCCTCTCCAATGATATAAGGATTGCCATCTCCAATGATATAAGGATTGCCTTCTCCAAAGGATTACCTTCTCCTTTTTTAATCATAAGCGATTTTTTATTTAATCATAAAGGATTTACAGTATTATAATAATAAAGAATGTTTCTTAAATAAGGGATTATTTTTATCAAAAATGAAAATATATATATCCTTTATGATATGAGGATTATATTATAAAGGATTATTTTTATCATAAATTATTATATTATTTTTATCATAAGGGATTATTTTTGATCACTAATGTTTGCCTTCTCCTTTTTAATATGCACATCCCATAATGCTTTTAGAAACTTTATAAATATTGTTGACAGATTCAACGGTTTTCTGATTCACTGTTAAACAAAATTAAACTATTTTTTGGCACACGAGGGAAAATACCTGATCCTAATAGAATTCTGGACGATGAATTCACCCACGGTTTTGTTCTGACACACCTCTTAAATGTGAAAGAAATGTGTATATTTACATATATTCTGGACACTATGGAACTTACCTAAAATGTGACAGTTGTTGAATTCCTTCTGTGTTCGGCATCTGCAACATCCCTCTTCTGCGTCCATCAGTAATCAGAAAGCACTATTACAATCCATTGTCGCTGGTACTTCTTTTCCATGGCAGAGGTGTCTTGGAGGAATTGGTCCCCATGTTCGTCATAAACGGCGGCCACACTGTCAGGGAAGAAATCTAGGTGGGAGCATTTTGAGGGACATAGAGTATTACAGTCCATATCTTTGTATGACTGTAAAAGTTCACACACAAACTCACGGTAGTTCGGGGCTTTAATCATTTCCTAAACAAATTTACACAGTATTTGTAAATGATTTCCACTCTGATTTTTTCAACTTGGCTTAACAGATCTGCAAATTTTACATTTGCAATCAAAGCTCTTATTTGGGGGTCCACAAAAATTCCTTCCTTGAATTTAGCATCACTTATACGAGTAAATGTTTTCTTCAGATAAAGAAACATATCACCATTTTTATCCATTACCTCCACAAAGTTTTCGAAAAGACCTAACTTTATCTGAAGTACAAAAATCATATCAGAGTTGACTAGTAAGAGAAGTACAACATTTTTCTGTTCAGGCGTCAGTGATTCACATTTTGGCTATTCCTTCTTGTCTTGATATGATTATTTTTCTTGTCCTTGCTGTCCCATTCGCACAAGAAACAGCAAAATTTAGTATAGCCGAGATGCAAACCCATTAATAACGCAATGACTTTTAAATCGCAACATATCGCCCACCGATAGTTGTCATACTGAATTTTTTCGTACAGGATTTGTATATTTTCTTAGGTTTCCTTCATGTAAGTTACATAAGCTAATGGCATAGAAGGAAATTTGTTCTCATTGTGCAAATGACATCCTCCAAACTATGTTTCGAAGAGTCAATGAACAGTCTCCACTCTGTTATTTTATGTTCATAATCAAGGACATCCATCACAGAGCAAATACTGGTGCAGTCCACTAACTCGTTTTCTGCAGAATAAAAATCTTGAAACTCGTCTTGCCGGTTACGGGAAAATCATACTTTCGTGTCTTTCTGAAGGAGGTTACAACCTTTTGGCATAGAACCCAAGAGATCGGCTTGTTTTGTAGACAATTTCAAATTCCCAGCAAGGCCGTTTAATTCTCTTTGAGTTAACAAATGAGGTGCATGCTTCAAATCTAAAGTCATTTTGCTCGTCATTTTCAACTTCGGTAGCTGAATGATGCTCCGATTCAGCTTCTATTATAACACGTGTAGGAGGATTTGCTACATGTAAGTCCTCACTGCGCGGAATTGGCCTCATAACAGATGGCACATTTGGGTACTTCGCTATGTGTTTGTATTTACTACTAATTCCTTTATCTTTGTGATATAGAAATAACAGACAGATGAATGATCTTGTGGTTCACGTCACACCATGGGTATCGCAGAGGCCCATGTGCCGAATACCCTTAGTTCAATCTGTCAGAAGTTTTACACAGGTCGCACCGCAGATATCAGGGAACCAGCTCTTATTTTGATCCCCCACTTTACAGCCAAATTATCAAACAAAGATCATCGCTCTTTCCACGTTTATAAGTAAGTCACGGAAAATTATCACTGGCCGCCACCGGGAGTCGAACCTAGGGTCTTCCAGTTACCCGCCGGATAGGCTTCCGCTACACCACAGCGGCCTCGAATTTCTCCAGACTCAAACACGCTAACTGCCAAGCCAAGTTGGCAGGTTGTTTCTTGGAGCCCCGCACAATGCTGGGGATTCACCAAAGATAGTAAGCAGCAACTGAAGAAATAATTAGAAAGCGAATGAATAATTAAAACAGATATCCGATGTGGACCAGGAACATCAAAGAAAGATCTTCGCTCTTTCCACGTTTATAAGTGAGTCACGGAAAAATTCTCATTGGCCGCCACCGGAAGTCAAACACAGGGTCTTCCAGTTACGCGTCGGATATGCTTCCGCTACACCACAGCGGCCTCGAATTCTTAGGGCTCTGGTTTGGGTCGGAATTTTTTTGATGTTCTTGGTCCACGTCAAATTTCTGTATTAATTATTCATTTGCCTTCTAATTATTTCTTCAGTTGCTGCTTACCATCTTTGCTGAATCCTTAGCATTGTGCAGGGCTCCAAGAAGCAACCTGCCAACTTGGCTTGGTAGTTAGCGTGTGTGAATCTGGAGGAATTCGAGGCCGGTGTGGTGTAGCGGAAGCATATCTGGCGAGGTAACTGGAAGACCCTGGGTTCGACTCCCGGTGGCGGCCAATGAGATTTTTTCCTGACTCGCTTATAAACGTGGAAAGAGGGACGATCTTTGTTTGATGTTAGTGGTCCACGTTACATGTCTGTATTAATTAGCCAAATTATAGTTCATAGCATGTGTTAACTAGTGGAGTAAACTTTCGACGTTGATCTTTGAATAACAAATTGCCACACATATAACAGAAGTTATCGGGATGGTTTACACCCTTCCTTGGCATATTTACTCACTTAATAACACAGTAGCTTTACATCACTTAGCACAACAGAATGCAACCACACTGGCTACGCACAAATAGAATGGCTGTGCAATAATGGAGTGTCATAAAGCGTCAATATGCATGACTCACAAACTCCTGTGAGGCGCCACTTTGCGACGCGGCCTATTATGAATCGTTCTGCTCATTCGTTTCGGATTTCTGGAGCACATACATCTAGTGTCGTCTAAATCTTGAATTGTACACATAAGTAATTGTATTTTGCATTTCTCCGAGATATAACTAACAATTTCGTTTGCGTCTTGAGTAATAAAATTTACATTTTTGTGAATATCGAAGCATGTGCTTTACTTGAAGTTTTAACACATCTATTCCTTCTTTACGTTAACTTAATTATTCCATGTAACTAAGAAAAGAATATCCTCAATCATTATAACAGATTTTTGACTTCCTGCAGTTCAGTAAGAAAACGCAGGGTTTACTCTAAGGGCTAGTGGTTCTTAGGAGGAGAGGTAAGATGGTTTTGCGTGGGAAATCGTTTCAATGGCATGGACTTCATGGTCTTAATGATAAATTCCAGAATGCTTCAAATTATTTATCTGACAGGCCCTTTTGAAATGTACCAAGGCCAAATATAAATAAACCTTGTAGGTACTAAGAGAATATTAAATTTGAAGCCTAATTAAATGGAGTTTACGAAATCAGATGATCTACTTCAAGGTAACATAATGTGTAAGGATGAAATTATTATTGCTATTTTTCTTTCAACTCCTATTCTCCTTGCGGCGTTCCATGTGTTTGCTTTTCAGTAAAAGGTGCACTTCCATGAGAAATGAAATTCGTTTGATAAGAACAAAAAAAATGTAAGAAAGATAAAATTGATCACATTAAGTTGTCTGCGAGTTTTCAGTTTGAATGATTTAGAAAACAAACAACTCCAATTATTTACGAGGTTTAACGTCGATATCAGTATTTATTTTCAAACTGCATATTTCGCAGTTTTTCATTTGATGTATATGGAGAATGAGTAAAACCAAACCAATAGCTCAAAACAATAAATTATGAATTGCCAAGGTGCTAACAAGTGTGTGTGTGTGTGTGTGTGTGGTGTGTGTGTGTGTGTGTGCGTGTGTGTGTGGAACTCTTAATATCCGGTAACTTTGCATGCATAACAGATACACCTACAATACGACATGGCGATCGATTTCAAAATCATCTCATTTCAAACTGCAAGGTATCACGGAATACCTTTCCAGTATCGAATTTGGCCCTCATTTTTCTGTACTTAACAACATGCACTCTCTTTACATATTCCTTTGTCGGCGTAACATATAATTTCTCTGAACCATAAGCACATAGGTACCATTATTATTTCTCTTATTTTCTGGCATAGTGCAACTATTAATATAAGAAGTGCATTTTCATTGATAAAGAGCGAACAGAGCAAACTTTCAATTTAAACATTTCGATACACTTTTCCAAAGGTGGACCTCAGTAAGCTACGGGGAGAAATAATATTAGCGATAACAATTTTAATAAGTTTTGTTCCAAACGCAAACATTTAAAAATCTGGAAAGGTAACAGACAACAGCAGGACAAAATATAAAGGCATGAGTAGTTTCGTTTTAGCTGGACAATTTGTGCGTGCTTGCTTTTCGCTGGGTAGGTTCCCTTTTCCCACAGATCTTTCGGGAAAAACTTTCAATTCCAAATTAAATACAAGGAAATTTGGTTAACGTGAAAATTACGGTGCAAATTTCAGGGACGAAAAATTTCAAAAACTGTGACGTACATCGTTTTTGAAATCAAAAATGATGTAAAATAACAAAAAAAAATTCATTGTTAGTCTTTTTTGAAAAAGTTTTACGTAAAATTTACCTGTCTATCCGGCAAGCGGAATTCCAGTTGGCGGCGGAGATGACGCTGTGACTACCGCTAGAGCGTCTGCCTGTGGTCTCAGCGGAAGAATCCCAGCAAAACAGGTTAGGCCTAACCGTCCCGCACGTGCAGCGCATCCACCAGCTTGACTAGTTGTGGTGAGCACGGAAGGATACTACACACATGCAGAAGTACAGGATGGCTCCTCTTACACAAGCAATGAAAGCGCCTACTTTTTTCCTTTATAATATTTCCTATTCTTCAGCGGTTTATTTTCGAAATTTGTAAATCGCAAAAAACATCGATGTTTGTATATTTTCTGTCTTCGGCAGTGGTGTGTGAAAGGATGGACCACCAGGTCCCAGACCCAAGCAAGAGCACCAAAATGATAGCAAAGTTTATCTAATTATTTCTAAGTTTGGAAGTAAAAAAATAAAGCTGTACATAACCAGAACAGTCAGAACCAGAAATTCCAGTTCTTCCAATAAAAATCTGTAAAGTAAGAATTAATATGTTCAAAATATGAACATACCAAGGGCGTATTTAGAGAGCGACCAATATGAAACAATTTCGCTTGATTGTGCCCTCCCAGAAGTAATTTTTTAAAGGTTTTGGGGAATCATCAAAAATTACCATATGTAGAGGATTTTAGAAAGGGAGTGTCTGACCCCAGGTCTTAAACAACCCTTAGAAATAGGAAGCTAGGAGATTTGGGCTAGAGTGACCGGTAGGAAAGTGACACGGAAGCGAAGTAGAAAGGGGGAGGAAGAAGCCCTTATTTATTCCCGGGGGCCAGTACTCGGGTCCGACGGCTTAACATGCCCATCCGACGCACGGCGGATATTTAGTTAACCGAGCGTTCGTACCTGACTGGGATCGAACCTGAGGTCCTTTCCGTGGCAGTCACGAACGTTGCCCAATAGGCCACCCGCGGCCCAAAGGTTTTGGTTAAAATGTGACTTTCATTTAAAAAAAAATACTTTAATTTAATAAAAATGCGTCAACTTTCATTAGAAAAAAATGCTTTAAAAGAAATGCTTGAAAGCCAGGGAGTGTTCTGACCCCTCCAGTGGTTACGCCTATACGAGAGTCGGAGGTTCTTTTGCCTCTTTTTCTTTTCGAACAGGGCTCGTAGTTTCACTTTCCAGAGCAAGGAGGGAGGGAAGATTACGAAGGCGCCGCATATTGGCGTTTTCGACCGGCGCATCGCACTGTCTGGAAACGGCATAAAAAGACCCAGAAGAAAATCACGTGGCAGCCGGGTGGATTAATATGAGCACGAGGGAATATAAAGTGCCGACCTCAGATATTTTTCTCACCTTGTCAGCCTGCCACTTGTAAGATCGCTTGTTACTAAAAAAAAGTCGAAATGCTTATGAAACATCTGAAAGTTGGGGGGGGGGGGGGAATGGAAATGCCGACCTAGGAATTTTTTTATTACGGGCCGGTCCCTCTTGCGAATGTGGCGCCATCTAATGGGTGAATGAACGGTTCACCGGTGACACGTTTTATTGAATGTTCGTATCGTATCTGATAGATGTCGCAGTGTGCCCGAACGGATTTTGCTCACTAACAGATTAAGTCCAACTTTTACATAACGTTTGGCCGTTAAATTTGTAAACATCACAGTGTTTTTCCTTTTTTCTCCCAATCCTTTCTAACTATTTGATGATTATTTCTCACACAATTCGCGCACACACATACTAAATAGAACAGAACTCCGTAAATAGTATACACATACTGAACGCGTAACAAAACTCCATAAATAGTATTTATAAAGTAAAACATCTAATTTATTTCTCCCAAAAGGAAAATTCGTACCACGAACTTCGGTATGCCTTTCGTTACTTTTCGCTGGACGGCCCCTAATTGGAAGAAATATCAAAAAGTTTCCATAATACAGAATTTTACAATTTTTCAACTGTGCACGTATTCTTTTGGTGAATATTGTTATTTAAAAATATATTAATATTCACCAAAAGATTATTTCCGTTTACCTTTTTAATTCGCCGATGAGCAATTACAATTTCGTTTTAAAATATGCGTCAAAATCTTGTTTATCTTTTTGCCTCCCCGACTTTTTAAATTTTCCACCTGGCAATGGAAGAAACGTGTTTTCCTCCCACGTATGATCACTTCACTCCCCCCTCCCCCCATTCCGAATTTTTTTTTTGTGAAGTCTGTTCCTCTGTAACAAACTAAAGATAGAGATCAGTTTGAAGAGAAGTAGTGGGGATCGGGGATGGCAGTGTGGTGGAGTCCGAACTCTATCCCCCACTGCCGCTTTACGTAACACATCCCTTTCGAGTTTGCCCGATTACCAATTTATTGTCTCTCTGTTAAGAGAAGTTTCCTACCACTTCCTTCCTCTCCAAGCTAGACAGCATCAGCTGAAAATGCCAGGCTCTTGAATGAGTAACTTCCCATATCAGACTTATTTCTGAAAATGCTCTGTCGTCCTGAAAAACTTGTTTTACATAGTAATTTCGTCTAAAAAACTGTTGCCCAAAGGAAAATGGATTCTGAAACGTACTTGTGTTACTTTTGCTCTTAACACTAGGGACTGTTTTTCGTAGCGGAGGTAGCTATTTCCGCCAGAGATAACAGGGATGAGCAGTGGCGTCTGATTCAGGCGAGGCCGTGCTTACACCAAAACACTAATCTCTTGCGGCGTCTTCCTGCACCGATCACCGATACCTCTGCCCGAACCGAACGACACGGCTCACCCAGGGCACGCAATCGTCATCGTTGCCGCTGTCTGGGTTTTGGCATATCGCATAGACAGGAAACTTTTACGTAAAACTTTTTCACAAATGACTCTATCAATGATTTTTTTTGTTATTTTACATAATTTTTTATTTCAAAAAGGATGTACGTCACATTTTTTTAATTTTTCGTCCCTGAATTTTTCACCATAATCTTCACGTTAACCACTGTTCCTTGTATTTAGTACCACAAAACTACTTCACTAATGTAATTTCCCAAAAATAAAATTTCTCGGAGACTGAATGTAATTAAAGTAGTTGGAACTGATCAGTTCCTTAACGTACTGAGAATATTTTTTTGCAATTGAAGGTTTAACGACCACCGAGAGCAACTCAATGGGCTATAAGCAGTCGCCTGTCCCTAATTTAGGGTCCCTGGTTCCAGGGAAGGGAGAGAGACAAACACAAAATCCATGCCTCATCGAGGTTCGAGCCCGGACCCCTTTCGAATGAATGATCAGAAGCCATCGCTTAGACCACTGCGACACCGGGGCGGCAAACTGAGAATGTGTTAGCAACTTTAGAATTTGAAAGCATTATGATATAGTTTTTTTTTAATTCCATGAAAGTACATATAACTAGAGAGATTTTGTTCTTATGAACAGGTACTACCTGCGATCCATAAATTTTCAAAATTATGGTTATGAAATATTAATCGTTCAAATATTGGAGTTATGGAAATAGTCTGCCTTGAAAAAACTGAAATAGCGTAGAGGGCTGAATTTTGTCATATATATATCAAATATTTTGCACCGTTCACTAAAAAGAGTGAAAAGGAAGAGTGTTACCTCAGTTCGGTTTGTGGAAATGCTATGCTACGTATCCATATTAAGCTCTTTACAAGTGATGCCAGTAATTATATCTTCGGTTATCTTAAGGGTTGATGAATGCCTGATATTTTTGCGAGAGATTTTGATTTAAAATGACCTGAAATTACCTTATGAAAGAAATACGAGATTACACCATTTAATACACATTTTTTGAAGATGACAATCCGATTTTTGGTCTAAATGTGACAAGGATGGTAAGTCAGATAATATCCAAAAATTTGAAAATTTCATCGTCCTTGAGTGGAACTCCTGGAACCCGCGTCTCCCAGAGAGCGCCCGGGTATGTTTAACACGGATATTATCTGGCTTACCATCGTTGTCACATTTACACAAAAAATCGATTGTCATCTTCAAAAAATGTGCATTAAATGATGTAATCCCGCGTTGCTTTTATGATTTACCTGCACCTCCAGGAAATCACGGGATAGAATTCTTAACCACCAGATTCGCTAAACATGAACGCCGGTTGCTTCGACTAGCGAATCCTGTGATGGGTATATTCAAATTAATCGGAAACTTGAAACTTGGTCCTTCTGGGTGGCGTAGTGGTTAGAGTACCCGGGCGCTATCTGGGAGACGTAGGTTCGAGTCCCGCTCCAGGACGATGAGATTTTCAAGTTTTCGGATATCATCTGGCTTACCATCCTTGTCACATTTACATCAAAAATCAGATTGTAATCTGCAAAAAGTTTGTAAGAAGCTCCCTGTTTAAATATTTGTTGTGTTTCTTATCACAAACAATGCATTACGGTTAACTAACTATGCGTAGTAAATCGCTACGGAAAGGAATATACAGAAAAATAAATTTCTAAACATAACTGCTGAGTCGCTTTCAAAAGCGTTCCTACAAATAGTTATTCACAAGAAAAGATAAAAAAATTGAATTTCGTTTATAATTATAATATTTTTTCTAATATAAATAGTGCAAATTAACTATTAAATAAAGGAATAATGCAGGTTTTAATTTAAATTCGTTGAAGGGAGTTCAATATCATTAAAAAATGGAAATCTCTTGTTTTAACTAAAAAAAACTCAATTTTTTTTCACATGGGAGCTTTTTATATTGCATTATCCTAATCGTCCTGCAGTGAACATCAAACTTCGAAACTTCTACTTACATTACATTATTCCTTGCTTTTGACTGAAGTGGAAAGCGTTTGGTCTGCACCGTCAGCACGTCGATGGGCTGTAAGCAGACGTCTGTCCCAAATTTAATGATACTGGTCCCATGGAACGGAGAGAACTGGTGCGGTAATATAAACACAACATCCATGTCTCACTGATACTCGAAACCATCTCGGACATCTTGTCAGAATACTGCGTTTGTACAACTACGCAACCGGGCTGGCTGTTAATCCTTTCGAAACGTCGTTCGCTTCCTTTTGACAGTTTCTAAAAGAGGAAATATTCCATTTCCTCATATATCTATTTACAGGGATTGTAGTTCATTCTGTTCTAGAAATGTTAAAGTGGTTTCTATTTGTTCAATTCATAACAGTGGAAAGTCCCTGTTTGTGTTATGATGTATGAAAATTAATATATTGCGCTTTTCAACATAAAATCCCTTCTGGTAAATAATTTTTGAGAATATGTCAATATTAAATTCAGAGGACTAAGGTTTCTTTAGAGACCTACAAGACTTCTGTGGGATTTGGTAAACTTTTAATGCACTATTGTTTTATATTTGCTAAGGTTCTCCTAAGTATGGATTGTTGTTTGAATAACTGCGTGATTGAAAAGGATAAATTGTATGTCTATGTTTGTACTTCCGGTAGGGAAAGTCGAAAAGCACTGAACAAAAATCACGATCAGGAGAATGACAGTCAATCAGAACAGAATAAACGCTATAAACCTGTCCAAAATGGTAATCGGTTTGAAAACAGAAGATGGCGCAACAAATAATGTAATGGGGTTTGCAAAAAGGAAAGGTGTCAAAATTCTGAGGAAATCGTGCGAAATATTTTACGATGGAATACTTTTCAATTGTTCTAAACAAATCGCACAAATCTGTGTGGTTAATGCGGACTATGGCAGTACTAGTGAAATACCTGCTGCTCTTCTTATCCTGCTCAACGTTTGCACTACTGCCTCAGAAAAAAAGGCATCCAAAAAATATTATTTTCACCGTTAACAGATGCATTTCTTGGATAGACATCAAAAAGTTTTACACTGGATTTTGAGACGGCAGTTTTGAAGACGCTGAAACTGTTTTTACCAGAAACAACTCACACACATGGCTGTAATCATCATTATATTCAGTTAACCAGTTCTTGTGGTGACCAGGACAACATTTGGATCCCACACAAGGCTACTACAAAGATAAAAAAAGAAGAAAAATTCCACGTAACGGTGTTTTTTTTTTATTTGGCGCAAGTTCCTTTTTGTGCTATGAGAAAAGTAGAATTCCCGTTAATAAAAGATTAACGAACTTGTCAGAATATTTATGCTTTGTAAAACTATTTCAGGACACAGCGAATCCTGAATCCAAGTAACGAAGTAAATATGTGAAATTGCAATTCCAGGAAGCACATAACGCACAATGCTATGGAAAGATAAAATTGTCAGTTAATGCAATAATTTAAATTTTAACAAGTCTAATTCAGGATGCAAAAGAACATACGGGAAGCCAAATTCACAGCTTCAAAGGTGTGAAATTGAATTTCCTGGGTCAAAGAGAAGAAAGATGTGCATCGATAATCACCAAATATTTTAGGATATTCTTAAATAGATATCACCAACAACTGGAGTTAGAAAAATGCACATAAAATAATTGGATTTGACTTCGAGCACGTCATTTAAATATTTCAGAGCACATGGCGTTATTGTTTCGCAATTTATAAATGAAAATAAATAATATCATCCGATCCAACTGTAGATAGGTATTTATTTATTTATTTTGAAACACGGTGGAAGTTGACAAAAAAAACCATGTTTCCGCTTTAAATAAATTCTTGCGTTGTAATATATACTATATATCGGAAAGCGTAAAATACCTTCCTAGTGCCAGTGAATGTAGTTTTCAAAATATGCCTCCTCGCCCCCCCACCCCACCCCATCCAAATCAATTTGTCGGTAAAACAAACGGTCTCTGTTTATTTACCTAATATTCCGAAATTAAATAAATCGAACCATCTGTGCAACGGATTTCAAATTCCGGAAAATATTCAAGTGGGCAGAATCAGCACTTACTAATAATTTCATTTCAATAAGAATCTAAGATCACGTTCTTCACTTTTAATTGAAATAAATAAGATCTTACGCATTCATATTTCTCTATTTCTGCTAATTTTTCCTCACCAGTATATATTGATACAAAAATTTGTGTGCCACTAGATATGAAATATTTGAGGGTCACTTCCCTTTATTTCAAAAACAGCATTTTTCGAAAGTACACAAATCGTTCTCCTTGGGTCATATCCAGTCCTACTATCTCGTATCCAGTGTTTTTCTCTTAAATGTGTTGGTCGTATCACTCCCGTCTATTCTAACATATGTAAATTCGAACTGACCATGACTCGAGATAATTGGAAACAGGCCTGTTAAGTTATTTTTTTCAAGGTCATTGTTCCGTAAACGTAAAAGAAACGCGTAAGTCCGGTATGTACAAGACGTTTCCCGGACATATTTTGTTCGAAAAAGTAATAGAAATCACCTTAAAGAATACGTAACCTCACTGGGCAACCTTCAGTTGAACTACTCGTTCAATAGCTTTGACCAGCAAAAAAAGAAAAAAACCTACATCTTACACAATTTATGAAAAATCAAAGCTCAACATCTTCATTTCGAATTCAAATTACTGGATCACTTATTGCTGAAAATTCCACGATGTTGTAACAGCTGCATCGCAGTTCGGAGTGTACATATTCCATACTGAAATATCTCAATACCAGGAAATCGGGAAGCATTGCATGTACATCCGTTCTCCAACTACGTCCTTCGTAATTTTGTAATTTTTCCGTAAAAAATGATTAGAATGTAATTTGGCATCATTTATAAATATTTTGTGTGTGTCTTATCTTGTGATGTTATGCTGGTAACATAATAATTTCCCTATTTGACTGTGGTCATGAATTGGTTTCTTTATATAAATAAACATTTAGTCCTTCTTTATACAAATAAATATTCAGGTTTTGGGTGTCATCTCGCTTTTCAGTATGCGATTAATTTATTTTATAAATATACCATTGAATCCTGTAAAAGTCCTTGTAAATATATTTGTTTACATTGCATGATTCAAATTGTCGATATACCTTGGTCAGCAGGAACTCCGAATCCCCGAAATTCCAGTCTCTGAATTTAATCACTGGGCAAAAAAATATCGTCCTTCCTTTTTAGGTTATGGGCGAGAGCATACCCAGTCGTATCACAATAATATGACCACCCTCGGAATCACAGTGCAGCCGCTCAGGCGCGACACAGAGTGCACGTAACAAAGTTGATAACACGGAGATTAAAAGGCTGGACAGGACATATGAGTCATAGTGCGTTACGTGAGCACAATGTGCAGAGGGAGTGATTTGACAGGCGATCGAAAAGGAATGATCATCGGCTGGCGCGCCAAGCGTGGATTCATCTCAGAAACTTCAGACTTCATGGGATGTTCGCGTGGTGCTGTAGTAAGGGTGTACCAAAAATGTATTCCTAGAACACCAAGTACTCCCGACGTCATAACTCTTTAGCCTAAAATTCTGTCGACTCCAGAGCATAACGTCTCTTCCATGAATTACTAAAGGGAAATCGACAAGCTACACTGCAGCAACTGATCACGAAAATGAACGCTGGGTCACCAAGATACCTGTTCCCGATAACAGTAGCTCGAACCCTGCTGTGTATGGGTCTTCACAGTCGACGCTGCATCAAGACGCCCATGTAAATCCAGGTACATCGGCAGCGACTACTGGAGTTAGCATGGGACCACCGTCAACAGACATTGCAGGAGAAGAAAAAGTTCACCTCCTCGGACGAATCGAGATTTCGGCTCCACAAAAGTGACGGGTGGTGTCGGACACACGGCAGGAGACACATGAGAACCAACACCCGGATATGCTTGTCGGTCCAGTAGATGCCGGCGGTGGCAGTATGCGTTTCTCTGCAGTGTGTTCCTGGTGTGACCTGGGACCGCTGGTACCATTGGATGGGTCCCTGAACGCTAAAAGCTATCTAGCCATCTTCGCTGACCATATAATTTGATTGATTGATTGGAGTTTTAACGACAACCGTGAGCAACTCAATGGGCTACAAGCAGTCGCCCGTCCCTAATTTAGGGTCACTGGTTCTAGAGAAGGGAGATCAGCCACTGCCGTAAGACAAACACAACATCCATGCATCACCGGTATTCGAAACCGGACCCCTTCCTGACGAATGATCATAAGCCATCGCTTAGAGCACTACGACACTGGTGAGGCCCTGACTACTTGCATCCCTTCATGTTGGACGCTTACCCTGATGGTGATGGTGTCTACCAACCACAAAATTCGCCCTTCCACATAGATAAGGGGACGCATGACTGGATCCAGCAACACGGCAACGATGTCTCCGCTGTTCCTTGGACGGCGAGAACGCCCGGCTTCAATCCCATTGATCACTTTTGGAATTATTTGAATTGACAGGCTTGACGTGCCGACCCACGGCCACGTCATTTCCGGGAACTACGTGCTCTGCTGCAGTCTAAATGGTCACCTGTGCCTCAGAAAAACTTCCAGAGTTTCACTACGTCCATTCCATGCCGTCGCGCCGCTGTTATCCAGTTCAAGGGTGGTATTCCCATTATTAGGTTGGTGGTCATTTTTTTCAGATTGAAGATTTAACCTCCACCGGAAGAACGTTTATAGGCTATAAGCAGTCACCCGTCCCTAATTTAGGGCTGCTGATTTCAGGGAAGGGAGAGAGCCAGTGCTGGAAGACGGACTCAACATCCATGTCTCACCGGAATGCGAACCATAGTGACTGAGATCAAAGTCGGGTACCCTAGCTCCGGAGTGAAGTGATATAACAGACTACGCTACACTGACAGAATGTACCTGTGCAGATTTGTTGTTTTAACATGTGATTCACCTCTGCTGTACGTCACATCATCGCCCTCTTATTATTATTTTTTTTTGAAGCGAAGAAGGGATTTTCATTAATTTTAGGCGATGTGTGAAAAAAATATCTTACAGTTTTCAAAGAACACAACGGTCAGTAGATCCATTTTTACGTTCGGGTTCCAATGTGAAAACAGGAGTTTGCCATGGACGTGGATTGAGGCCGTGTTCCCTTGCTCCGGTGTGAAGTGCTGTAACAGATTAAGCTACACTGACGGAATCTATCGCTGCAGATTTGTAGTTTTGACACGTGATTCCCTCCTGTAGTACGTCACAGGTAATCAAACTTCACTTCGCGAGAACTTCTCAAAAGTTGCGTCGGTTTTCTGTACCTGAACAAATATTTCACGAAAATACGGGTTACACTCTCACCCCAACGAAGTAACTATTTCAAGAAGAGCCAGTAATTTTTCAGGTTTTCGTACTTGTCACAACACTAACTGCAAATAAATCACAATAAAAATTGAATTGCGCTGGTTCATATTTCTTAAGACTAAATTTCTGATAGCTGCAGTATTTTTGTCCGTAGCCTGCAAAGCTTCATTTTTTATGCTTCATCAAATTAAAATTCAGGAGCCATTTGAACTTGATGCAACGCTTTGCCAATTACGCTTTGCCAATTACGTTTTGCAAATTGAAACAGAAAGAGATTTCAGATAGATAATTATTTACCAGTAAATATTGATTTCTCTATCACAAAATGCTACGAAAATATCTACAGTAATTTTTACAAAAAAATTATTATATAAATATTTGTGACGATTAAATTTGAACATTGTTTGTGTGAAACATATGTATCTCGCTTCCTTTAAATTGTAATGCCGGAGGAAAATTGTACTAGAAAATAACACATCACTAACTTGTTCTTTGGAAGTAATTGACATCCATTCGGGAACAAACTTACAGTTCACTCTACTGTTAGTAGTACAGTTTTGTCATGAAACAATTTGCTATTTATACTTCATTTTTAAGTACAGTTTGTTGAAACTTGGGGCTTTTTTCTCGAAAGAAATAGGTATATCTGACCATAGGTATTGTCACTGTTCAAGTCTTAGGTGAAATATGATTGTTGTGCTTGTCTTCCAGGGTTCCTCTATCTCTTCCTAAAAGAACGGAATTTTCTACAATTGTGCATAATAAAATATTGTTTACAGAAAGTTTATAGAGTGTGACTCCCGCCTTAAAGTACCATTGCTTTATCTCGAACGAAATTAAACAAAAAAAAATAGGGCGAGAAAGCAAAGTTCTGCAAATTCAGACTGATTACGGTTAATTCTAGTCTGATGTTTAGGATCCTGTTCTCGCTGGCACACGCATAATAAAGGGAAATGTGTTTAAATAGTTCATTTGCATGTATTCAACTGGAGTCATTTTCATCCGGTTTTTCTAAATATCAGCTCGACATTATTGTAACAATGTGTGAAGCTAAAAATTATAACTACTAACTAAAAGTATTTTTTCTCTATAACTACTTTAATAGTATTTTTTCTCTATAACTACTTTAATAGTATTTTTTCTAGATAACATTAAGCGTTAAAAATACTCAAAGCTCACGTTATGTTATACGGTATTAATAACAATACATTTGTGTTTAGGTCTCAACATTTGTTTTACTGTCAAAACGTTTTCATATGTTGCCAGGCGATATCCACAGATATAAATCGTACGTGATAATTTGTCCGTATTCTTATACTTAAGTTGTCTATTGTAAGATTGAATGAAAACAAAAGAAGATAATGTAAAAGATTTATAATATGAAATACTGCACACCCGAGCGGTTCATCATTCTGGAATAAATGCTACACTCTACTGTTTTTGAGTCTAGTTGAAGACCACTGTAGATTCCACTTAGCATTCAGAATGGAGATAATGTTTGCCTTAATATTGCAATATTCCTTTTGTGACACTTGAGCAATTTTTTTCGAGATTTAGTAACAGGACTTACAACTAACATAGTCTAGTAACAGGACTTACAGCTAAAAATACGTCTAGCTACTGACTATTCACGAAGAACATAACTTTTAGCTTTTCCGAAGTACATTTTGAAAGTTTTAATATTTCAAAACCGTTTCTAATCCCAACGGCAAATTTATATCGAATACCCTACTAACTCTATAGAACAAATATTTTATCCCTTTAACCGAAATCAAATATTTAACCGACACTAGAAACTTAAAAGCATTCTCTTTTCCACAGGTAACACGGAAAATATAACACTTTAATTTGATCAGAAAATACTTAATAACTAAAACAAGTGGAAAAGTTAAGAAATAATGATTTGTAAATATCGGAAAATGAACGCCATTATTAAAAGTGGGCATGAAATGTTTTTTTTTTTTCAAATACAATCATACTTAGGCCAAAGCTGAGGAAGAGAGATTAAATATTTGTTCTATATGTCAGAGAGTATTTGGTCGAGATATGACGAAAATTCCGTTCCTCCTAGGCCACTAATGCTTCTTATAAAGAAACACGTGGAAGCGTATGTTGCTTGTAATGTATATGAGTAGGCTGCCTACCAGGATCTTCACAACTTGGTTTTAAGCATCATACTGTGAATCACCCTTTGAATTTATAGAACGGGAAACCCATTAGCAAACTGATAGAATTGAAAGCAGGTGCATCTCATGAACTGCTAACATATTATTGGTAGCCACAAAGAAAATCTTTTAGAAAACATTCTGAGGTATTTATACTCATCCTGAAATGTCTTCTATTCTCAGAAGACTGGTGGCGCTGTGGTCTAAGCGATGGCCTCTGATCATTCATCCGAAAGGGGTCCGGGTTCGAATCCCGGTGAGGCATGGATGTTGTGTTTGCCTTACGGCACTGGCTCTCTCTCTTCCCTGGAACCAGTGACCCCAAATTAAGGACGGGCGACTGCTTATATCCCATTGAGTTGCTCACGGTGGTCGTTAAACCTCCAATTAAAAAAAAAAAGATAAGACTGTTTTGTTGCATTAAAATGCATCATTCGTCAATCCTAGTCCTGCGGATAATGAATTTACTCTCTGTTAGACAACTTATATTCCATCCTGAAGGAAGCGTCACTTTTCCTCTTGAAAACAACCTTGTCCGTATATAAAAAACAATATGCGAACGGTGCTGTTAAAAGTCTCCCCCCAAACAGATAAAGAGCATTTTTAACAGCGGTCAATAATCAGTCATAAAACATTGAACAGCGTTGCGCGATTTATTAGCGTTAAATGCAAATTGAATTCCCATCGGAAGGCATTAAATTTAACAAGGTAAGCTGTCGACTGCATTGTTAAATTTAAAGTGAATTGCTGTCAGGTATATTCACATCTAGATATGTGTCAAATAACAAGAACACTTAAAGGTATTATGAAATACACTAGGTTTACTTTTCAATAATGACGGGATAAAATAAGACATGCAGAGCAATTTATTTTCATAACCAGATATTCGTTTTGTTTATGGTGTCTAAAAGTGAAAGCATATGTAATGAACATTACAGCAATAAAAAAACGGTACTGGTCATACAGTTGTTATGTCACACACTGACATATTTGGCAGTTTCCATTCATGCAACACCTGCCCGAAAAGACGAAAGGCTAAGTCGGACGTCGCAAATATTTCTTCGTCCGCTGGGGCTAAAATGACGTCACAAAATTATATCCGGGAAGTAGTTTTCATTCGCTGAACAGCTCAACGAATACACGATAACTAAGATTGTCGTCACAAATTTTTTTCTCAGTTATTGCTAAGGTAATGTCGTCTCACAAATTGGTCCAGAAAGCAGTTTCCTCTCTCTGAACACCTACACAAAAACACGAAAAGCTAAAGCTGTCGTCACATATTTTAGGTTCTCAGTAATTGCTATGTTTATGACGCTTTCTATTGAGCCATCAAAGTGGGACAAGCGTTCAAACGTTCAGACAAAGCAAGTTATATTATATATAATGATAAAAAAAGGTCTGATATGATGCAGTCTATCACAGCTTTTAAAAAAAAACAGGGATGTGAAAGTGATTATTTCTCCTTTTGAGCACATGCTGTTATTGGCAGCTTCCTCTTAATGAACAATATAAAAAAAAAACTTACCGTCTTTTTAATTTAAACCATTAAATTATTTGCACAAATTAAATTGAAACAATAAAAATATATGTGGTATTATTCACATTGCACTGAATTTCTTGTACTGGAGAAGTAACAAAATGAAGAATGTTATACATTTCATGATTGATTTTTAAAAGATGTCTGCCATGCTCTGCTTGACTTAACATATACTATTAGGCTTTCAGCTAAATGCTCATCATGTAAGTGCTACCATATAGCCACTAAGTCTATGTCACATTATAGTACCACTCTTCTGATCATACATATCTTCTACTTTAAATTCTTCCTTATCACTAAAATTGTTAACATAATTTTGTAAATATTCATAAAAGTTTCTTCAAAGAATATAAGTCTAGCTTTAGTACCAATAATTTGCAATTAAATGAAATACTTTGTATATTTTATACCGGTCCTGAATAAATTGAGATGTAACAAGTTTGTAACATTTTAAAATATTATTTCGAAATGCAGGTAATTTGTCCTCAATCTGCACGTGACATTTATTTGACTATATCATTTATTTATAAAGTGTTATTTCTTCAGGGAATTGGAACTCAGCTAGCGTATCACTAAGATAAAGGGTTATATAAGCTTCAATTTGCTCACGGAGGAGCGTTATATCTGTTTCCAAAAACACGTGCTCAGTTGCTTGCAGGTTCCTTGTTTTGGTTAGTGTATCGGTATCATACTTGAACGTAAATCGGGAGATGAGGGTTCTTTTTCCGTTCTAGAACGATGTAATCTTCAAATTTTCTAGAGCATTTCTACTTGCATGGTTAATTTAGTATCCATCGTCCCGTAACCTTTATTTGACTCCTACGTAGGTGGCCATAATTCTGCGATCACTGGGGCTACATTGTTCAAATCTTGCGCAGTTCGCTGTAAGCAGTCGTAACTAAAGGTTTGTTCTATCTTTTTTTCAAGATAAGGTGTTTCTTTCACTGTTGTTAAATTTTATTTGTGTTGCGGTTACGTACTGTTATGCAAATATATTTCTTCTGCGAGGAACACTTCATTAATTCATGGTGACATTTATACTTCATATAGACTGAATTTTTTTTTACAAATAAACAGAAATGATAAGGAAACATGATAAGGTCTTTAATTTTGTTTTGAAATAAAAGGTTTTAATGCCACAAACTGTTACTGTGATTAACGAACGTAAAGAAATGGACGTCCAGAATGAATTCGGGTTAGAATCCCGTTCAGGAATGGACGTTTTGTTTGTCTTAAGGCAGTGGTTCTTTTCTTTCCCTGGAACAGTGACCGTAAATTAGAAACAGTAGAGTGCGTACAAACCTTCAAGTTGCTCGCATTGGTAATTAAACCACCAGAAAAAGCAAAAAAAAGAAAAAAATTATAATTATTTGTTCAATATTAATCTAAAGGAAGAATAGTGACAATGGAATAAGAAGCGAAAGTAGATGATCGCTTTACATAGATATCAAAGAGGAAATGTTCTTACTAAAAACAAAATGTTGCTGTCTGAGCACGATAACAACATACCAGATAGTAAATAAAAAATGTTGTTTATTTACGTTTTAAAAACTACACACATGTAATTTAAAAAACAAACATACCGAGATCTCTCGGAGGTACTATACATCCATCTTCAGACCTAGCTTGCAGATATGGAAATGTCACGAGTATTAGTACACTTACAGGCAATACCATCATGACCCAGTCGAAGGGAGTACAATGCCAACTGAAAGAAACAATATTATAGAAGATAGAAGGTGACGACATAGTTATGGGTTACTCATGAGGTAAGTCCGAATCATCTGGAAAGCAGTTCGTCAAAAAAAAAACTCCAGGGAGAAGGCACAGACAACGGTAACTCGCAGTTGCAACAGGTAGAGAAGTAGCGTTGAATGCACAAGCTTTCTGTAAATAACAGAGATAATTTATCAGAAGCGACAGCAAGAATGGAGGATTTATTCCATTCTGGATTAAATTCTCCCTCAGCAACAGTCCGGGCTAAAGCATTCAAAGAATGTCCTGAACAAATATCTTATTTATATTCTGAGAGTCTGAATTTCAATGCCTCAAAGTAGAGCCGATGTAGAACTTCTTCACATTGCCTGTTGAGTGAGCAGTCAGAGAAGCGAAGTATAAACCATGTTTACTAAGAGTATCAACGGGATCTTGATCACAGCGGATAAGGGAAAATACATTAGATGTACGAATACCAAAATCTTAGTCAAATATTCTACAGACGTTTTCCAACACATTTACAACTTGAGGGATAAAGTTAATAGAGCCAACAAAACGATGAATCGTTTGAACACGTTGCAGAGCGGTAGAACTACGCCTGTAAAATTCTTGCAGAAGAGTGAAGATAACGTTTGGCGAATAACCAAAAGAAACGGCAATATTAATGATTTTAGAAAGTTCAATACGTTGTAAGTTCCTCGAAGAGGAGTGGGTAAACGAACTCTTAACCAGAAACCGGAAACCAGCAATTTTATGATTCCAAGTTTGGGCGTAATCATATGGGATTATGGAAGGGCAAAAGGTAAATTTACGGAAAACAGAAAATTGTAAATCATTCGAACGATGTTTCAGGAACAGCAAGAAATCAAGAAACGGGATGAATTCCTCCAGTTCAATAGTAAATTTAATAAAAGGAAATTGAGAAGACAAGAAATTAGTGAATAAATGAAGTTGTGCCAGGGAGTAAGGTCAAAATTTGATGATGTCATGCACGTAATGAACATACAAAGAAAGTTTTAATGAGTAATTTAAAAGGGCAAGATTCTCCAACTTCTACATTAAGAATTCAGTAAGGATAGTGGAAAGTGGGGATCCCTTAGAAATTCCCTGTATCTGTTGGTAGATGACACCATTAAAGCAAAAATAAGTTCTAGAAGCAATTAGCCTTAAGGGTAACATATAGCCTCCACCTCAACGGAAGAGAGACTTAAATCGGATGAGAGCGTCTTCTCAATGATAGAATGGACTACAGTAAGCGTGACAGTGGGGGAACAGGGATACGACATACAAAGAAGCCATAAGAAAGGAACCATAAGAAAGAAACCATTAGGTTTAAAGGACTTAATCCTTTCTAAGGCCTCACCGGAGCTACGAATAGAACACGGGCAAGATTGAAGAAAAGGAGCTAAAATTTATTTAAGCCTTTTCTAAAGGACGAATAAGTTTAACGAAACCGGAAACAAGAATTCTACGATGACGACCAGGTGTATGTAGTTCAAGTTTTTCAAAAGCCTCGAGGACTCAATGTCTCGGAGGTGATGTAGATTCTTCTTAATAGGTGAAGGTAAATTGCTATGGGTTTTTTTATCTGCTAAGTTCAGTGAGAGTAGCTGGAATTGGGTCCTTGGAAATAACCCTATGTGAAGGATTACAAATAGCTTCTTGCATTTTTTACATGTAGACATCAGAGTCCAATAAAACCAGTTGTTGAGATTTGTCGGCTGTGAGGAACGACACATGAGGATTTTTGCCAAAGCCAAGAGTAGAGACCTTTCATACAGTAAACTTTTTTGTGATGTACTGGCAAGTTTGGAGCGCCACGAATTAATTAACCTTAGCACCGCAGTGTCGTGCTAAATCCTGATGTTCCGGATGGAAGGTACTAAATGTTCTAACTCTGGAAGCAATTATCTAAAATATTTTTTACCACAATTTATCATGTGTTCAGTGGACATTGCTGACTTTAATGTACCATATACGTATGTATTCATTGATAACACGAAGATATAACTGAACCTGTTTTTATTCGCGTTTTTCACTCAGATTTGCCAGATTATGGGATTATTAAAAAGTTGCGGTCTCACTTACTAAACAGTATTCGACAGAAGCTGCAGGTTTCGAGAAATGTGTCAGATTTAGCACTTTTTTTTCTTAATTTTCTCTCATTCCATGCAACGAATGAAAGTATTGTAAGACAAAGAAGGAGTTACTTGTCAGAGCGTACTTTCCATTATTTTTCCCAAAAGGATTGAGAGTTGTACATTTTTTTTTTGCTAAATAATATGGAACCTTCCAAGTAACTGATGGTAGCAATTTATATTTGCATCAGAATTAGCTTCCTAAAGATACATTGGGGTAATGCTTTAACCTGACCTAATAAATTTATTCCGATTCGAATTCAGTCGAACTCTGCTGATGATTAATACAGCAACTGTGTTACAATCACCTCTTTCTCCGTATGGAAATCAAAAAAAGAACTGCGCCTTAACATTTGACATTTAAGTCACCCTTCAGCTGTTTACACTTATACTTAATATATAAATAAAAATTTTAAATTTTTTGGTGGTTGCAGAGCTTTCAAGAAAGACGAGAGACTTAACATGGAGGCAATTAAAAGTAGTAATTAATTCCTTATTTTGACACATTAAAAGGAGATTGTAAATATAATTGTTGAAATGGTGCTTGCTTTGAGTCTGGAAACTGTATGACTCCTGGGAGTACCGACAGTATGTTTTTTCCTGTTCTGCGAAACAGTGAATGAGATCTAAAACAATGGATCTTCCTGATTCACGAAACGAAGAAACGGAATTTCACGGAGCAATAGGAAACCTTTAACTTTCCTCAAACAGCTATGAAAAGGATAGAGATCAAGGTCAGTTCATAAGTGATATTATCAAGTCCATCACACTCTGCGAGGTATTTCGTAAATTATGGATGTTCAAGTTTACATACGGACTGCATTTATCTATACCTACTTTGAAATTTCGACAGAAAGGATATTTGCAACATATGTATAAATGAATCTGTATAGAAATATTAAGAAACTGAATTAAAGAAAAGAAATTAAAATATCATTGCCTACATTGGTCCTAGTAAAGAACCATTTCACTGCGAAAAATGAATTTTTTGGAATATACGTCGTATTTTATCGTCAATTGTTGAAATGTTTACAATTTGATTTCAGAATTTATTTTATCTTACTGTACAAAAACAGAGAAGGTATTTTTAAATTTACCATAAACTGTTTTAAGGAGTTAAAAATGTGAACCCTATCTTATACAGAGGGTGATTCGAAAGTTTCGCAATATTTGGATCAGTTTATATCTTCATCCATACATTTACCACAAAAGATGACTAGCAGCCTAAATACACGACCACGTGTTGCAGCGTCTTTTGCAATTTGTCTGCCAGTTCTTCGATTCCGCGACGGTACCAGTTCTTGTCATTCGAGGCTAAGAACACCTTCACCCCAGCTGCCACCTCCTCCAGATTGTTGAAGTGCCGCCCGCGAAGTAAGTGTGTTGTGGTCCGGAACAAGTATTAATCCGACGAGGCAATGTCCGGATTATATTGCTGAGTGTGGCATCAGTTCGGTGCCTTCACGTTCCTGGAGTTTTTCCCGGGGCGTTCGTTCGGTATGAAGCCGAGCGTTGCCCTGCGGTAGGAGAGCAAGCTTTCTGTTCACCAGCGGCGGGTACTTCTCCTTTAAAACGGCATACATCAGCTCCAGCTGTTCAGAGTAGAGGTTGGTGTTGATTCTACGACCGTGTGGAATAAATTTGTTATGGATTGTCCCCTCGAAATTCCATCAGACGCAAAGAATCGTCTTGTGCTCGAAGCGCCGACATTTGACTACAAGTTCTGGAACCTGGTTCTGGCTGAACCACTGCCGTTTTGTGTTAGCATTACAGAAATAGACCCACTTTTTTATCGCACGTAACAATTCTCTTGATGAAACATCGTACATCGCGCGGGTTTTCTAGACGTTTCGTGCACACTTCCACCCTGCGGTTTGCTTCAGCTGGCATCAGTTTGTTTGGGAAATTAAAGCGGCTCCTATAGACTTTGCCGTAATCCTAAAAGTGACGAACCATGGTGGTCTGTGATATGCCTCGCTCGCCTGACAATCTCCGAGTGCTGGTTGTCGGATTTGCCTCTACGGCCTGGCGCACGTCTTCCGAATCCACGTTCGCCGCCTACCTCACCCACACCTTGGCTGATCGTGAGGTTCCAGTCACCTTAGCGAAATTTATTGAACCATCTGGTTGGTGTTTTTTGTTCAACGAAACATTTACCTTTTGCATGACAAATGTTTCGTGTTGCTTGAGAATATTTATGGCCGAGTTCAAACTCTTAAATCAAAAGTTCCGTAATTAGCCGGTTGTGGCTGTTCATCTTTTAGGCGTCCAAACCGCAGACTGAATGACGACGTGCAATGACGTTCACAGCACGACTATCACTTTATATCCCTTTAGAAAATGTATTTTATTTATAAATAAAGCGTTATATGAGTTGATCATGTGGCCGTTGTATCATAATACTGTCAAAGGTCAAGGCACGTCACGCATATTAAGATCCTTTACACAAACCTTTCCTAAAATTTCTCATATGAGAGCCCATCTCTAGAGGTTTCTGAAAAGACAAGAACATCCATTTTAATTAATTAATTTACCCATTATTTCGATTTAATCAAATTATTTTGCAAATATTTTACTGTAGTCTTTGTGTTTCACTTTTCGATATTCATTACATTGTGATTGTAGTAATTTTGATGTTAGTCCCTCAATTAAATAAACAACAATTAATGAAAAAAATATTTTAACACCAAAAATGAGTAGATACGAAACCCGAAAAAGACAAATGTGAATAATATATTTCTAATAAAACGTTATATTCTAATATAATTTTAAATCTAATATTTAGCTCTATTCTAAACTGAAATCAATAATGATTTTGCCATTTGAAGGAATATGCTCATTTCTAAGGGAACAAAGTGTCCATGTTTCGGTATCTCTAATGCAGAGTGAAAGAATTGAAGCAAAAATTACTTCTTATTTTGTACTTTAGGAGGAGCTTACTTATTGGCGACAGGTGGCGTAGTGGTTTAAGCGATGTTTTCTGAACATTCTACGCGACAATCCAGGTTCGAATTCCGGTGAGGCATGGATGTCGTGTTTGGCTTAGGTCACTTCCTGTCTCCCATCCCTGGAAACAGACGTCCTAAATTAGGGACGGGCGACTGTTTACGGCCCATCAAAATGATTACGATGGTCGTTAAATCCACCAACAAAAAATGAACTTACTTATTATGAATTCAATATTTATTGTATTGCACATTTAGGAACAGATTTGGGATTGCCGAAGGAATACTGAATTCATGAAGTAATAAATACCAGTCTATGAGTGTGTCACACGATTGCAGTTACTGAATAGTACCACATTCCTTGTCGGCTACAACCCTTTTTCCCTCTGGAAATAGAAGCGAAGTGTGCTAGGGCCCAGAATGCCATCCAAAGAATATCAGAATGAGAAGCAACCATCTAGAAGAAGAAATAATCTAGCCACGGCAAATTCTCACTGACTAGGACCATTTCACCAGCTTAGGTGATATGGATGTTGGCGACGAGACATCAATATCAGTTTACGAGTCTGTTAAACTGTTAAATTAAATTTATAGCTGAACTGAATGTCAATTCATGTTGCAAATAGTTAAATACCCAGGTCGAATATTATTTTTGAACTGGAGAAAACCTTTCTTATATTCGGCTTGCATTTGAAAAGATAAGTTACTGGCATATACTTGGATTTCCAGACTGTAAGTATTTTAACAGCAGCAAGAGAAATTGATTTATATCATTCATGCTTAAAGGCGTGTTGAAGAGATATTCGCTAAATTAAACGAAACGATCTGCATTGTCATCTGATAGCTCCCTTTACATATAACAGAACAAAATTATCATATCAACATTTGAGACTTAAGTTGACGTAATGATATTATTGTTTTTTATTAAAAGGAATCCTGTCCTGCCTAGTAAAAAAACGTTAATGTAATTTCATTTCAAAGACAGTGGCATATTGTTCATTAAGACGTAATACATTTTTTCTGACGAAAATATTTTCATTTGACTCAGGAAGCAATATTTTACTCACAACCTTTATTTTTATTATATTTCAGAGATTGTGCTTCCTCGCAGGTATGATACATACCAGGGGTGGACAAAGAGTCGATCGCGAGCTCTCGTACGGGCGAACATTTGTTTTATCGCGCGGGCATATGTTGTTCCATACGAACTGCCTGCGACAAGATCTTGGACTTAATCAGTCAGACTCATCGCCCCAACCATAACAGCTGAGCATGGTCATCGGGCTTCTATTGTCTGCCGTATAAGACATGTTATTATCTCGCGCTCTGCTAGTCTTCAATCGCAACGCCTACATTTTCTGGAAAGCCGATCTGTCAACAGAGACTGTAAAACCGTTTAATTATGTGCATACAAATTAGTTTACGTATTGGGAGCAGATATAAGTTAAGTTATTATGTTTTGTTTACATAATAAAGATGAATGCAGCTAAGAAACCGAACATGTATCCTTTCCACACTGAATGGGATGAAGCTTATTTCTTCATAATGTTTCACGACAAATGTCTATGTTTAATATGTCGGTCTTCACTTGCCATTTCTAAAAAAAGACATCTACACTGCTGTCCACACAAAATGTATCACCAAGAATGACACGAGATAGCAAAGCCAGATTTACTGGATACATAACAACAGATACAAAGATGAAACGATTGAGCTTACAGGCCCGTGCGACTTGCGGAACAGGCAGACATCAATAGTTCGTGTGGACCCCATGGTTCGCAATAACGGTCGCTACACGCCGCGGCATCGAACAAAAAGGCTTTGGATGTGGGCTTGAAGTATGTCGGTCCAGGCTGCTTCCACATGTTGCCACAGTTCATCAGGCGTAGCCGTGGGTGGTGCTTGCCGGGCCATTCGGTTGCCGATCAGCGACCAGACGTGTTCGATGGGCGACATATCGGAAGAACAGGCGGGCCACGGTAGCAGTGACACTTGGTGGGCCGTGAAGAATTGTTGCACGATGCGTTCCACGTGCGGGCGCTCATTGTCCTGTTAAAAAGTGCTCGCTGGCAAGTCCTGCAGCTAAGGGAGGACTACAGGCTCCGAAACGTTGGACATGTAGCGGTGGCTGTTGAGTGTACCGGCGATGCGTACCAGAGGAGAGAGGATGTCATAACCAATTGCGCTCCAAACCATAACGCCAGTCGACGGACCGGTATGGCGATGCATAATGCAGGCGTCTCTTGCCACGATGCCGCCACACGCGGATCCGACCATCGTGCTGTTACAGGCAGAAGCGGTATTCGTCGGAGAATACAATGTACTGCCATTCCGTAGTCCAGGTGGGGCGTTGAACGATGCACTGCCGCCGCACTCGCCGTTTATGTAACGTCAATGGTAATCCGAGCAATGGGCGCCGTGCGACAAGTCTCCGCTCCTGCAGACGACGTTGAACGGTACGTGTTGACACAGATTGTTGCGCAACACACCCTAAATCCTGCGCTAACGTTCGTGATGTGGCGGTGCAAGCCGTCAATGACCGCCGCACAACATGACGGTTCTCTCGTTCGGTGGTGTGCCGCGGCTGCGGCAACCGCTCACGTCGGTCCTGCAGTCCCTTCTGCACCCACCGAATCCCTACTCGCCTCACTGTGGCTGGCTGGATGACGTCCCACACGGGCGCCGATGTCTCGGTACGATAAACCGCTGTCGCCATAAGCCACTATTCGTTCTCTGTCGAACTCCGAAACGTGCTGGAATGACTGCCGTATTCTGCGACGAGGCATCAGGTAGCTTTCCACGCACAGGTCCTGCAGGACAACACACTTTCACCACTTACACCCCACCTTCTGTGCACCCTTTTCGTAGTTTTTCTCGGTGACGTGCCGACCGTACATGATTTGCATATGTCCTGAAATGCTAATCGCTTGTGTGTCCACTCGCGGGCGACGCGTGCTGCGAATTCCAGGCCAATCGGATTCTTTCTTATTGGTGTTGCATTTCGGGTGGCCTGCAATGTTGAAAGACATCTTTCGTGTGTTATAAGTCGTTCCAAAGTTATTATACTGATAACAGTGAACTAAGAAAAATTAAGATTAGGTAACTGATCTTTCAATTACTTAATGTTAATTTTTTTTTTAAATACATATATTTTTTTGTTTACAACTTATTTTTTTAATTGCAACCATTACCTTTTGCTACGCCTATGCGAAAACGAAAGCAGCGGCCGAAGCTTGGTTTCCAGTTACTTGTGTTTTGACCTAGCATAAAAACAAATCTTTCCAGAATGTGGAGAAGGTAATAGAAGCTTTTCTATCAACCAGAACAGTTTATTTGATAAATTTCAAAATAAAACTGACATAATACGTTCCATTAAGGAGCTGCCACTTTCACGTCAAACCATCACGCGAAGCGCTGAAACAATTAATGAGGATGTGAATCAACAACTGGACGAAGATTTGTGAAACTGTTCTTTCTTCTTTTTACAATTTGATGAACCAACAGATGTAGTTGACAAAGCTCAACACTTAACTAATTTTAATTATCCGAATAGTGTTCCCGGACATGACATCAAACGAAGAATTCCTCAACATCCTTGCTATTAAAGGGAAAACACAGGTTCAAAATAGTTTTAATATATTTCCGGAATTCACCCACAAAATCAATCTGCCTTTGTGGAAGCTTGTTTGTAACACTACTGACGAGACACTTTCAATAGTAAGCCAAACGAATGGGTTCATTACAAGTTGTAGGGAAAATGACTATTTCCTCACTTTACCTCTTTTCACTGCATTATCCACCAAAACGCACTACGCATGGAAGTTTTAAATGTGAAAGACATTTTCTACATAACTTCCAAAGTAGCTAATTCTATTCGGGCACGGAGTTTTCGTATGATACTTTTTCGAAGCCAATTAGAAGAAAATAAAACTGAATACGAAGACCTGTTTTTCACGAATGCTTGGTACTTTAGTAAAGGATAGTCTCTTGAAAGGTTTTTGAATCTCTTGCCAGAAACATTCGAATTCCTAGATGCAGTGGGAGAAAATTGTACTCAGCTTCAAGTCGCTACTTGGCTATAAAGTTGAGCTTTTGCAACTGATCTCACACACCACTACAACACGTTCAACCTTGAGCCCTGTCAGTCAGCCGTCATTCCAAGGTATTCATGGTACCTTCTGAAAACCACGATATGACCGCCCAGAGCATCACAGAACAATCACCGTGCTGCTCTATTGGGAATAGGCAGTCTGCATTGGACCCTTCTGACGGTGTTTTCCACATGTAAACACGTCTTGCGGTGGAAAATATTTAGAATGTGGTGTAATCCGACAACATTACACGTTTCCATGCATCGGGCGTTCACCTTGTATGCTCCTGGTACCACTGTTGTCGTCGTGGCGCATTCACCTGGGTCCCCAAAGGTTTTACAATAACAGCTCTGCCATGAATAATTTGTTTATGCAAATTCAAGCGTTTATACTGGGGTCTGGAAATGCTTTTTGAGCTTTGCACAAATTTTTTCGCAGTGGTCTTTTTTTTATGGGTAGCAATATGCTCTCCCGTCTCTATCAGTCTGGATCCTTTTTCAGCCACTCTTGTGCTTCTCAGACGATGTTTTGACACGGACACAGTATGTTGTCATGACGCTAAATACAGTAGCTCTCGAAAGCTCTACTACCCTCGTGACTGTTGTCACGGAGGAACCAACTTCCCGGCCTGTCACCAACAGTCAGCCCTCTTCCGAAGTTCGCCAGGTCGGTTTTTTCGTCGACACGTGAAATAATTTTGTAACAAGTCACTTCAAATGCACTTAAACAGGACTTTGAGATTCTAAACAGAGCTTTTCAAGAAAACAAAAAGTGGTGGACACATCTGCATATTGTGACGTGCGCAGCTGCATTGAAACCCACGTCTCTGAGGTTAGTGTCCAACCCCTGTATATACTTCTATATACTCGAATGGCATTTTCAATTCTAGGTGGAATAATTAAATAATAATTTGTGAAACCCATGTGCAGTTATTGAACATTTCGGAGATTTCACTTTTATGTTCGGAAAATGATTTACATTTATTTACAGATTTTTCCAAAGTGTGGCAAAAACAAATTGGCATTGAATTTCGGTTAAATGTGGATAATCCGCATTTTACAACGAAAATTCGTGGTTACCGTAACACAGTTTTCGCACCCGATGTACTAACCGAAATCAGTTCAATAGACTTCTTGTTAGCTGGATTCAGTTAGAGGAATGTCACGTGCCAATTTCCTAGATCATTAATGAAACCTCAGCCTTGAATAAAATGCCATTATTTGTAGAAAGTAATGTTCAAGTCAAATGTCATTTCCTATACCAAATATTTCCGAAAACTATGCACAAAGCTTAAAATGTAATGGCTTCGAGAAATCGCAATTAAGAAACTTCGATTGTTTTAAAACTGCTGCTCGTGGGTTTGCTAATTTTAATGAGAAAACGTACAGTTTAAGCATGCAGAAAGAAATTTAGTTTCAAGTATGTTTGCTAAATTTGGCACACAATTTTAAAACTTTTAGATAACTTCTTTGGAATTTGCATAATAGTCTTTCTTACGGAAATCAAATTTGCCCCTTAAGATATAATGAGAGCAAAATCTATTGCAGTGAAAAAACCAGAGTTCCTCGGAAAAGATATGAACACTTGATGACTAGAAACAACGGAGTGCCAGGCTGTGTGTGTTCAGAGACGGATCCAGGGGGTGGCGCGAGTTGCGCCCTCTAAGGACAAAGGAAAACTTTCGGTTTGTTAGGTTTTAATAAAAAAATGATTATTTTTTCGTGGAAGAAAGTATTACTTAAAAATATATTACTTTCGTTAATTAATTGGTAGAACTTTTAGAACTACTCAGAACGATTTCTCCTTTTGCAGCTGGATAACCTTAGAAATGTTTCCAGTTATTCCCGACACTTGGGCCTTCCCCTTCACGGAAGTCCTTGATCAGCCCCTGCGTATGTTGTAACATTTCAGAGTTAGTTTATATATTTGAAGTACAGGTTATGAAAGCTGAACTCAAAAGAATTAAATTATTATTAAGGTTTTCAAATCATATACAGAGGATGAGTCGAAAGTTTTGCAATATTTGAATCACTTTATGTCTTCATACGTATCTTCACGACGAAAGTTGACTAGCATTCAAAGTATTCACCATACTGATTTAGTAGCACGACATCTGATATACTGTGATTTAGTAGCACGACATCTGATATATTGTGATTTAGTAGCACGATATCTATTTCATATTGAATTCACCATCGTGTTGCACCGTCTTTAACCATCTGTCAGCCAGTTAATTGAATCCGCGCCTGTACCAGTTCTTGTCCAAGGTGAAGGATTCCTTCACCCCAGCTGCCATCTCCTCCTAGTTGTTGCCCTGCCTCCCGGAAAAGAAATGCATTATGGACCGGAACAAGTAATAAACCGACTGGGCAAGGCCCGGATTATTTGCTGTGTGTGCCATCAGTTGGATGCCCTCAAGTACCTGTCGTTTTTCCCGGGGTTGTTCCCGCGGTATGAGGCCAAGCGTTGTCCTACTGTAAGAGAGCGCGCTATCTGTTCACCAATGCGAGTTCGTATCCTCCAAAAAGCATACATCTGTTCCATCTGTTCAGAGTAGAATGGGGCGTTGATGGTTCGACCGTCTGGAATAAATTCGTAATGAATTATCCCTTCGAAAATCCTCCAGATGCAGAACATTACCTTCTACTCGAAACGCCTACGTTTGGCAACAGGTTCAGGAAGCAGACCCGGAATTATCCACTGCCGTTGTTTGTTACGACTACGAAAATAGACCCCCTTTTCCTCGCACGTAACAATTCTCTTTATGAAACGTACATCGCGCGGGTTTTCTAGGTGTTTCGTTAGCGCTTCCACTCACCGTTTTACTTCATCTGGCGTCAGTTCGTGTGGGACAATGCGGCAGCTCTGAAAGTAACGAACCACGGGGGTCTGTGATATGTCCATCTCTCCAGGTAATGCCCGAGCTTTGAGTGCTGGTTGTCGGATTTACCTTAACGGCCTGGCACACGACCTCCGAATCCACGGTTAGCTACCTACCTTACCTTGATTGATCGTCGAGTTTTCTGTCACGTAATAGATCACTGGTGGCCTAGTGGTCAGCATTCGTGAGAGCCATGGAGATAACCTCAGGTTAGATCTTGGGCAGGTAAGAACGTTCGAACCACTAAACACCCGCCGTGCGTCAGATGGGCACTTTAAGCCGTCGGACACCGGTAATAAATTGGGCGTCTTGCTCCTCCTTTCTACCTCGCTTCCGTGTAACTTTCCTATCGGACACTCTAGCCGAAATCTCCTAGCTTCCTATTTCTAATGGTTGTTCAAGACCTGGGGTCAGACACTCCCGTCTTAAAATCTTCTACATATGATCTGATATGATCTGATCTGTCACGTGAGCGAAATTTCTTGAACTATCTGGTTGCGGTGCTGTGGTCCACGGAATCTACCCCTTTCCTATGACAAATATTTCGTGTTGCTTAGGTAGCGTTATGGCAAAGTTAAAACTCATAAAGCAAAAGTTCCTTAATTTGCAGGTTGTGCCTGTTCATCTATTAAGCGTCCCAACCGCAGACAGAAGGACGACATGCAATGCTGTTCACTTATATGACTACCGTTTTATATCTCTTCCGACTGACTGCAGTAAGCGACTTGCACTAGTTTAACCACGTGACATACACGCCCCAGCACCTACGTTTAGAAAATATTGTAAAACTTTCTACTCAGCCACCGCACTTACTTTTGATTCATAACGGAAAATTTAATATTGGATGAAATTGAGTATACTCTATTTTGTAAAATCCATCGACTCACTACTGTTCCAACTTCTGAAGAAGTTTGCGCACAGTGTGTCAATGAGTTAGTTCGGTGTAGATATTAACAAATATATTTTACTTCTCTTTTATCACAAAAACTAAGTGCGTAGGTGGGCTCAGAGTAGATGCCGCATCACTGGAAAGAGAAAGTCCGGGTGAAACAAGTGCAGAATAGAGAGTGGGAACATTTGTTTTCTTAAAAAAGGACATTATTACACTTAGTGCTATGTTTCGAAGTCCAGTTTCTGAAAAGTGTTATTAAACCCGGTTTGGATTAAGTGTTATACATAATGGACTTGGAGAAAGTTTTCATTTCAACATATTTTCATGTTTTCTTCACTATTGCAACAAAAAGGTTTTTTTATATAGAATTAAAGAAATTAAAAGGAACAAAGTATACATTCATAAATATCTACTTTTCTTTGAACAGTATGTAAATAAATTACTTTGGCCGGTTTCTGTTTATTTATTCGTGACATTGTATATAATACCCTACCGAAAATGCATATCGTTGAATAATTCAAAGAAGAGTGAAAAACTGTTCCATTCGTCTACTGATATCTTATATTAATTCCCCATGTCAATATGCAAGTGAATGAATATTGACATGGAGATTTTTCAGTGCGAATGCGTATCATCATCACAAAATATTATTAACCCACTTTTGCATGAAGGCTTTCCCAACTCTTTTCGACCAATTCGTACAATGATATGAGCACTTACAATTCACCCCTGCATGACCTTTCATTCATATTTTCCCATTGAATAATATTGTTGTGTCACTCGCATAAAGAATTATATCATTGTTAGATGGTATATTAAAAGTATCATTGATATGTAACCTAAATAATAATGGACCCAGAACAGAGTCCTGAGGAACTCCTGAAGTAACCGGTAACAGCAATGATTGTGATTGATCAACGATTATATATTGAAATCTGTCAGCTAAATAATTACTGAAGAATGTAAGTGAAATACCCCTCACACCCACATTATATAATTTACTAAATGAACATGTTTCTATACGACTGACTTTCTTGAAAGCTTGCATTTCACACGAAATCCCGGCTGAATTGTGCGCCTAAAGCATACATTTTACTACTTTAAAGGTGTCATAGCAAAGTAGGAATGAACGCTGTGAAAAGCCTTCAAAGTTACCTTTCAATGATAAATTGTATAAACTTGAGTAAGAGGATCACACTAGCTTTTGCGTAGTACACTGGCGTGCAAAAATTAAGGACGAAGCGGTTTTTCGAATGTAGCGTCGTGCAGAATTGCTGCACATCGACTCAAATCATACCATAAGATCCCCAAGATGTAAGAATACGGGACAAGTGAGCAAAATCGTCCAAACAAGGAATCCAAAGGATACAAAGGCACTTTATTGAAAAGGTAGCTTCAAGCACAACTGGACAGAAGACAGAAACGTCCATGTGACAAGCGGCTGCGGAGAAAGATCAAGTCTTTAGCAGGGGATATGATCACCCCTGACTGCGTTGCAGGATTTACAATGTCTGTCCATGCTGAGGACGAGGTTGTCGAGGAGCTGTTGAGGCATCACCGCCCATTCCTCTTGTAGCGCCAATCGCAGCTTCGGAATAGATGCTGGTGGCTGGTTACGTGCTGCTAAGCGTCTCCCGAGAAGGTCCCACACGTTTTCGATTGGATTTAGGTCAGGGGCCCTTGCGGGCCAATCCATGCGTTGAATATCTTCACTCTCAAACAGCTCTGCGACAGCCACTGTACGATGAGGTGTAGCGTTGTCGTGCATGAAGAGGAACTCAGGACACACAGCACCTCTAAACAGACGCACGTGAGGCAGGAGAAGCTCGGTTAAAAAGTTCAGGCACTAGGGACTGAACCTCCTTGGATGATGTGGATGTCTGCACGGCTACCAAGTATGATACCGCCCCAAACGAGAACTCCACCACCACCAAACCGGTCCCTTTCGATGATGTTCGTGGCATTGTCATCCTGAAAGTAACATGGGTCCACCCCGTAACACTGCCACAACGTAAGTAGCGCATGGTCATTCAAAATGGTACGGTAGGTCTCGGCGTTGTGTCTACCAGGAATTGCGACCAAGGGTCCCGTGCCATACCAGGAGAAACACCCCCATAGCATAATTCCACCGCCGCCGAACTTCACAGTTGGCACAATACATTCCGGCAGGAGGCGTTCTCCAGGCAGACGCCAAACCCAGACCCTGCCATCCGAACGGTAGAGCGTTATCCTTGATTCGTCGCTCCAGAGAACCTGTTTCCCCTGTTCAACCGACCACTGTCGACGTTCTGTGCCCCACGTTAGCCAATCAGCGCTATTGGAATTGGTGATCAAAGGCTTGTTGGCGGCAGCACGTCCATAATAACCGAGCAGACGGGCTTCCTTACGGATGATATTAATCAAAGAACACTCCCGAATGCCTGTTGAAACTCTTCGCGGATGTGGCCCATCGATTTGGTGCGGTTCTTCCGAATTTCTCTGGCCAGCACTCGTCGGTCTCTAACTCCCCGTTTTGTGGGTCTGCCGGGTCGGGGCACATTCCGACAGTCACCTCTCATCTTCCACTTGCCAATCACGCAGGCCACTGTCGATTTTGCGTACTTCAACTCGCTGGATATGTCACGTATGGATCGGCCATTTCGGTGATTCCCGACGATTACACCTTTCTCGAAATCAGAGAGCTCCGAACTGCGTGGCATCTTGCATGCGACTGATTGCGTTGTTGTTTCCCACACGATATTTAACAGCGGCGGCCGTGACGTGTATCAGGACCGCAGATATCGTCGATTCCATGGGTGTCCAATTACTTGTTGGTAGATAATGTACTTCCACTTCCCACATCATACGCGGATATTTTGTGTGATCCACCAGCTGAGTGCCATTTATTCTGTTGTGTAACAGCTCTACCTGCTGGTATTGCCACTAAGCATAGTTTCTTATATTTCAGAGCACAATTTTCCATGGAAATTAAATAGTTTAATGCGTAAGTAAAGGAATTGTAGAGGGGAGAAAATCACCCAGATCTGAAAGTAATGTCCGTCCCCATGAAAGCCTTGGAACATTACATCATCTGTGGGAGTAAAGTAAACACGGAAGAGAAAACTGAAGAAGAAGAATCGGTTTGAAAGTAGGGACACATAAAGTTGTTCTACTCCATTTTATGAAAGAAAAAAAGTCGTGCCGTTTATTTCCTGGACTATACATCTCGAAAAGACTTTGAGTAGGACCAAAATAACACGCCGACACTTCTGATGTCACGACTAATAATTTATTAATCGCAACAGAAAAGATTATTAAGGGAGAACTTTATTAAAATTCTGAACCCGGTTAAAATAGCACACAATGAGCATTACTACTAGCATGCTTTGTGTCAAACAATTTGCAGTCCATAAACCATTTTAGCGGTCAACGTACTTCCAACAAATAGCGCAAAAACGTTTTGTGCTTCCTACAGGAAAATAATCGCATAGCGACAGCACTCAATGGAACCAACCACATACCTGTTATAGAGATATCAGCTGGTTTATAATCCTGTTTTCTGCTCTATGACCCAATGCATAATGTTAAATGACGCCACTGACACAGACTAGGAAGAAACCAATTACTAAGGCATCTCTCTTTCTCAGGTTTGTCAACATTTCCGCATCCCTTTTAGCAAACAATCTGTCAGAAAACGTAAGTGCCAATGACTTCTTAAAATTATCACTCTGAATAACGAAGATAAGGGAAAGTTCTACGTTTTCTGATTCGCATGTTAACTCATTTGAACCGCGTTGGGATCACCTTCTTTGCAACGAAAATACTTGTTCGTGGGGATTTTAGATCATATTTCTGACCCCGGGTTAATTGATTCCAGCCGGTTAAAAGTTTAATTATTGAACATAATTCCAATTAAATATTTAACCAAACGAAAAAGAGAACTCCTAATCAACAAATGATTGTGCACGTCGTTTTCCTAAAATGACGTGAGATGATATTAAATGTAATAAATATTGCTCATGCTCATGTATGTATATATTTAACACGTTTTGCTACTTTATTTGCTGAAGGTTTATGGATTTACAAGTATGGTGCTAAATGTTGCATTGACGATACATCTCTTCAGATACCGCTTCCTTGGAACAGAAAATTCAAGTTGTTCAGAACTTTAATTGGTGCATCTACTTTATGTAAATTTATTTATTTGACATACGTAATGTGATTTTATCATGATATCTTCATTCTGTTTTTAAGTCAGCCAACTTTTGATTTCAAATGCTCTGTGTGTATGACCTGATGAAGGGACCGAAGCAGTCACCGAAAGCTCCCGTTCCTTTTTAATGTGTTTTTAACAACATTTAGAATATTAAAGAACGGTTTTATCTGAAAATCGTGCAGAGACAGCTTATTCTATGACTTCACATACTTAGCACGAAAACTTCACGACTTCATGTATGTTATTACTAAGGGATTCCCTATATCAAACATTATAATCATGATAAGTGGTTTGAGAGAAGATATCTTAACAATTACCAGGTTGGACAACATGACATAATTTGAAAAAAAAATGCATTGTCCGAAACTGAAGTTGCTACGCATCAACATAATCCCCCTGGTTTGCGATGCACTTGCGTCAGCGGTCCGGAAGCTTACGGATGCCGCTCAGGAAGAAGTATTGGTTGTCAATGCAGCCACTTCCGAACAGCCTGCATCAAATCATCATTACTTCCAAAGCTTTTCTCGTTTAGATTTGCCTTCAGGGAGCTAAAGAGGTGATAGTCCGATGGTGCAAGCTTCAGACTGTAAGTAGGATGTGGTAGAACGTTCCATTTCAGTTTCTGGATGGTTTTCACGATCCGAGCAGCCACGTGTGGACAGGCGTTAACCTAGAGATGTGACACAGATGTTTGCTTCCTTTTCGCTTCTTCCTGATGCTGTCTTAACTGGGTCTTCGAGAAGTGTCGAGTAATCTTCAGCGTTTATTTTGCGACGATCTGTGAGGAAATTTACATAGAGTACGTACGTTCTCTGCTGGGAAGATTATCGCCCAGAAGACAGTGGCCATAATCTTTCCAACAGAGAACGTTGCGCTCATGAGGTTCATTCTCCACCATTTCCCTTCTATTTTTAAACGCACTGCTCGACTTATAGACATTCACGTTTAGAAGTGTATTCTCACCGTAGGGTCTGCTCAATCGTGAACAAATTTGAGACGGTTTACAACCTTCTTTCGTAAAAAAAAAATGATTATAATGCGCTGTTCCTCGCTAACGTGTTCCTTTGCTTTGCTCATCTTCCTCCCAACTGATAAATGGCGCCGTAGCACACACGAGTTGGTTGAAAGACTTTGGAACAGTGCTGCCACCGGTCAAGTGTTACCGCTTGCAACGCACCGCGCTGATTTGTTGAACTACGAACAAATTATAATTCAATGATTTATATGTTGCTAAACTGTAGAAAATATAGTCTTTTGTACCCATTACAAAAAACAACTGTTCAGGAAAATTAATACCTAAGACGAAATTCTTTTTCATGGTGTTATACTTCTTAGCACACTTTTATAATCGCAATGAAGAGGTCTCTGTCATACAAAATACGATAGACAACTTGTAAAATAACCACTTTTTGACCAAATGATGAAGAACGTCAAGTTTACACATTACATCAAATTAGGAAAAATGTATATACAAGTTTAAAAGGATTTGATAGAAAAAAGCACGAGATCTTTCGATCACACTAGTGATTTTAATCAGGTCGCCTACCCAATAGCATTGGGTTTAAAAGCACGCAACTTATATAGGATTCGATGTCATGGGAGAGTGGCTAGAGCGCATGCTCGCAATGATGGTTGCAAACACAGAGAGACAAGCTAAATAAATACATTTAAGTAACATGAAATCAATATGATATCGAACGAGTATTAATAATTCCACTGTAGTTGTTATTATTAACAGTGTTCCATTAGATTAGTTCATGCACGTAGGAGAAGAAAAGGCATATCATCATTACAGCAAGTTTCTCTGTAATGGTGGATGTATAAGCTTTCGGCAAAAAGAGTCCTACATTTATTACTGTGTGTAATGAGAATTTTAGCTCCATCCCATATAGGTCTATGTGTACCACTATCTGCGAGTCGAGCTAGTGCTGTCGATTGTGAACTTGTTCTCATATCACGCAAGCGTTCAAGCAGTCGGATTTTTAAATTGCGTAAAGTTGAGCCTAATGAATACTCGATCAGTTCCATTAGGGTTTATCCCTGCGGAAATTGGTCTGCGTGGCCGCAGATGGCTCCGGGTGTCCATGACAATTTTGGTTAACAGTCTAAAGCGCCAACAATAGGCACACGAACATCAAACCTGGGCTTTGAATGAATGGAATAATGTAGCTTCTTCGGATGATTCTCTTTTTCAGGTGTACTATGTGAACAACTAGGTATTTGTGCGTTCTTTACTTGGGTAAGTGTTGGTAACAGGATTCACCATTGGACAAAACATATACCTGTGAGTGAATTGTAATGCTTTGGGTAATGTTTCTCTGGGAAACATTGTGCCCAATTGCTTATTTTCAAGGAACTATGACATAGACAAGCTGCTTGAACATCACTGTAGACCAGATACCTCCTTTCACTTAAGAGATGTGTCTCCCTAGTAGTGCCTACGTTCATCAGGGTAATTGGCCACGCCACACTGCCTGATTGCAATAGAATCGTTTTTGGGAAATAAGGAAGACATCTAGGTATCGCCCTACCCGAGTAGCACAGCGTTGCAATTTAACGTAGGCCAATCACTAAGGCACCGTCCTTCAGGAATAGAAGACGATGGCTCAGTGTTTGGCCTACGTTACATTTGCAAGGCTGTGCTGCCTGGCTGGTCTCCATATTCAATCCAATGGAACATTTGTTGTTTGTCTTGGAGCAGTTTAGTCCCTTATTAGTAGTAGTTTTGCAATATGTGTTTGACGTAGTATTTCTATTATTTCTCGAATCTGGAAAATTCGTGTGTATGAATGCATGGAGGGAGAAGATATATCTAAAAGATTATGTTCAATGCTTTTAAGCGGCAGTTTATCGTCTTGTTTGAAACACTGCTCTTTGATTTTCTTCTAGACATTCTGCGCATTAGGATATCCGTGTTCCCGGGTGGGAGATTTAATTTCCTTTTATTAGGTACGCCGTCCTGTTGAATGAACATTATTGGATGCGACACCAGATAATACTCAACGGCAATTACTCAGTGGAATAGTATCCCAGGGATAGGTGCGTTGTTGCGATAAGTAAGAATGTTTGAAGAAAATTGCAAAACGCGAAAGTATTTTTCACTTTTTACTAATATGAAATCCTTTTAGAACATTTACAATATGAGAAAAATATTTCAGAGAGAAGCAATACAACAAAATCTCCCACAAGAAAACAAAACGTGATTTCTCTCTGTCCGGTTTTTCGTATTTCTAAACATTATGCCTTTCCAATATGGATACAGCAGTCTGCAGATTTTTGAAATACACTTCTGGCCACCCAAAATGCAACACCAAGAAGGAAGCATCCGATTGGCTTGAAATTTGCAGCATGTGTCGTACGCCAGAGGACATGCAGGCGATTAGAATTGCAGGGCATATGCAAATCATGTGCGCCCGGCACTCCACGGAGAAGCACTATAAGAAGGGTGCACAAAAGGCGGGGTGTAAGTAGTGGAAGTGTGTTGTACTGCCGGACCTGTGCGTGGGAAGCTTCCTGATGCCTCGTCACAGAATACGGCAGTTATTCCAGCACGCTTCGGAGTTCGACCGAGGACGAATAGTGGCTTATCGCGACAGCGGTTTATCGTACTGAGACATCGGCGCCCGTGTGGGACGACATCCAGCCACAGTGAGGCGAGTATGGATTCGGTTGGTGCAGGAGGGACGGCCGGACCGACGTGAGCGATTGCAGTAGACGCGGCAAACCGCTAAACGAGAGGATCGGCATGTTGTGCGGCGTGCATTGACGGCTCAAACCGTCACATCACGAACGTTAGCGCAGGAATTTGGGTGTGTTGCGCCACAACCTGTGTCAGCACGTACCTTTCGACGTCGTCTGTAGGAGCGGGGACTTGTCTCACGGTGCCCATTGTTCCGATTACCATTGACGTTACACTACCGGCGAGTGCGGCGGCAGAGGCCCGTTGAACTCCGCCCCTGGACTACGGAATGGCACGACATTGTATTCTCCGACGAATCCCGCTTTTTACTGCAACACCACGATGGTCGGATCCACGTGAGGCGGCACCGCGGCGAAAGACTGTATGACGCCTGCATTATGCATCTCCATGGCGGTCCGTCGCCTGGCGTTATGGTTTGGGACGCAATTGGATATGACACCCGCTCCCCTCTGGTACGCATCGCCTGTACACTCAACAGCCACCGCTTCATTTCCGACGTTTTGAAGCCTGTAGTCCTCCCTTACCTGCAGGACGCACCATCGGCCACGTTTCAACATGACAATGCGCGCCCGCACATGGCACGCATCGTGCAACATTTCTTCATGGCCCATAAGTTGTCAATGCTGCCGTGGCCCGCCTGTTTACCCGATATGTCGCCCATCGAACACGTCTGGTCGCTGATCGGCAACCGAGTGGCCCGGCAAGCACCCCCGCGGCTACGACTGATGAATTGTGGCAACGTGTGGAATCAGCCTGGACCGACATACACTGTAAAACATTTCATGGTCAAATTACGGTAGATACACCGGCAGCTGAGTGGCCAGTCAATAAACCGTAATTTTACAGTACCATACTGTAATGTTCACTAACGGTCTAATGACCGGGAAATAAAAAACGGTCAAACTACCAGAAAATGTGGCCTAACACGGTAGATCAACCGTAAATTTAATACGGTAGAGAAACCGTACTTTAAAGAAAAAACAAGGCAAAGCCTCTTAAGTAAATACGGTGCATAGACCGTAATTTTACAGTACCGTACCGTAATGTTCATTAACGGTCTAATGACCGGGAAATAAAAAACGGTCAAACTACCAGAAAATCTGGCTTAATACGGTAGATCAACCAAAAATTTATTACGGTAGATAAACCGTATTTTTAAGAAAAACATGGCAAAGCCTGTTAAATATGATGCAAAGACCATTTTTTTTTCAAAAATGTTAAACCACAGTTTTTTAGATTTGATTTAATGACTGTTTTTTAATCATTGTTTAATAATTAATTGTTTGGTCTAATTAGGGCTTCACAAGCCCAATTTGCCTGCTAACCTGCATATTATGCATATAGAAACAGTTCACTCTTTCAACTACTCACTCAAAGCTGTTCAGTTACATTTTCCCCCTCTTATTTTTGCAAAATTGCATGTGTTAATGTTTTCCCTTATCTATAATGTGCATTTGTTATTTGAGTTTTTTGTGTTCATAATTTGTACAAACTCTATGCAGTGTAATTATATACACCAATCAGACAAAACATTAAAATCACCTACCGAATATAATGTATATTCTCCTCCCACCTGATGAGACAGACTCGACAAGATGTTGATAGGTCTCTCTTGGTATCATGACTGCAACAGAAGATCCCAGTTCCCATAAATTGTGGTTCAGGTGATGCTGCTCATACTCCATCCTCCAACTGAAACCATAACTGTTCAATAGGATTGGGGGCCATGGCAAGTATAGGGAATTCTTCGTTGATTCATGTCTGGCAAATTCGGGGGCCATAGCATTAAAGGGAATGCCTCATTATGTTCTTGGAACCATTCCAGGACTTTCTATACAATGTGGCACGGAGCAGTCTTGTTGAAAGGCACCATCTCCGCCAGGGCATACAGTTGCCATAAGGTAGTTTTAATGTTGTGGCTGATCGATGTACATTTATATGAAGATTTCGAATGCGGTTATCACTAGGAGGCAACTCAGTCTAACAAAATGGTCAAAATACAAATACCACTAAACTTGCTTTTAAATGAGTGAGTATTTTATCCCATACTGTCAATTCATTTTCACCTGATAAACAATTATGCATTATTTACTATGTAGCAGCGGCATAACCACGTTTTAAAATCTGGGGGAGTACGATCACACATACACACATTATATATATATATACATGAGGATTCCCGACTCTGAAAATATGGGGGGTCCTGATCCCCCCCCCGTGATTACACCTATGCTATGTAGTTTTACTGACATTGGCAGTGCTGCAACACATGAATTACCCAAAAAAAAAAGACAAAATAAAAGACCCATAATTACAAATTCTACGCATCTTTTGGGACCCCATTTAATTTGTATTTTTTTAACATGACGTTTGGCAAAAGTCAAATTCATGAGGATTAGGAAAAGAACGAAAACAGCCAGAAAGGCTCCCTCAAGTTCAGTGTTAGAAATAGAACTAGATCTTCTACTGGCCCAGCGGACCACTAGAATTTGCAAACCACCTACTGGTCCATCAAAAAATAAAAATTAAGACATGTACAATATATGTAGAAAATAGCGTATCATTTCAATGGAATTATCCAATATTCGTTTTTAAACCTATCATTAGTTTGCAGCCTGAAAAGAAAACCATACAGCAAGGTAAAAGAAAAAATAATTTTTGAACTTGTGAGGGAAAAAAACTTATTGGCCTTCTGGGCCAGTAAAGTCAATAAGTTCAGTGGTCCAATGGAAGTTTTACTGGCCAATGGCCAGCGGACCACTGGGTAATTCGAACACTGCTCAAGATTATGTAAGTATATAATATAAGGTTAAATGTAAATATACAAATGTCCTGATTAATTTATTAAATCTTTCAGCTCACTTAATCAATATTGGAATAGCTAAAGTTTAAAATATGAATAACAAACAAATTTACATTTAATGAGAACACTGAACAATTATACTTTACTAAAAGTTGTACGTCTAGTTCAATGATTGTACGTTAAAAGTCAGAACTGTTCACGAGTAGTCACCACACAGTTCCTGTGTTTTGAAAAATAAAAGTTGCTCTGGTGTTCTGAGCTGACTTAAAGTGAGTCTTTGGGCAGTTGTTCCATTATGATAAAATTTAGTAATGTAGTTGAAAATGATGAAATTTAATTGTCAGCACTTGATTTTTTTTCTTTAAATTGTTTTCAAAGAGCATAAATTAAAGTGTCAAACAATGTACATTACATTTATCTTTCATTTGTTTATGTAAGTATAAATATTCATTCTCGCTTGATTGTTTTGATTTTTCAAAGCACCCAGAATATCTCACAAAGTAGCCACTTTTTAAAAATCTATGAGTCTCCAGGACCCAGCTTGATAACAATGTAATGGCAGCTCTAAAGATCACTGGGGTGAATGACAACTTGAAGGAAATGAAATTGTTAAATCCTATAGTAATAGATATCAGCTTACCCTTTTAGGTTAGCTTCTGTTGAACATTTTCTTGCACGTCAGGATTCTGGGTTTCCTGTATAGAGGTTCCAGCTGGGTGTGGTCCCCCCCCCCCTCATTTCACCATTGTTGTTCTTCACACGTGTGAAACAAGCAAATTAAGCGACACAAAGCACTCTTGTGATAGCCTGAAGTTCACCATAACTTGAAAAATATTTTACACTGAACTTGAATTCTTTTACTAACACTTAAATCCAAACTTAGGCAACTCAGGAAACCTATTAAACATACGTGCACTTCACAAACCTATGGACATACCACCACACACATCCAAACCAGGTACTAAAAGACAAACAATTGTAACTAAACTGTAAAAACCTATTTACATTATGTACATCAAACCTGCTATTATTGCTATTTATGCCATTCTATCTCATTCGTACATCTTGCCTCAAATCAATGCTCACGACACATGCTGGCTAATCCCTTTACCACACCTCTGCTTTTCCCCAACAGATTGCCTCAAGCGCTTTCTGCCATATCCATCCTCTGGAAGCATTAGCAATGTTGGTCCATCTGCTGCCACAGAGTGAGTGAGCATTAAGTCCTGTGCAAAGTATAAAAACCATTCACGTTACCGAAAATCAAGAACAAATTATAATGCTTTAGCTTCCTTGGTGTTTTCCAAAGTACCACTAAAACAGTTAATTTCTGCAAGACAACACAATGTGAACCACAGTTTAAATATTTTTTCACCCTACAAAATACACAAATTCTAGTGTGAGAATCGCAGTTTATTTTGGGTAAGTTGCAAAACCAAAGTGCAGGTTGTTCGCAGGTATAACAAACGGATGTCAGAACTACAGAGATAATGGTGTATAGCAGTTGGTTTGAAGACAATGGGATAAATCATTAGTATTTTTTAAAATAAATCATACATATGCTGAGAACTAGAAAAAATTTACCAACACATATTTTTCCATGCGCTCGGACAAAAAAAAATAAAAATAAAATAACATCTGCTTCTTAAGATTTAGGACTCATCATCATCATCATCATCATTGTCAACCATTATGAATCCACTGCTGGACGAAGGTCTCCCCAGGTTTCGTCCACAACGGTCTGTCTTGTGCCAGTCTCTTCCATGTCAGTCCCGCATACTTTCGAATTTCATCCAGCCATCTTCCAAGGGGCTTCTTCTGGGTCTTTTCCTGTCCCTTGAAATCCAATCTAAAATTTCGGCTGTCCATCGATGGTCTGTTCTTCTGGCAGTATGTTCAGCCCATTGCCATTTCAGGGATTTAACTCTGGTCATGATGTCCTCCACTCTTGTCATTTTTCGGATCCACGTGTTCCTCTTCTTATCTCTCCTTGTTACACCAAGCATGCACCTCTCCATGCTCTTTGAGTTGTCTGCAGCCTTTGTATGTCTCTTTTAGCTAAGGTCCACGTCTCGGCACCATACGTAAGCACTGGAAGGATGCATTGATCAAACACTTTTCTTTTAAGAAATAATGGCATATTGCTCTTGAAAATTATGCTGTTTCTTCCAAAAACTCTCCAGGCAAGTTTTGTACGCCGATTAATTTCTTCACCAATGTGACCCTCACTTGATATCTGCTGTCCAAGAAAAACGTACGTGTCTGTTATCTCGAACTTTTCTCCATCAATCGATAAATCTTCATTTCTTGTAAAAGCATTGTACATCACTTTTGTCTTCTGAAAGTTCATTTTTATCCCACTTCTTTACTCTTTTCAGCAAAGTTCCTAGATCATACCCTGTAGCCCTGATGGGGTAGTTGCAAAAATGACTATGTCATCAGCAAAACGAAGGTGGGTTAGATAATCTCCATTAATCTTTATTCCTTTGTTTTCCCAGTTCAGTGATTGAAAGACATTTTCCAATGTGGCATTAAAGAGCTTCGGAGATATTGTGTCACCTTGTCTCACTCCTTTTCCAATTTTTATGTGTGTTGTATTTTCAAACAGCCGAATCTTTGCACTTGCATTTTCATAGATGTTATTAATAATATTAATGTATGCATCTTCAATACCGCAGGATTTCAGAGCCATTGCAACTGCTGATGGTTTCACCGAATCAAAGGCTTTTTCATAATCGATAAAAGCCATGCACAATGGAAGTTCATATTCCCTCGCTCTTTCAATTAGTTCTCTCAGTACGTGGATATGATCTATTGTGCTGTAGCCACTCCTGAATCCAGCTCTTTCTCTCGGTTGAGCCATGTCCAGTGTCACCTTCAAGCGGTGTGAAAGAACTTTAGTGAAGATTTTATAAACCACTGATAGGAGGCTGATAGGTCTGTAGTTCCTGAGATCCTCAATGTCACCTTTTGTATGTAGCAAGATCATTGTAGCGTTGTTCCAATCCTCAGGAATTTTCCCTTCATTAAGGCATCGAGTGAAAATTTGGGCGAGTACTGTTTCGATTTCTCCACTTGCTTCTTGTATGATGTCTACAGTAATTCCATCTTCTCCTGGAGCTTTTCCTCGCTTCATGTTCTTGATTGCATGTGCAACTTCTGCTGGAAGGACTGGAAGAACTCTGGTACTGGTACCTTTCATGATGTCTGGAGTACATGTATCATCCCTTTCATATAATTTGGAGTAGAAATCTTTCACTCTTGTCAAAATTTCGCCTCTATTTCTTGTTACAGAACCATCTTCTTTTCTCAGTGCCATAATCTGTTTTTTTCCCTTACTGTCCCTTTGCTATCTTTAGGCTTTGGTTGTTTTCAATTGCTTTCCTCACTAGTTCACAGTTGAATTTCCTTACGTCTTCAGTGATACTTTTTCGTACTGTCTTGCATAGCTCTATATATCCCACATTGGAAGTCACATCTTCTTTAGTGTCCTCATCACTCTTCTTTTTTGCATCAACATTTTGGTTTTTCCTGATAATTTGTTCACATGCAATTTGTTCTTAGACCCAGCTAATTTTGTTGCTGTTTCAATAAGAGCTTTGGTTACTTTTCTGTTAACTTCAGAAATATCCACTTCTTCCGATGTTAGGCCTTCTAAAGCAGAGAATCTGTTCTTCAGTTCCAATTTGAAGGTATTATGGTGTTTTTTAAGGTTGGTTATGTCAATACATTTTGTTTGTCTTATGAGCTTGCTACGTTCGAGTTTAGTGTTGAGGTGCATCTTACATCTCACCAATCTATGGTCACTGCCTGTGTTGAACTTGTTTAGCACACTGCAGTCTTCTAAGACGATTTTTTTGTTACACATAATAAAATCAATTTCACTTGTCGTCCCATTTGAATGTCTCCATGTCCATTTCCTGTGTGGCTTTTTCTTGAAAAAGGAGTTCAAGATGAAAAACCCTTCTGTCTCTGCAAACTCTACGAGAGTATTTCCACGCTGGTTTCTGTTGCCGTGACCGAATTTACCTACTGAAGTTTCATTCTGTTGCCGTTGCCCTATTTTTGTATTGAAATCTCCCATAATTATCTTCAAGTGCTGCTTACCTTTATTATTTAGATGACGAATTTCCTCATAAAATTCGTCAATTTCTTCTTCAGCATGACTTGTGGTTGCATAAGTTTGAATGATCTGAGCCTGGTATCTTCTCAAAAGTTGGATAACGAGTCGTGCAGCTCTGTCAGAGGAACTTTCAACTTCTACAACTTTATCCTTCAGTTTCTTGTTTATTATAAATCCAACACCACTAGTTCTGCCAGTATCTGTCCCACGATAGTAGAAGAGATGTCCACTTTTCAGTTCAATGAGATCTTCTATTTTTCTTCTTACCTCACTTAGCCCGACGATGTCCCACTTGATCCTTTGTAGTTCCTCTTCCAATTCAAGAAGCCTTGAATCAGAAGATAGGGAGCGTCCGTTATACGTAGCCAAGGTCAGCATCAGATGGCAGCCTAGTCCGTTCCTCCGGGGATTCTTAGCACCTTCTGCCTTCCCATTACTAAAATAACTGATACAATATGTATCAATTTAAATATGAAGGAAAAAGTACTGAATCAACTGGATTTCATTCTTTATTTTTTCAAAAAAAAAACCCAATTGATTGGGTGAAGTACATTTTTTTAACTATTATATGGATCAAATTATTTTATTGCCAATGTTATTTATAAATATACACATAGTGACAATGTTATTTTTTCTTCTTTAATTATGTGTCACGTATAGCCTTACATCCTTCAAGCGACTGTTGTGCTCTTTCACTGTTACATAGCTTCGTAATTTTTAGGTTCACTTCAGCATAGTTTCTTATCTTTCTTCCTTAGATTGACACGAAAGATTTATTCCCACAAAGTACCTGTGATTAAAGTGTTAAAGTGAGACATTACCACAATGAAATACTTCATAAAAATTCTGGCTTCTAAAAAATGAAACAATACACACACACACACACAATAATAATAATACGTATCTTCATGAACACTGTACTGAAGACTCAGGTGTGGTGAAGTTCATTAAGACTGAGAAACTGATATCACAGTGCTGCAAAATAATCTGCAGGGTAGTCACAGGGCAAGGCAACCATAATATAAGAAACTAGGTAACAACCCTTGGGAAACAGGAGAGATTTTCCCAGGCACTGTCTTTCCACCCTAACATGCGAACTGTAAAAATAGTCAGCAGGTAAAAAATAGGGAAACCTAACAAATTTTAGCACCAACCCCTTTATGGAAATTTATCGCTGTCTGTCATGGCATTCTTGTTTTGCAGCTTAGAAAGAAGCCCAAGTAAAAATGACAAATAATTGAAATTCACCAGGAAATATTGATCTGTCATGGTAACAAGTATGAGTCACCACACTGCAAGTGGTGACTAAATGTGGCCTGTTCATTTTTGTAATGCAGTCACACATGACAAGTAGAATTTTTTTTCTGAATTGTGTACAGGGATTGACAGATTAGTAAGAAAAGACAATAACAAAGGTTGAGACTTGAGAGCATAGCAAAATTTGCACTAGGCTAATTTATGCCAAAATAAACACTTCCAATAACTTATGAAGAGAACAAGTTTGTAGGCAAAAAGAAATTATCTGATCACCAGTGGAGTAACGCAAAATATCTGCAACCCCACCCCCTCTGCGCACAAAATTTTCCTAACAGGGCCCCCACAACATGGTAATAATCAATGCAAAAATTGAGGGTAAATATTTAACTTTGCTGTAGTAAAAATATTGATTTTTTTATTGGAGGTTTAACGACCACAATGAGCAACTCATTGGTTTTAGGGAAGGGAGAGAGAGGCAGTACCATAAGACAAACACAACATCCATGCCTCACCGGGATTCGAACAATGACCCCATTTGTACGAATGATCAAAGGCCATCGCTTAGACCACTGCGCCACCGGGGCGGCATAATTATTGATTCCATGATCACTTTAGTACTGCTTTTAATTATGTGATCACTTATTCCGGTAAGTATCCTTGATAAACTTAGTACTCAGGGAAAAAAGTGCAAAATCTTTAAATGGCAAATGCTCACGATATCAAATCAAATAAAAACAAATACTGATCTTCGAGTGTATGGTTTCGAACTTCCTTTAAAGCTGTTTATTTCTTTAATAAAATAACTTTTGACAAAGAGGAAAAACAAGTGTTTGCATTTTTTAGTTTCAAATAATTCAGCGATATTGTTTCTTTTTAGTTTCATATCTTTTACATTCAAGAAACAAGCATACTTCACAAAATGAAAAAAAAATCTTACATTACTAAAATCTGGATTCCCTTCTAACGTTCTTCTTAGCGAATATTTAAATCAGTTTCTTTACGTCTAGTTTACTGGCTCGGTCATTCTAAATGCTTTTATCATCGCAAGTCGATCAAGCCTATATTAAGTGTGCGATGACCGAAGGTAGTGTTTGATTAACTTCAACTTAGAGAACGACCTTTCTGCTGTACCCACAGTCACTGGGATTGTCAAAAAAAAAAAAATTTCAACGCTGTCGCAAGGTCCAAAACACTGGGTAATATTGTACTGTTTTTGAAATATATGAGCTCCACAAGGTCTTTTACAGAGCCACCAGAAATATTTTTTAACTGGTTGCTCATATCATTTCTAAATGAAAATACTTGTGACAAAAAATCACTAGATAAATAATCTCTGTACTGCAACCTCCAAGACTCAGCTGACTGGAATAATTCACTTTCATTAGCATTTAACAAATCAGATGACTGCAAGAAAGGAAACTTATTTGCTACCGAACTTAGTCCTTCAAAATGGAATTTTATTTGAGAAATGGTGATGTCTATAGTTGCAAAAAAGACATTAATTTTGAATTTCTTTTCGGGGTTGTGTAACCTACTGTCTTGATTTATTTTATCAAAGAATGTTTTTGAGTGATGCGACCATGTTTCGCTAAATTTATCTTCAACACTCCATGTGTTGGCAAGAATAGATGAAGTGCTTTTAATATCTTTGAATTCTCCTCTTAAATCAGAGTTTTTCACTCGCTGATTGTAGTATGTCAGCTGCTTTTAATAATTCAGCGTCCTTTGACTACAGAAGTTTTGACACATTGCTAACTATTTCCAATATTTTGTGTTCCATGAGAACAATCACAACAAAATCAAAAGGTCTCCAAACATAGCTGCGATTTGTGTTCCATGAGAACAATCATTTGTGTTCCATGAGAACAATCACAACAAAATCAAAAGGTCTCCAAACATAGCTGAGATTTGTGTTCCATGAGAACAAACACATCAAAACCAAAAGGTCTCCATCATATAGCTGCGAAGAGAGGGCTAAAGCCCTCTCTTTGCAGCTATGAAATTTTAGCATAATTTAGGTCAAAACTTCTAAAATGTCATTATACCTGAAACTAATGGCACGTAGGGCATCTTATCAAGCACAACCTTTTCCCAGTTAGGTTACACTACGATTTTCCTAATAATTCCCCTCTTTTTTCTAATTCTTTTTCACAACAGAATAGTGTTCACTCACATTGCTGGCTTCATCATAAGCTTGTCCTTTAAAATTTTCAAGGAACAGTTCGTTTTTGTTTATCATCTTTCATTTTACCTCTGCCAGTCCTACTGCACTTTGGTCTTTGACATTTCAAAACCTAAAAATCTTTCGTAAATTTTAATTTCCACTGGAGTTCCATTTTCGTTGTATATGACTGTGACGTATCTAAATATTTGGCTCATTTGTTACTCTTTTCTTACGTCTTGCGTTGTATATGACAGTGATATATCTAAATATTTGGCTCATTTGTTAATCTTTTCTTACGTCTTGCGTTGTATATGACAGTGACATATCTAAATATTTGGCTCATTTGTTAATCTTTTCTTACGTCTTGCGTTGTATCTAGAATGGTAGAGTAGAATTGTGCCTCTTTAATTTCCATTATAATTTCCTTCTTAATTTCGGTAGCCAAAAGCTTAAACATATCGTTTTGTATTGTTGAACTGAAATATTTCATTTTCTTTTTCTATCAACTGATTAAGAATCAGGTCATATTTGCTGAGAAGCTAAATAATTTTTCTTTGGTTGGTGGCTTTATATGCAGTGGTTGTAAAACTTGCCATAACACTGGTAAAGTCTGTTTGACAATAACAGATACAGTCGTGATTCCTATAATAATAAAAGCGATATGAACAGTTGCAGGGTAAATGCTCGCCATGGCGCATTTTGGCTGGAAGTAGCATGAAAGCAATTTATAGCACATCAGGACAGTTAAGAATGTGCCTTAAAATATGAAAATCATGGAAAGTGCAAATACTTTTGTCACCTACCACTAAAACCAAAGCTAAATTATTTTAACCAATCTTTTCAAAATAAGTACATCAATAAGAACTCAAAAATTCAAGTTAGCAGCAACAGCAAGAAAAAATACATGTTACTAATATCAGAAAGCAAAATATCAATTAACAATACAAAGTGGTGGCTTTAAGGATTGATTTGTTTGTCCGTGAAAACCATATTGAAACTGGAAATCCAATTACACGCTTTTGGGGCTCCTCAAGCTCTGGAGACCCAGGCGCGCGCCTAGTTGGAAACCCGTCCCTGTACATTAATATGAGAAAGTACTGTATTTTAATAATAAAAAAATCGACTCTGAGATGTCAAAGGAAATACAAGTTGTGATGAACTTTGCACAAAAAATTCTACTCATGACTACTTTCTATTTTTAAATAAGTCTGATAGATGTATCACCTATTTTTCTCTTAAAAAAATAATAAAACAAATAAGATTTTCATTTCTAGGAACTTTTGCCTTCTGCCTTATTTATTTAGCACTGATGGAGGGTATGTACAGACAGCATAATGCTTTACTGATGATGTGACTTCACTGCTCATATTCAATCAAAATGTCAACATGGTAGAGGCGTGAATGGTACATTCAGGTTAAAATGTTCACTGATTCACCCTTTCATGATGCATGTTCTATGAGAATTATTTCAATTCATTTATTGTGACAACCTGACAACATGGTGCAGTTGAGATATACCAAATATGGCATCAGCCATCTTGATTTGACATTGAAGTCCAAGGTAAAATAACGTTTTGAAATTACCTGATGCTTATGTATACATATTTGGTGTTTTTATTAACACGCTGCAAAAGTAATTGGATTTTGTCTTTTTTTTTAATGCTGGAAAAAGAAAGGGGGGGAAGAAAGGGGGAAAAAGCCAGGTGCAGCACAACTCAATTTTATGTTAGGGCTTTATTGCCCCCGATTCCAATTTTCACTAGTCTGCTGCTTCATAAATTCCTCCATCCATTTCATTCCTTGCATTTCACTTGCCAAAACCAGTTAACCACTCACTATCTCTCAAAGGCAAAGGGTCATGGTGGCCTAATGTTAGTGAGCCCAAATTGAGACTTGGCACAAATGCTGGTTTAAGGCTGACCACTAAAGATCAGTCGTGGCTCAGAAGTCATCCTAAACAGATGGACCTCCTTGTTATAAACAGGACCAGATTTAGATGAAATTTGCCCCCCCCTCGCTACTCATTTTTCTTTTAATATACACTGGCGGAAAGTGAAAAAAGAACACCAAGAAGGAATTGGCGGACGATCATGAAATTTACATATGCTAATAGGGTCGAGTTTACGTAGGTGTGATGTTAATTTCGGGACCAACCGGTGAGCACTTACGCCACAGCACGGCATAATATGCAAATTAACGTCGGTGGTATTTAAGGAGTACGGCAAAGTGAATGTAATCAGTCGCCAGCGTACGGACACGTGCGAAGACCCTGAAGAAGCTGCAATGCCTGGATATGGAAGACGTGTACGATTTCTGCAGTTATCGGACTTTGAGCGAGGTCGTATAGTCGGACTCCGCGAGGCCGGGTGGTCGTATCGTAGTATTGCGGAGCGAATTGGACTGGGAGTATCGGTGGTGGTACGATGGTGGCGTAAATAGTCCTAAGAAAACATTCCCACACGAGAAGACGTGGAACCGGGAATCACAGACGGACTGAGGAGCGGACCGATCGACGCATAAGAAGAGCGGCTTTGTCAAGCAGAACATCCACTGCATCGCAAATTCGAGCTGCTGTTGCACCTGAGGTGACTGTGCGAACAATCTGCAACCGTCTACTGGATGCAGGACTACGTGCACGTATGCCTCTGACTCCAGCCCACCTTCAGGAATGGCTGAAGTAGTATCGACAACGTCTGCACTGAAGAACGCAATGGCGATCTGTGATGTTCAGCGATGAAAGCAGATTCTGCTTGGGAGCCTCCAATGGCCGTATGCGTGTTCGCAGACGCACAGGGGAGCGTCTCCACCCTTCTTGCATCCGCCAGCGACACACAGGGCCTACACCTGGTTTCCTGGTGTGGGGAGCGATCAGCTATCACTCCCGTACCCAACTAGTGTTTGTACCGGGTACGTTAAACAGCACCTCCTACATCAACATCATTCAGTCCGTTGTTGTGCCATTTGTAAGGTCGGTCCATCGTGGTGTTTTCCAGGAAAATAACACACGCCCACACACGCCACGTGCAACGCAACATGTATTTCAGGGTGCGAGACAACTTCCATGGCCTGCATGTTCACCGGATTTGTCCCCCATTGAGCACGTGTGGGATTTTATGGGACGACTTATCCGGTCTCCACCGTCAGCCACGACCATCCACGTCAAGGTTGATCATCGTCCAGGTTGAGAATGCTTAGAACTAAATACCCCAAACTTACATCCAACATCTGTACGACAGACTCCATGCAGGAATTGCACAGTGTGACGCAGTTCTTGGCGGTCCAACCTCGTACTAACCATGTTACATGGAAATGTTATTTTTCAGTTTACCAGCAAATACAGCTGTATTTTGCTATAATGTTTTGATCACGTTATCCTCTGCATTCTGTTATTATGCAGTGCTGTATAAATTTCGTTGGTATCAGACTTCTCCTTCTTGGTGTTCTTTTTTCACTTTCCGCCAGTGTATATTGATATTTTGTTAGCAATTTTTAGATGATTCAAAAATCAAATTTTGGTATTTTATTTTGATAAAATCTTTAAAAAGTGCCTTTATTTTTATTATTGTTTATTATTTATGAAATTTTAAAACGAACGTAATCATGACAGAGGTGGCATCTATGTTCAAACCTGAACTTGTACCTTTGACCATCCCCCACCCCACTCCACTCACAGTATTGGAATTTTGTTAGCAATGGAAAGGAAACGAACCGCAGGTGTTCTGCTGAGGTGACAAGCTACAGCATTTCTCAAATAAAGATCAAGAAATATCAAACTGTATACCACAGGACTTATATCTATTGTTTGGTTATAAATATAGTACTACAAAATAATAATGTTTAATTTTTACCAAATTGTGCAGTCGTATAATTGCACAGATTAGTGAGAAAAGTCACCTGTGGCTGTAGCCCGGTTCCCTCTCCCCCCCCCCATCCAAATACGGTACTGGTTATAAACACGTGTAACCCCCATTGATTGAGGCTTAAATCTGGCATATTTAGCTCTTTGTGTAGCATAAGTAGTGCCTGGCAGGGATTACAAAACACCCAATCATCAATCATTAAAGCAAGATGTTTGTTCTTGGCAGCAAGAGAATGATGACAAATTACAGTAACAACAGAATTCCTGAAACTTGTACGATTGTCACTGGAACAGGGGAAAAATCTGCAGTATCGCTTCAAGCTTTGCGATGCAGAAATAGCAGTTAGCGATGAAAAGTTATATGTAATTTTTTATGTATATTTTACAATTCCATCTTCTCATATATCAAACTCATATTTGAATTACAAAACCTTATTTAAAGTTTAATATGGAAATTTTCATTAATATCTCTATTTTAATAAAAAAGTAGGGTATGGCAAAACGCTATTGTCTGTAATGATAAACTGCAGCCTATGCATATTTCTAGGCTTATTTCCAACGCTCTTTATTGTCATATCTTATTCAGTGCATCATTTTCTACACGCTGGTGATGTTTTCATACCGAACGCTGCCATTTTTATCTATATTATACAATTCCATCTTCTGGGTTTGAACAGTGTACCTAGTATCAAGTTTAGCATTGTGGTACTCATTTAAGTTCAGTTTTTCACAGGGATGGTTCACATTCCAGCCCCCTAGTATCTAAAAAAAAATTAGGCCTAAAAAGACGTATATAAAAATGTTCAACCTGTGATCTTTTCCTCCTGATTGCAAGGTACCTTCCTTTTCTTTACTGGGATTATTTCACGTAGCATACACTTTATTGACCCTGTTAAGAAGTTGTGGAAGGGAATCATACCCAGATCACACAATCATTACGTGAATTTTCTCCACTAATGAGTCATTGTATACGATTTTGCTTACGCATTAAAAATAAAATTCTATTCATAACTTTAAAATCGTGTTTGCTTTCAGCAAGAAAAAGCTTCCTCGTGTAGCCCTACTTTGCAGTGATGATGTAGTCTAAGTCAGACAGCAGTCTATGATTTTCCGTATCTACTAAAAATTTTTAGATTTTGCTTTGCGTTACTGATTACAGTATTATTGATAGATATTGAAAAGGTGTGCTAGTAATTTTTTATTATAAATTAATGATTTAAATAAAAATAAGTTGGAAAAGTGCTCCATGTAATTACTCAATTGCTCTGCAACGCTAAATCTGAGGAGAAAAATTGCTCATCCCCAAAAATCAGTTATTTCTCTCCATGCACGGAACGGTTGAGTATTTTTATATGTATACACTGAGTAGCCACTTTATTATGACCACCTGACAGTTTTAAGCAAATAAGCAATGGCTGCATGCTGTTGCAGCCAGAGAGCTGGACTAGTATAAAAAGGGAAAGCTTAGTGCTTGCGACAGTAGTAGAAGTGATTTTTAGGTGACGAGATGGGTAAAAAATACGATTTGACGGACTTTCAACGTGGAATGATTGCAGGAGCTCGGAGCGAGTATCACCAAACCCGCTGCATTCATGAAATGTTTCAGAACAAGTGTTGTTAAAGTGTTTAAAGATTGGACTGTCAGCCAAAAAACTGCGTCTCTACGTGCAACTTGTGGTCGTTATCGACTATTGACTGCTCGGGCGAAACGGAGTGTCCAGACTGGTAACAGACAACAGAAGGGCAACAGTGCAGCAAATTACAGACCATTTAATGAAGGATCCCCTCAAATGATCTCTGCAAGCACTGTTCTCCGTACACTGTATCGGATGAGATATGGCAGCCGAAGGCCTGTTCGAATACCTTTGCTGTCTACAGTTAACAAGAGAGAACATCTCCAGTTCTCACAAGGATTGGACAGTCTATAATTGGAAACGAATTATGTGGTCCAATGAATCGCGTTTTCAGTTGTACCATGGCGATGGCCGGGTGAGAATTTGGCTGAAAAAGCAAAAAAGCATGGACCCCAAATGCATTGCTACAACCCTTCAAGCTGGTGGAGGCAACGTTATGGTTTGGGGAATGTTTTCCTGACATGATTTGGGCCCTTTAATTCGTGTTGATCAACGTCTGACTGACACATCATATATATACATCGTTGCGGACCAAGGGCGTCCTGTCATGTGGATGGTTTATCAAAATGGCGATGGCTACTTTCAACAAGATAATGCGTCTTGCCACAGTGCTCGTATTGTACGGAATTGGTTAAAGGAACATACCGGTGAGTTTACTTTGCTTAGGTGGCCCCCACAATCTCCAGATATCAACCCCATTGAGAAGTTGTGGGATGAAGTTGAACAAGCTATCAGACAGCTGGATCCACAACCCTGCAATCGCACACTCCTGGAAAGTGCTATTCATCAAGCATGGTCTCTGATTCCACAAACCACCTATCAACATCTGGTGGAGTCCATGCCACGAAGAATCGACACAGTATTAAAGGCAAAAGGTGGCCCAATGAAGTACTGAGGGGGTGGTCATAATAAAGTGGCCAAGATATAAGAAGTTACAGAATGGCAAGTATGGATGTGAAGTCGTTGTTTCCAAGTACACCTGTACTTAAGGCGTTTGTTATCATTATTGAAAAATTGAAACAGGATCAATCAATGAATGACATACAACTACAAGAGTTAAAAACAACTTTATTGTATATATATGAAAGTATATATCTTCAAATATAATGAGAAAATGTACAAACAAAATTACGGTGGACCAATGAGCTCCCCCTATCAAATCTGTTTGCTGAAGTAATTATGAATAACATAAAAAAACAAATAATTAGCAAAATTCAAGATCCCCCTCTGATATACTGTAGATATGTAGATGATATCTTCATCTTGACTAAAATAGATACAGATGAGCTGGACGCATTGACACAACAACTTAGCAATATTTATCCATCAATACAATTATCAATTGATCATGAAAAAGAGAATTCCTTGCTCTACCTGGATGTTAAGGTTATAAAACAAAATGACCATATGCAATATAAAGTACACAGAATACTAACATATGTTCCTGTTCTGATTCCATATTCATCAACACACCCTTATACACGTAAAACATTAATTAAAAGAGCAATTACACACTCCTCTAAAGAAAAATTCCGGAATGAATAGATCAACTACGTTAAAGAAATTTAATTTAATTATGGATATCCACCACAACAAATAAATAAATGTATATATGAAGTACAAGTTAAGATTCAAGATACCTCAACCTCTAAAAGAAAAAAAGGAATTACAATATGTTGGTGCTTTACCTTACCTTCCAAGAATATCAACAGAGATAAATAAGTTATGCTTGAATTCAGATGGGAAACAAAGTACTGACAGTCAAATATATGATGATTAATAATACAAAAAAAAGCAGTATCTTGGAAAAAGCTGGTGTTTATGAAATACCTATAACAGGCATCCCACCAATATCGTACATAGGGAATACCAAAAAGCAATTAAAACATCGTCTGCAATAACACATTAAAAATTGGCAAAAAAAAAAGAAGCAAAATCAGTACTGATACAGTATTGTTTTGATAATCAAAGATACCCGAAATTTGAAGACATCAAAATAATTAAATCATGTAACAATGAAAGACATTTGCGTATTACAGAATCTGTGCTGATTGAAAAAAATAGTAATCGAGTATGTAATCATAATGACTCAAATATACTTAACAAAAAATCGAAAGAACTAATAAAAATAGAACAAAAAAAATTACTGCAAAAAATATAAAATATTAACTACAGTTCCTGACAGATGGAGCCACGGTGGCCAAGTTTTCAATATGACGTGGGTGATGGGCTGACGCAGGAAATCGCTTCCCTCACTCACTCGCGCTGTGATAGCAAGGCTGATACCACCTAGCCTCCTGAAGACAACCCTGGTCGGGTAAAAAGCTGCAAGAGGCAATCTACGTTGAGAGCGGCAGAGGTGTGGTGCGTGAATGAGAGAGTGAGATGAGTTTGTAAATAGAACGCAATGAGATATGTTTTTTTTTTTTTTTTTTTTGATTGGAGGTTTAACGACCACCGTGAGCAACTCAATGGGCTATAAGTAGTCGCCCGTCCCTAATTTAGGGTCACTGGTTCCAGGGAAGGGAGAGAGCCAGTGCCGTAAGACAAACATAACATCCATGCCTCACCGGGATTCGAACCCGGACCCCGTTCGGACGAATGATCAGAGGCCATCGCTTAGATCACTGCGCCACCGGGGCGGCATATGTTTGTTGTAAATAATTGTATTTTAGGTTTTAAATTTTTTTTTGTTAGATGGTTCTGGTGTTTGTAAAGAAGAAGTTAGTTTATGGTTTGTGAATGTTCACGTAAGTAAGTTCACTGAATAGTAAGTTTTATAAGCCAATTAAACTAATGGTTAGGTTTATTTAATGTCAGTGAAAATATAGCTTTTTAAGTAAAAAAGAGGTTTCTTGGATCAAATATCATTGTAGCAGTATGGATTAATAAATTACTCACTCAGTCAAATAAATGAACATGTTGAAGAAAACATAAAACCGCCGCACCAGAAGCCCAAACCATCCGTAGAAATTAAAAAGGGGAAAAAACGTGCAATGAAATGTATTTTTTTAAGGAGAACAGCCCTTCTAGTAAAGGTATGTTTCTCATTACTGTCATTAAAGTAATTGTAGGCATGTAAACTTTTGAATGGTTATAGTAATATTGTGACTTTTCTAACAAGGGATTACGTAATATTTTGATTTTCATTGGAACTTGAAACGCAGAAGAACACAAACAAAATTATTTCATTCTTTGTTAGACACTGGAATGCCCACGGATAAACTTAAAGATAATAATTACTTTTCATTTCAGTTCTGACCTTGTGCCAATTTTACTTTAAATAAGGAAATGCAAATCTTTCACATAGAATAATATAATTTACCATGTATTATTTGCAACCAAAAGCTACATTTCTCTCTATTCTGCGTTTTATATTTACGAAAGCCAGTCAAAATGGTAGGTTTTCAGTGATTTCATGTAATGTGCCCTTACCAAATTGAAAAAAGTAAAGCACAGTACGAACTGAAACTTAAATCACAACTCATTACCCCGATGAGATTAGCACAACTCATTACCCCGATGAGATTATGCATTATAATCACCTAACTAATTAGCTATATGACAGAATTTAGCCCGCAAAACAGCGGCCACTCGGTGAGGCATCGATTCGATAAGGTGGCGAGAGGTATTGGGAGGTATCTGGTACCATAATGTCAACAGTTCCGTTACATTTAGAGGTGGTGATTGAGCGCGAACCCGCTTATCCAAGGCGAACCACAAATGTTCAATTGAGTTCATGTCAGGTGAATTTGGAGGTCAGAACATTAATTAAAATCACCAGCATGTTCCTTGAACCAATCATTGACAATTTTGGCAGTGTGGAATACCGCATTATGCGGGGGAATATAGTTGCCATGAATGGGTGAACTTGCACCGCAAAGATGTTCAAATATTTGACAGCTCTCAGGGATTGTGCTGTTGGGGTAATGGGGTCTAGAGTGTCCCAAAACAATATCCCCCAAAGCATAACACAGCCACCGCCGGTCTGTTTCCGCCAAACAGTGCATCCAGGTGCCACAGCCTCAGTTAGTAATCTGCGTATCCGCGCTCTGCCGTATAAGTGATTCACCAAGAATCCTGATTCATCAGACCAGACCCCATTCTTTCAATCATCCACGGTCCAATGTCGATGTTCTTCGGCAAATTGCATGTGTTGATGGCGATGACGTACAGTGAGTGTGGGAACCCGGCTGAGTCTTCGGCTACGCGGACGCATGCGCAGAAGGCTACGATTAACTGTGTGTTGTGACCAATCGCCTGATCACCATTCTTGTAGATGCGGGTGATATACCACATCGTGGCCCAGCGGTCGATGTGAACAAAACGTGACAGTCCGCTCCCTTCTGGCTTCAATGAGCTGCGGACAACACATAGCTTGACAACATATGAGCTATTTGAAGTTAATGTAACTTGAAATCTTATTGGAAAAGAGTCATTCCAAATGAAACTAGTCTGAAAATAGAATCCGTACATCACGTACACCTACAACGGTTGTTCTACAACAACTGATATCATTTTTATAAAAATAATATGTGTATCTTAATTATCAAGAAAGCGATCATTTTTGGAAATACTGTCCGTTAGCATCGAATACTGGTGTCCCAACGTTCTTCCTACTTTTTGAAGGTCTTCTTGAACTCTACCGAATTTCTGTTGAAACACACTTGCGCAAATATAATAAGTTGTTGATTAGTCTCAAGTTGTCGTTCCCGTAATATATTTTTTTTGGAAATAGGAACAACCGGAAGACATACGGTTTTAAGTGGACTATATGGAGGCTGGGGCATCAACTAAATATTCATTTTTTCCAAAAAAAGGAACGACGGGACTGGCCATGTGCCGCGTTGTATTGAGCCGCAAATCGAAAGATATGGGAAACTCGAGTTGATCAACTCGTTACATGCGCAAATGTTCGATTAAAATTCTGTGAATTGATGATTTTGAAATGTGATCTATAGCTTCGGTACCTCTAATTGAAAGATGTTTGTCTTCCCGTAAAATAACACCTAATGTATTGATAAGAGTGTCTGTTTTCTGATCTTTCACATTTCCATTGACGGCTTCCATTGAAACATTAGTTTTACGCTCTTTGAATGGTCCGCTTAGTGATGTTTATTTTTAACAGACTCATGTCTTGTAGCGTTATCTTCATTTTTTACCTAATTAAAATTTCTTCCAACTTATTCTAAAAGCCTGTTCCTACGTGTTTCCTCTGTGTAATAGTTTTTGTAGTTTTCTGTGACAGAAATCGAAATAATAAACGAGAACTTTATGTGATGTTCCAATAGTCAGGCAGTCAGTAATGACAAATGCGAACAGCATTACGTAGTAGCTAAAGGAGACACGAAATTAAAAGAAATAGTTTCAACGAGAGATGGCAGTTGTGAACCACGTGATGTGACGCTCCCCTGTGCGTTTGCAAACACGCATACGGCCATCGGAGGCTCACAAGCACAATCCGCTTTCATCGCTGAATACGACAGATGGCCATTGCGTTCTCCAGTGCAGACGTTGGCGGCACCACTGCCGCCGTTCCTGACGGTAGGCTGGAGTCAGAGGTACACATGCCAGAGGCACACGTGCACGTAGTCCTGCATCCAGTAGAAGGTTGCGGATTGTTCGCACAGTCACCTCAGGTGCAACGACAGTTCGGATTTGCGTCGCAGTGGATGTTCTGCTTGACAACGCCGCTCATCTTATGCGTCGATCGGTCCGATAATCAGTCCGTCTGTGATTCCCGGTTCCACGTCTTCTCGTGTGGGAAAGTTCCTCAGACCATCTACGCCACCATCGTACCACCACTGATACTTCCCGTCCACTTCGCTCCGCAATACGACGATACGACCACCCGGCCTCGCGGAGTCCGACTAGACGACCTCGCTCAAAATCCGATAACTGCAGAAATCTTACACGTCTTCCATATCCAGGCATTGCAGCTTCTTCAGGGTCTTCGCACATGTCCGTACTCTGACGACTGATTACGTTCACTTCGCCGTACTCCTTAAATACCACCGCCGATAATTTGGATATGATGCCGTGCTGTGGCGTAAGCGCTCACCGGTTGGTCCCGAAATTAACATGACACCTACGTAAACTCGTCCCCATTAACATATGTAAATTTCATGATCGTCCGCCACTTCCTTCTTGGTGTTCTTTTTTCACTTTCCCCCAGGGTATTAAGTGGTGTAGTAAGATGCTGATTATCACGTGTCTGTTCCACAGTCGCAGGTGAAATGGTTGTTGTATAACAACTGTGGATCCGTGCTGTGGGACTTCCTGATATGTACGTAGAAAGCCAGAGATATTAAGCTTAACACGAGGAAGTGCAACGCAGATTCTGTGAACCTAACAAAATGGACATGGCGTTGCCAGCAAACATTCATATTTTCAACACGACAAATAGACAGCGCATGGGGATAGGCGAAAGTTGGAACTAATTTTGCAACGGACTCTCAAGACCATTGCACAGGAAATTACAGCTGAGTCAACCAACAGTAGAGATAAAATAACTCCTTAGAACAGTTCCAAGAATGTCTGCGTGAGACAAAAACAGTGCATATGAAGTACAAAAAGTTTTCGTATAATATGCGGGAAAGTTGCAAGTGAAACTCAAGTTGTGTTCCGAGATCGATGTAAATGAAAACGTTTGATGCATCAAGATTAAGTAATATCAATCACGATCAGACTTGTAAATTTATTTTGCAGACGAGCTTTCTATTTAAAGCTGAACTTTGAATTTCAGGGAACTGATTTGTGATATAAAAGCATTTTAGGTAAGATTTTAAAGCACGATATGCAAAATGTCATGTTATAATAATAAATGCCAAACAGAAAAACCAGATTTTCATTCCTTATACGTGCGTTATTGATAAATATCATTTTCTACAACCATTGATTCACAGTTTCAGCATTGGACGAAGTAACATAAATCATTACAAAGAGAATTTCTTATTTTCCTGTGCTTGAATATGAAATAGGAATCTTACTGAGGAAATATGTCATAAGCTGTCTAATATAAGCTTAACGACAGGAAACCAAAAATAATACATAGAGATATTTACATCAGACTTTCAGAGTGAAACCTCTAATATTTTTCATGATCACATTTCATTAGTTTGTATGAAGTTTCTCGAAAGCATGTGGTTTGTGATTGGGATTTTTATTTCGTTATTTCATTGCGATGTGTGTGTATATTTAATTTGATGATCACAAAAAAAGCGTATGACTTTTTACTAATTCCAACATAGAATCATTTAGAAAAATGTTAAATAAACATATTTATAAAAGAAAACTAAAATAAAATATTGGTTCCCTTTGCGAATTTCATCACAATAGTTATCCATAAAGCTGCGCATTAGCAGTCATGTATCATAAATTTTAACTCTCGCCTTTGAACATGCTAATTTTTAAAATGAAAAACTAAATAGATTAAGATTGTAGATAGGATACCTAGTTGTGTAAATGTTAAACTTAGAAAATGATCTTGGGATTTTCCGAATCATTCTTCCTTTCGTTCGCATAATCACTAGACAGAAGAAAATAATACAAATACACGGACTTTTACAGAAGATTTAAATTCGGGAAGGAAATTGCACTCAAGTTTCAGGATTTTCAAAAATTTTAATCTATCGATTTAACGAGCACAAAAATATGTTACGGTTATTTACCTCCGCGAAATGAATGGCATCAAGTTTTAACTTGGGCTGCTAAAGTCTACCAGCACATTTGTCATGGAATGATACATTTTTGAAAACAGTTCTGGGTTACCATCGTTGTTTCTATAACTCGTGGGAAGTCGACACAGAAATTTTTGTTCTTTTAAAGTATCTACTGTTGCGTACGGAGAAAGTCATCAGAATACCACTCTCAGAATTATTCAATGTAATTTAAAAAATTGTATTTATGTAACAACACTGTAATGGTATTTCCTCTCACGGGACCGTGCTAGAGTTCAAAAGAAATGGAAAGAAGGGCGAAAGTTAAAGACATTATAATCACCGGCATACATCCAACTCTGATATATTATCCTCAGTAATAACTGCACTGATGTTCTGAGGGAACTACACGTGATGTGCTGCTGGGTTTTACTAAATAAAGTTTAGAGAGCTGTGAATATTTTGATATAATACTGGCCTTTTAAAATATAGTTACGTAATCCGCTTTTAAAAGGGAGAAATACATTCTTTACTGGTCACACTGAATAATACCCGACAGCTTTTAATCCTTACTGCAAATAACACGCGCTTTAGGTAGCCTTGAAAATTAACATCATCAAATAACACTACTCAAACAAAGTCTCCAGAATCAAATTACTTGAAAACGAACTTTGAACGTGATGTTTTGGGTAACTATTTTTTCTCTTCTTATAGTAGCAAACAACAGTCAGTAACAGATTTAAGCGCATAAAAAATAACGAAAAGTGGGAGGGTGCTAATTTTTGACTTTTCGAAACTTAAAAGACTTCCACCTCTATAAAGTTTGGACTCAAACAGAAGAGGAAAGTGAACATACATTTCACACAATGATCCGCGGGTCTCCTTGAAGTCAGAGCAACCGACATCAAAGGACATGGTCTCTGGATCGCTTCTAGGTAGGGTGAGCTTTACTAAATCCTGTGAATGCGATTCGCAAGCTGTATGAGCGCACTCAGTCGAGTTCTGGAATTTTTTAAACTCCCCGTTTTAGATAAGGGCATTTGTTACTGCCCTTGTTATTTCTCCTTATAACTGCTCGTTACGATATCATAGTCCAGCAAACACAGCAATGTCTACTCGATTTTTCAATCTAGTTCGCTTAATACTCAAGCGTTTCTAACCCTTTCTTATATTAATTCCTAAGTTAAGCAGATATAATTTCTTTTCTTATACTGTAACAGAGATATTTTGCAACGCGGGTAGTTATGTCTAAAATTTCCCGTGAGTGTTAATCGTAAGAGAAATTGATCTGTGCTATGAAAAGAAACGGGTTTCTTTAAAGAAACAGAAATGATTATTTTAAAGACTTGTTGTTTTTATTGTCGTTTTCTACGTAGTTTTTCCCGGGATTATTTTATTATCACCTATTGTGCGCCTGCGCCTCGCTCTTTCGCGAAGTTTCCTCTGCTGGGCACGGGCGTGTTCACATGAGGCTGTTTTGAAGTGAGGTTCCTCTTACCTTAAGTAAGTATGACAGACCAATTTATAATTTCTACTTCTTAATGGGAAACCGAATACTACTTCAGCATTGTCCTCATTTCATAATTTCAGAAGAGAAGCAGTTTAACCTATCATTGGCTAGTATTTTTTTTTCAAGGGAGAACTTTCACATATTTCAAAAAAAAAAAAAAAAGTGCCCGAATATTTTGTTAATTCAACCATAAAATCTCGTTGCTACTTAATTTTAAGAGTCGAAATGAATTTCTTGTTTTACAGAACTTGATTTAAAAGCAGAAAAAAATGTATTCCAAAAAATGAAAATTTTGGAAGGGACTTTGTTGTAGTTCCATCTCTGGATACAAGCATCTACCCTCCGTGGCATACAGTCATAGAGTTCACGGATACTGTCCTAACTTGCAACGTGCCAGATAGTGTCCAAATTGCGAGACAGTTGGTGTACATTCAGAGATGGGCGTAGGTGACATCCCACCATGTCCCAAATATGTTCGGTCGGTGAGAGTTCAGGCGATCGGGATTAAGACATCACGTACAGAAGCCTGGGAGAATCGTGTAGTGTGTCTGGGCATCATCTGTTGAAAAATTACTCGGACATGCTGCAATAGGAAAGGCAACAGAACAGGTCGTAAAATGTCGTCACATACCGTTCACCCATGAGGTATGCAGGGATGAGTAATAAATGTCTAGCTAAGGTAGAAATAGGCTACGCAGGCATTAACTTCCGGAGAGAGATCTGTGTGCCAACTCATGGCAAAGTCAGGATCCGTGCTCTGGCTGACTCATCTCTGAACACATATGCCCTGGTCATCGATTCTAAGTGAAACCATGATTCATCGCTGAAGACAGCACAACCCCACTGGGCACTATCTCACGCAGATTGGGTCGAATACCACTGCCACCGGTGCCGGAAATGCTTGCTGGTCAGTCGAACGAGGCGAAGCGGTCACCCTGAATGTAGTCGCAGTGCATCAAGTCGTCTGACAATGTCCGGATGGTCACTTTGGTACTTGTAAATGACGCTACATAATCAAGGATGGTTGAGAGCAATGAATAAGTATCTGTTCGTGGGGTTCTCACAATAGTTCGATCCTCGGGTTCTGTCTTTGCACCCTTTCGGTGACAGCTTGCCGATGGGTTATGCTGTCTTCGACCCACTGGCGCCAACGTCGTCCAATTCCTGCGCCTCTCCGTCTAAATGCCTGGCGATAGGCGGATTTGACCGACTGACTTATTTTAGCCAAACTATAAGTTCTCTCTCGAACTCACTCAACAGCTAATAATTTGCATATTCGGTCCTGAGGTGAATTTAAATTTATACACGGCAGATTCCTTCTCTTCTGCGCCACATGTAATCGTCGGTGAGGATGTACAGAAGTGTAAAATTATCTTTAAATATATCATAGAAGTATTCGATAGTCAGCCCATTCACTTTAAAATCTGTCTTAATACCCAGGAGGGAATGATATGTTTTCTAACTAGCCAAACGTATTTCAAACACGACCATTTCTTGAAAAATAATGCACACCCGCAGTGCTCTTCAAATTACACTCTTGGTAATCTCAGATGACCCTTGTCCTCCACTCAACGGAAGGAGTGGCCGCAACGAATTACCTGGCAAATACTGTGGTCAGAATTCTATTCATTATTCAAAAACCTCAAGCGGGTTTAACTATCTGATACCTCTGTCTTATGTAAACACGCTCAGCGCTGAGCATCCTCTGTAATATCTTCTTCTGGTTGCTGCAGATAAAATCTGCTTCACATTTAAAGGCTAAATGACGAGAATCCAGTAAAAAAAATTCAGTATGAAATTACATTTTATTTTTCGAATATTTTACTAAGCATTGTCAGGTGATGCGCAACATCACAGCCTCTCCTTGACAAATGTCAACATCGCCTTCTCGTGGAACATCTTGTTCCCTCTAAAGGGGATCTGACGACAGCCAATAGCGGTATACCTATACCATCGGGATTAGAGGAAATGCCATCCCACACTCACCAACCCGCTTGCCCAGCATGGTGAGTTATGCCAAACCCCTCCAAAATGACTCCACAACTTAAATCTTGGCCTTCAGTCTCCGGCAGCTGGAATATACCTGGCCAAGGCAGCGGCCAGTGCGACATGAAGGCAGAGGGTGCTAAGAATCCCCGGAGGAGATGACTAGGCTGCCATCTGATGCTGACCTTGGCTACGTATAATGGACGCTCCCTCTCTTCTAATTCAAGGCTTCTTGAATTGGAAGAGGAACTACAAAGGATCAAATGGGACATTGTCGGGCTAAGTGAGGTAAGGTGAAAAGGAGAAGATCTCATTGAACTGAAAAAAGGACATCTCTTCTACTATCGTGGGACAGATACTGGCAGAACTAGTGGTGTTGGATTTATAATAAACAAGAAACTGAAGAATAAAGTTGTAGAAGTTGAAAGTTCTTCTGATAGAGCTGCACGAATAGTTATCGAACTCTCGAGAAGATACAAGGCTCAGATTATTCAAACTGATGCACCCACCACAAGTCATCCTGAAGAAGAAATTGAAGAATTTTATGAGGAAATTCGCCATCTAAATAATAAAGGTAAGCAGCACTTAAAGATAATTATGAAGGATTTCAATGCAAAAATAGGGCAACGGCAACAGAATGAAACTTCAGTAGGTAAATTCGGTTACGGCAACAGAAACCAGCGTGGAAATACTCTCGTAGAGTTTGCAGAGGCAGAAGGGTTTTTCATCTTGAACTCCTTTTTCAAGAAAAAGCCACACAGGAAATGGACATGGAGACATCCAAATGGGACGACCAGTGAAATTGATTTTATTATGTGTAACAAAAAATTAGTCATAGTAGACTGCAGTGTGCTAAACAAGTTCAACACAGGTAGTGACCTTAGATTGGTGAGATGTAAGATGCACCTCAACACTGAACTCGAACGTGGCAAGCTCATACGCCAAACAAAATGTATTGACATAACCAACCTTAAAAAGCACCATAATACCTTCAAATTAGAACTGAAGAACAGATTCTCTATTCTAGAAGGTCGAACATCAGAAGAAGTGGACATCTCTGAAGTTACCAGAAAAATTACCAAAGCTCTTATGGAAACAGGAACAAAATTAGCTGGGTCTAAGAACAAGTTGCATGTGAACAAATTATCAGGAAAAACCAAAATGTTGATGCAAAAAAGAAGGGACATGAGGACAACTAAAGAAGATGGGACTTCCACAGTGTAATGTATAGAGCTATGCAAGACAAAACAAAAAATCATCACTGAAGACATAAGTAAATTCAACTGTGAACTAGTGTGGAAAATAATTGAAAAAACGCAAAGCCTAAAGATAGCAAGGGACATCTCTGTAAGGGAAGAAAACAGATTATTGCCCTAACAAAAGAAGATGGTTCTGTAACAAGAAAAAGAGGTGACATTTTGACAAGAGTGAATAATTTCTACTCCAAATTATATGAAAGGGATGACACCTATACTCCAGATATCATGAAAGGTACCAGTGTTCTTTCAGTCCTCCCAGCAGATGTTGCACATGCAATCAAGGACATGAAGCGGGGGAAAGCTCCAGGAGAAGATGGAATTGCTGTAGACATCATACAAGAAGCAAGTGGAGAAATCGAAACAGTACTCTCCCAAATTTTTACTCGATGCCTTAATGAAGGTAAGATTCCTGAGGATTGCAACAACGCTACAATGATCCTACTACATAAAAAGGTGACGTTGCGGATCCCAGGAACTACAGACCTATCAGCCTCCTATCAGTGGTTTATAAATTATTTACTAAAGTTCTTTCACACCGCTTGAAGGTAACACTGGACATGGCTCAACCGAGAGAACAAGCTGGATTCAGGAGTGGCTACAGCACAATAGATCATATCCACGTACTGAGAGAACTAATTGAAAGAGCGAGGGAATATGAACTTCCATTGTGCATGGCTTTTATCGATTATGAAAAAGCCTTTGATTCGGTGAAACCATCAGCAGTTACAATGGCTCTGAAATCCTGCGGTATTGAAGATCCATACATTAATATTATTAATAACATCTAGGAAAATGCAAGTGCAAAGATTCGGCTGTTTGAAAATACAACACACATAAAAATTGGAAAGGGAGTGAGACAAGGTGACACCATATCCCCGAAGCTCTTTAATGCATCATTGGAAAATGTAGTATTTCTATCACTGATTTGAGAAAACAAAGGGATAAAGATTAATGCAGTTATCTAACCCACCTTCGTTTTGGTGATGATGTAGTCATTTTTGCAACTACCCCATCAGAGCTTCAGATTATGATCCAGGAACCTGCTGACAAGAGTAAAGAAATGGGATTAAAAATGAACTTTCAGAAGACAAATGTGATGTTCAATGCTTTTGCAAGAAATGAAGATTTATCGATTGATGGAGAAAAGCTGGATATAACAGACATGTACGTTTATCTTGGACAGCAGATATCAAGAGAGTGTAACATTGATGAAGAAATTAATCGGCGTACAAAACTGGCCTGGAGAGCTTTTGGAAGAAACAGCATAATTTTTAAGAGCAATATGCCATTATGTCTTAAAAGAAAAGTGTTTGATCAATGCCTCCTTCCATTGCTTACGTATGGAGCAGAGACGTGGACCTTAACTAAAAGAAACACACGAAGGCTGCAGTCAACTCCAAGAAGCATGGAGAGATGCATGCTTGGTGTGACCAGGAGAGATAAGAAGAGGAACTCGTAGATCGGAAAATTGACAAAAGTGGAAGACCTCATGATCAGAGTTAAATCCATGAAACGGCAAAGGGCTGAACATACTGCCAGACGGACAGACCATCGATGGACAGCCGAAATTTTAGATTGGATTCCAAGGGACAGAAAAAGACCCAGAAGAAGACCACATGGGAGATGGGTCGATGAAATTCGAAAGTATGCGGGAGTAACATGGAGGAGACTGGCACAATGCATACCCTTGTGGAAGAAACTTGGGGAGACCTTCGCCCAGCACTGAATTGATAATGTTTGGCAATGATGATGATGATGATGATTAATCTGCCGCATAAAAAACTTAACTTCTACTACTTACTTATGCAAGACTTCACACATGGTGGAGTCACATAATTGTGACCACCAGCTAATATTCAGAGAAACCGCCGTGTGCAGCATGGACATGAGCGAGACGGGCAGAGAGTGACTCAATACGGTGCTGGAAGGTGTTCACAGGTATGTGGAGCCGTGCTGACTACAGTGCATCTTAGAGCTGCTGGAGGGTGCGTGGTGAAACATCCTTAGAGTGAACAACACGGTCGAAGTGGTTCCGCAGATGCCCAACTGGGTTTAAGTCTGATTAACTATGGGTCAAGGGAAGTATTTTGAAGTCATAATCGTATTGTTCCAACCACTGTCGGACATTTCTAGCTGGCGTGAGACGTCGCATTGTCGTGCTGGAAAATCCCATCCGCACCAGGGAAGACAATCAGCATGTATGGATGTAAGTAGTCTGCAATGATGGATTCAAAACGAGTTCAGTTTATAGTCCCATCCACAGGAAAGAGTGTACCCAAGGAATGCCATGGAAACATATTGCCGACAATATCGCTACCACCACTAGTTTTTGTTCTCTCAGTAAGGGCTGAAGAGTGTTTGTTCCCCAATGTTTCTCGACCTATAGCCAATGTCCATCCGTACAAAGCGAAAACATTCTTTGAAACAGAAACTATGACTCATGGGAGAAGGCAATCCTTTTCTGATCAGCAGAAGTACACTTACGATACTGCTGTGCAAATGTAAGCCTTTTCTGCGAATGCACCTTCGTTAGCATAAGTGCCGTGACCATCTGTCTGCATCGGAGCCCCATACGCAGCAGGGTTCGCTGCACCATCGTTTTAGGTACACTTCCGATATCTCTCTTTTTCATTCGGCCAGTGAGTTGCTCCACTGTAGCGTGTCGATCGGCCCTTACGCACCCTCGCAGACGAAGTTCACATCTCACATCATTGGAACGTGGTGCTCCGCAGTTTTCCTATCGCTTATTTGCAATGACGTCATTCCCCCAATCACGATACCCTTAAACTAAAGAAGCACGCGAACAGTTCAAAAGCTGCGCTCTTTCAGAAATACTGCCACCCTTGTCCAAAAAGGCGATTAATCATTCATCCCTTTTTGTAAATCTGATAAATAGCTCATTTTATCCATGACAGCACCGAGTGATGTGTTTTCAGAATGCTTGCACCACACGTTTTTCAGGGTATGAAAGTATAAAGGAAATCGCTTACACGGTCTCGAGACATCAAAGAAATCGTTTACGCAGTCTCCTTTGAAATTTCCGATGACCAGATGTTTAAGGTTCCCTAGAACGGAAGTTGGAAGAATTTTTAGAAGAGGGTTTAGCTAAAGACCTGTTCCAAGGCACTTTCGTAAATGTTTGAACTTCCCTAGAGTGCCGGAGTAATTCAGAAATCTGTAAAACTCCAGGTGCCGAGGCGTGAATGAAAAAGTCATGAGTATGTGGCCGACAATGTGTTTAAGAAAAAAGGCCTTTTCGCAGGCTATACCGGACGTAACGAAGGCACTAATTTTCAGAGACTGATGGAGGGAGGCCTTTCAGAACAAGCTCGAGGAAGCTGTGTTCCCCAGCCAGCGGTTTTCAGTGACGTGTTGCCTTCACGTATGCCCTGCATACAGGCAAAGTCATTTATGTGTATGTGTGTGTGTGTGTGAATAAAAAACGAATATTTTGTGAGGAGCAAATTTGAAGATATGAAGGCACTGCCCTAATTAAATCACCGGAAGTAAAATATATTAAGGAAGATAATAAAGAAATAAGAATTCTGACTTCGGTAATAATTAATTTAAGTTTCTTGTCTACCACGCTTTTGCTGTGCTGTCAAGCAAAACATGGTGAATTCATGTTGGAAACTCTTACTTTTTCTTGTTTTATCGAACTTATGCACTTCACAATGTTTATAGTCTAAGATTTATGCCACCCGTTTTTGGTCACTAACTGCATTTATCGCTGTTTCGTTTACTGACGAAAGATATTGAACAATTGTTTTTCTGTTACTAATATTCCATCGATGCTCCTATTTATCTTCGTTTTTTCTTGTGTTATCTGACTTCAACCGAATGTTGTAATTTTTACTCTTGTTTTACCATTGGAACTAAATTATTAAATTTAAATAAAGAAACAAGTAAATGAGAAGATAACGTTTGCTTCGCAACAGAAGCAGCAAAATACATGAAAAACACTTTAAGTTAAATTGTTTTAAACAAAGCGGCTCATAACGAGTATTTTAAAAATGCTATTTGTTGTTCCCTAGAGATCTGAGTTACAGTTGTTATCATCGAAAGGTTAGTGTTTTTTAATAGAAGGTCAATATCAGAACAATATTTGTACCACACTTTCAACTAAAATATTGATTCACGATGTAAAACCGCTGCTGATGAAACATTGTAAGACAGAATAAAACGCATAAGATGTACTACTCAAATAATATAAAATGAAGTACTCTCAATGACATTTATTATACTAGGAATTGCATTAAGGTAATGAAGTTCTTTAGTAAATGTCTGATATATATATATACAATCTTGCACAAGTTGATATATTATCAAGAAACTATCGTCCCACTTTCTGAAATCATTGGGCATATATATTAATGCTCATGTTTTTCTAATATCGTTCCAATGAACTTTCTAAATGAGGTCACCAAAAATTTGAATAATTCCACATTTTTGTTTTTCCGAATTATATATTAAAGTTGAAATTTTTAACCATTCCGCCAGAAGAATTAAGTAAATCTAAATTTAAAGCACTCAAACAGCGAAATACGGAATGCATTTCACAGCTGAGATTTATTCTAAATCTCAACTGTGGAATGCATTCCGTATTACTTTTTTTTTTTTTTTTTTTTTTTGAGGTTTAACGACCACCGTGAGCAACTCAATGGGCTATAAGCAGTCGCTTGTCCCTAATTTAGGGTCACTGGTTCCAGGGAAGGGAGAGACCCAGTGCCGTAAGACAAACACAACATCCATGCCTCACCGGGATTTGAACCCGGACCCCGTTCGGACGAATGATCAGAGGCCATCGCTTAGACCACTGCGCCACCGGGGCGGCCCGTATTACTTCACTTATTGGCTCCATTTCCAAACCACTCATTTCCTTTCATATTTATCGTTATTACCAGCGTATATATTACTTTTACATGTGTTGCAAAACCTGTTAAAAACATCAAAATCTTGTGTTCAGTCATCCTGAACAGTCATGAGAGCTTATTAAATGAAGCAATATATTATCCCAAAAATGGGAAAAAAGTAAATAATGAAATATAGATTCCTAAATGTGTAATGCTGTTCATTATTTTCAGACAGTTGCATCAGGATATTTCTATAAATAACCAGAGCCTTCTGTGGGTTCTCTTGCAACGCAAACTACTTACGTAGGTGATGTTTTTTTCTGGTTCTTCTTGTCTAGAATGACATTTGAAAAATAATTGCAATTCAGAATTGTGAGGTCCATAAGAACACTTATCAAAATTCCAATTTTAAGGAGAAAAATTGTAAATCCGGAACGTTTATACATTGTATTCCGGTTAATTTCTCCATCGGTTAATATAGGTAGCCAATTATTTGGGACAGTTTTTGGAGAGCAGTAACAAAATGAGAATACAACCTAAATCGGCTTCGGTCACTTGTACCACCACGCTCTTTATTGCGGCATATACAGTACATACTGTAGATAGCACACATTTAGTGAGTGGTGTAGAGACCATTTCTTGAGACCATTTGTGCCGAATCGCACAGCAACGAAGATACGAGTCTCCAGCTGAATGCTGGAGATTCGGCCTTATATCACTACAGATACGTGTTTTTTGTTGGGATGAATATGATGTGCTTTTGCTTACTAACTAGAGTAAAACGCGGTGTTATGTGATATGTCTTCGTTTTTCAAGGTCAATGCAAATATGTCATGGAAAGACAGAACGTTAAGTGATAAAATCACCTTACTGGACCAAATAAAATATGAAACCCATTTGTAACGCTTAATTACCACATGAACTGCAAACTCAATTTCTTGGGTTGAATATTTTTAGTGAATGTAAATTGCTATTCGCAATGGAATAGTTCATATTTGAATGTAGAAGACAGAAAATAAAAGTTCTCTTAGCTCGTGAAACTGAAAATGTATGGGTATGGATTGGACACTGTATGTGAGATATGAAGGCCGTTACGGTGATACAGGCTCAGCTGTTTTATAAAAGGCAACACGTTTGTAGTGCGTTTTTGTGTATTCTATCTAATATCCCCCGTATAGTATTTGAAAAATGAAATTAATTAAGTAATGGTTGAAAAATTGAATTTAATATGATCTGACGATGATCCTTTTATTCTGTTGAATATCCGTTTCTAACTGAATGCCTTTGAACAAGGCGCAGTGAGTAATTCTTAGTTGTATACGAACATGTTTTTGATTTTAAAACCGAATTATGTCCAGGAATTTTTGTATCGTTTAAATAAGTGCAAATATTAAAAATTTTAATTCGAATTATAGCTGTCCTCATAAATGAATTGCTTCTTTCTCCTTATTACCTTCCTCATATTTTGAATTTCATTCCCGCCAAAATTAAGGAAAGAGAAAACAAAATATGCGATGAGCGTCCTTTCCAATAGTGATATAAAAGTCTTCTTTTACCTGTGTTTGTGTTTGGTACTCCAAAAGTGCTGGTTAGAGTTCCAATAGGGATACACAATATTCTTCCTGTAAACTATTCTCAGAATTATTTTGGACCCACATTACCGTCGTAAATAAAAGTCATATAGCAAAGAGTGTTTATGTTTTAACTGCACTCCAACAGTTTTTGATTCGTAGTTTATTGGTATTTTAATGTTTTTCAACTTCTGATTTCCTCCGAAGACATATGTACCTGAACGTACTTACAAGGAACTATACCATCCCCAACTTTTAGTATAGGATAGTGTGTAGTACGGGAAGGTACGGGTTCGGTGTATTTCGTTTTCTCAGTCCAGTTGTTTATTTGTGAACTGGGATTTTCAATTTTTATGCCGTGCATGAATGGCATCTTTCGTCTTTGCCTTCCATATTTTCCCATTATTGTTATTTTAATCAGCTTAAAAGGGCAATGTCGGCTATCTGAAGAGTTGTCATATAATTCCTTTTATTTTGTTTCAATTTCCTTGCACAAATGGGTCTTTCTGGTGAAAACACTTTCATTACCTCTTGCTTTCATTCTTGCAAATCTCATCATACGTAGCCAGAACCTCACAAATGATCACATTTAAAGAAAATTGTTAAGCGTCTATGAAAATGTTAGTAATGTTTTCAATTTTTGAAAATTGTTAAATGTCAGAGATTCCCCTATTCACAGAGCAATACTCCATACAGAAGACTAGATTTTACATTTTAAATGATATTTGTATGAATGAAATCATTTTTCGCAATGAAAGATGCCGTGGCCTTCTCTATTCTTAATATTACCCTATTATCACATTGACATGTGTTGTATAGCGGCTGACTAAACAACTGAAATTATCTACGCGTTGATGTTCTTCCTTCAACAAAGACATTCATTCTTTGTTTTCCATCATTTACGAAAGTCCTTGATCGGGATTCTACATGACTGTTTCTCAATTCAAAATACTCCTAAAAACTTTGTTAATGTTCTTTAAGGATTTCTAGTGATGACTTTTTTTTGTTTGGTTCATCTCGATCTGCGGTAATAACAAAGTTTATCGGGCTGCAGAACTTATTGTCTCTTTTTATTCCGTTTCTGTTACTTTAAAGGACTTCCATCGGAGTCTCTTCCATGTATATTGAAGTAAAAGGTACATATTAAATGCAAAACCAAAGGGCAAACGGACAAAAGCCATCTTGACTTGTGTGCGCAACTATGACATTGATGCATTTTTACAAACTGCTCACTGCACGAGAAGCCAGCATGCACGAAACACATATAGTCGCAATATTCGAACGTTTCCTGATTGAAGCGAATACCAAAGAAGCATGATAATGGGCTACGGATGGGGAAATGCAAGAATCTGCGAAACGGAAGACATTCACGTCTGAGCAAAACAGCTGTATCAAAGGTGTATTTACAACTCATCGTACAATGGCTGTCGCAAAGCTGTTGAAGAGTGAAGATATTCAACGCATGGATTGGCCCGCAAAGTCCCCAGTCCTACATGCAATCGAACACGTGTGGGACCTTCTCGTGAGACGCTTGGCAGCACGTCACCAGCTGCCAGCAACGATTCCGCAGCTGCGATTGGTGCTACAAGAAGAATGAGCCGCGATGCCTCAACAGCTCTTTGTTTCCTAGATTTAAAGCCCACAGTGAGGAACTCAGTCACTTATCCCTGATTTAGGACTGCTGATTGCTGGGAAGGGCGAGCTCCTGATATATGTATTACGCTTAGCGTACATCCAAAAAACGATAACCCATCTCGGAAGATTGATTTGCAGCCAACACCTCATACCAATCGCCCACTGGGAAGGATTCTTGTGTTCCTTCCTATTTTTCTTAACAACTGTTTCATTTCTCTATTTCAATAGATTTGCACACTGTTTATTCTACTGATTCAAACTATATATTGGTATATTGGTGTTACCCTATGAACGGAAGTGTTGTAAACTCTTTTAGATCCAGCAGTAGATGGCAAGAAAGTTTTCGAAAACGTAATGAACTTGTTTACAGAGAGATATCTGGTGAAAACGAAAATGCGGATATAGAAACCATTGAAGAATGGAAAGAAATAGTGTTATCTATAATTAGCGATTATATAACAGCTGCGATATTTGAAATATTAACGAAACTGGTATTTTTAAGAGTGATACCAGATAAAATTTTAACGCTGAAATAAAAATCATGCTCAGGAGGAAAGTTTAGTAAAAACTCTCTCCTTTTGTTTCAGCGCAACTGATTGAAAATAATTACCATTTATTATTTCGAAATCAAGATGTCCTAGGTGTTTCAAAGGAGGAGATACTGTGTCATTGGTCTTTTTCTGGCATGCAAACAAGAAAGTTTCGATTACCAATAAAATGTTTGTTGAATGGCAGGAAAAATTAAATGAAATAATCAAAATTCGACACATACAATTATTTTATTATTAGACAGCGCAGCGTGCCACCTTCCTAACATTTGGAAATAATTTTTTCAAACTGTCTTCCAAATACAATAATATGTTTAGAGCCTTTATATCAAGGTGTTATCCCGCAATTAAACATACTTACCGCAAAAAGGTGATGAAAGTGCTGCTGGCGGTTATGGATACGTTCCAAAACTTGTCTGATTTGGGTAAAACTGTGACTTAACTGGTTACAGTTTTCGACAAATCAGACAAATTCTTTATCCATCTCACAGCGGTCGCCGCTGCTGTGAAATGGATAAAGAGCTCAAGGAGGGAAAATATTGTAATAAATAAAAAATGTTTTGGAGGGCGTGGAATTAAAACTGTTCATCAATACATTCAATGCTAACAGAAAACAAAACAATCAAAAACACGAATCTCACTTAAAAAATATAATTGTCTCTATGAAACAGACGACATATGCAACTGTGTCACAAATAAAGATGTGCAATGCTCTGTTTTCTAAACTGCAGTACTTAAGATACTATATGGAATTTTTCATGCTGATTAAACGCAGCATGAAAAATATGATATTGTGCTAGAAACTCAAAACAACTGGACAAAGAACGTTAGGTCATATTTTTCAAAAACCATGAACGATTTATCAAATGTGAAATGCGAATGAAGTAACACAAGCACTTTTAATGTGTTTGAGTGTATAATTGCTTTATTCTACTTAGTTGATTAAATGAATTAAAGCAAAACACCGGGAAATCCTGAATAATCAAATTAAAAAAAAAGAGAGAGAGAGAGAGAGAAGAGAGAGGGAATGGTGGGTGAAGAAAAGAAGAGCAAATGAATGATGAAGGTTTCACTGAATGTATTTGGGTTTGGAATAAATGAATGACTCTTGATGGAAACGTTTACAAGAAGAACAGAAAAGGAATCAATGTCAAGCAAAGATACATATTTCCTAAAAATCATGGAATATATCTTTATAATATTGTAGCACTTTTTTCTGACACTGCATTTTGAAACTTGAAAACACTGAGTTCAAAAGTTTTAAAAACAATCAGCAGAACATTAGGGATCATTATAAAGAATTTGATTGTAACTTTAATTAAGTAAATGAAATGGTTCAATACCTTTTTCATTTCTCAAATGAGACATGTTCTGATTTAGGCACCTTTGCTTTGTAGAAAAAAACAGGAATTCCCTAGAACTACAAGCTTGGAAATATTTTTGTAGACATTCCTATAAACTAGTAAAAGTTTGTAGATTATAGAATTGTTTTAAATTATGGTACGTTATGTGTAGCTACCTAGCTATGAGCATCAGTATTTTCTCATTACTATGTTCTTTAATATATTTGCAAAGACACTTTGACCGTTGTTCTCCAAGTACAAATGAAAGAACATACATACAAGGAAATATCGGTTATTCGTTTCTGAATTATTCATTTTTCCCTTTTACACGTATTGTAATTCTGAGTTGTTCCCAATATTAAAAAATCGTTTCTATCACTTTTTAATTCGTTTATAAAGAAACAGAAACTTATTTCCACTTTTTTAGAACCGACGATAAAATTTAGATTTCAGATTATCAAAAATACACGGTTTTATTATTCTTTTGTACTCGACTCGGTATGTTACAACTTTGAGAGAATTAAGATATCGTTGTTGTTTACCTTCTTGGTGCAGCCAAAGCTGAACATTGATTTTATTAATAGTAAGTCGTTTACTTTCTGTTTGGGTCAGAAATTATTTCGCATTTCATGACTCACCCACATATTCTTTGCTTAATAATTTATAAATCTATCCTGACGCACTAGTCTCAGATTCTTAGTTGTGAGGATTTCACTTAATCCAGAAACTCAATTTTTATAGACAGAAAGAACTGTCAAAAGGAATGTTTTTTTCATAGTCTTCATAAGTTTAGCAACGAAATAAAATATATTATAATTTGTAACGTTTTCTTTTTTTGTCGCCAATTCAATTTTAAATAAAACATTACTATGGAACAACTTATATCCACTAAAGCATAAATTTTACTACAGTATTTAATATTTTGAAACTTCTTTTATACGTTTTGACGTACATCCCCTAGAATAACGTATCACCGTGGTGACACTGCATTTCTTAACCATCGTCTCGTGAGACCATTTGTATTCAGATGTTTATGCTCAAAAAAAATAAATCGGCACAAAATAAAAATGTTCCCATAATAATCATAATAATTCGAAGAGAAAGAAATCTAACTACTGCAAAGCACCTTCCACCATAAAAAGTTAGAATGCTTCAACTGAAAGTCATAAGAAATATCTTTAAGTAAAGCATTAATTTATAATATAAAATTATTCATAAAAATAAATTACTGAACTTTCTTTATTTTCCTTAATATGCCTTACATTGTACTAAATCGTCATCATCTTCCAAAGCATTTCTTTCAAAAGATATTTTTTCATCCAGATGCTGGGTTTCACATGCATTAATAATGTAACTATAAAAATCTTTGAATGTGTACATATCGAAGTCTTTAAAGGAATATTTATAGTGCATTCCTTAAGAATATTCACTTCCGATTAATGTTGTTTTGTATAAGATGAAAACAGAGAAAAGTAATTTATAAATTTCCTACGGGACTACAACGTGTAAGTTAGTAAAATAAACAACCGGTAGACCTTGAAGCGCAGAATGATATTCAAGAGGATAGGTTCTGTGGTCAGATCTAGAAACATTTTTTTTTTCATTCACATTACAGCACATAGCCTTGAAATTGTCATTAACGTTATCGGCCTAGATGGTGATCTTGTGTATTTTATCTGTGCTAAAAGTACAGTGAAAGCTCTGGTGGTAAAGACCTTTCATATCGTGCTTGTGTGATCCCTTAAAGTTACTATTCTGTTGTTCAAAATTAAATTTCGCTCTATAAAGGATCAGAAGGAACCTGAAATGAGAAAAGGATATTTATGTCCTTGGGCGAAACAATAGGAGCATATATGGTTCAGAAAAACTACAGCGATCTATCTGTTGACCAAACAGACGTGTGCTCATTCTGGTTAGTTCTACGAGTTTATGTGTTGCAACGGTCGAACATGAATATCCGAAAGGTTATAAAGCCCCAGAGTTGCAACGGCCAATCTTTGCAAACGAAAATATTCCTTTTTTCAAAGATATTTAATTCACCGTGTTTTCCTATCAGTACATTCGTAGGTAGAGCTTCCTAGCTAGTAGATATCTGATCTATTTATTGCCACCTGGGTGTATTACCTACCAGCTTTATCGGGGAGAGATAGAATACGAGTTTTAATTGATATAGAGCGTATAATAGATTTTTGTTTTAGTACATTTATCTTTCTATGTTCTGTGATTCAGTTTTTTGCACATTGAGAATGATAGCATCAGGACGTTTCTTGCTTAGAAGAGACGTAATACCAAAGGGGAAAAGTAATATATCTCTTCCATTTCCGGACTTACGATTAAAGTCACATTCGATGCTAGCGTGTTTGCATTTTTGATATTAAAAAGGATAGTTCTTATTCCTCAGATGTAGATTAGTTTTTATGTTTTTAGCTTAACACGAAAAAACATCCAAATAAATCTGAACACCACAGACAAGAATCTCTTGTTCGTAGGACACAGCTTTCTAGAATATAACGTCAGCGACAATGCCCATAAAGATAAAACTTTTCATAGACACTCCACCAGTGTACTTGAGCTATTGATGTAATTATCGAAAATGGGTATGTGCTTATTTTTTAGAAAAAGCCAGAACTTGTTTTCGATTAATCTTTGGAATATGGTATAAGCTGAAAAAACAAATATTTGTGTTAAATCAAATCAGTTATGATAATATTATTCAATTTGCTGTCTTAATTTTCTTTTATGACAAAAAATTTCAAATACCTGACACAGGTTAAACTGGAATAATTCACTACAATGTTCCTTGTGTTAGGATGTTGTGAAACAATTGCAAAACTCATTGTGTTTTTGGTGTCACCGTTCCCTCATTCAGGGACACTGGTTCGAGAAAAGGGAAAGAGCTGCGCAGCAGCAGAAAGACAACTTTCTTACAACACGTAGGACTTGAACTATTTTCTGTCTTGGTCAAACAATTAGAAGCCAGCACCTCAAACCACACAGCCACCTACATACCCCAATTCATGAAAAAACTGAGTGAAATTAATCACAGTGAGAAAATGTTTTCCAATATTTGACTTTACTGAAGCACATCTTAATATTTTTACAGTAAGTTCTACGAATAAATTCTTTTTTTCAGTAAAAGTTCACTGGCATTTTTTGTGGTTTTCTTGTGAGAAAGTGTTAATCCATCATCAAGGAAGTTATTCCCTAATAGCTTGTACGTATAAGTGGGGTACATAACTTTCTTAAGTTTCTATTTTGTTTTCACAATGTTAGCAAGTTCGTTTAACTTTCTTAAATTGTGAACATCTTTTCCATGGAAGAAATGTGCTTCACTAATTACGAAGAACAAGGCAAGGATTATTAATTTAGTATTCAGATACTCAGCAATAGCTGGATTTACAGTTCGACACATAACGTCATCACATCAAAAAACTATAAAAATAGGTAGATCTAGAACCGAAAAGTACTAACATCTGCCAATTTGTGTTCGAGTATACTATCCTTTACATCACCCAGGTCAATGAAGTTCTAAGTACTCTCACCCTGTTATAGGTAATGGGTAAATAATTTTTCGTCCACGGAATCCATACCTGAGCTACTGGTAATGTAGGGAATTACACTACGAGGAAGAAGAATTGACGACAAAAGAACTCGTGGCCCAGGTTTAATTGTGGAGATAAACGAAATATTATTTTCGAAAAGAAAGTCTAATACAGGTCGCGTGCTTCCAGAGCAGGGGATTTTCGGAAGACCTTTTCGTCCAACTAATGAATTTCTTTTCAGTAAATGTGCCAGACAGAATTGCAAAAATTATGTTGAAGGAAATTAAGAATCATATTGCGGCACATTTTACAATCTATTCGAATTCATGGAAGGCATATGAGACTGAGGAGCTAGAAGAGCCCGGTTTTGAACATTTCAAACTCAATCATTCATAAGTACAACTTTGTCGACACGGAGAGTGTAGCCCATACTCAAACAGCAGAAAGATTGTGGGATTCAGCTAAATGGAGAAACAACTGTCATCTCAGATCTGCTAGACAGCTTATCGATTCGTACTTAGCTGAGTTCGTGTGGAGACATCGTTTAGCTTCATGAGACCCGCTTGATTCCATTTTAAGTTTTATTAAGACTTCTTGGCCCCCAAAAATAAATAAGTAGGCTAAATGTCACTAATTATGCTTCTATGTTGCAATATATATCCTTCATAAATTGGGTTCACCAAAAAAAAAAAAAAAAACTCATGACGTCGTACATTACAGCTAAATTCTGAAAATAACCATTCATGTTTCGCCATCTACCGAAAATTGTGGCATTTACTGATACATTTTTACTGGCACCCGCATAATGCATAAGTACCAAAAATTTAAATTAGTTCTTCTCGTTACTGAATTGCTAAGAACGCCAATAAACACGGTCGAGTCACATTATTGTGACCAACAGCTAACATCTAGAGTAACCGCCGTGTGCAGCGCGAACGGCAGCTAGATATGCTGGGAGTACCTCAATAAGGTGCTAGAAGGTGTTCACAGGTATGTGGAGCCATGCTGACTGCAGTGCATCTGACAGTTGCTGGACGGTGCGTGATGGAGGATCCATAGATCGAACAACACGATCGAGGTGGTCTCACAGATGCTCAATTATGATTAAGTCTTCATTGTGCATTTTCAGCCACTCACGGACATCTCTAGCTGTGTAACACGCTGCATTGTCGTTCTGGAAGATCCCATCTGCACCAGAGAAGACAATCAGCATGTATTGGTGTACGTGATCTGCAAGGATGGATTCATAACGAATTCGGTTCATAGTGCTTTCCACAGGTATGATTGGACCCAGGTAACGACACAAAAACCTTCCCCACATAATAACGCTGCCCCCACCAGCTTGTGTTCATCCAGCAATGGTTGAAGAGTGTTTGTTCTCCAATGTTTATCGTTTTACACGCCAACGTGCATCCGTTGAATGAAGCAGAAAATGTGACTCATCGGGGAAGGCAATCCTTTGCCAACCAGAGGAGGTCTAATTCCGATACTGCCGTGTAAATGTAAGCCTTCTCTGCCTTTGCACCTTCGTTAGTATATATGCAGTAACCATTCGTCTGCATCGGGGCCGCATGCTTAGCAGGGTTCGCTGAACAGTAGTTTTAGACACACTTCTGGTAGCCCTCTGGTTCATTCGGGCAGCGAGTAACTCCACTTTAGCGTGTCGATCGGACCTCACGCAATTTCGCAGCCGACATTCACCTCTCACATCAATGGCATGTGGTGCTCCGCAGTTTCCGCTTCACTTATTCGCAATGGTGCCATTTCTTAAATCACGATACACTTTAACCACAGCAGCACGCGAACAGTTCACAAACTGCGCTGTTTCACGAATACTGGCACCCTTGTCTCGAAAGCTGATAATCATCCGCCTTTGCAAATCGGAAAAATCTCTCCTTTTATCCATGACAGCAACGAGTAAAATGTTTTTAGAATGCCTACAGCACACTTTCTATACCCTCCAAGCCAGCTCACGACACGTGCCTTCTTTCATTGGTTACTCGCTGTTGACAGCAAACGCCGGAGGTGGTCAGAATAATGTGACTTGACGGTGTATTTTCGATGTCCGTTGCATAATTTATATGCGTAATTTAAATGTAACATTTTTCTCCACATAGCTTATATTGGTGAGCTGTATGGAGGAAATGGATTATATTAGTTTTATTCGTCGTCGAATGGCTAAGAATGTGGTGGATAGTGTCTGACAATTTGGTGTATAATTACACTTTAGTAATATTTTATAGTTATATTATTTGAAATGCCTTTAAACATAACATTAATTCACCATTTATCCTCCTTCAATAATCACATCAAATGATTGTGCGCTGGTAACATCTGCCCTCCACCTGCAGTGATATCTTGATCTCCCGATATCGGAAGACCAACATCTACTCCCGCACCGTAAGGCTGGCTGTGCAATGTGATTCGTCGCCTGTGGTTTCACAATGGCAAAGTACGAGCCGTGCACCATATTTAAAAATAATTTTCTCAACGCGCACGCGAAAGCCTAAGGTTTTTTTTCTTCATATGTTAGATTAAGCGTTTTTTTAAAGACAAAAACAATTGCGATATTCTAAGTGCTGAACTACATTGCTTTTAACGCTCCGAAAAAAGGCTCTCGCTTTGCTCGTAACTCAAAAGCTAAAGATAAAAATTCGCTCATTGCACCACTAGATATATTGAGGAAAATTACGAAGAAAAGGTTATTTTGGTACATCTTTTGATTCAAAAAGTGGAGATATTTGCATTTTTTATGCGATTAACGCCCGCCATACACCAGAATTCGAGAAGTTAAGTCTTCTAATCTATGAGAGATAAATAAATCAAACTTTCGAGATTTTCATATATTGGTGTTATCTATTCATGAAAAAAAAAGAACCGTAAGAATCGGAGATGTGGTGGTGAATATCATCTAATGATTTGGCGGGAAACTGCGCATCTCCGTTTTAGCCTTTTTGCGGCGAAATTGTACATCGTAGAAAAACGACAGAAAGGATCACCATTCGCACATTTTAGGCTTACCAATGCCAAAAGAATTTTTCCAGTCGGGCTAATAGTTAGAGAGATTTGGTGTCCACAGGCGGATACAAGGTCTTTAGATATATCTCATGGTATAAGGTTGGGCTCGCTACGATGTCAGCCTTCATTGGCTGCTGAAATGACGTTGGCGTGGACGCTCGGGGCTCGGCAGCCAACATTGCAGCTCTGAGCGTCTTGTGGCGTTGGGTTACGGCATACGAAACGATCGTAATAATCACACTTATTATGATAATAACGAAATAAAAGTGCAAAAAAGCTGCTCATACATAAATCAAAATCATGAAATCAAACCATTTACCTTCCGTGAAGTGCAACATTTCCAAATTTATTGGCATATATGTGAACTCACATTTTAATACTTACCGCCAAGCCACTATAAAATAAACAACTACAAGAATTAAGGTTAAACATTGATACTTAAATTATTTCTGAAATTTACTTCATCAGAAAATGGTAACAAAGGCGGCGATACGTATCGCCTCCAAATCAATCAGTTCCGTACGGTGAACAACACGAAAACTATTCTGTCTCTCTATATATTCACTCTTGAAACATTTTTCAACATTCCTTCATGGTGTGAATGTACATAACACATAAGCAAGCTAAAATAAAAAAAAGCGAAAAAAAAACCCCCAAATATATGCGCAAGAAAACCAAGAGTTAAGTGTTATACGTCCTTTTTTTTTCAAAAGTGCTGTTTCCTGTAAAGTAAAATAAGCTTATTATTTTGCTCTAAATTTAAGAAAGTGGTTTTCACTTTAAACCTTTTTTACCAGCATTTGTGCTATCAGGTTGCTTTAGTAGTTTACAGGTTTAGTAGAAATTAATGTTCAAAGATTTTATTAACTTGCAAAATTTATATTTGTTGCACTTAAGCAGATGTAATATTGCAGAAACCCACTTACAGGTCTTTGAAGAAATGAGAGAGGAATTATTTCTGTTTGACCCTGAAGAAGGAATAAGTTATTATTCTCAACATGTTCTACATTACATGTCTGTTTTCATAATCTCACTTTTAGAGTTTACAGTTTTTTAGTTTTAGCCCTCATCAAAGGGAGAATATAGATCGGTGATTGGGTTTTGATATTCTTCGTTTCTTAGGTTTTTATTTTTAAATATATTTGTACACCCCCACACACATCATTTAAGTAGATTGAAATTTTTTCTGGAAGGGAAGATATAGAAGCTATATCGAATATCTATTTAAGAAATGACATCTTGAAAAATACACACACAAACACACACCATATATACATACAAATATACATACATATACACACACCATATATACAAACATATACACACACCATATATACATACATATTAACACACCATATACACACACCATATATACACACACCATATATACACACACCATATATACATACATATACACACACACCATATATACATACATATACACACACACCATATATACATACATATACACACACACCATATATACATACATATACACACAAACCATGAAGGAATTTTGAAAAATTTTCATCTTTAAAAACTCTGTCTCTCCTATATATGTGTGTGGTACTTTTTTTTATGTTAATGACAGCAAATAAGTTAGTATACTCATTACCACTGATGCTGTGATAATTCAATTCTACAACTTTTCCTTTAAAAGATTTGATCCTTAACACAATGTGTCCATGACAGATTTATTGAAATAAAACTTTTCTTTCTCAGATGAATATATAAAATAGCTATGAGAAAAATTGCAAATACTTACATACAGGCATACAAACAATGAAAAATTGAAATAAAAAAAATTTAGCTTTCTAATGGCAGAATTCCGTGGCATTATTCCTGCAGGTTGCTTACATTTTCTCCATGGCATGAAAAATCTGGTTTGGCCATGTGCATTTAGGAAACTTTCACTTTGATGAAGCCTGCCACTTGCGTGCTTTTATGCGTTGAGCTTCTTCTGCCTTCCTAACTTTTGCTTTTGCATTTAAATGTCTTAGCCGTATAAAGGTTCGGGTTCTAACATATAACTTTATCACCTCTGTAGGAACATCTGGAAACCTCGGACCAATTTTCACATATAGTTTTTGTACAATCTTGTGTTCCTGGGATAAAGCGTCATGTCCATGCACTTCTGCAAACATCAACTCAAACTGGCTAACTTTTTCCAACCATGGATCTGATGGAACAAGCAGGCCACCTCGTGAAAGGGTCTCAATCCAGCCAACAGGTACTGATTCTGTAATTGTTGGTGGATTAAGTAGCTGGCTAGTTGGCGTACACAGCGAACGGTCATATTTTCTTCCTCTGTAAACTATGTAACCTGCAAGGTAACGAAATCCTTCTGTAGAGCAATCAGAGCCAAAGGGAGTAGCAGGTGGTAACTGAATACCTACAGAGCCTTATAGTGTAATATCCCGAATCTCAGTTTCACCTTCAATCATTGCCAGGGGTTCTGACATATCAGGTAAAACGGCACTAAACAATTGAGATGTCAAAAAGTAATCATCATCACCACCACCTTGCGCAACAGGAGCAGCACTTGAAAATGGAATGTCACTTACATTGGCACCTACAAGCAAGAGACGCAAACGGGATTTCACTTCTGTAGGCAATGTATGATCATAGAAAGGGCCAAGCCCACGTATTTGTGAAAAAAATGTTCAGAGGCTTCAGGTAAGTGAAGAGTCCCAGTAATGAGCGAATGGTTGTGGTGAATAATTTCTGAAAGGGTAACAGATATGTTGCATTACCTACCTTCATTCCTCGGATGCATGCATGCAGCTGTCGTAGAATCCTCTCTTGGGTTTCACGATGAGTTCCAAATCCACACGCCAGAGACTTCTCATCTGTAGGCCTTCTTGAATTTAGCACATCAAACGAGTCGTCCAGAAGCAGAACAAAATTCGCAACGTGTTCTTAATGTGGCATAAGAAAGCGTATTCCTTGTGCAGTGTGGTTCGAATAGAGCTGAATTGCCAAATATACACGTTGGCGGTCACGGCCCTTCACACTAATGTGATGAAGTGACAACTTGGGGTATATCTTTATCTCACTGCAATCCAGAGTAAATAGCTGTTCAATAGTAGCTTTTGTAATTTTCTTATTACCTGGAAGTGTTAGTCCATCATCGAAAAAATAATTTCTTAGCAGCTTGTAAAAGTGTGGAACATCTGCAAACACCCAAACTCGTTTATTTGGTATTTGAGGATTAGGGAAGCATGTGTTTGTGTGTGTTACTTGTAATTCCTTCCATACAGCACGATTTTTGCCACCGAGGTCAGCCACAGCAGCAACAAAATTATACTGAATATCTTCAAGAGATGATATTATTTTCTTCAACAATGAGGCTGTTATCTGTATGTCAAAATCAAAATATATTACCTTCTTCCAGCTTGCAAACAGTCCCCGTACCATGACTACTTGCACATTACTGTGTGGACCAACAATCCTATCTTCTTCTTCGTCATAGGAAATTCTGCTATCTATGTTCATTTCATCAAAAAAATGACACGTGAACACTCTAAAGTACTTTGTGCCTGTGCCTTATTTAGCTAAAGGACATCATGTAGAATGCCAGTGCGACAATGGAATGAGCGAGCAGTCCTCAGTCTCAGTGTTGAAATTCCTGCCAATGGAAACCCCATTTTATCTCTCTAGAAAATACAGCGCTTTCTTGACATTGCACGCAGAGTAATGGCTTTAGAGATGTCTTCCCTTTCCCATTTTACACATTTCTTACCGTTTATTAAACAACGGACTTGATTTGAAGTGAAGAGTTTTGCTAAATCTTTCCTTACTTCGGTTTCTAACTCCGTGTCAATTTTTTTCAAGTATTCCTGAGAACGTCGTCGAGTTTTTACAAGCTGACTGTGAAGGCACTTGTTTCTTACTCTCATCTGAATGCACGCTGTGTTTAGCCTTTAGTTTTCTTCCTCCAATTTATTTATTCTTTTCTCCATTGTTTTTATATCACTCTGCATGCACTGTGTTTCTTGATGACTTCTCATCGGTTTCTCTATATTCCTCTTCTTTGGTGATATATTATCAAGCGTTTACAATGCACGTTTCCGAACTCCACGGTCATGACATCTAAGTGCAGTAGGCGTTGCAGTCTTAGGTCCTGAAATGACAGCACTGGCTCTCGAACTTACTTTATCAATACCAGTATTATAGCTTGTGGGAAGGTTTAGTGTAGGTACTGCATCAGGCTTCAACACTTTCCTGCTAGGTAACCCAAGTAACTCTGCCTTTAAATCAAGCTGGTAGTCATCCTGGGTAAAATGTTGAGAACTCACTCTTGCATTGGAAACTTTGAAGGAATCCTAACGCTTACACTTCTGAATCCACAATTTTTATCGTAATTGATCCTTGGGAAATACATGGTACATAATATCAGTGTTCTTGGTTTTCCTATTGTACGTAGTACAACCGGCCACTGCACTACCTGGCATTATTGCGTTTCTTACGAAACACAGAAGCAATGAATTTCAGTGATAAATACGTGTAAATATCAAAATAAACAAAACATAAACATAAAACTATACAATACAAATTTCAAGTGGTTGAAAATCAGCTGCGTTAATAGAGAAAACTCCAGCACACCAATTATAAACAAACATGGATGCAAGAAGTCGAAAACTGAGCGTCCAGCGTCCATACCTACGTCATGCGTGGTTTCAAAATAACCGCGTCTGATACTGCGCAGGCCAAGCGGGACACCTCATAGCAAAGATTGAATTTCCTTGAGTACGTTTCAAATGTTTTTTTATATATTATAGCAGACTTTAGTCGACACGCTGGTAAAGGTATAGTATGACGCTCGTCTTGAATGTGTCCTTTGGAAATTGCAAAGAAACGTAACAAGATTGTTTTAGAAGCGAATTCTTCATTTAGTACCAAAAGAAAAACCTATTAGTTCGGATGTGTTTCTAATGACGATACAACAAAATTTGACAAGAAATACCCTGATTTCCAAAGTGTCACTTTGGAATAAAGGGAAAGATAGCCACAAGTTGGACGAAACTTGCATGGCAGTCCTATTAGACTAAAGTATGGTACTTTATTTAAAAATGAATAACCAGTTTTACGCAAATGCACAAAATTGTCAGGCTTATTGCATAGATTGGGTGCCTGCAAAAGAAATTTTACAAAACATTGCGTCTTATTTAATGCAATTCTAGAAAAGATGACATTAATCGATTCTCTTAGAGAATCAATTACAGAAACAAAACTGAATTTTGTTTTGTTTCGGGTAATAACGACGATAATGAAAATCTCGATAGGTTACTAGCTTTCGCTTGTTCTTAATTTTGGGGACCTGATTCCAAAGAAGGGGGAGAGCTAGTGTCATAAGATATACACAATACATATGCCTCACCGGGATTCCGACCCGGATTCATCTTGAATAAATGATCAGGATCCAGCGCTTAGTTAAAAACTCGATCATTCAATGTAAATCAAAGTAAAATTTTTGCCGCGATGTTCTTTAGTTTCTTTAGACCAAATTAAGGTAATATTTGTCCTCAAAATACCCGTTTAAAATCTGATGTTTTGTTGCCAACCCCAAACATTTATCTTTATCATGGTCAATAGATTTATGTTTTTGATCGTATATTTTCCATTCTTTAGTAAACTTTCACGAAAATTTGAACATAAACGTTATTGGGGAGGACCACACATGTTCTGTAAGTGAATGATTTCGCTATTTCTATTCTGCTGTCATCTGTCACTCTCTCTCAGTCGCACTATTTTTTGTGCTTCCATAAGCGCAAAAGCCAACTAACGTAAAACATTTGCTTGTAGCTAACTAACGTACACAAATTGCGTGTAGCAACGTACACAAATTGCTTGTAGCCAACTAACATACAACATTTTTCTTTGGAAAACTTATTCGATTTTTAATGGGGACAAAAGAATAAGATTGACCTTACAAAAAAATCGAATTTTATATGTGGTGGACGAGAAAAATTTGATTGCGTGGAGTTTTGCCGAAATCCTTAAAGCACGCAAAGCACAAATAAGTAAAAAAACATTTGATTAAGGAATCATCTGATGTAACTCTAGAATCCATCTGTTCCACGGGGACTTCACAGATGCAGCAACATGTAGTAAAGAGTTACGATCTTTTTTTCGTAAAAGAAGAGGAATTGAACAAGTTAGTAATCTTAAATAAATTGAAATTACTTATTGAATATCAGACTACGAATTGATAAAAAACAATAACGCTGCTACTATTAGGTTCATGGCAGCAAAACAGTTTCACACTGATTTAAAGAAATAATGAATGGTAAGTGCCAAAATTGCAAAATTCAAAGTGTAACATATTTAAATTTTAGCATGTATTTTGGTTACAATGGCACTGCGCATTAAAACTTCCACTACTCACCTGCAGTTAAATAACACACTCCATAGATAAATATTTTCATAAAAGCTTCTTTTTAAGCATGGCGCATAACAAGAACTTTTTGTTAACATATTTGGACTTCTGCTGCAGGTGGTGTAATTGCAGCTCCTCGTGTCTATGCGTGAGTACACAACCACTGGTAGATCCAAAGAGTGGGTTTTGAAAAAAAAAATTGTTTTTCAACGAAAAATAATATCCATCACTTGAAGCTTCTTCGTATAAAACTTTAAGTCATTCGGAATTATAGCTTGAACTGCAGCACTTTTGTAAATGTTAGTTTAAAATTTGGGCACCCAGTGCATCGGAAATTACCGAAACCAATAACATAACGAGGACAAGACTACGAACATATTCGGTGATGCCGAACTGGGGACTGACTGCTTTCTACTGTAGACACCTTTTCTCATCGTGAAATTTCTTAGGGGGATAATTACATAATCTAAATCCTGACATGCAATAGAATCCGAAACAAGTAACCCTGTGAGAGCTGACAGTTCTTTTGGTTTTTGTTGATTTATTTATCTATTTGGTTTTCTTAATATTTACTAAAATGTTTTCGTAAGCAAACAGATGAAATATTTTAATAATACATGGAAATATGATGATTTTATGAAATGTCTTATTTTTAGTCCTCTTGAATTACAGTTTGCAGTAATATGTTATAATAATAGATATAATATAAACCCAGGGTGATTTAGACTAATTGTTCAATAATTTGCCGGTAGGTCAGAAACACAAAACCAGGCAATAATAACATAGGAACATGGGGTCGCAAATGAAAAACGGAGGCGCTACACGATCACAAAGAGAGACACATTTATCACCAAGTTGGTTGAGCAAAATGATTTAATTATAAGGCAAAAAAAAAGTAAGTCACGATTTTAACAGACTTTTGGACAGCAATAACAATTCACAGTACCTTTCCAGGAAGTGTTTGAAGTTGCGGCCTTGCGCAGTAACACACGCTTCAGACCGACTGCGCATCGACCGGTGGACGTGGGAAAACATGATTGGTGTATCAAAACAGAGTCACAGGTGGGCGCTGAGTGTCGGCCGGTGCTTTGGGCAGGAAAAATCAGCGGAGGTGGTCAGTTTTGTCAGTATTGTTAAGAAAGGTGTATCGCTACACGAAAAGCGAGATGGCGGATATGCATCTCATGTATGGTACAGCGAACTGCAGTGGACCCGCTGCTAGGCAGTTGTATCAGGAACGGTTTCCCGACAGACACATTCCGGCTCATACGATGTTCGGACGACTGCATACCTGATTGTGTGAAACAGGAAGTTTCAATGTGCGAAGGCGCGATGCTGGAGCTGTCAGAACGACGCGGACAAATAACTTGGGAGAAGCCGTCTTGCATGAAATCGCACGCAATCAGGGGACCAGTACCCGGGCTATTTCTGCTCGCTTACATGTGTCGCAATCCTCCGCATGGTGCGTCGCACACGAAGATAATTTACACCCATTCCATGAACAACGTGTGCAGTCTCTGAATGCCAGTGATTACCCGCAGCTTGTGGCTTTCGCACGCTGGTTTTCACAGCAGATTGCCGGGAAGCCGAACTACGCGTCCTACGTCCTCTTCCCTGATGCAGCAACTTTCACACTGGAGGACATCTGTAATTTTCACAATGTGCACGTGTAGGCACATGAAAATCCCCAATTCATACGGCCGCATGCTGTGCAACGTCGCTGCAGCGTCAACATATGGGCAGGTATGGTTGCCGACTGTCTGATCGGGCCCTACGTATTGCCATTGAGACTGGATGGACACAATTACCTCATCTTCCTGCAAGAGGTTCTGCCGGAATTGCTGAGTTATGTACCCGTCCAACAGCGACAGCACATGTGGTTTCAACACTACGAATCTCCTGCGGATGTCTCCAGCAATGTTCGCCAGTATCTGGACGCAACATTTCCGGGGCGATGGACTGGTTGCGGTGGAATCGTTCCATGGCCACCCCGTTCACCTGATCTGCCCGCCATTGACTTTTTTGGTGGGGTTGTTTGAAAGGTATGGTGTATGATACCCCTGTTGATTTCGACATGGACCTGGTGGCACGAATCGGTGCAGCAGCTGGAATTGTTAGTGATACACCAGGCATGTTCGCCCACGTACGCCGGTTGATGCGCCGCCGCTGTGAAGCGTGTTACTGCGCAAGGTCGCAACTTCGAACACTTCCTGTAAAGGTACTGTAAAATGTTAATTGCTGTCCAAAAGTCTGTTAAAATTAAATTATGTTATATTTCTGTAGCCTTTGAATTAAACCATTTTGCTCATCCAACGTTGTGATAACTGCCTCTATCTTTGTGACCGTGTAGCGCCTCTGTTTTGCATTTGCGACGCCATGTCCCTATGTTATTATCGCTTGATTTTGTGTTCCTGACCTCCCTGCAAATTATGAACAGTTATTCTGAATCACCCTGTGTAGCGAATTTTCAGAATTTCTTTGCGTTGAAAATCAAAGGTAAAGCACGATTTTAAAATACCTTTTGCTTTAGTCGATGTAATTAATTAATGTACGCTGCTGTCTCCCTAAAAACTGTTGTCCACTTATGTTAGAAAAGTTCTCAAAACAGTGGGATGATACGAACTCAGACTTTTTTAACAACATATGTCAAATACTGCAACTCACCTGAACACCGTTACAAGTCAGTAAATAGAAAGCAGTGAAAATCAAAGTACAATATTCGTAAATACTTTGTCCTATAATATTCGTAAAAACTAGTCCCAAAGTAGAGGCTGGCCTAGAGTGTTTCTCGTAGTGTTCGTTAAACCTCTGAACAAACAATATGAATTTCTTTAACTTTGCTTGGAATTTTGAGCAAGAATACTGGAGAACCAGAAAAATAAAAGTTAAATCTTTGCAGGCCTCTAGTAGACACATTTGTGCTGGGGCAATTATTTGATACCACCTTTTATACCGGCAGGACAGCTAAAGGTAGTCGTAGAATATTTACTGTGATTAAATACACAAGAGTTTATCTGATTTGATTAGGAGCTGTGAAGCTCCTTTCCATTAATAACAGATAGGCTCTAAGATGAACGACAGAATTCTTCCTTTTGTTTACTTATAAAATTTTATTTTCGTATTTAATACTGAAAGAAATACTCAGAAATATCACAAGAACAAATTACAAGAGACTATCCCATGCAGTTGAAGTCTCTAAGAGCAATATGTGCATCCTTTCTACACAGGATAGGAACAGGAGCACATTCTTCAGTAAATTGACTTTTTTAATTACAACATAATTTATATTAAATAACGGAAATGCAATGGCTTTTGCATATTTCTAGAACCCCTGCTTCTTTCGGACAACTGAGGTATGTCATCATCATCATCATTGTCAACCATTATCATCCACTGCTGGACGAAGGTCTCACCAAGTTTCCTCCACAACGGTCTGTCTTGTGCCAGTCTCCTCCACGTCACTCCCGCATACTTACGAATTTCATCCACCCATCTTCCATGTGGTCTTCTTCTGTGTCTTTTCCTGTCCCTTGGAATCCAATCTAAAATTTCGGCTGTCCATCGATGGTCTGTTCTTCTGGCAGTATGTCCAGCCCATTGCCATTTCAGGGATTTAACTCTGATCATGATGTCTTCCACTCTTGTCATTTTTCGGATCCACGTGTTCCTCTTCTTATCTCTCCTGGTTACACCAAGCATGCACCTCTCCATGCTCCTTTAAGTTGTCTGCAGCCTTTGTATGTCTATTTTAGCTAAGGTCCACGTCTCTGCACCATACGTAAGCACTGGAAGGATGCATTGATCAAACACTTTTCTTTTAAGACATAATGGCATATTGCTCTTGAAAATTAAGCTGTTTCTTCCAAAAGCTCTCCAGGCAAGTTTTGTACGCCGATTAATTTCTTCACCAATGTGACCCTCACTTGATATCTGCTGTCCAAGATAAACGTACGTGTCTGTTACCTCCAGCTTTTCTCCATCAATCGATAAATCTTCATTTCTTGTACACAGAAGACCTTGTGAAAAATTGAAGGATGAAATTTAAAATAAAAATGGCTGAACATAAAAAGTATGTAAACATTTTCAGAAGATCTTTATCCAAGAACGCTTAATTCATTTTTTGAGAACGTTAAAATTAAAGAACTGCGTCTTATGAATGTAATAATACGGGTACCTTTGAGCCATGTTGTCAAGCTACTGTAACAAGTAGTGCAGCATACTGTGGGAGCCCAATTCTTGTCCTGATCGCCAACTTTGCAATCAAAGTAAAATTTATAAGCAGTTTTAAGAAGCGCCAATAAAACGAAAAAAAAAACAGTCATTTGTAATGATTTCTTTAAAATTGGGGGTCAGCCCCCCCAAATATACCTCCTTTATACAGATGTTCATGTTTTATAACTTTTCACCTCTGTAGCCCCTCAGAAGAAATGTAAAGGCTTAAATAATCCTTTTCATCCCTCCAAATTATCGGAAAGTGATAAAATTAGGTGGGGGGCCTCCCACGAAAACGGTGGGGGATGGGGGAAAACGGGGGTCATATTCGACTTCAGGAGGTCGTTTTACATAAGAATCAGCAGGAATGGTGTCAGGGCCAATTTTCATGCCGACCAGTGTAATCTATTGGATAGATGTAAAAAAAGCTGTTTCTATTTCGTGAACTGTGTATTTATGAAATAGCTACCAATATTGCAGTTAACCATGTTACATGTTTAATTTTTTTCCTGGCATAACTCTTGTGAAACTCGTTTTTTTCTAAAGCAAATCTTAAGATCATGTACTTCACTTCAATGTACAAATTCTGCATAGGAAGAAGCACCTCATTCATGTTGTGTAAAGAAATTGGTGCACATTTATACACATGATATATCAGAGTTCTTCATGTATATGGTCATCAACGTGTAAGACTGATGAGTTATTACTTTTTTTTTTTTTCACAGAAAACTTTGTATTTACAAGACTTAATGCTCTTATAACACTAGCTTGATAAAAAAGTTTCTGATGGTCTCTGATGTATGGAAATATTTGTAGATGTAGGCTAAATAAAACTGTATAGAAGGCGGAGATGTTTTCCACCACTAGTTTGCAAACTTATCATAATATATTACTGGCAATTTCTGCCACTTTTCATGTATTCCTTTGGTTTCAAAGATGTTTGTTGATTTTCTGCAAATTGTATGAATTTCATTTGTGTGTGTCTGTGTATAGTAGCATGTGCACTGTTGAAAGTAAAGCAAAACCATGAATTCTTGTTTAATGACCTACATTTAATTTGTCCATCAGTAGCCCAGCTGTTTGTAAACGATCAAAATGTAGGTTCAAAAGTTCCTGAAATAGTCCCAAACTGTGGGGATAAAAAAATGTGGTATGAATTTCCATTTCAGACATTTTCAACAATCATCGTTCGTGGAGTGCTAACAATTGCTGCCATTGTATTTCCTGTCTATGTTGAGCACCAGCAGTTTTTTTGTTGTGTACTATGTATTATTACTTTTGAGAAGTGCCTACTGTAATAACCATGTGTATTGCAAACCAATATCAGCATGGCAGTTTTTATTTTATTCTGCCTTTTATTTTGATTGCATATATACTGCATCCCTGCCTTAAGAATTAATAAATAATTTAAAAGATTCAATTTTCGGTGCATTCCTTTATCACGGATTTAACATTCAGTTTTGAAGCATTTCCGTGTCATTATCAGAACTGCAGAATACGGACGTACGCGGTACGCAGATAGTTTACAGATTATTAGCAGATTTCACAGCTTTTGCTTGTAGATTTTAAAAAAAAATGTTATTCTCATTTTTCTTTTTGTTTTAGACAAAATTTCCTTTTTGCTTTAAATTTTCTGTTTACCCATTTTCGGCCACCACTTCAAGATATTACACACTAAATAAATATCTAAAACTAATAAAAAACCATGGAAATGTGGTACCTGCACCCAATACCATAAATGTAAGGGAATTTGAAATCGTGAATTCTAACCACCTCATTTCTGGTTGAAGGTAAAAAACATATCTAGCCATTCCACACACATTCATGCGCATTCAATCCTAATGTACTTTTGTTCTCATTGGAATCTGAAATGTTCTAAAAATTATTTATTGAAATTATCTTACTCTATTGTTATCTTGGTTAGCACTTCACATTAAGTAGAATCATTGTTATTAGTGACATTTTAAAGATACATGTTCCAGGATAAAAAAAACAAGTCTTCAGCATGCAAAGTTTATTTTACAAATTTTTTTATTATTATGTCAGTGAGACAAAACTAATTCCTTTAATTCTGCATGTGCAAGTTTATACAGAGAAATAAAGATGCTGCTTACATTTCTCAGACTTTGCAATCATAATTATACACTGCAGTGTGTATGTTGGTATACAAACTAAATGCACCGATGAGCCATTATATTATGGTCATGCACCTAATAAGCTGTAGGACCCCCTTTAGCCCGCAAAACAGCAACCACTCGGCAAGGCATCACAATTTGATGAGGTGGCAATAGGTATCCTTTAATATCTGGTACCTTTGGCACCTGTAGATTTCAGGGTGGTGGTGATTTAGCAGAAACCCCCGTTTTCCGATTCGAACTACAAATGTTCTAGTGGGTTCGTGTCAGGTGAATGTGAACACCAGGGCATCAACAGAAAGTCACAAGCATGTTCCTCAAACCACTCCTTGACGATTCTGGCAGTGTGGTATGAGGCATTATTCTGTTGGTGATAGCCATCACCAGCAGGGAACACAGTTGCCATGAATGGGTGAACTTGGTGTGCAATGATGTTCAGATACCTGCAAGCTGTAGGGATTGGGATAATGAGGACTAAAATGTCTCCTGAGAGGATAAATACGGCGACACCCATTGCAGATTCTTGGAAAGGTGTGCAGAGTGTTTTTCTATTTTCTTACATTGTTTTTAAGATTTTTTAAAACAAAGGAAGATAAATGTTCACACCTTTTGTAACGGCTCCCGTTCCGGACGTGAAGGTATTATCGATCACGGAGGCAACTGTTTTCCACCCTCCCCCATTTTATTTTAGCTTTAATTCTTCGATATTTTCGCACAGATAACTTCAACTTGATAAGATATAATTGTTTTTTTTTTCAGCTTTAAATTTAAAATATGTTGGTTTTGTGCACTTTTAACACACCATGTACGTTTGATGTGGCATTTCGGAAGGTAACGGGCACAATGTTTCTTTTTTTTCTATTTTTTGCATGGACTACTAAACTTTTATCTAACTGAAAGTTAGATGAAGGGTTTTTTTTTACAAGAGCCATATTTTTAAAGCGATTTCTCCATTTGTGCGTTCACAGAAACGAAGAAATGCTGCAAGTTAACGGGGTATGTCGGCATTCCGTAAGTTGACGTCTCAACTTAATTTTTTTACTGTTTGCTTCCAAGATAGCTTCACTTCAGTTCGATTGATAAGGTGTTTTTTTTTCCCTTTGTGCTCTTTTTTCCTTTTTCAAAAAATTATGTTTTTACACATTTATATCGCCCTCGTTCCGTTTTGTATGGTAGCATTGTGAGGCATTCTGGTGGCCATGCGCAGTTCTGTCATTTTTGGCACCCTGACAGCTTTGTTCCAGTTAGATTACTTTTTTTCTTTTATTTTGTTTGTGTACAAAATCCATACTTGTGAAGCGTTTGCAACATTCATTTCAGTTTCCGTAGCCATGCCGCATTTTGGAAGTTAACGGTCGCCTTTTACAGTATTTTATCTATTTTTTTACTTCCAGATAGCTTTACGCAGTTATTTTTTTTACTAAAACCATATGATCACAAATTTGTAAGTCCCCTGCTTCGTTTCCAAGGCTATATTATGTGGTAATCCGAAAGCCGACTGTCGCAACTGTCCTTCAATAATCTTCCAGATTGTTTCATTTCAGATTGACGAGGTGAAAAGTTTTTTGCTTTACAAGAACCATTGCTGTTTTGCTCACTTCCGTTTTATGGGATTTCAACAATTATATCAATGAATATAATCATGATTCCCCATTACATTTTCACAAATTCACCAAATTTTTCCTCAAACTGTGGTCAATGCACAAACTGGATTTCAAAGAAAAAATCATATATGGACCCCTGTTTTACAAATCAAGTTAAATGTGGCATTATTACTGGTATTTCCGAAGTTGACCTGATCCTTACCTTCTCACACAATCACCTGGTGAGGTCCCTAGTACAACATACTGTAATTGCTGCAGGAATAGTAAGAACAATGTCTATCAGGAAAAACATCCTTCGAAGAGAGGGAATTAAAGTTTGATCATTTAACTAAATGCAAATTAAAAATATGGATTTAAAATAATTCCTTATACTTTTTGACCATTATTTTTAAAATTCCAAAAGCATTTAAAGAATGATATTTAAGTTCTGAATGTATTAAAATACTTTGTTTCTTCTGCCTTTTTATCAGGAAAATCAAGTTTGACTATTGCAACTAAATATGAATGTGCACTATTATCAATATCTCAAATTGACTTAGTGCAGAACAATAAATTTCATGGCAAAATTAACGTTTAGGTATCCCTTTACCTTGCAGACAGTTAAGTGTTTCTTTCTGTGTTGCAGACTTCTGAAAAAGATTCTGCAAGTGAGAAGTGTCCCAAAAAACATCGGCCACAGCTAGCGCCGCCGCCAGCCTGTTTCGGCCTAACAGTGCATCCAGGTACCATAGCCTCATTTGGTGATTGGCGTATCCATGCTTGGCTGTCTACATGATGCACCAGGAATCTTGATTCGCCAGACCAGGCAACTTTCTTCCAATCGTCCATGGTCTAATCTCGATCTTGGCACATTTCATGCAGTGAACGTGGGAACCCAACTAGCTCTTCGGCTACGCAGGCCCATGCGCACAAGTCTGCACTGAACGGTGTGCTGTGACACATTGTCCTGATCATCACTGTTGTATATATGTGTGCGATTTGTTGCACTGTGGTTGCTGTGAACAATGTGAGACAGTTTACGCTCCCCTCTGGCATCAGTGAAGTGCAGACGACGATTCATCATTTGGCCATCTGTGCACCACTTTCGATACCTACTCACTACATTGGCATGTGAACAATCCATAAGCCACACTGTGCCATCACAATTTGTCCTTTATCAAACTCCTATAAATTGGCAGATTTTCCCATTCTGACTCTTTAACACTCTACTAACCGAAAGCTGGTCTGGTTGTTTATATACTGCTCTGTAAACTTCACCTGCTCCACCGTTTGGAACTTAATTTTAAAACTTAATTTTTTTGTCAGTGAGTAGCAACAGTTTGATAATGAGTAAGTTTCAGCATTTAACATTATAATTCATTCATAAATAAATTTTATGCTGTTATATTTTTCTCAGCTGAGTCCATTTTTTTCCCATTTCTGTCATTGAAAAGCCTGAAAGTGAGCTGCAATTCGTACTATCATAATCTGTGTAAAATATATCAAAGCTGCCATGTCGCAATGAGGGTTCAGTTGCACAAAGCAAAAGAGAATAAATGAGCTAATTACAATGTGAAGAAAAAAATTCAGACAAGTTGATGCATACACAAATGTAATTTAAAATAATCCCAGAAAAGAAATTACCCACAATATCTGTAGCTTGAATTTCAGATCTGTTTATTGCTGTAACTCAGACCATCAGAAATAAGTGTTTTAGTGGATATTTTTTATATAAATCCACTATGAAACACTTATCTCAAATAGTCAATGTCATCTCCAGGTGACATCTCTCATTAGCTGCAGAAAAATGCTTTCAAACATGCACTGTGTTCCACAATAAGTAAATGTGTTTGTCCTCTCATAAAGTTTAGTCCTTTAAACTGTTCTAATGGAAAAACAAAAAAAGGGAGGGTGGGGTGCATGGATATACAAAAACCAGAATACCCAAAGGTTTGAGAAATTAAAACAAAACAAAAAACAACAAAGCTGTAAAAAATACCAAAGTGTTAGGTACAAGAGATTATATTAAAGTGTAAAATGATATAAGCTAATGACATTGCAAGCTGTTGAAAAATGCATCAAAAGAACTATCATGTTGTAATGGGGATTCACACATATATTCAGTTATACAAGGAAAAAGATAACAAATTAGATACGAGGGTATATCAGAAAATAGGTTTCACATAGCAATGACTCTCAGAAACGGATACAACACGGCTGTAGAGTTACATCACACGTTTTGTCATCTGCTCATGGAAGGAGTGTGGCACAATTGTGTTGCGTAGTTATTAGTTAACAGGAGTTTGTTATGGCACAGCAGCTGGAGTGTTATTCAAGTTCAGAAGGTCAATAAACAGTGTTTTTTTTATGAGTTGAATCCAACTGAAATCCATCGTAAAGTGTTGGCTGTTTATGGAGAAGTGGCAATGTCGCTCATCAAATGTCCAGTACTCTCTAGGTTCCGATGGAATATATGAGCTTCTGCCACAGTAAAGAAGATTCGACCCTAGGATGATCAAGAGGATGTTGACATAGACACGGAGGTTTTTGTATGCTGAGGCTTTCAGCTCGTGCCCCACTAGTTAGAAGCAATTTTTGGGTTGTTCAGCATCAAAAACAAGTGTGCTTACATGGAAAGTGCTATGGTGAGTTTTTTCACCATGTTTCTTTGGATTTTTTTCCAAACTGTGAGTACAAAAACCTGTATCTCTGGGACCCATACCTTCTAACTGATGCATTTTTTTCTCCTTATTTACTTGTTATAAAGAATTATTAGAACGTGTTACCTCTCTACAGGCAGAGCACACAGTGAAATGCTGTCAACCATGATTTCTAGTGAGCTGATTTCTGAATTTGGGTGTCCACATCTGTATTTTGTTTACAGATTGTTTTTCTTTTACACTGGCAGCATGGTTCTGTATTGCTTCTTTGTTAGTAACAATTTTGGTGGTGTTGGGCATCTAAACAAGTAAGGCAAGACACTGAAATGGCCATCTGCCAGTATTTACATGTTCCTTTTCTTCAAATCATTTGTTTCTCTACATTGATATCGTGTTCTTTTTTTGTAAACTTTTAAGACAAATATACTCTGCAAAAGAGGAATAACCTACCAGATGCACATTTTGCTGTTGGTGTGTATAAATAAGTGATGCAAACACACTGAATCTGCCATCTGCCTGTGTTCCACTGTGCCTTTTAGGATGTGTTGGAGCACCAAAATTGTATGTAGAAGGCTGATTTCATGCTAGACGTGTGGTCTGTTGAACAACAGAAATCCTCTGTGGGCAAAGGATGTGATGCTTACAGCTCGCAACACTGTTCTAACCCTCTAGGGGGCTTTAACAATAAGGCAGACTAGGCTGTTCTATGGAGAACGGGTGAATATCTAAAGTTTTGTAGTCTTTTGGATTAGTGCATGATCTGGTGGGACAGTTTTGTAGTGTTTTGGATGAGTGCGTGCTGTGTGTGTGCGGCTTTTTGCTGAGATTGTTTCTAGGGTCTGCTGATAAAAGCTTAACGTATTTGTCAGCGTCTCTTGAGGACATCATGCTCTTCCGAGTAGCACAGGGGGGCTGTTTCTGTGCCTTTCTTGCCTCCCCTCCCACACGCAAGTCTATACTCCTGAATTTCTGCAACGGAAAAATGGTACAACATTGGAATGTATAAATTTAGTGTACACTTAACAGCAAACCCCTGCCCATGCAGAAACATGAAACTATGGTCAAAGTCAGTAATTCATCCATTATCATACCTCCTTCGGGCAGCAAAAATTAAATCATGTTCCCCAGCTTGACCAAGTAATAATGGATACTTTTGACTGTTGGAGGAATTCAGCTTGCAGGCAATGTTAGCAACAAGAAACGCATGGCCATAGCTCTTAGCTGCACCCTTTTCCACTTGACCACAATGGGTGGAATTTCCTTCTGATGAAAGGGCGATAAAAGGGAGAAGGGGGACTATTTCAAATACACTTACAAAAAGGGGAACAAAAAAAAATAATGTACAACTTCAATTAACCCTTCAGGTGACACGGGATTTGGAAGAGGCAATGCGAAATTTTGTAACATGAATAACAGGAGACTCCCCTAAAAGCGTCCTGTCTTTCTGTAGTATTTGTCGTCGTTAAGATGTGCATATATGCGTTCTCGCTGCTTTTTAACAGGTTTCAGATGAACGCATTATTGCATCGTCGTCGCTTTGGGCACAGAAATCTACGAACATATATATATATCTGCCGGCCAACCGCAGGCTTAATAAATTTCTTCATGACCTACCACACATCACATTTTAATTCTCCTAACAGCCTCAGCACAAAAAAACAATTAAACTTATTATTGTACACCACAGAAGAAAAGAAATGCATTCATACCTGAAACTCAACTGACAAGTGCCATTTTGTTTGACGGCGATTGAAGCTCACATTAACATGAAATAAATATATTTGCAATACGTATTAACATTATATTTAAGTTGCACTAAAGTACAGCTATTATTAATTATTACAGATTACATTGCATAAGTGCTAAATATCAAATAAAATGCACTCTCATTTCCCAAATAATATTTACGTTGAATTTATTTTTCCCTCTTCTGCTGCGGACCAAAGCAGACAGACAGAGAGAGAGAGGGAGAAAAAAACACTATCAAACCATACTATCCCACACATTCCGGGTAATCCTCAAAATAACCCGAATGTTTTTGCAACACGGAACACAACAAAAAACATGAAAGAAGGGGGAAAAAATTGGCTTCACTTTTTCATTGACTTGCTCATCTTATAGGAAGTTATAAGGAGTTAAGTGTAAATGAAATTTAACCACAGTTTTTTCATCCCCTGAATATTTCACTTTTCCAAAAACTCGAAAAGAATTTTGGGCATGGATCTATGCAGCAGATCAGAAACAACATCAGGCGGTTCATCAATCCTGCCTGGTATCGACAGTTGTAGTTGTTATGATATGGGACGTGTTTACCTGGCAGAAACATGGACCCCTAATGCATGTGGAACCACATGTGACTTGTGCCTATTGTCGTGAATTGTTTGCTGACTCTGTACACTCAGCAATCTTGCACTTTTCCCTAAATGGTGACATTGTCTTCCAAGATGACAAGGCGCCAAGTCACATGTACAATGATGTACAGGGATGGTTTGGGCATCAGAGTTCAGACCAGGGTTTAAGCTACCTCAAAAAATGCTGTAGCAAAAATTGCTAAAATGGGAAAAGAAGTTGTAGCAAAATGCTAAAGAAAGTTAGCCGCTTTTGTCACTCAAAAATTGTAATATCAAATGCACTGTTCACTCCAACAATGCCTTGGACAGCAGTGGAAAACTAATTAGCTTGGAAGATAATAACATATTTAAAACAAAACTGTATTGGGCAGTGTAAGTTGATATACAGCTCCTAACAGGATAAGGACTTTTTTCTAAAACCATGATTAAATGAGCATTAAATCCAAATCTGAAATTTGATTTTGTGAGTTACAACATTGTCTTTTCATGAATGATTTGATTAATGACCAGTATGAATTGAATAAGTAAAATGTCAATACTGTTACTATTAATAAAAATTTAATTGCTGTCAAGAGACGCACTGAAAACCCGGGTTATAACATTATAAGCTGCTTTCGCGATTGAACTTATTTTGTACCCCATCTACCCGTATTTTAAGTTAAACTTTATTAAACAAATTAGTAAAGTCATGCAAAGCATTGATTATCATACGCTTTCCAACATACCAGAAATCATTACTCAAGTTATTACCGACGTTATGAGGATAATGGCTGTTCAATACATCTCGCTCCTGTGTCCTGACCTTTGACCCTATTTCGATGATATTAAACATAATTGGTTCAGTGTACCTCCAGAATAACATACAAAAGTTTTGTAACAATAGCAACATTTTTAGTCAAGTTATGAGGCTAATGGCTGTGGAAAGTATCTGGCTCCCGTGTCATGACCTTTTGACCCCATGTCAATTATATTCAACAAAATCTGTTCAGTGTACTTCCGGAACAACATACTAAAGTGTTGTCACAATCGAAGCATTTTACGTAAGTTAAGACACATAAGGGAAATGGAATGGATCCCGCACTTATGTCCTGACCTTTGACCCCATTTCGTCCATTTTCAATAGGGTTCGTCCCCAAGTGGTCCCCTACCACATACTATAATTTCATCAAAATCGAGCCATTTTTATGTGAGTTATTGTGCAGACGGACAAAGCTGGAGCATATACGCTTCTTCAACCTACGGTTGGAAAGCGTAAAAAATTAGTAATATATATGAAAAAAGGTATATGAGTGTAAATAAAAAAAATGAAGTCTTTCAGCATCAATAACCCTACTCAATCCAAATATTTCTAAAACAAGTTAAATTTAAATTGTTATTAATAGCAATAGTATATTCCTCAAACCAACTATTATTTCAATTACAATAATATAAAATATTACCATTTGAGCCTTATACATATTTATTTTTTAATATCCTCTGCGTTCGCACTTCCTCACTTATAGAAGAGGGGATGGACAAAAGTACCGAGAGTAACGGCTACTTCACCGGACGTGTGATTTTGAATGTGCTTTCTCGTTGTTTTGCTCTGGGACCGCCCTGCCCACGCTCCTACCTCTTCCACGTCATTTCTGCCGATTGCGGGCTAGAACTTGTTTCGCAATTGGTCCTTCAGCTTTCTTGCAATTCATGCTATTTTTACAGAAGACAGAACTGTCTGTTTTGAATCGTTAACATAGCAGTGTTAAATATTTTTCGAATAGGGAATTTTTAAATTGCTAACACTCAAGATTAATTACAATAGATAAAAATAAATATTTAAAAAATATAGTATTAACTTTTTCAGTACTGCCAGAAAAAGAGAACCAAAAAAAGAAAATGACCTCCTACCCCTTGCAATTCTTAATTATACTTGACAGCCGTTGTGGGTACCCCTCCTTATAATTCACCCCCTTCTAGCTTGTAAAATATGTGATGAGTGATGACAAACCACGTGGTGAAACTTTACTTGCCTGACAGACTGTTGTGTGTGTTTACATTTTCTGGGGATCGACACCGCCGGGATTCTTTCTTTATTTAAATTTTCTTATTTCGGTCTTGTGCGTGTTTCCACTTCCAGAATCTTAAGGTGGAGAGCGTGCTCTTAGTTTTCAAGCAACTATTTCCTGAGGTTTTTTCTCCAGCTGAGAAGCCGTGGTTTCGGCAACAACTGAAATTAAAAACTTTTTTTTCTGTAGTTACGCATACGCGTTATGTTATCTCTGTCATGCACGATAGAAAGCTGACACATATTATTGTTTTGATGTTTCGATCTACCTAAATTGATTGATGTTTTAATCGCCCTAAATGTTTGATGCATGCTTCAATCGAACTCCTTCCGCGTAGGAATTTTCTTTTATTAGTTAGCAGCCATGTGAAAAAACAAATATATGAAAATAATTGGAAGTTGGGAATTTTCCCTTAGTTTATCACTTGGCAGGACATTGCTTTTTCTTGCTGCAACACACAGTTCGCAGTTCAGATAGGGTATTTTTATCCCTCCAGTTAACTTGCACCGATTTGTAAAGGGAGCATATTTTTCACATAAGTTGCTCGAAGGTATATTAAATTTAGTAGCAGTTTTACTTTTTTTTTTCTCACATTCTTTTTCAGTTGTTTTTATCGGCAATGACTTCACAATATTTGCGTTTTTTAATAATGAAGTTATCCATTGAAATGCGGCACGTTGTATGATGGACGGCAACTTGAGTGGCAAGAGCAACCCCTAGTTTGCACTTATCTTTCCTAATATGTGTTCTTTCTCTATAGAAGTTTGAAACGTCACTCCGGTCACGAATGCAGGGGTTGTTTATGGCCTTGGGGGTGGGAATGAAGGCATAGACATCTCAGTTGACTTGAATGGGGGAAGGGGTCTAATGCCTCTATCCTCAATCTTACACTGCTAGCCTACCCCACCCTTCATGGAGCGCTCTAGAGTGTATGTAGGGGTGGGGAGTGATTAAACAGGTGCTGTAGAGACACGGTAGGAACCTATTATACCTTAAGGATTAAGAAAATAACAGGGGAGCACAAATCTTTGCCGGAATTTCGAAAAATAGTTTCCATAAAAACAAAATTGCCGGAGTAGAATTTGCTGTTGGGTTAATATTTAAACAGGGGGTGCAATTTTGCGACAGACACTACTTTTTTTCTCGCATTTTAGATTAACTCATCGCATTTCGCGGAAATAGTGACCTTAGCTTAAACACTGGTTCAGACTTCCAGCATATAAATTGGTCTTCAAACTCCACCAATATCAATCCCACAGAACACTTGTAGGGCATTATAGAACGGCCTTTCAGGCATCTCAATACACCAATTATTCCTCCGTAACAGCATTAAAAGACTGCATTACACCCACTTTTGTTAGCCATACTATAACGAAGTAAATTTCTCCGTCATTTTTGGTCTACGCCGGGATTCGAACCCGAGGCCGCTTATTCCGGAACAAGTCGCTCTACCAACTGAGCTACGCAGACATTTGTTCTGATTCCTATCTGCCTTTATGTCGTGTGTGTCCTGCTGGCAGGTACGTCACACGAGGGTACCGCTGCTGACTGCACATCACCGGGTGCAAAGATTAGCATAAGTGCGAAAACATCGCCACTGGACACTAGACATGTGGGAAAATGTTGCCTGGACTGACGAGTCGATATTTACGTTGGTACATGCGGATGGCCAGATACGAGTACGGCTCAAACCACATGAAGCGATGGATCCTTCTTACCAGCAGCGTACTCTTCAAGGTGGTGGGGGTGGCATTCTCATCTGGGGACTGTTTACGCTGACTGAAATATGACCCCTGGTACGTTGCAGATTATTCTCTCGGATATCTTTAGCCCCTGTATAGCGCTTTTATTTTCTATGAGACCTATTAATCACATCGTTCATGTCTGAGATTATTATGGCTTTGCACACATCATTATTCTATGTATACATTACCAGAGTTTTGTTTACGATTTAGAAGGTGACCTACCAAATTTGGGAAATGCAATTTCATGACCACTTTTAAAAGCTTAAAAGCTCTCTCTCTGTATATACACTGAAGAGCAATTGAATTAGAGATACCTGTCTAGTAACGTGTAGCACCACCTTTCACCCTGATGATGGCGGTGATTCGTTTCGGCATAGACTCGACAAGACACCGTAAGCGTTGGGAACCCCTGAACAAGTTCCCAAAGTTCACGAAGGTTTCTTCATGGAGGGGGTTCAAAGCCTCGAACATCACTCTCGATGGCATCCCAGATATGCTCGATGGGATTGAGGTCAGGAAACCTAGCTGGCCAAGGAAACGAGGTCACCTCGGTGGACTGTTCACCCAACCATTCAGATACAATTCGGGAGCGATGGCACGGTGCATTGTCTTGTTACAGGATGAGGTCCTCTGTGGGATGTTGAAGACGCACAAACGGGCGCAAATGGTCGTGCAGGATATCCCAATAACATTGACCTGTGAGGCACGATGTCACACCAGCTCTACAGGACAGCAACAAAGCTCTGAATTCTAGAAGGGGGATGGGTGTTGTTGAATCATCTATATATTAATTTTAGAAAGTTTTTTACTGTAAAACCAGTTGTGATGGAACGGCTGAACGTAAAAATATTGTTGAGGTATCAAAATAAAAAGTCTTAACCTGTAGATGTGCCAGTCGAAGAGAAAAATGAGATTGGGGCAACAGTTCGGGCATTGTGGGGTGGAAAATTTCCCAAGTAAAATCTATGTGAGAAGACTGCAGTTCACATCTGATCACCTGCGGTTGACTCACGTGCTGTTGAAGGCAGTGGCATGGAGGGATTGAGATAGTCCAAAGTCTCTATTCTCAGCGAACCGTTATGCAAAACAATGCTAGCAGGAATTTGTATGAAAGTTCTTAACGGAACAGCGAATACCTGATTGCATTGTACCGTGTGATGTATACATACAATTTAACATTCATTTGATCCAGTTTATTCACGTAGGTAAAACGTTTCCCATTATGTAAAAAAACGTATCATTTGAGTTTATTACTTACAAAAAAAAAGAAAAACTAATCCTGGAATTTAACGGATTTAGTCTACCGGGTTCGAATCAGGGTTAGGCATGGTTATTGTGTTTGTCTTACGGCACTGGCTCTCTCCCTTCCCTGGAACCAGTGACCCTAAATTAGGGATAGTCGACTGCTTATAGCCCATTGAGTTGCTGATGGTGGTGGCCCTTAAATCTTCAGTCACAAAAAAAAAAAATCACGAACCTATGCTATTTTCTCAAATGAAATGGTTGAATGAATTTGTCAATCAAATAAAGTTTACATTTGTTGTGTCACATTAGTTTATTATTTTCAAAAAGAAAAAATCACGAACCAGGGTTAATTGTCTGTACTGAATTGGTTGAATGAATTTTTAAATGAAATAAAGTTCACATTTGTTGTTTCATATAAGTTCATTCTTTTCAAAAACAAAAAAACTAACCCATCGATTCCGACGGGTTTCGGCAAGTTCTACCAATACCTGTTACTTTTGTATAACATCAGCCAATTTTGTATAACATCAGCCAATCTCCAGTTCATAAAGTACTGCCACTGCTGTCAAATTTTTTTATTTCTGGTTGAAAACACCAAATTCAAAACATTATTTTTACCTGCCGATACCTTTGACCACAAACAGGGTGGCGGTTGTTTAGTTTTCACGAAGGTGCAAACAGAAATTGTAACTACGAATGGCATATACAAACATCATAGAAATATTTCGACTGTGGACCCCATGCAATACGGTCCAGAAATACATAGGTTTATTCTTGTATTCTTTCAAAAGGCTTAATTATCCCCTGTTTCCATGGGAAGGGGTAAAAATCGAGACAGCACGAAATGACGATCACGATACAAACCGAATGGACACCCGGCTGGCTCAGTGGTCTAAGGCGTTGGCCTCTGATCATTCATTCGTAAGGGGTCCGGGTTCGAATCCCTATCAGGCATGGATATTGTGTTTGTCTTACGGCACCGGTTCTCTCCCTTCCCTGGAACCAGTGACCCAAAATTAGGGACGGGCGACTGCTTATAGCCCATTGAGTTGCTCACGGTGGTCGTTAAACCTCCAATTAAAAAAAAACCGGATGCATCAATGAGCTCCACAAATACACGTTTATTCCTTCAAAAGGCTTAGTACTCCACTGTTCCGATGTGAAAGCAAAAGAGAAATGCGATTGTGTAATGTGTATTGTGCAGATTTTCAAAAAAGCAAGAGATGAAATCTTACCTCTTCGAAGCAGCCATGATTGTTCCCATATCAAAACATCAACACAACACAATGACCGGGCACCGCGGTCTCCAATTGGTGGGTGCCATCTCGGTGCCGTGACGGCACCCACCAGTGAGATAACGGAATAAGTGTTCGTGAGCTAATCATATCTCTGTCGGCAGACGCTAGTTGCTTTTGCACAAGCTGCTATTATAAACACGTGACATACACTAAACGTAATTTCATATCTAAACACATGGCCTCACAAAAAATGCAAAATTGAAGCTTCCCTAAATAGTAGTGGAGGCTATAGCATGACCCATGTTTAATGTGGTGGAATAGAGTTAAAACATAAATCAGAAGTTTAAACAACTTTAAATATATGTAATTATATTTTTTCATATATTACTGCACACTGATAGTAAAATTGAGTATGCAGTTGCATCGAATTTTCAGATACTTTGACTTTCGTTTGTTTATTCAAATATTATACTTTATTCAAATACTATACCTTTAATTCTTGTTGTCCTAACTAAATATTTTTTTATATCTTAAGGTTCATTTCAGTAATGAATCCATCGGTTAATCTTGTAATGCTAAATGTGCTATTTATTAGCACGTCTTTTGTGAAAAAAACATGTGCTTCTGTTATCGGTTTGTCCATCTGTCTGTACCCACGGTATCTCTGTAACTATTTGTCCGATTTGAAAAAATCTTTTTGCATTCGGAAGCTTGAAATATGCGAATAATTGTCCTTCATTTCGTTTTTTTTACGATGCACAATTTTGCCGATAGGGGGCGTAAATGCTGATGACGTCGAATTCAAAATTACGTTTTAATCCACATATTTGCTTCTAAACATCCGATTGAAAAAATTATTTTATCTTTCGATTCCATTTATATCGAAGAGATTCAAATTACACATAGATTTTCCGCCGCGGGGAGTAAGAATAAATAACGTTTCCTCGATATCTGTTCTTCTAAAACTCAGTTTGAAAAATATTTTCTTTAGCCGATGCAGCTCATAACGGAAAATATTTTGCATAAAAAAATTATTTTTGGTAGAGAATACTTTGACCACGAGGGGGCGTAAGGTTTAATTTTTGCTTCTGATGTATTTGGCATAAAATATGAGCTTCTAAAATATCCATTGAAAAAATTTCTTCGTGGACTGATGCCACTCACATCGATAATACTTTTCGGAATATATTCTTCCTAAAATATACCACAGTTTCTCCGCCATGGGGCGTAGATGTATATCTTATTTTTGTCAATGTCTCTACTTCAAGGAGTCCGATTTGAAAAATTCCTTCTTTGTTAGATAATGTTTTCCGTGTGACATGTTTTTCATATAATTCCAAAATTTTCAAGTAATTCACAGATTTTCCGCTAGGGAGCGTAGAGGTAAGTTGTGTTTCTCCCTATATCTCTGCTTCTAAATCTCCGATTTCTGCAGCGGATACAGCTGTACATAATATTTTCCGGAAAAATAAATATTATACGAAAATGTTCAACTGTGAGTAACACATTTAATTACATCATACCCATTTGAGTTTATAAAGAACGAGATACCCTTACTATGTACCATAATTTCTTTTGACATTAAAATATTGGAAAAGAAACATCAACATTACAAGGAATTACGTTGGAAAAGAAAACAAAGATACTTTTCCCCCTGAAAGCAGAAAATTGGTTTACGCAATGTTAAAAGGAAATCATTTGCATCTTAACCGCGTGCAATTACGATCATATACACCACAATGCAATTAATGTTCACCCCCACTCTAAATGGAAATAATAAAAAAATGTGCAAACACCACATCTCGGAAGAAACTAAATGTATTCTTTAAGCTCTACGATGATACCATACCGCTATTGGGAATGCAAGGCGACCCGATGAACGAAATTAAATTATATCCAGCGAGGAATGATGTTATATATATATATATATATATATATATATATATATATATATATATATGCATATGTTACCATTTATGCAGCCATGTATGCGGGTAGTCGAGCGTCTGTACAAGTGAATGGTGTTTTATCAAAATGGCTTTGTATTGGTGCAGGAGTCATGCAAGGTTGTGTAATGTCATTCTGGGTGTTTAATATATTTATGGATGCAAGCATGCGTGATGACAAAAGAGATAATACTGGTTTATGTCTTGGTAATATGCGTGTGTGTAGATTGCTGTATGCTAATGATACTGTACTGTTGGCAGAGAGCAAAAGTGAGTTGCAGGGTATGTTGTCGCGGATGCAAGAAGTTTGCATGAAATTCAAACTGAGTATTAATAAGGGAAAAACCAAAGTTATGGTTTGTGAGCAGGGAACTGGTAGTACTGAATGTAGCACAAGTCTAAATGGCAGCGTGATTCACCAGGTAAATGAGTTTGTGTATTTAGGAAGCATGTTTGACAGAGAGAACCAATTGGAAGGTGAAATTAGTAGGAGAGCGAATTCTTCGTTGAAAGTCATAGCTGTCTTGGGAGGCTTTCACAGGAATGATGGGTTCTCAATGGAGTCCTGCATGGCTGTGTATGAAGGTGTAATTGTTCCTACTTTGATGTATGGTAATGAAACCTGGGTACTACAAAAGAAACATTGGAGACGTTTGCGTGCTGGAAAAACGCGTTACTTACCGAGCATTTGTGTCAAGACAAGTTCTGATCGTGTGAGGAATGAAGATGTGCTGGAGTTGTGTAATGTGAAGCAAAATGTTGTTAGCAAGGTGGAGACTAATATCCGTAGGTGGTTTGGGCATGTTGAAAGAATGAGTAATGAGATGCTTAGTAAGAAAAATGTTTCGGCCCAAGTGTCAGGAAGGAGAGGCAGAGGATGGCCAAGGAAGTCATGGGAAGATTAGATTCAGGAGTGGCTCCATGAGAAAAAGATCATGAGAATGAAGTATAGAAGATCTTGTGTGCGTCGTGTGATGGAGGTCAGTAAAGCCCGAGTTGTATGTCAAGATCGCTGTAATTGTAAGAGTTTGTTATGGCAACAATAAGTAAATAATCAGTTAAAAATTATCTGGTAGTTTCTCTTTTCTTTGTGGAGCTAACCTCTTAATCCCGGAAAACAGCTCAGTGATATGTGTGTATATATGTATGTATGCAATTGCTCTTAACTGAGGTTTTGTCTTATTTGAAGATACCTTGTTCTATAGTCGGGGATGTGATAAGCAAATCGTAGTAGACAGGAGAAAACTATGATAAGGAAAGAGCAGGCTAGCTTCCGAAGCTAAAGAAGTGTGAGACCAGAGCTCTGTATAAAACATTGTTCACTCAGAACGCTCTTGGAAATATATATTTCACACTCTGCCGTCCTGATACTAATGTTTGGTGGAGGCAGCTGGAGGGTATAGAGCAGATTTGTGCGGTTTGAATTGGGACAAAACTGAATGTCTCGCTGTTCTTATACGTACTAGACAAATGTATATGCACTACCAATGGTGCATCAATACATAAAGAAACGCCCACAGTTTCATAGAAAAAACTATATGGAATCAGGTTATACCTTCTCATTTATTTTGCAGACTAGTTTGAGCACATGCGAGTCGGAAAGACAGACTGTGTGCCGAGATCCCTAATTTGGACAACACTGCGAATCTCTCAAGCGAATTAGATTATCCTTGGGCTTTGAAAGAGTTGTCTTACAATGAAGAACGCTCAAGAATGCATTGCAAAAAATATCTGTGGACATTTGGAAGAAATTCAAGGTACGTATTGGGCAAAAAATAGGGGAGCCATAAGGACATAAATTATCAGCACATTTTGTTTCATTCTCTGTAAATAAAGATTATTTGAAGGCGTGCAGATGTCTGGATATTAACTACGGACAAAGGTATTTAGGTAATTGTAATAGATCTGTGTTTCGTTTGGTTTCAATACAGTACAGAAATTCCAGTATCGCGGATTTTGCATTCACAAGTACTTGAACAAGTCATTTGATTAATACCGTAAGATTTGAAAGTCTGGTTTATCTTTGGGAATCTTTTTTTTTTTTTTGCTTTTTCTTTCGTTATTATTTTGTATCCGTTGTTACAGACTCCGTTCTGTCATAGGCCTCAGAATGATTTTTGTATGAAAAATTATTGTATATTAATTAAACCCAATAATAAGAAATACAGAAAACGAAGTTAATGATTTACAGTAACTTACTTGGAAAATTATATTTATCATGTGCAATCAACAAGTTTCAAGGCTTTATGGAACAGATATTTTCAGTTTTATCAGATTCGTGTTTAATACACTCTAAAATATGAAAAACTAAAGCATTCACATTTTCTTGTTATTTCAGTTCGAGGTTGAAATCATTCTTTTCTGGAATGCGAACTTGGTTTACTCTAACTAAAAGAAACTTTATACATAAGGAGTAATTTATTATCTACAGGAAGTTATCAGGAATTGTTTGCTTCTTAACAAAGGGGTTTGAACAGATCTCATGTATTCTACGACTCATAGCACATTTCCAGACACCAAAAAATTGTTTCTTTTGGAATCTTTGTTGTGTTCATGCTAACGAGGATCCTAAGTTTCAAAAACGCAGCTCGTTTTTTTTGTAATTGATTATCTGTGAAACAAGATTAAGTAACGTTCGTAATGTTAGACTGTGGTTCAGAAAATCGCTTTTGTGCAAAGCACTAGAAAGTTATATACATCACCCTACCTTGTTTCAATGTTTCCAAATATGTTCCACTAATGTACCGCACAAACGCATTCTCTCGTAGATAGCTTTCTGGAGATACCTATTAAACTATCGCGACCAAAACTACCAGTAATCTAGCACAGTATGAAGTAGGGTTCGCGCGCATACCTAACATCTCAAGCTCTGTGCCATTTATTAAAACAGTGTGTATTTATACATTGCTGGCCCCCAAAATGCAACACCAAGAAGGACACGAGATAGCAAAGGCAAATTTACTGGGCACATAACAACAGATACAAAGATGAAACGATTGAGCTTACAGACCCGTGCGACTTGCGGAACACGCAGACATCAATAGGTTGTGTGGCCCCCATGGCTGGTAATAACGGCCGCTACACGCCGCGGCATGTACGAAAGAGGCTTTGGATGTGCGCTTGGGTTATGTCGGTCCAGGTTGCTTCCACACGTTGTCACAGTTCATCAGGCGTAGCCACGGGTGAAGCTTGACGGGCCACTTGGTTGCCTATCGGCGACCAGACGTGCTCGATGGGCGATATATTGGGAGAACAGACGGGCCACGGCAGCAGTGGCACATGGTGGGCCGTGAAGAATTGTTGCACGATGCGCGCCACGTGCGGCGCGCATTGTCCTATCGCAAATTGGCCGCTGGCAGGTCCTGCAGGTAAGGGAGGACTACAGACTTCTAAACGCCGGAGATGTAGCGGTGGCTGTTGAGTGTACCTGCGTCTATTCCCGGTGTAAGAGCGAACGAGTCGTCGCGTAACTTAGCGCCGCCTCCTACTTAAGGATCCGAGGCGTCTGCGCTACGTGGGCCCTCACAACAAACAGAGAGTTGTTTACTCTTCCCAAAACACTCTCTCTCTCTCTCTGTCACTCTGTTCGGGCGAACAAACGAAGCCTCCCCCAATTTACTATATAAATCTGTAGACCGGGGAGGTGGAGCGACAACAGCTAATCATACAAAAATAAATTCACCTTCAGAAATAATAATTTGAAGAGAACTCTTGGTTGAAACACATACAAACCATTTATTTCCGCATCAATGAGAATTTTGATGGCAGCGGATTACTCGCTTTCGACGTTACCCTCACTATGACTGACCTGGCAAGGATCGTGGAACGCGCAAGCTAAGATGGTCGATTTCCGCTGTAATATCACTATGCGTTGAAGTCCTAACTTAGAGTCTCCTTGACGCTAGGTAGACTTATATCTCGTCGACGTTTAAGGAATAGTCTTCTAGCTATCCTTCTCTAATCGATGTTTCAGTCATCGTCATCATCATTGTCAACCATTATTAATCCACTGCTGGACGAAGGTCTCCCCAAGTTTCCTCCACAACGGTCTGTCTTGTGCCAGTCTCCTCCATGTCACCCCTGCATACTTTCGAATTTCATCCACCCATCTCCCATGTGGTCTTCTTCTGGGTCTTTTCCTGTTCCTTGGAATCCAATCCAAAATTTCGGCTGTCCATCGATGATCTGTCCTTCTGGCAGTATGTCCAGCCCATTGCCATTTCAGGGAATTAACTCTGATCATGATGTCTTCCACTCTTGTCATTTTTCGGATCCACAAGTTCCTCTTCTTATCTCTCCTGGTTACACCAAGTATGCACCTCTCCATGATTCTTTGAGTTGTCTGCAGCCTTTGTATGTCTCTTTTAGTTAAGGTCCACGTCTCTGCACCATACGTAAGCACTGGAAGGATGCATTGATCAAACACTTTTCGTTTAAGACATAATGGAATAATGCTCTTGAAAATTATGCTGTTTCTTCCAAAAGCTCTCCAGGCAAGTTTTGTACGCCGATTAATTTCTTCATCAATGTGACCCTCACTTGATATCTGCTGTCCAAGATAAACGTACGTATCTGTTATCTCCAGCTTTTCTCCATCAATCGATAAATCTTCATTTCTTGTAAAAGCATTGTACATCACTTTTCTTATTTCTGAAAGTTCATTTTTAATCCCACTTCTTTACTCTTGTCAGCAAGTTCCTGGATCATACTCTGCAGCTCTGATGGGCTAGTTGCAAAAATGACTACGTCATCAGCAAAACGAAGGTGGGTTAGATAATCTCCATTAATCTTTATCCCCTTGTTTTCCCAGCTCAGTGACTGAAAAACACCCTCCAATGTGGCATTAAAGAGCTCCGGAGATACGGTGTCACCTTGTCTCACTCCCTTTCCAATTTTTATGTGTGTTGTATTTTCAAACAGCCTAATCTTTTCACTTGCATTTTCATAGATGTTAATAATATTAATGTATGCATCTTCAATACCGCAGGTTTTCAGAGCCATTGTAACTGCTGATGGTTTTACCGAATCAAAGGCTTTTTCATAACCGATAAAAGCCGTGCACAATGGAAGTTCATATTCCCTCGCTCTTTCAATTAGTTCTCTAAGTACGTTGATACGATCTATTGTGCTGTAGCCACTCCTGAATCCACCTTCTTCTCTCGGTTGAGCCATGTCCAGTATTACCTTCAAGCGATGTGAAAGAACTTTAGTGAAGATTTTATAAAACACTGATAGGAGTCTGATAGGTCTGTAGTTCCTGAGATCCTTAATGTCATTTTTTTATGTAGCAGCATCACTGTAGCGTTGTTCCAATCCTCAGGAATCTTTTCTTCATTAATGCATCGAGTGAAAATTTGGGCGAGTACTGTTTCGATTTCTCCACTTGCTTCTTGTATGATGTCTACAGTAATTCCATCTTCTCCTGGAGCTTTTCCCCGCTTCATGTTCTTGATTGCATGTGCAACTTCTGCTGGAAGGACTGGATTAACTCTGGTACTGGTATCTTTCATGATGTCTGGAGTGCATGTATCATCCCTTTCATATAATTTGGAGTAGAAATCTTTCACTCTTGTCAAAATTTCGCCTCTATTTCTTGTTACAGAACCATCTTCTTTTCTCAGTGCCATAATCTGTTTTCTTTCCTTACTGAGATGTCCCTTTGCTATCTTTAGGCTTTGATTGTTTTCAATTGCTTTCCTCACTAGTTCACAGTTGAATTTCCTTACGTCTTCAGTGATACGTTTTCGTATTGTCTTGCATAGCTCTATATATTCCACTTTGGAAGTTACATCTTCTTTAGTTGTCCTCATCTCTCTTCTTTTTTGCATCAACATTTTCGTTTTTCCTGATAATTTATTTACATGCAACTTGTTCTTAGACCCAGCTAATTTTGTTGCTGTTTCCATAAGAGCTTCGGTTATTTTTCTGTTAACTTCAGAGATGTCCGCTTCTTCCGATGTTAGGCCTCCTAAAGCAGAGAACCTGTTCTTCAGTTCCAACTTGAAGGTATTATGGTGTTTTTTAAGGTTGGTTATGTCAATAGATTTTGTTTGTCTTATGAGCTTGCCACGTTAGAGTTTAGTGTTGAGGTGCATCTTACATCTCACTAATCTATGGTCACTACCTGTGTTGACCTTGTTTAGCACACTGCAGTCTTCTATGACGAATTTTTTGTTACACATAATAAAATCAATTTCACTTGTCGTCCCATTTGGATGTCTCCATGTCCATTTCCTGTGTGGCTTTTTCTTGAAGAAGGAGTTCAAGATGAAAAACCCTTCTGCCTCTGCAAACTCAACGAGAGTATTTCCACGCTGGTTTCTGTTGCCGTGACCGAATTTACCTACTGAAGTTTCATTCTGTTGCCGTTGCCCTATTTTTGCATTGAAATCTCCCATAATTATTTTCAAGTGATGCTTACCTTTATTATTTAGATGACAAATTTCCTCATAAAATTCTTCAATTTCTTCTTCAGGATGACTTGTGGTGGGTGCATAAGTTTGAATAATCTGAGCCTGGTATCTTCTCGATAGTTGGATAACGAGTCGTGCAGCTCTGTCAGAGGAACTTTCAACTTCTACCGCTTTATCCTTCAGTTTCTTGTTTATTATAAATCCAACACCACTAGTTCTGCCAGTATCTGTCCCACGATAGTAGAAGAGATGTCCACTTTTCAGTTCGATGAGATCTCCTTTTCTCCTTACCTCACTTAGCCCCACGATGTCCCTTTTGATCCTTTGTAGTTCCTCTTCCAATTCAAGAAGCCTTGAATCAGAAGATAGGGAGCGTCCATTGCACGTTGCCAAGGTCAGCATCAGCATGTTTCAGTAGTCTGTACTAAGTCCGTAATTCAGTAGTGTATCATCAACTACTCTACCGGATACCCTGACGCGAGCTGTTTCCTTCTGTGGCAACTACCTATCTCTTCTAGGATAGGTGCTCGCTCGTTTCCCGTAGACTTCGGAGAGTCCACCGCACGATCCATGCAAACGCGTCGCGCTTCACTTCTACCGGATAAACTAACCCCTCCGCTGTCCGAAGACAGACAGATGAACAGATCCTCGCACCTGTTTCAAGGGTGATGGTGCTGACCTAGAAATCCACTAACCGGTTCATGCTGCTCTCTTCTCTGGTCTCGTGGGTCACTTCTGGTGCCCTTCACCTTTCCCACCCCTAATTGTTTTGTGAGTATCTGGTTAATGGACCTTTAATTCTACATTGCGCGTCCTCGCTTATCCTCAGGTCATTCATTCCTGAGTGCCTCCTTCCAAGAAAGCAATTCTACCGACGTAGTACATTCGTAGCAATACAATACACATTGTTATAATGATACAAAAGAGTATGCCTGCATTTCAGACTTGTAGGCACCAGGTCGAAATGAACAATGTATCTGTGAAAGTCACAGTGTCCTTGACGATACTCTAAGTTCGTAGAAAAAGCCCTCGCCCTTTCTAAGGCGTGAGAACCTGAAGTCTTTTGTTATACATCTCGACTCTACACACAAAAAAAGATTAAACATATTTCCGAACTTTCTGTCGCCATTTTGTGAACTTGCAATGCTTCTTTCGTCAAAAAAACCACACATAATATTTATCATTGAAATGAATTAACATCGTTATTGTGTCCGATCTTACAGGCCCCTACTTCTGAGACGAAACATGTGGGATGTCATATTTCACATGTAGAATCTTAAACCTCATGGACAAAGTTCGCTTGGACAAAGTTCTCTTCGGCGTCTCTTTAATAAGACACGCCCACAAGCTTCTGTTTTGACACACGTATATACATACATACACTTGGCAGTACCACCAATGAACCTCACTGGGTTACTACCTGAGTGTTGACTCCTCCCCCTTTCAGTTTCCTAGGGTGCGAAGCCTCCTCCTTCTTCCCTAACAGCCAATCGTGATAGAACATTTGAATGGGGAATTAATTTCCCTGCGACGTGCGATATGGTTAAATTGAATTGGGCTATGGCTAAGGTCCACCTCAGTAGTTTGAAACTCTGTGAAGCAGCGCTGGTCAAATATGTTAGAGGGTTATGGTCAGACATAACCTCGATCTGGTGTCCGAAGATCCACCCCTCAAACTTATGTAACGCCCACACTATCGCGTAGGCTTCCTTATGGCTCGCCACCCAGTGTCCCTGTGTGCTTGTAAGCTTTTTACTGGCGTACGCTACTGGTCGGACATCTCATCACTTGTCTCAAACAACACGCTACTGCGTTGGCGCTGGCGTCAGTGTGCAATACGAACGGCTTATTAAAGTCTAGGGTAAACATCACGGGTGCCGAACATAATAGCCCCTTCAGAACGGTAAAGGCCTCGTCAAGTTCTGGTGTCCAAACAACTTTCTCTGACGCCTTCTTTCCGGTCAGATCGCTCAACGGTTTAGCTATCTCTGCAAATTAGGCACATAATCTCTGTAGTAGCTACACAGTCCGAGAAAGCTCTGTACCTCCCTTTTCGTCTTGGGTGGTTCCAAATCTCGTACTGCCTGGAGTTTCTCGGGATCTGGCTGGTGGCACACAGACCCTACTACATGTCCTAAATATTACATGCTCTCCCGGGCACAACAACATTTCTTCAAGTTGCCCGTGAACCCGGCTCCCTCCAGACACCTCATCACCAATCTCCAATGCTGCGTACGCAATAAAATTCCCGACTTAACGGTAATTTTATGCTCCTCTCCGGTAGCGGCTCTTACTTCTCCGGAGAAAAATTTGTCCCTATCATTTGCTACCTCCGGTTGCTCCGGTAATGGCTCCCGTGTTATCGTTAGGCATTCTACACGTGCGTCCGTCGGGCACGCCCTCTCTTCCTATGTTCTCCTCGTTGGCACTTCTTGCATATCCCCCAAATCCTCGTCAGATTCGAAGATGCCACTTACGACGTCGATCCTAGGCCTGTACTACCTCAGTTCCCCTGCGTGCACCTGGCGCTCGTGTCTCAGACGCAAATCGAGGACGTAGCTATCGCTTCATCGCTTCTCTAAAATAAATGCCGGACCGTCCATCTTACCTCAATTTCATTTTTAGAGTCGAGGGTAAGTGCTATGACTTGGTCACCTACTTCGAAGGATTTCGGCCTCCTCCGTCGTTTATAGCACGAGGAGTACCGTTGCGGTTGACCCTAGTCTACTTCCCCTGCCTGCTGTGTCATCTTCTCTGCCTTTTCCTCCTACTCCTGAAGGTATAGGGTGGCCGACGCAGTTCTCCCTATGGGTCCCACAATTCCTTCTTTTACCTCCTGAGCGGGTAACTCTGGCCTCTCAATTGGGGTCATGGGAACCCGGTCGTCCTGTGTGACTGGCCTCCTAAGTTGTCTAGGTTGGCAGTCATCACAATATTTTTTAAAGTCTTTCTGGTCGGATGGCCCATGAAATGAGTGGCGGATACGCTCTAATGTGTCTTCGTGGCCTAAATGAGCCGAAACAACTGCGTCGTGCGCCAAATTCATTACTTCTCCTCCTACATTCCCAGCACTACTAACGGATTGACTGTTTGTCCTAACACCTTCTTTTCGGTGATGTAGTAGCCCATCTTCCAAAAGAAATCCTTCGTTCCCTTCTATGGCTTGGGTAAAGGCTTCTTTCAGCGTCTCGTCGCGTGTCTGCTGGTCCTTGAAAACTACGTAGTCTGAGCTGCGAGCCTTCCCGTCTATGGGAATCCTATTTCGGCTAGGGCTGACCTCGCTTTCCGTCGACTGAAAAATTTCTGTCCCTGGACGTGATTGGCTGCCTGCCGCGCGCTCCGCTGATACCCAGCCTATCTTAGTAACCTCGCTCCCTGACACCTGAAGCGACAACGGCTCTTCCGATGCTTACTTCTCTCGCTTTCCCCTCGCGACGCAAACATCCTGGGCTTCGTCTAGATCTATTCCCGTAAGCTTTTTCCCTTCTCGTAAATTACTTTCGTCGTCCTCCTCCGCTGAAATGGTAAACGTCCCCTGGTTTGAAACTAACCACTCGGAACTCGCTTGCCTAGTTTAATTTATATTCGCATAATCTAATGGCGTAATTAACGCATAGTTACTGAGTTGGTGTACGATAGCACAAATTATTTCGGTTATACCCATTATCTCTTTCCCGGCCTTTTCCAAATCTGGGTCTATTAACCTAACTTGTAGTTGTTTCTAACTGTATCTTATTCAGCTCAAAATCCCTTGCTTCTTTTCTATCTGTTAACTGTAGCTGAAGCATCCTCTCAGCACGTTCGGCTTCTAGTTCGATTTTTTTCAGCTCCCTTTCCTCTTTCTTTTCCTACCATTCCCTTTCTGCTTTATTTTCCTGCAATTCTCTTTCTGCTTTCCTTTCCTGCAATTCACTTTCTGTTTTTCTTTACTGCAATTCTCTTTCTGCTTTCTTTCCTTGCAATTCGAGCATGCGATATTTAAATTCCATTTCCAACCTGGCGGTATCCCCTTCCATTTTTCTTTGGTTGATCTGTACCTCTTGGTTAGAATCTGAGTTGTTATCTGTCTCTTTATCACTTTCCCCTTCACTTCCCTCTACACTCTGTCCTTCGTACTCCTGACTCTTTTGCCCGTCCAAAAGCTCATCCATATTTTATGCAATATTCAAATATAATACTCATTATATCAATCTACATTTAAAAATACAATCAAATTTTCGATATCAGCCTATGCTCTCAAACTGGTTAGCCTATTCTCTCCTAATGTTCCTACATGCTTATTTCAACATATAATAATAATACATAAATAAATTCCTCTTCTAAATAATAACCTCAACTTTACACATGAATACACTTAGACAATTGATAATTCTTTGACCCTATGGTCTGTAACTAATGGCACCCTAAACGCAAATTCTACTAGTTTTAGGTGGCTAAAATACTACATGTAGTGCCCCGGAAATAAAATCTCGGTTCCAAAGTGGTACTTACCCGCTGAAGCGATATCACAGAAATGGCCGATTCATACATGACATATCCAGCGAGTTAAAGTACCCAAAATCGACAGTACGTGATTGGCAAGTGGAAGATGAGAGGATCAATCCGGGAGTGTTCTTTCGATGAATACCATCCGTAAGGAAATCCATCTGCTCCGTTATCATGGACGTGCTGCCGCCCACAAGCCTTTAATCAACAAGTCCAATAGCGCAGATTGGCTAAAGTGGTGCAAAGAACGTCGACAGTGGACCGTTGTACAGTGGAAACAGGTTCTCTGTAGCGACGAATCAAGGTTCACCCTCTACCGTTCTGATAGCAGGATCTAAGTTTGGCGTCTGCCTGGAGAACGCCTCCTGTCGGAATGTATTATGACAACTGTGAAGTTCGGCGGTGGTGGAATTATCCTGTGGGGGTGTTTCTCTTTGTATGGCACGGGACCCTTGTTCGCAATTCCTGGTAGACTCAACGCCGAGACCTACTGCATCATTTTGGATGGCAATGCCATTCATACGTTGTGGCAGTTTTACGGGGTGGACCCATGTTACTTTCAGGATGACAATACCATCACTCATGTTGCGTGGTCCACCATGGCATGGTATGGTGACAATGGGGTTAATCGAATGGACTGGCCTGCGCAGAGTCCGGACCTTAACCCTATCGAGCACCTCTGGGACGAGTTGGAGCGTCGACTTAAAAGGTGGCCCCACCGTCCGAAATCCGTGCTTCTCCAAGCCAAGTGGAGAAAAATACCGCTAGCCGTCGTACAACGCCTGGTTGAGAGTATGCCCGGAGGGTCGCAGTTGTAATCGCCGCCCGTGGAGGCTCCACCAACTATTGAAGGTGAATAAACTTCGTTTTCCTTTGCTATCACAAGTGTCCAATTACTTGTTGGTAGATAGTGTATATCACGCCTGCATGTTACATAACTAAAAAAAGAGCCATTCTAACATTACATTAACCTATCTAATTCCTGCATCAATAAAAAAATACATTTCTATAAAAAAACATTCACTGTTGTAGATGTTCCAATGTATGCATTCGTAGTTTTCACACTTTTCAGGAGATTCACTGCGAGCCACATTTATTCAGGCCCTTCCGCAGATGTATCCCATATACTCTATCAAAGTATTCTGTAAATCTATAAAGATAGCCGAAAGAGACAGACAGAATTGTTCTATCATATACGCAATGTAAAAAAATAGTTACATGCAGTTGTTCTATTACACAATATTTGCAATTTCCTTTCTCAGGAACGATAGGCATATGCATCTGCGATATTGACATTATCCGAGAACCGTCCTTTTTTCGAGTTACGAAATAAATAATACATCCAAAATCTTTTGTATATGTAAAAACTTACTCCATGTTTTTTAAAAGAAAGGAGCCGCAACTAGGTTTTGATTTCGTTAACAATGGGGTTTCGGCTGAGATATTTACGTGCTGCTCTCAGAGCAGATTAACTATTTGAACACTAATTTATAGAGTCATAACACTGGTTAGCTGGCAAAAACCAGTGCCTTCTCTTTTGCCAGAAGCTCTGCTTAAAATATATATCATTGCAGCAGTTTCGTAAATGCGTCAAATTAAGACATAAATTTTATAAATACACAACATAATAACAATTCATCAAAATTGCTCATTTTTTTGAAACTGCATGAGGTTCGTTTTTATAAAATGTTAAATTTTAAAAGCTGAAGAAGAAAAACTGCTGTAACGACGACTTTCTTTCCTTGTAACAGTGATAATAAAACAAAATGAGCTGAGTGCTAGGGGAATAAGGTGCATGTCCTTTTATTAAAAGATTAACAACATTTACGTACTAAGAATAGGGGGCCCTAATAGGTTGAATGTGAATTAGTTTTGCAACAGCGTTTTCGAGGATAAGTCGTTTTTAGTGTATGTCCCTAAAATTAGTTGCGAAAGATTTGAAAATTTAGAATTTAGAATTCTGATTTGTTACGATTACTCATGTTATTAATCACCATCATGCAGGGGCTTAAAGTTACACTAGTCCATGACGAGTCAAAAATTATAGCTGATGAGTGACCATACAATGGAAGGGCTTTTTTAATTCCCAGCTAAGCTAATCCCACTGCTTTTTAAATGCTGTATTAAATTTGTTTCCTGTCTTTCTTCCGTAACATGCGTCAAGACAACAACGTCACTATTCATTATATATGAATAACAACGTTCCTGTTCTGAATTCTTGAGTATACACTAGTGCTTTGCTTCAACCCTGCAAAGGGAATAGTACATGAGCCATATACTGCCAACAAAGCGGCGAGTTTTACGAAAACTATGGCAAAACGATTCCTTTCCCCCACTCATGAAAGCGGTATGGACAACAAAGCTATTCTTCGTGAGAAAATATCATCTCTAGTCCTATTTTAGTTGCCCCCTGATCTAAAGCTCGATGGGAAAATGATAGTCCCTCTGACATGCACATCATGCCTCTACGCAGAAACAAGTGACCGAAACATCTCTCACCTTTCGAATATTCGTCGCCATTGCTTTAGCCTTTTAAGTAGGTAATCAGTCAGAAAGGATTAGTGTCAATCATCTTCGTCAATGAGAATTTTCTTTGAACAAGAATGCTAAGGGGAAAGCATTATTTTCTGACGCTTATGTTTACTTGTTGCAGTTTCATTTTAGAAAGCGAATATATTCGGTTTAGTTCATTTCACCCCATTTTCCTAACTACGAGTTAATTCGCTCCTGTCGGTTAAAGGGTTAAGGCAAACGATAAAGTGGAAGCTCTGTTCTGCTAATACTAAGAGTTGTGCCGGGAGAGCCAGCCAGATGTCCGGAATCCAAAACTGTACGGGTGAGGTTGACGCGCGCGTGTAACGGTCGTTCTAGAATTTAGAACAAGTTAGTAGAATCATGCAATGCATTGCTTATTATACCCATTCCAACATACCAGAAATCATTACTCAAGTTATGAGGATAATGGCTGCGGAATGAATCTCGCTCCTGTGTCCTCTCCTTTGATCCTATTTCGATGATATTCAAGAGAATTGGTTTAGTATACCTACGGAACAACATACTACGGTTTGTCGCAACAGATGCATTTTTAGTCAAATTATGAGGATAATAGATCTAGAATCTCGCTCCGGTGCCCTGACCTTTGAACCCACTTCGATTATATAAAACAGAATTAGTTCAGTATACCTGCTGAACAACATGATAACGTTGTGTCGTAATTGAAGCATTTTTAGGTAAGTTACGACGCATAAGGGCAATGGAATGAATCCCGCTCTTATGTCCTGACCTTTGACCCCATTTTCTCCCTTTCAGTAGGGTTAATCCCCAGATGGTTCCCTACGACATACTAAAATGTCGTCGAAATCGAACCATTTTTACGTAGGTTATGTCGCATAAAGGTAATGGAATGGATTCCGCTCCTATGCCACGACCTTTGACCCCATTTTCCCATTTTTTTTATTGGAAGTTTAACGATCACCGTGAGCAACTCAATGCACTATTAGGAGTCGCCCGTCCCTAAATTGGGGTCACTGGTTCTAGGGAAGGGAGAGAGACAGTGCCGTAAGACAAACACAACACCCATGCCTCACCGAGATTCGAACCCGGACCCCTTTCAGACGAATGATCAGAGGCTATCGCTTAGACCACTGCCACACCGGTGCGGACTCCCATTTGCAAGAGGATTCGTTTCCATGTGGTTCCTTACCTCATACTAAAATTTCATCGAAATCGAACCATTTTTGAGCAAGTTACACTTGAACCTACTGTTGGAAAGCGTAAAAAGGCCAGCACGTGAAATCTTAAAGTTAGAAAGGAGATTGTCATGGCGATTATGGAATGCAAGAAGTTGACGTGGAGGGCAGTATTGTAACTGAGGAGCGAAATGCCGAAATCTCTCACTAGTGACCCTTTATACTGACTGGTGGACAAGTACAGTAGTCTTTTGACCCTGTTGATATGTAATTTTAGCATGTTACCTAATTTACTAGTTCTACATTGTTTGAAATTAGTTCAATAATATTTGATTAAAGAAATAAACTGAAAAATGCGTAAGAGTATTATGTATACCTATAAATATTATTTTATACGAAACGTTGCGTTGAATGACTAAAATAAAAGAAATGTTTACAAGTTAAAAAGATGTGTCTCTTTCGTTAAAGTCTGCGTAAGTATGCAAGTGACATAAGTTTGGAATGTTTTCAGTATATCATATCTTTGTTCTTTACGACTTTACAGTGGCAAAGTTCGTACGTCATTGAGAATTGTAAGTTACAACGGTCAGTAAGGTAAGAAATGATTGTTAAATTTAAAACAAAACAGCAGAAGGGACCATTAATATATATTATGAGTTTTAACGTAACATTAACATTGAAAAAACATCTTGGAAAACGTTATAGTTTCTAAAGGTATGTCATGTATCTAATGAAACATAATAATGAAAAAAAAAATCAGTTTCGAAGATATCATAGTTTCTAATGCCAGTGAGACGGAACGCAACGCTGACATATTCCCGAGAGTGAACTTGTCTTGGACGCGCCGATGGAACAGTGGTCTGAGCGATGGCCTTTCATCATTCGTCCGAAAGGGGTCCGGGTTCCAGTCCCGGTGAGGCATGGATGTTGTGTTTGTCTTACGGCATTGGCTCTCTCTCTCCCTTCCCTGGAACCAGTAACCCGAAATTAGGGACGGGCGACTGCTTATAGCCCATTGAGTTGCTCACGGTGGTCGTTAAATTGAAATCAAACAAACAAATGGATGTTGTTTGTTTGTTTGCATGGAAGAGAGAGAGAGAGCCAATCTTACGGCACTGGCTCTCTCCCTTTCTGGAACCAGTGACACGAAATAAGGGACGGGCGGCTGCTTATAGCCCATTAAGTTGCTAAGGGTGATCGTTAACCCTACAAACAAACACACGTACAAATGGATGTTGTGTTTGTCTTACGGCACTGGCTCTCTCCCTTCCCTGGAAATAGAGATCCTAAATTAGGGACGGGCGACTGCTTATAGCCCATTGAGTTGCTCATGATGCTCCTTAAACCTGCAATCATAAAAAAAAAAAAACTAGTCTGGCGAAAGTTTTTCCTCGAAAGTTGTTAAAGGATTTCTTCAATGCTAAATTCATTTTTGATATTAATGTAAATGTGGATGTACAAGACTTCCAAAAGGAACGCAATAAATGGTGAAACCGAATTCATACCTTGTTAGATGTTATACGCGACAGTTCTAGAAGCAAAATAAATAAAACATTTGGAAAATAAAAGGACTTGAAACAGAAAGAAGAATCTAGTTAAATTTGTACACGTGGTGCGATATCACCTCTGATGTTGCTCGTTATGTGTGAACTTTTTGCTGAAGAATAATTGTTATTTTAACGGGATTGGCATGAGATAATCTTCATATTATTCCCATATCTACTTGATATATTATAAAAATTTTCAAACATTTCTTTCTAACTGATTACTTAGAAATACATTTTTTTCGTTACTTAGAATGTCTTGAAAAAATTCGCATTAAATCAACGTTTTGTGCCATTTTATCAGTTGTAACCTTGAACTTTTTATACGGTTTAATATATCTTTCCGGTGCTGTTCAAAGCTGGCAACTAATTGTATGCATTGAAAAACATACGACGTTACTGGAAACAGAGAGACTGAAGTCGAACACTCTCTTAAACACAGAAACTTCCAATGAAAATATTTCCCAAGGTGCAAAATTTTGAATAGTAACACAGTTTTCCTGCGACTCACAAAAAAACCTGTCCTAAAATGCCGTAGATGTTTTAATTAGTTATAGAACACATAAGTAAATTAATAACTAGTTTATTTTTTATTCAGTCGATACGCACTCCATCTGTGTCATCCACTCAAAGTGAAAATCTTGTTTTTCTAAAGTTTTCGACGTAATATATAAGAACCTTTACATTTGTAAAAAAAAACAAATATATACTTTTTGGGAGCACCGTATTGTGAAGTTTCGAAATGAGATCTGCTTCAGTGTTCTCCACTATTAATATTCATGTAAGTATTCAAATTAGTTAAAATCTTATTACTGTAATTAAAATAAATCTTTCAAATCCAGTTGTTGGGGATACCTATTATAAACATATAAGCATATTGTAGTAAAAAATACTTCGCAGTGGACGTTTTTTACCACACAGCAATTTCAGGATCGCTCGAATTTAGCGAGGACTTCGGACGTCAAGAGCTTTTCGTTATAAGCGGATTCTGCTCCATTTTCCATAATGCTCCGGTGACGGCACAGTGGTAAGCACCTCTGGTTGTCACGTAAGGGAACTATTTCGATGCTAGGCCGAGAGAAACTTTCGGAAAACTGAAAGTCCTGTGTGCCTTAGACGAGCACGTTAAGCCGAAAGAACACGGATAGTGGTCCCCGGTAATAAAATTAAGGATTTCACTTCCTCTCCCTTTCTTTTTCGCTTTCGTGTGACTTTTCTATCGCGAACTCTAACCCAAAGATCCTAGCTTCTTATTCGAAGGGTTGTTTAAGGAAAAAGGTAAGACCCTGCCTTCCTAAAATACTTTAAGTGAATCTGTAAATACATTAAAGTCGTTACGTATTTCATCATCATCATCATCATCATCGTCAACCATTATCAATCCACTGCTGGACGAAGGTCTCCCCAAGTTTCCTCCACAACGGTCTGTCTTGTGCCAGCCTCCTCCATGTCACCCCTGCATACTTTCGAATTTCATCCACCCATCTCCCATGTGGTCTTCTTCTGGGTCTTTTCCTGTCCCTTGGAATCCAATCTAAAATTTCGGCTGTCCATCGATGATCTGTCCTTCTGGCAGTATGTCCAGCCCGTTGCCATTTCAGGGATTTAACTCTGATCATGATGTCTTCCACTCTTGTCATATTTCGGATCCACGAGTTCCTCTTCTTATCTCTCCTGGTTACACCAAGTATGCACCTCTCCATGGCTCTTTGAGTTGTCTGCAGCCTTTGTATGTCTCTTTTAGTTAAGGTCCACGTCTCTGCACCATACGTAAGCACTGGAAGGATGCATTGATCAAACACTTTTCTTTTAAGACATAATGGCATATTGCTCTTGAAAATTATGCTGTTTCTTCCAAAAGCTCTCCAGGCAAGTTTTGTACGCCGATTAATTTCTTCATCAATGTGACCCTCACTTGATATCGGCTGTCCAAGATAAACGTACGTATTTGTTATCTCCAGCTTTTCTCCATCAATCGATAAATCTTCATTTCTTGTAAAAGCATTGAACATCACTTTTGTCTTCTGAAAGTTCATTTTTAATCCCACTTCTTTACTCTTGTCAGCAAGTTCCTGGATCATACTCTGCAGCTCTGATGGGCTAGTTGCAAAACTACTACGTCATCAGCAAAACGAAGGTGGGTTAGATAATCTCCATTAAACTTTATCCCCTTGTTTTCCCAGCTCAGTGACTGAAAAACACCCTCCAATGTGGCTTTAAAGAGCTTCGGAGTTATGGTGTCACCTTGTCTCACTCCCTTTCCAATTTTTATGTGTGTTGTATTTTCAAACAGCCTAATCTTTACACTTGCATTTTCATAGATGTTATTAATAATATTAATGTATGCATCTTCAATACCGCAGGTTTTCAGAGCCATTGTAACTGCTGATGGTTTCACCGAATCAAAGGCTTTTTCATAATCGATAAAAGCCATGCACGATGGAAGTTCATATTCCCTCGCTCTTTCAATTAGTTCTCTCAGCACATGGATATGATCTATTGTGCTGTAGCCACTCCTGAATCCAGCTTGTTCTCTCGGTTGAGCCATGTCTAGTGTTACCTTCAAGCGGTGTGAAAGAACTTTAGTGAAGATTTTGTAAACTACTGATAGGAGGCTGATAGGTCTGTAGTTCCTGAGATCCTTAATGTCATTTTTTTATGTAGCAGCATCACTGTAGCGTTGTTCCAATCCTCAGGAATCTTTTCTTCATTAATGCATCGAGTGAAAATTTGGGCGAGTACTGTTTCGATTTCTCCACTTGCTTCTTGTATGATGTCTACAGTAATTCCATCTTCTCCTGGAGCTTTTCCCCGCTTCATGTTCTTGATTGCATGTGCAACGTCTGCTGGAAGGACTGGAGGAACTCTGGTACTGGTATCTTTCATGATGTCTGGAGTGCATGTATCATCCCTTTCATATAATTTGGAGTAGAAATCTTTCACTCTTGTCAAAATTTCGCCTCTATTTCTTGTTACAGAACCATCTTCTTTTCTCAGTGCCATAATCTGTTTTCTTCCCTTACTGAGATGTCCCTTTGCTATCTTTAGGCTTTGGTTGTTTTCAATTGCTTTCCTCACTAGTTCACAGTTGAATTTTCTTACGTTTTCAGTGATACTTTTTCTTACTGTCTTGCATAGCTCTATATATTCCACTTTGCAAGTCACATCTTCTTTAGTTGTCCTCATCTCTCTTCTTTTTTGCATCAAAATTTTCGTTTTACCTGATAATTTATTTACATGCAATTTGTTCTTAGACCCAGCTAATTTTGTTGCTGTTTCCATAAGAGCTTTGGTTACTTTTCGGTTAATTTCAGAGATGTCCACTTCTTCCGATGTTAGGCCTTCTAAAGCAGAGAACCTGTTCTTCAGTTCCAACTTGAAGGTATTATGGTGTTTTTTAAGGTTGGTTATGTCAATAGATTTTCTTTGTCTTATGAGCTTGCCACGTTCAAGTTTAGTGTTGAGGTGCATCTTACATCTCACCAATCTATGGTCACTACCTGTGTTGAACTTGTTTAGCACACTGCAGTCTTCTATGACGAATTTTTTGTTACACATAATAAAATCAATTTCACTTGTCGTCCCATTTGGATGTCTCCATGTCCATTTCCTGTGTGGCTTTTTCTTGAAGAAGGAGTTCAAGATGAAAAACCCTTCTGCCTCTGCAAACTCTACGAGAGTATTTCAACGCTGGTTTCTGTTGCCGTGACCGAATTTACCTACTGAAGTTTCATTCTGTTGCCGTTGCCCTATTTTTGCATTGAAATCTCCCATAATTGTTTTCAAGTGCTGCTTACCTTTATTATTTAGATGACAAATTTCCTCATAAAATTCTTCAATTTCTTCTTCAGGATGACTAGTGGTGGGTGCATAAGTTTGAATAATCTGAGCCTGGTATATTTTCGAGAGTTGGATAACAAGTCGTGCAGCTCTGTCAGAGGAACTTTCAACTTCTACAACTTTATCCTTCAGTTTCTTGTTTATTATAAATCCAACACCACTAGTTCTGCCAGTATCTGTCCCACGATAGTAGAAGAGATGTCCACTTTTCAGTTCGATGAGATCTTCTCCTTTTCTCCTTACCTCACTTAGCCCCACGATGTCCCACTTGATCCTTTGTAATTCCTCTTCCAATTCAAGAAGCCTTGAATCAGAAGATAGGTAGCGTCCATTGTACGTTGCCAAGGTCAGCATCAGATGGCAGTCTAGTCCGGCCCTCCGGGGATTCTTAGCACCCTCTGCCTTCATGTCGCACTGGCCGCTGCCTTGGCCAGGTACATTCCAGCTGCCGGAGACTGAGGGCCAAGATTTAAGTTGTGGAGTCATTTTGGAGGGGTTTGGCCATAACTCACCACGCTGGCCAAGCGGGTTGGTGAGTGTGGGATAGAATTTCCTCTAATCCCGATCGTATAGTTATACCGCTATTGGCGGTCGTCAGAGCCCCTTTAGTAGGAACAGGATGCACCACGAGAAGGTGGGGTTGACATTTGTCAAGGAGAGGCTGTGAAGTTACGCATCACCTGACCTTACATCCAACATATATACTATCTTTTATTTTTTCAGTTGCCTATATTGTATAAGATACAGTATTATAACTTCTGAAATTATTGAGTTTTTAAAAGGTTTGTATGCTGTTATTCCTATAATTTTACTCTGCAAAAAAAAAAAAAAAAAGGAAATACACACATGCAGTTTATAAAGTTTACAGTTTAATATAATAGAAATCGGTTTTATATAATATTTATCAAAGTTGTGTTAGTATTATTAATAAACAAAACGTGTTTGTACTATTATAGCCTTTGACTAGCTGCAAGAATGGAAGTTTCCCAAACAGTTCTTCACGGATTTCAAAAACACCGTTTTTATAGACTGGTGAAAATATCATAAAACGGATTTCAACATACACCGTTTGAACCAATTTGGGGAAAACGTTATGCCAAAGGCATAAAAACACAATATGAGTTTCCGTTCAAAACATGATTAGCATTAAACCTTAGGATAAAACACAAAAAGTGGGAAACTAATATAATAAAATCAAGCTTCTCGCGTAGGCTATGTGTTACGGGTAACACGTCAACTTATTCGCGTGGCATTTATTAAGCAAAGTCCTGTACGAACGCCAGTTTCTGCACTTGATATTTCGTTGGAGTTGTATAACAAATGCATTTTATGTTCCTATAAATTCCCATACATGCTTTTCAGGGTTGCGGTTAGACCCGTGCCAACCTATCAATTCAATGTCATCCTCAACCAAGGTAAAGATTACCTGACCACATAAAGCCGAAAAACGTCATCAATGAAGATGTTTGAAACTCCGTTCGTAACTTTATAAGAAATCACATTTGGTCCCACTGCCTTATTTCGATATCGTGTCACTTTCAGAATCTAATACTTAATGATATAGAGATCCGTAATCCCACAGATAGTGACAAATCTCGAAAAGCATCAGAAATAGTACTTCTAATGGAAATAGGAGAACATGCTGGGTGTTTCTCGTTTCCCTGAAACAATGATTCGTCGAATTATTAGACTCCATGCCAAAGAGCAAATCATCACTGAATCAAACTGACAGCAACTGCTACTTCTGTAGTCGGAATGTTCGCCAGCCAATTATGTGATTTCTGTTTATTGATAAGTTATTACATGGTTAAGCGACATCCATAGGTGGCGAACATGTTTTGCCATTGTATAGAATTTGCTTATTACGCGAATTTAAATATACATGTTAATCACGAAATTGCCGCCCCGGTGGCGCAGTGGTCTAAGGCGCTGGCCTCTGATCATTCGTCCGTAAGGGGTCCGGGTTCGAATCACGGTCAGGCATGGATGTTGTGTATGTCTTACGGCACTGTCTCTCTCCCTTCCCTGGAACCAGTGACCCTGAATTAGGGACGGGCGACTGCTTATAGCCCATTGAGTTGCTCACGGTTGTCGTTAAACCTCCAATCAAAAAAAAAAAATCACGAAACGGTGACATCTTGCTGGCCACAGGAAAGCACCACAACTGAGTCCACAATCATTCTCGTAGGATTTATTTTGTTCTGTCCGGTCCACAAGGGAAACATTTCAATCGAGTACTTGAAACGAAGGCGTACTAGGCGGACGTTTGAGGATCACTTTTGGATATCTGTTATGCAGAGGGAAGTCAGAAGCACGCACTAATAATCAGGGAAAGAGAAGTACGTGTGGGACGAGAATATACACCAACATTTTTAACAGGGAATCTGTACCTCCTGTTCGGTGGGCTAACCTGCCATTCGACGTAAAGTCTTTTTTGTAGTTCAACACATCTGCCCTAAACACGGTTGTTCATTTAGACCTTCTTTTTGGCAGGTAACCGTGCTAACTACGAGATCAGCGGCGTACCGTGTTTTGAGTACATGCATAAGCCATTGTCGGTGGCTTTATAAAATGATCATCTAATATCAGGCGATTTAGTCGGCGATTTCTACGTACCATTAAATAATAGTTATGACCACTTTTTTTTTTTTTTTTGGTTGGAGGTTTAACGACCACCGTGAGCAACTCAATGGGCTATAAGCAGTCGCCCGTCCCTAATTTAGGGTCACTGGTTCCAGGGAAGGAAGAGAGCCAGTGCCGTAAGACAAACACAACATCCATGCCTCACCGGGATTCGAACTCGGACACCTTTCGGACGAATGATCAGAGGCCATCCCTTAGACCACTGCGCCACCGGGGCGGCTATGACCACTTCACCGTTAGGTTTATGATAGAACACTTTGCCTTGAATTTGTTCTGTTTGTTCCTGTTTGTCGGAAACCAGTCCACAGTCGTATTGTGAACACTTGTAAAACACAAAAGACTTGTGGGCTTCTTTTAGCTATGTGAACAGCATCCTATCTTCTCATCCTAACCAAATCGTCGACTTCGAAAAATCAGAAATATTAACTTTCAGCCAGTGGTAAACAATCCAACTTTCTTATTCACTGTAAAACATAGAGGAATGAGCGAGAGCTTGAGTTATGTATTCAAAGCTATATTTAATGTGTAAAACCATCTGGAAATTTTTCCAATAAATATTAAAGTAACACATTAGGAAAAAAGTTTCCGAGAATATTTATTTTTCATTTTGTTCATATTACATCAAATTAGACCAATTAGGAAAATATAAATAGAATAATTGGATCTGAAACGCAGTGATTTATCTGAATTTGTAACATTTACATAGATAATTCTGCACTGTATTCTGCGCTCAGCCATGTGTCCAGGCAAAATGCGGTGAACATCATGGTTTTCTTTTAATATTTTTCAGATTTAAATATCTGTTTATTACCTTGTTTACAGTTGTTAGAGTGATTTTACACGACTTTTTGAGGATGGATTTCCTGAAAGGAAATCCATCCTCAAAATCCTAAGAAGGAACGTACTTTTAACGAATTTTGAAGTAGTCGTAAAATTTTTTTCCTTCTTTGGTTATTCGTTTGACGTTATTTTTCCTGTTCAAACACTAGGAGGTTTTTTGCTCTGTTATTGAAAATACTGCCCATTTACTTTTTGAAATGTTAGTTCCATGAGTTTCACAGCGTTTTTTGATTACAGAATAGGATAATTTGTTTTCGAAACGAACGAAAAATATAATATTTTAAACACAGCTTGTTTACGTGCGCCATTTTCTTAGCAGGCAATATTTAACGTCAGCAGATGTATATTTCCTGTTCATCTAAATCGCTGTAACAGATTTCAATTCTTTTAATTTCCTTTTTTTCTGTAATTTCTTATCAAAAATGTTCCAAAAATGTATGATCATCTGTATATCGAACACTCAATGCCACGGGGAATTTAATTATTTCTACTACGTCTTGTACATAAACAGTTTTTCAGAAGCGTAACGTAAAAGATATGCGAACATATGATAATTTTGGAACCATATCGCGATTCAAAAAGTATTGGATTTATATACATTATGATGAAATTTAAAGATCTTAGTGAAATTCTATACATTCTGTATTCTCTAAAACATGCCTTCGCCCTTTATGTACAATGAGCGACTGGACGACCGTGACATTTTGTGTGTTTGTCACAACATAATTCCTAAAATATCCACAGAACTGTAGCAGCTATATTGTACTACTCTACTCACAAATTATACCAAATACTTCGTTTCGTAACAAATCCAGGAAATTTTCAAAAGTTCCCTGTATTTTGCTTAATTTACGAGTGTTATTTTGGGTAAAACACAAGGCATGATATTTTGAAATAACTTTCTCTAAGAAAACACGTATTGTATAAGAAATTCGAACATATTTAATCTTCCTGATCATTTTAAATCTCCCAGATAATGATTTCGCACAAAATAAAAGTAGTGCTTCAAATTCATTTATGAGGAAGTAAAAATGGGGATTTCATGTTACCTCTCCATTGCATCTTTATCTTCTATTTGCTGTAATTATGATTTCATGATTTTAAGGTTTCAATAGTTTATGTTTTCCAAAGCTGTTGCGTTATTTTGGAATAACTGTGATCACTAAAATTTTATTGTCTGTGTAATGCTAAAAGACACAGATTTGCACAAAATTGTACCTAGGCTAAGTAGCCCCAGAAATTAAAATTCAGATTTCATGTTTGAGGAGATTGTAGAACTGTATTTCGGATATAGAAATCCTTAAGGAAATTAACTTGGAACTGTCGAAGTTACTATCAAAGAGGAAAGAGTCTTTCCCAGCCCTGGCAAAACTGAGCAAAGAACTGCAACGTAACAAAGTCACTAAAGGGAAGCTAAATTGTTAAGAACCACAGAAAAATGGAAAGTTCAACAAGATATGTTAAAATCAGAAACGGAAAGTTTTTTTCGAACTTACCAAGAAGCATTCCATCCACAAGCTGCAACTAGGAAATCAAATACACAAATTCCCTAAACTGATTTCACCACGAGAAAGAAGCTTCACGTGATGCCAATCTAACTAAAGGAACTTCTAGTTTCACCCCAAAAACTCATAACGTAGGGTGTTGTCGTGCTGATAGATGTATGGAATTCCTCAAAGTAAAGGTACAACTTTTGAAGTGCATAAGCAGTACGTCATTGTGGAGCTCATATGAACTTAACGGCTTTGACCCAAACGGCTTAAGGCCCGGGGCAGAACCTATAAGATTTTATAAAGCAATGATTTTAAGTTTAAAGCATGGTATTATGGGCCCGTAACACGGTGCAAAGAATAGAAGATTCCATTACAGCACTTTGTTTCCGTTAGCTTGCTTAATATGAAACATTTTAAAGAACAAATACATGGCCAAACATTTTTTATCCAAAATAGGTAGAAATAAATTTTTATTTGAACCTATTACCGCAACAAAAATTGATAATTGATTATTGAGCGGATAACTAATTCGCTGTTTAATTGAAGTATTGATCTCGGATACTGTGTTCCATGGAAAGCTTGCAATATGTTCCCGTATCTGCATTTTTGAATTTGCAAACAATGTTGCTTCAGAAGTTGGTGTTCTGTATTAGTTCGCGCACTGTTTGTTGCACCTTCATGTAAAAGAAAATATTCCCCTTAAAATGAATAGGAAAAATACAATTTTAGTTCATCTTTGTTAATATCATGAAAAATGTGACACAAAGATAAGAACGTGCAAAGATCATCTATTAACAACAAATTAACATCGAAATATTTTTGAGGGTTTTTAAAATGTGTTTTGAGCTAAACTTATCTTTCTACTTTGTAATTTTATAAATATGTTCTGCGCTAAAGTTTTTCTTTTATTATGTATTTCGAATTTTTTGGGATAGTGACTGTTGTAATGATGTTATGGTTGATCTTGTACCAAATTCTTAAATGAATAGATTTAATTCTGAATCAGTTCTTATTCCCTGCCGACATGAGCTCATTAAAGGTGTGTAAAATAATGTTAAATATATTTGTCTTCTCAAAAAAAGCATGGTGTTTAAAATGCATTAATTTTATTTTTCAAATAAGACAGCAACATGGGATTAGTATTTATTTTCCTGTTTAAGAACGATCTTAGGCTATTATCCTGATCGTGAAATCACACAACATATAAACCGAAGTGCCAGAAAAACTGATACAGACGAGCTTATGCAAAATACATAGAAACGTCGCCTATGCGCCTATTAGTTGCGACCGCCAGTGCGTGTATAAATTTACAGACATCCTTTACAGCTGTCAGAGTTGTTTTCGGCATGATAATGATAAATAATAAAGATTTACGCGATTTTCAACGCAGTGTCATAGTTGGCCTCGGGAGATGGGCCACAGTATTTTGGAGATAGAAACGAAGTTTGGATTTTCACGACGACCATTGCCAGGGTGTACCGTGACTACAAGAATTCCGGCAAAACTTCCAACCTACGATACCAGTGTGGCCATAAAAATACATTGGCTGAACGCGACCATCGTCGATTGTCAAGAATCGTTTCATGCGATAGGCGTGCAACACTCTCGTAGGTATAACCGGAATTCAATGCTGGAGCCTCAACAAGCATCAGCGTCCGGACTGTGCAACGTACCCTGCACGATATGGGCTTTCCAAGTCGACGCCCAACTCGAGTAACTTTGATGGGTGCACCACACATAGCTATGCGCCTCGGTTGGGCACGGCAACACCGCCACTGGACACTTGATAACTGGAAACAAGTAGCCTGGTCTGACGAGACCCGTTTCCAATTGTACCGGGCAGATGGAAGGATTCTTGTGTGGTGCAAACCCATGATGCCATGGAACCCGCCTGTCAACAGGGAACTGCACCGTTTGGTGTGAGGTCTGTAATGGTATAGGGTGTGTTTAGCTGGACTTCACTGGGACCCACCGTACGTCTAGAAACGTCTGTGACCGGCGAACGCTACGTGCGCATTTTTTCTGACTAAGTACATCCGTTCCTGTCCTACATTCATGCTGATGGGTAGGGCCTCTTCCAACAGAACAACGCACCTCCACACAAGAGTCGGGACGCCACATTATGGTTAGAGGAGCATTCATCTGAGCTTGGGGTGTTGCCTATTCCACCCAAATCCCCAGATCTGAAAGTGATAGAACACATTTGGGATACCATGCAACGCGCTATCGAGCCCAGGAATCCGAGACCTCGGAATACACCCGAATTGTGGATTGCTCTGCAGGAATTATGGTGTACATTGCCTACAGCATATTTCCAGAAGCTAGTGGAGTCCATGCCCGTCGTATGTCTGCAGTCCTGCGCTCCCGTAATGGACCAACCAAGTATTAGACTAGTGTACCAGTTTTTCTGGCACTTCAGTGTACATACATTCTCAAGAACAGGTACATTCAAATATTTTTTGTGGAAATATCCCAAAATTGAGTACGTAAGAAAACAGCTACGCATGTTTTATAAACCAAAGTGAGGCCTTGGAAGTACACGAAACCATTATTCTCCAGGAAAGTATAAGGTTTTAATTGGTTAGAAAAGGTGACAGAGATTCTCTACTCCCACGTTTCAAGGCAATCATCTGAGAGAAAGTTCTGTAAAAGATTACAGAAATATGCTCTCCTGCACACAAATGCGTTCTCTGAAGTGCTTCTGGCATACCGGAATAATGGTTCTTGAGAATTTTCTAGACTTTTCTCGATGCTTATCTTGAGTAGTTCTTCGTATTTCTTTCCCACGTGCGCCGCCTAAGAAACTCGATGCTCACATGTGCTATTTTGTCATTCCCGCACTTTTTTGGTAAAAATTCCGTCCTCTTGACAGGACTTCGAGAAAGATCCTGCCATCACCAGTTCAAGCGAGCTTTCTTTTCAAACGTAGTAGCTGGAGAAAAAATCATAGGTTTCGTGAAATAAAGGCCAACTGCATTAAGCCTTCGATATATCTTTCACAATGGCAACACAGCCCCAGCTGAGACGGAAATCTTTGAAGGCAATTGGCGAAGTATACAGAGACTGTTATGCCGCATAAAGCTGTGTAACCGTCCTCACGAGACGTCGAAATAACTGGATGATATTTGTCGGGCCTTAGTGACACCTCGCCGATGTTACTGAATTACTACCATCACCGCAAAACCTCGGTCAGTAGGCAATCGAATTCCTTGTCAACAGGACCTGAGACTGGACAATTTGTATTCCCTTGATCGTATTCCACCATGCATGTGATACTCATGTATGAGACAAACGAAAAGAATTTGTAGCAGACGAAACATTCTAAAGATCGCTGTCAAGGAAAATGCCGTTGCTTTCAGCGGTGGTTTTTATGTGTAAAATGCTGTCCCGGTTAACGTAGTTGACAACAATTTGATAAATAATAAGCGCATTTTACTCTGGCAGCTTGTTTTTCCTGTTCATTGACATACACCGTTATACATTATGACCACTCCGAGACTAGAGAAACTAGCGCGTCCGGAAACCGAACAGTGGCACAGGTGAAGTGCAAATAGAAGCATATATACAACCCAAGGACCGGCTATCGGTGATGTTTTCTTGTGGCATTTTTGACCTCATTATCCCCATAACACAATCCCTGACAGCTGTCATTATCTGAACATCGTTGCGCACCAAGTTTACCTATTCATTACAGATGTGTTCCCTGCTGGTGATGGCCATTACTAACAGCATAAGGCGCCATGCTACACTGCCAGAATTCGCAAGGCGTGGGTCAAGGAGCAAGCTGCTGACATTCCGTTAATTCTCTGGCATCTAAATTCAGCTGACATGAGTCTAAATTCAGCTGACATGAGTCTAAATTCAGCTGACATGAGCGCTATCGAATATTTGTGGTTCGACTTGGAAAAGCGTGTTCGTGCTAAATAATCCTTACCCCGTATTGCTCGGGACCTGGACGACCTGATGTTGACATTATGGTACCAGTAACCCTAGAATACGTATCGCCACCTCGTGGAATCCATGCCTCGCACAGTGGAAGCTGATTTGCTGGCTAAAAATGGTCCTACAGCTTATCAGGTAGGCGGTCATAATGTAATGGCTCAGCGGCGCATGTCCTGTGAACATCACAACATGTCATTGATCACTTAGAATTATTTTTCCCTTACTCTTATCGGGTTGTAAATTAAGGCATTGGTGATTTTACGTAAAACATTGAGCAGTTTTTTTTTCGTTTTAAATATAATAGAGAATTGCTGTGAAAGTACAGCCTCTGTGGTATTTTCCTTATTTACGAAGATAGATTTTTGCAGTCTCATCTATGATATCCACATAAACTATGATATGTGTGGGATATAATGTCGCTGTCCTTCCAGAAGTGACTACATTGTTGATATTGAAATAGGAGTATCGCTACTAAAAATTCACTAGTTGTAGCAATAGTAGGCTATCTAAAGGCGAAATTAAGTGACAGATAGTACTAAATCAGTTGAAAACTAAGTGCTTCACAAATTATAATAAAAATATTTTTTTCATATAATACTAAAGACTTTTATGTTTCAGTGGCTCCGTATTATACCAAAGTCGGCTCGATGAAACAATATTTCAAGTATCCATATTTTAAATATCAATTGTTGAAAAAAATGCCAAAACAGGAGTCTAAAAGTTAAGACCTACAGTGGAAGAAAATTTAGGAAGGATAACGTTCTCTTAGACATAGAAGGAAAAATACAACATTTCAAATGTCAAAATACAGATAAATATTTATCCAGTGCCAATTCATAAAAAAATTATTGCAGAATGGATATACTTATTTACTGTCATTTCACTGAATTATATAAACGAAAAACGTATATGTTTGGGATGAATTTGAAACATTCCGGATATCAGAAAATATTTATTTTTAAAAGAGCATTTATCAATTTCTTTCTTTCATTCCTGAAACGTTTATACGTTCATATTGAAAAGATGTTTTCAGCAGCAAAACTGCAATATTTTAAGTACGTACCGATTTGAATTCACAAAACCGTACTTTAAAGTGGACATTTTTTGCAATATATGCAAAAATAGTAGGTAAATATAGCGCTTAGAAATAGGAAATGCCGCTCCTCTTTAAAATCCGCGAATAGTTTGTTAAACATTAGGTCTGACGACAGCGCAACATTTCCTCTAAGATTTGTTTTCGAAAGGTAGATGTCAATAATCAATGTAACGTGCACCAATCATGTTGTTATGGAATGCTTATGTACATGCAGACGAACGGAAAACTTAATTTCACGTATAATTAAAATAAAAGTCCATCAAATTCATGTGTTGAAGAAGTAGATAAAATAAAACTAATAAAGTGAAATATATCTTTTTACCCACTTTGCCTCAGAGATTTATACAACATTTTAGAATCGCAAAAAATTTCTCTTCAAGGTTTCAGCTGAAATTAGTAGATTAATTACCTAGATCACCTAGAGGACCTGTTGTTCCATTAATGATTTCTACATGAATGTAGGCCGCAAAGTTTCCAACGAGGTCGATTTTGAACCAGTCATCTTCAGCTTCTTCCTATCGCTCAGGTTAATGGGTCTTCCCATCTTGCTATAGGTATACCAAGTTTTCTCTTGCTTGATCTTGGATACCAGTTGGTAACACGAAAGGTCCACCTGTTGTCGGTGAGTTTGGCGATGTGACTTGCCCATTGTGCCTTGTTGACATATATCGTTTTTACTACTTTTTTACTCCAGTTAAATTCTTGATTGTTGTGATATTCCTGATATGTGATGTGATCTTTTTTACTCTTTTCTAGGATTCTTCTTTCCGTAGAATACTGGGTGGTTTGAAGACCACGTTCCTTCCTCGTCTTGTGTGGCGCTCCATGTTTCAGAGCCGTATGTTAGAGATGGGAGGATACAGCTCTTAAACATGTTAGCTCTTATTTTGATATCTAGCTCTGGATGTGTGATTGTGGTTTTCATACGGTTAAAGGAGGTCAATATTGCTCTTTTTCTATTAGATATTTATTCAGAAATGTCATTGTCCATTTTTATTGTTTTCACAAGATATGCGTAGGATTCTACATTGTGTATGGTGAAATTATTTAGTTGGATGTTATGATTTGTACATTAATTACAACCTGACAGAGAAAATGCAAGACCACGAAGATGTTAACGCAGCGCCATGCACGTTGCAGGGTCGGTGCAAACGTACAAGTTATGCCAATGATTGCATTTGTAGGCCAATCGCATTTAATATAAGCTGACAAGCAGCCCGTGAGGCCATCAGTCGAAACGTCTTCACGGCCGCCAGAAGTGAGTGGTTCTGCTGCAATAGCGTATGTTGAACGAAGAAAGTAGTCAATGCCGTTAAGATGCCGTTGTAGGCAATTTCGTCAAACAGATGAGTTCACAAGAGGTGTAATCGTAGGCCTTTATATCGCAGGATGTTTCTTGCGTCGAATTGTGGAAGAAACGCAACGTGATCACAACCATCGGTTGCATTTCGAGACAGTAGTCCCAGAAAGGATCTGTACAACGTCGTAGGGGACCGAAGCAGGCAGACGGACGTTCGAGCGCACCGATAGTTACATCAGACGTCATGTCGTAGTCCACACATAGTCCACAACGGGCAATATTTTGCTTACTGTACGTGGAGACTTGGATGCTCCGATATCGATTCGTAGAGTGTCGCGCCGATTGGCTCCGTCTGGTTTGCTGTCTAGTCTTGCGCTGCAAAGGCCACCCTTAACAGCCAGCCATCGTCGTTACTTCTTGGCGTGGTGTCGCTCGAGAGGTGCGTGAGATGACGAATGGAATAGTGTGGTGTTTAGCAACGAATCGCTATTCTGTCTCACCACTGAGAATCGCTGTGTGAGAGCCTGGAGGCGACGTGGCCAACGGGCGGATTCCTCGACTATTTTGGAGGACCACACGGCCAGGAAACGTGGAATAATGGTGTGTAGTGTTATCAGCTCCAACAGCCGCTGACCACTGGAACGCATCACAGGACCAATGGAGGCACACCGCTATGTTGACGAGGTGCAGTGGCCCGTGGAACTACCGTACCTCCAGGGAATCACAAATGCTCTTTTTCAACACGCCCAGCCTCACACCGCTCAGATCAGAATAAATGTTTTACACGGTGTGCGGATGCTTCCGTGGCCAGAACGGTACCATGACCTCTCGCACATCGTGGATCTGTGGGACACGATTGAATGCCGAATGAGTACCCTCACACCCAGCAAAATAAGATGAACTCGGATTAACGTCACATGGTCCACTATATCCCAGGGCTCTATGCGGACACTCAGTGTCTCGATGCCTCGTCAGATTCAACAGTGTATCACCCAAAATACTTTCCACACTCCTTAATGATCATCTTGTATATCCAGCAACTTGAGCCCTGCCGGTACGTAACAATTAAACCATTTGTTGAGAACCTAGTTTGCTATCTGTTTGTGCATTTTTGTATATTGTCGATCATTCCTTAATGGTGTGGAATTTTCTCTGTCAGGCAGTGTATTTCTCATTGATTCGGTTTTATCATCGTGAAGTTCTAGACATACATTGTTACAGCCATCATTTATTTGGTGAAGCATTTTTAAAATTTCATTTTTTTAGGTCTTGAGCTATAAGATTTATATTATCTCTGAACATTATTATTAAGAGCCACCCTCTATCAATATTTATACCACCTTTTAAGTCAATTTTCCTTAAAATAATTCGAGGATGCTTGTAAAGGGGTTAAACGATATAACATTTCCTTGTCGCACTCGGTTTATAGAGATTGTTATAGAATCATCGAATAGGCTTATTTGTGTAGCTCACCCGGTTCTAATTTCTTTGGTCAAATTTATGTATTCTGGATTAGTGCCTTGATTTAGTAAACTCTGTAAGACTGCGTTATTTCTATGGAAACAAAAGCTTCTTTTTAAATCAATAAATAGAAAATAGAGAGGCATCTGGCATTCTTCGCATTGTTTGGTGTACAGAAACTATTAATTTGGCGTACAGAGACCTCCAAACGTAGAGAAATGTCTCATTAATTTGTCGTACAGAAACCAGTTTCTTCATCGTTCATATATATGTGTATGGAAAGAAAAATGTTTGTAACAGTTTTCAGTTTAATATTCAGAAAATGAATTAAATAAAAGCGGAGCTTAAATTCATTGTTACCTTTAGTATAACCCACATTTGACTGCAATTTGCCTTTTATTAGGCAAACAGTAATTAAATTGGAAAACTGAATTTTTATTAGATGTTTGTTTGGGAAATTTCGGTTTTTATTTCAAGTATAGTACCTTTCGTGCCCCACGTGTTACATGTGCAGTAATTTGTATTATAAGTGCCATGGGGACACTTGAACGGAAAATTATATATATATAAATGTAGAAAGTAAAAGGTTACACTATTGCATTAAACTTGGTATCTCCCCATAGCTACGTCGCATCACACTAAGATCACTTTGACGATGACGAATAGCCACTATCATTAGACAAACACGATGAAGATATAATTTATTTCAGCTCTCTTTTTCTTCACGTGAGACGCATGACCCCTTTAAATAAAATGGCATTTAGAGTTGAAGTTAAAAACTAGTTATGGAAGCAACATATAACGTTACCTATTAATAATTGCACCGCAAGGACACAAAACAACACGGTTCAGCGGCAGATGGACGCGCGCATTTTCATCCTTCACCACCACCATCAAACTTTGAAAATCATCAAGCAACTTATTTGTCATCAATTGCGCCACCATATCCCAGTAGTTACTGAACCTCCGTCGATACTTACGAAAGTCATACACACATCGGTGTATATACATCGTCACAGGGAATTCATTACTCCCTTGATCACAGTGTTATTAATCAACAAGAAAATTCAATTCATGGTAATCAGGAATATAATAACAAAGCCCAAGGAACGCAGGGGACTTCTTTCAACGATATGAACAATGTTTAGGACGCAGGGAACTTCTTTAAACGACATGAACAACGTTTAAAAATGTATTATGAACTACTTCAAAAAAGTAATCAGAAAGACAAGTTAATGACTTATTTCTAGCCATTGATATTGTTTTCAATTACAAATTACAGTGAAATTGCACTACTGGTGCTAATCACATACATTTCTGTCAGTTCAAAGGGATACATGGAAATTTAATAATGGAATGCGGTACACCTCTGATCACAGGAAAGGGGAAGAACCAGTGCTGCAAGGCAAACACAAAACCTATGCCTCAACGGGATGTGAACCTGAGGACGCCTCGGCCAAATGGTCAGAAACCATCACTTAGACCACTGTGCCACCAGGGCGGCTTTTTGCATTTTCATAGTTCTATATTGCAAACACAGCTCACGATACTTGCTGATATATTCGAATGGAATATAAACATTTATTTTTGGAGTTTTGCGTGATTTCTTACGTTCTTCGAGGCAAGAGACAAATACTATTTTGTTTAAGAAGTATCGATCTCCCTCATGTTCATAACGATGTTTTGATTACATCAGCTGATGTGATGTTGCACATGCGCCCCATTTGCAAAAACAGGGGTAGGAAGTTAAAATAGCTGGTACCTTTAAGGATGAACGCTATTGACATTTGAAATTGAATATTACTTTTTTTTTGTTTTATGGAACAATATTGAAAGAGCTGATCCTTATACGAAATTTAAAGAGACAGCAATCAGATATACATATGAAATCATATCCTGGAAGTCGGCATGGGATGATTCACTCTCCAAAGTATGAATTACGGGGTCCCGCATGCATTATTCAAAGAAAGAAATGCATTACAACACAGCGCACAGTCGATAATTAAGTAAAATGCCATACTTTTCGAAATGTCTTCTACTCCGATTTCAAAAATGTACCTTGATTTCTTACGAGTTTCAATTCGTCGCATTCTATGTTGAAGCACTGCATTAAATATACCTCACTAGAGAATCATATAGCTTGACGACTAGTGTACTGCAGAGAAACTTTATTTTCGGTTCATCGGTTCCAATTGACCAGGTAGACGGAGAGAACAAAAATATCAGTTCAGTAATTTCGGCAGATCTCTTTCTCGGCGAACGAAGTAGTTAACCATATTCATTTGAACCGCCATTTGCTTCGGTTCCCTAATCGTGTATTCAAATGTCTACCCATTCGTTTCTCTGTCGAAGCTCGTGTTCATACTCTTCAAATAATTCCAATCATGGCTCTTACCAAAGAAATGGGGTACATCCCCACCCGATGTACAAAATACAAGATTTTTTTCCTTTTCTTAGTGATACATATTTAAACCGGATTCAACTGCTTGTCACGTTTCTGCTATGTGCAAACAGTGGTTTTGGGAAAAATCATATTACACTGCTCTAATAGCCAGGCAACAGCATTAACCCGAATTTAAGACAAATCTGTTAATCGGATTAGAGAAACTTATTAGTTAGAAACAACCAAGGAATAAAACACAATTGGTAGACACAATCTTGGATTCACATTATAAACCGATGAACGAAAATGCTTGGTTCACTACATAGGACGCCGTTATAAGGCTGTAACTACAGGACATAGTTTCAGGCTAATTACTAACACAAATTGGGAGAAGTTATGAAATACGTTTTATCATGGTTTTATGTTTATAACTTCTTTTAAAATGCAATTTCTTAATAAAGCGCGCTGCATTACTTTTTGCATCATCTTTCCAATGATATTAAACTTCAGAAGTTCAAATTCTCAATTAAACTTTCTACAATTCTGTTAACAGATTTCACCGGTTTTGTATAAATATAATTTGTATAGAAGAAGAAAAGTCTCCTAAATCCGCTTCATAGTCCCATACTCTCAGCGCGCTGTGCCTTTTGGTGCGAGGAAAAAGAAGAAAAAAGTGTTTTTAGAAGCGAGAGCAGAGTGCCCTGATAAGAAAATGGCAAAAAGGAAAGAAAAGTACTGAAAATATGAGTGTTTAAGGAATATAAGGTTTCACGTTAAGTATAGAAATTGTAAGCTTCCGTTCATACTCACGCGAGTCGTCACATACCGGGTTTCGGGCAAGTTAGGAAGGGCCAAAGGAAAGGGGTAGCCTGCAAGCAGACGAAATAACACATGAAAGCCCCTCAGAAAACACATAGTTCTCACACCCAGTTTCTATGTTTGTTGTTGTTTATTTGTAACTTCTTATGCAATAAACTGAAAAACACCTTGGTTTGCCTACTACACCGTATTCGTTACTTAACAAAGATGGTGAAGCCCCTGTATTCACCAGTAGGGAAGGGTGTCATAAGCCAATGCCAAATTTTCTTTTCCCTGATTGGACGCTAGGATGGGTCTGTTTGACTCCTTTACGAAACCTGATCAAATTGCATTTTATGAGGAAAAAAGTGTGAGTTTATCAGGTTATCCCAAAAATATTGCCGTTGTTTCAACGTGTGAAGAAAAGAAAGAAAATGCTTTTAAAAAGGAAAAGCAAAGGTTTTTCACATTGTACAGTTACAAGCAAAATTACGGAGATAAATGTAATATTCCCCCTCTCGGAACACCTGGTCATTATTGTGGATAGAACATATTTATAAAATTTTGTCCTGGGGTGATATTATGTGTCATATAAAGAACTAGGTAATATGTATTCTGGTACGCTGATTTTGCGTGCAAAGCCATCGTTAACCGTCTGATAATCTTGCGTCCGCTAGTGACAAAGAGTTACATACGAAAAATTGGTATTTATTTGCGAAGTATTCCACACCACGAAATCTGTGGGGTAAAAACAGAAATTTCCGAAGCGAAACTTTAGGAGCATGGACATCTAGAACAATGCAATTCTTGATCGCACCCACATTTCACCCCTAATTTTGAAGTTATGCATGAGAAGAACAGAATTATACAAATGCAATTATTCGGCCATTCATATTCTTCAACGAAACCTTAATTTTTAAATGGCTAACAGGTGTGCACGTATGACACAAATGTTGGATACGAAAGGAATGCCTGTTAGTGTATTTTTTTGTATTGTTGAAGGGAGAGTATTACGGTTTGATGATATAATTCATAACGATTCGTTTATTGGACAATCCGACTGGTAAAACACTGGACAGTTCACTCTAAAAAAACAATGATATACGTCTAAATCCGTCCGGTTTGAGAATGTATGGACAAAGTCTTGCTGGAAGTGCTCAACAGATCTTCCTTACATGACATCTCTCGCACTGTGTGAAATATACTTTCCAATATATACTGTTACGTGGGCCCTTTATTTTGGGGCACCTGGGATACGAATCGCTCTTTAAAAAAAGAGGTCGGAGGGATAGCTCCGAGCCTTGGATCCCTGAGAGAGATCAAGGGACTAGCACTGACAAGCTCTGGAAGTTGGACAAAACAGGCACATTTAATTATTTACAACTATTTACAAATTATCTTCAAATTATTTACACCGGTCATTTATATCTGGGAGTGATGAGGACGAGAACGCCCCCATAAACGCAATATCAGTTCACAAGTTCAGATCTGCGCTCTCTAATTGGCAGTCAGCTCTGCTTAGGCATAGTTCTGCTAGGTGCATGCGAAAGCAATAAAATGTGCAGAACTTACAGGTTGGTATCTTTCGTGAGATTCAGTAATCCGTAATGGACCTGGCCAGCATTAACCAGTCTTGAGATGGCACACGCACATACACACTGCTTCCAAAGTGTAGGCACAAACTTGCTGACGAGGCGGTCAGCTGCAGGTTCCCGTGACTAGACACGGGTCAAGCCGTCGGAGAGAGGAGGCAGAGTCGCTGAAAGATCTAGAGGGAGCTTTCATTTCTCTCTCCCTCTTTAGCCAGAAAGATCGCAGGGCGTCAACGTATTTCGTTCCTAGTGGGCTCGAAGAGATTCATTACTCTTTATTTCCGTTTCGTCCACAAATCAGACCTATTTCGTCAGATCCCAGATTCTCACTGCCCTTGGTTTTTCTTATGCAGTGACCTCTTGACCCCTAAGGATCTTTCGATGGTATACGGGATCTCTCTCAATCGCACACATTCCTCTTGCTCGCTTGCTGTAAACAAAACAGTTCAATGTCCTTATAACGACGAGCTGTGCCCCTCACAGGGGCACTTTGGGGAACTTCAGCTCTAGCGATACCAACAAACGCAAAACGGATCTTGTAAAACTCAGCGGTAATACCCTGTCCAATTCGACTTCGTAACAATATGTATGGAATATAAATATACGATGTCATCGCTCGGTCCACGTTATTTTTATAAACAACGAATATCAACTGGAAAATCGTACTCCGACACCGCTGGGATCGAATTCCAGATCTGTCGATAACTAGCCGAGTGCGTTCGCTTCACGCAACGGTGACAACAATTCACAGCCCTTTTCGTGGTTTTACAGTCATCATCTGACTACACAAATCCATATTGATGGGCTGAGTAACTGATGGGTCGCAATCTAGTGGCATTCGACAAAGCAAGCTGTTTTAATTACAGCTGATAAATCTAAAGGGCGATAGAAATGGTGAATATATTTTAAATACGTGGAGATAATGTAAATATACGAGCGATGACATCGTCTCTTTTAATAACATGATGAAGTTGTATACTTCATTTAAAGACACCCTCTACAATTTTAACTAAAGCATTGAACCTCAAACGAAAATTACATAATTTTACAAAATACATATCAAATCTGATTAGCTGACAGTTGAAATATGATGCAATAACGAGATGAAAACTACACAAAACATATGTGACGTGCCTGCCCAGCATGACGCACACGACATAAAGGCAGATAGCAGCGACCACGAACGTCCGCATAGCTCAAACTTATTCTGGAATGAGGGAGCCAGGGTTCGAGCCTCGGCGTGGACAAAAATGAGCAGAAATTTACTTCGTTATACATACTTCAAATTATAGAGCTTATTGAAATGTGTACATAGAAATTCATATTGGTGTAGACAAGTAAACAAGTGTGATAATAATAGTATCACTCTCTCTATTTCTCTTCCGCTTTCTCTTTCACTTGCTTTTGCTGTCTTTTTATCGAAATCTCTCGCAGTCTCTCTCTCTCTTTCTGCCCCAACTTATTTGCTCACTTACTCGATCTATTTGTGTCCCTATCCTTTACTCTCTCTCTCTCTCTCTCTCTCTCTCTCTCTCTCTCTCTCTCTCCGAAATTAGCGATAATACTGTCATCTAACCAGAAAGAAGAAAGCTGGTTCCGGTATATTTGCTATTCTCATGAAACGTGAAAAAGAACCTCATGTATTTTTTTTAAAGAACAATCAGATGTTACTTCTGCACTGTGCAATTGTGGCACCAAAAACAGCCCACGGAAACTTCAAGAATTCAGTAACTGTAACCTTAAAACAAAACTAATTTAATGGAACATAATGCCATGCATTTCTTGGTGGGAATAAAGGGCCATAATACCTTTTCTTAGCAATTGATAAAAGAAATTGTCTTGGAATCTATCCGCGTCATCAAACCATTTTTTTCTACAAATATTTGAATTACGTTAGTACGGAAAGGCAACACTGCTTGTTTCTCAACATTCAAATAGCCGTGCAACGATATATATTTCCAAAGACAAGCTGGAAAAGAAATTAATAAGTTCCGATATCCACGGTATTTTCCCATAGATAAGCTACTGATATATAATACAGACTAAACAAGTTGTTTTTTTAAGTTTCACCAGATGTTCGTCCATAAGTTCCATAATACAGTTATATATAATGATGTGATACTGGTCGTAGACGAATGGTTTTAGATGTAATGGGAAAAAAATGCTACTGCAATTTCTTGGAAGCACTTTTTTTCAGATGAAATGTTTTTACTGTGTTGTACAGTCAAATATCTAAATCCATTAAACTGCTTTCAATTAGATCGTTTCAATTTGGCCATTACTATCGGACTGGCTAAAAACGAAACGTCCTAATTAAAGTAGCTATACTGCGTAAAATAATTGATAACGAGGAACAATAGTACTCAAATCATGTGGAAATGGTCAAACATTCTAATCTTCCTGTGCCACAGCATCGTAATTTAGGCTCAATTCCCTACGTACCAAATGTGTCAGTTATATATAATGATGTGAAAAACAACTCAAGAACGCCCTTAAGAAGATGAAGCACGGCGTCAGCATAAGGTCTGCTGCATTTTTATAAACTATGCTAAAGATAAATACTGACAAGCCACGTCTTTCCAGCGAAGCAGGAGCTTATGCGATCTCCCTACATTATGAAGACGGCTCTAAACGATACTAAATAAGAATGAATAAGCGTTCGTATAGAATCAGAGTCAACAAACATAAAAAAGACACACAATACGGTTAAGTAACCACGGCTGTATCCGGAGACGTCAAATTCAAGTATGCTACTGCTACGCGGGATGATATAAAGAAATTAGCTACTTATTCTACCCCTAAATGTACAGCCATTCGGGAATCCTTGGAGATCATTACAAACACCGATACTTGCAATGATAGCATCTCACTCGACAAGCCACGAATTTGGAACAAGTCTTCAAGTGACGCATTCTAACTACCAGAATTCCCCAAGCACAAGCAACGTTATACCTCGTATCTTTAAAGGAATCTAAATTGTTAAAGTGTTCAATTATTCAGTTTGCAGTTTCTGTCCAACTTCCTTAAAAAATGCATCTGGTTGATGTGCGAAAGCTTGAAAACGTTTATGCATTCAGGGTGCAAAGTAGCGACCGCATAAATACCCAGTGCGTGACTCCTTGGGTCAATTCAAACATAAAATGTGTTATGACATTTCTGGATTTAGGGCTTTGTTTGCCAGACATAAGCTTCCAAAGGTGTGTGACGTCACGTCCGGAATCCCCTGTTTTTGAGGCTTCAAGCACAGCCCAAATGTCATGCAGGTAAGCGCGGGGTGAATGACTGATGCTGCAATCCTAGTACAACAACAATCATCCAGCGTGTTTCCGGAGTCTTGTAACGTCCGCAATTGTCTACACAAACGGAATTGGTCGCCCTGTTTCATGACTTACGGCCTCGGAGAGCACTGGGATATGTAAATCAGTTGTGGTGAATGCCGAGGTACTCAGCATGCAGAATCAGGCATCCGCCACGAGCTTTCCTGCATAACACTCAGATTGTGCTTGAAGCCTCAAAACCAGGAGATTCCTGACGTGACGTCAGGCACCTTTAGTGGCTTATATCTGGAAAACTAAGCCCTACATCGACAAATGTCGTAGAACATTTTATGCTTGAATTGATACAAGAAATCAACCCCTGGGGTGTTCATGCGGTCGTTTCTTTCCACCCTGTATGTTCCTACACCAATACAGCGGATCTCTAGTATTGTGTAAAATAATTGTTTGAGAAACATCTGATTGAGCGACTTTTCAAAATAGTCGCATTACGTGAACTGTTCGAAAAATGTTTCTTACATAAAATTTAAAAACGGAAGTATTACCTGGTAATCTGTCGGAAGGTATACAGAAATAATTCATTTTACCATCTTCATAGTACGATGCCTTGTCAGATAAGAATTACCTATGGTAAAAGACTGACACACTTATCATACAAAGCAATGGTTCCTATAGAGGATAGTATTTGCAGAAAATGATTTTTTAAATGCGATTCTTTATCGGAAATGGAAATAAACTTCTGTTAGAGCATTTAGATTATTGCAGGTCATGTGACTATTACAGGAGGATACATTTGAAACAAAAAAGCAATTCTGGATGACATCGGACTGCTGAAAAAATGTTCTTCACAAATGCATGAAACACTTGCAGGATTTTTGGTGACAAACAAAATTATTTATTGCCTCGGTGTTATTGTTTGAAATGTAATTTATTATTATGTGTTAAGCAATTAAGCAAAGCAACTGCCATTTTTTTGTTTAAAATCTTGTTGATAACCATATTGCGGCAGGCTCTCAGTCATTCAGAAGACGATAAAAGAACAGAAGTGAGAAATAACAACACTCACAAGTTTTTATTCCGTATTGCTGGGGAAAATAATAATTTGGCGTAGCTTTCTTAACAACTGGCCGCTATGTGAATATTTCAGTTTGGGTGAATGTAGAAAATCTTAAATTCCGTTTGATTCTTCTGCTACAATTTTTAGTTTCAGCAGTTCCCTGTGACTTCAGGAAGAAGTATTTTTTATTATTTTTTTTGTTTGTATAAATGTCCGAATGTCTGATTAACATGAAGAAATATATGGCTTGGTTTAAAATGAAGGAGTCAATTACACTGAAAGGCTTTGAACTTTTAATGTTTATTTCTTTTTTAAAAAATATATCAAAATATTGTTTTAAATATGATGTGTTTTCCGGATGGTTTAGCAGGGTATTAAATATTAGCTATAATTTAAAATCATTTCATATTCATCGCGTTCTTTAGACCATTGCACCAAGTGTGCATTATCGAAACATAGCGTTCCTACTGTTTACGAATATAAACGTTTTTCATTGCAAGGTGAGAAAGATTGATGCCGAATGTAAACTGTTCTGTTTCTTTCAAAAAAAAGATTTTTGACCCTTATTGATGGATCAAACGATAAGCAGCTGTGTCAAAGACAATTGTCAAGGCGTACCTCGACGTAACTTATACATACGAAGTAATCATCATCATTGTCAAAAATCATCAATCCACTGGTGGATGAAGGTCCCCCCAAATTTCTTCTACAAAGGCATATCTTGCAAAAGTGTCTTCCATGTCACTCCCGCATGCTTCAGAATTTCATCCACCATTATCACATGCGGACGACTTCTGGCTCTTTTCCTGTTCCTTGGACCACTGCCTAAAATTTCGGTTGTTCACTCTGTGGCCAGATATTCTGGCAAATTGTCCAGCTTTATGCCATTTTAGGGATTTTCATCTGATCATGATAATGTCTACTATTTTCATTTTTCTCATCCATGAGTTCCTCTTCTTATCTCCCCTGGTTAAACCTGTGCTCAATGTGTAATTTTTCAATGGCTTTCTGAATCTTATCACCTAAGAGATGAGATTGATAAGGTGTAAAAGAGACCCTTCTACAGCCAACATTCGGTGATTAGCCGACACTATCACATCGCAAAGCTGAACTTATTTACAGGACGATATCTGCGAATTCATGCATCCTTGAAATATTGAAATCAGGTTCTTTTAATGACATCAAGTTTTTTTTCAGGTGTTCATAATTATTTGTTAATTCAGTGCTAAAAATAATTATTTATTAAAATGAAGTTTATCATTGAATGTTTACAGCAAATTTATTTGGAATCACCATGTTAAAGCAATTATGATAATGAAAACAAATGTGACTTTAAATTTCAGTTTAATATAAAAAACATCGTTTATATATAAATTTTCTTAAAAGTTATTTTCAGGGCTTACTTTGCATTATTTTCTAGAACTTTGGCATTTCGCCTTTTAATAGGCAATAAATGAAAATGCAATGCTAAGGTGTACGAAAGTATGCCGTATTCGCAAATTTTGAATACCATTTTCTCAGATAGATCTTGAAATTTACAGAAAGCGTAGCAGATAATTTTTCCGGGTGCGAGAATACTCTGAAACTTAGATTCTTCGTGAATGTCTTTGTTCGAAGAACGATCTTTTGAATCATCTTTTTAGTGTAGGGTGTAATTTCAACCGTCTGCAATGGAGCTGAATCCACAAATGATCAGCTCGAGAAGTAACAGAAGTAACACTATTGGCGCTGTTCCTTTTTCTGGAGCACTGGAACCATAACTACTGTCACCTTCCGAACCAGACATTTCTACTAAGCTGCAGTGAATTTCGAAATGTTATTCATTTTGTCAGCGAAACCAATACGTAATTTTTCATTGTAGGACTGCTTCAATTGGACTTTATTGTAACAGTCGTTTAGTCTACCTAATAACAAACGGTTTTTAACGCTGTGTTTTACCTGAAATGCCATTTCAGATAGTTATTTGCTTTCAATGATTTAACCGATTTTTCCTAATAGCTGTATTTTTCTATCCATAATTTGTGATTCTGAGTTAATTTTATAATATAGTATATTTAAAAGGTGTTTCTCCAAATATGCATCTATTGAATATTCTCGGCAATAAAAATAATACTCATTGTTCTTGCGGGTAAAATATTGCAAATAAAAAACAGTATGTTCATTCTTAACGACAATTTGTAATTTCTTTCAGACAGAAAATCAGAGATGTCCCAATGGTGCAGCCGTCTAAGCTGTGGCTTCAGACCATTCTTCCAAACTGGATTTGTGTTCTACTTTCCTGTGCGGTATGGATGATGTGCTTCTTTTTATGGCAACGTCCTTTATTCGGTGCTTTTAAACCGGGAATAGACGACTGCTTATAGACCACTGAATTGCACACATTGGATATACATTCCCAATTGAAGAAAAATATTTGATTTGGATTCTTATTCCTTTTTGCCGGGAATCGTCATTTAACTATTTTCTGATTTAAAAACGATGCAAAACTATTACTCAAAAAAAAAAAAAAAAAAAAACGTCTGTGTGTGTACATTGAAACACCAAGTTCTAATAATCCGCTAACCGTTCGAGTTCATCTTCAGTAATATCACCTCACTAACGCACACACAATCTCAATCATTTACGGTTCAGTTTCATTCCCCATAATCTGAGTCAGGTTTGGATATGACTTAGCATAATGAAGAAGAGCTTAATAAAATAAAAAAAAACATAATTATCAACCAGCAAAATACATATACCACGCACTTGTAAATCTTCCCCACAATTACGGCCTTTGCTTATCTGGTTTGTTTTATTCGTTCGGATTGATTTAAAAACACCTCCAATGTGAAAGTCCTTTGCTTGGGAAAATATTTCACAGCATTTCTGAGAGTATTTGAAAAACCGCCGACTGTTTACATTCTTAATTTTGCTGGCAGAAAGTTTATAGAGAGATTTTTTTTCACACCGAACACTGAAAAATTCTTGTTCAGTAATTCTAATTTTGTAAATATTGTCAAAACTACACACTCTCCTTATTGATGTTATTTGATTAAGTTTACATGGCTACATTATTGTGGCAAAACTGAACCGTACAACGAAAGTTTGGTACGATAGGTAACCACCAGGTCCGACGTCTGGTACAGGCTAACATGTGGAGCACTGTGGAAACGTTGAGTACCCAATACAACTTAGGTCAACTTGGAAAAGTATCGGGGCCATGCGCTGCATGCATGCTCAGGTGTATGAATTGTAACAACATATTCAGTTGATATCCTCTTCTAAACACGGCTCATTGTGGGAAAAGACTCGCCTAATGTGCAGATCCTTCAAGACGGACGTCGAATAACTAAGAAATAATGTGTTAGTTTGAAGAGTCTCCTTTCTTTCTCCAACCCACGAATGGTCGTGTACGTATTTCGCGAAAACAAGAGAAGACACTCCATAAAAAAAACTCCATGTTCTGCAGAGTACAAGCCGATGGAGGCGGTTGTATGCTGTGGAGCATGTTTACCTGGCAGAAATGAGAAGTCCTGGTGTATGTGGAACAATGTATGAATCGTTCTCACTATCGTGCAATGCTTCCTCACTCTGTATATACAGCAATGTTGCATTTTTTTCTGAATGACGACGGTTTTTTCTCAGATTGAAATGCGTCAAGCCACAGGTCCAATGTTGTGCAGGGATGGCTTGAGGAATCCTGTTCAGACTTTTACCATATCGATTGACACCCGAACCCCCTCGATATCCACCCACTTGCGGGACTCTACGGAAAATCATCAGGCGGTTCGATACACCAGTCTTCTCCACGTGTGCGTTGAAGGCCATATTGTACTCAGCTTGATTGGCCATGCCTCCAAAATGCCTCTGGCATCTTATTGAATCTATTTGCCTCGGATAGCTGTTGCACTGAGGACGAAAAGTGAATATGCAAAGTATCTGGTTGATGGTCATAATTTAGTAATCATTGGGTGTATGTGTCCGTGTAGAATTATATGCGCTAAGGTTGGTAACTTTATGTTAACATTAGCTATTACGTTCATGAAATTCACGCAATTTTTATTGCCATAGCTTGTTTTAGAGTCATTTCATTGAAACCGGATAACGTCCATTCAGCTTAAAGTAGATTAACCTAAAGGTGTTATATGAAAATATTACTTCAAGCTAATGACCGCTCTGAAAACTGGAAGAGCCAATAATACTGAACTAAACATCGGGAAGATATCTCATCCAGGCAACAGAAATATTGGTAGATTGATACAACTATACATAAACTCCTGTAAATCAGTTGTCAGTAAGATCGAGACTAATATTCTTAGGTGATTCGGACATGTTAATAGAATGAGTGATGTGAAGTTACAAATAAATATTTTTCAGCACAAGTGACAGGAAATAAAGGTCGAGGACGGCAGGAAATCGTGGGAGAACCAGATTCAAAAGTCTCCGCATGAGACAAAGATTATAAAGTGCAGAATGTCTTTTGTACGACGCGGGATGGATGTCAGTGAAACACGAACTGTGTGCCAATACATCTGTAAATGGAGACGTTTGATATACAAATGGTAAGTAAAGATTCAGTTAAGCATTTATCCAGTGAATTTCTTTTCATTCGGGAGCTAACCTTTGCATCTCTTAAAACATCTGAGCGTTGCTCGTTTTATCCTTTAAATCAGTATTTCTTAAGAATTGTTTTAAATGTATCATTTCTTAAAAAAGGAAGTTCAAAAGAATAGAAATTGAGGAATAGTTATGTGTAGACAGGTTTGTGCAATTAGAAATGCTAAACTGCCTGGGAAGAGCTGTCTGATATCGTTTCAGAAGGCCAAACCGTATTAGAATGACAGATGGTACATTTTGAGACGGAATGGAAGTGGAGAGAAGGAACAGGTGTCGTACGTTTGTTAAAAACAGGTTAATTAAATGAATTAATATGACCTGTAATCTTCAGGTAGACTGAGCAGGAACGCTCCAGATTAACTATTTTAAATTTTGATTTAACGGCTATATTTTGGAATAGGTTTTCCATTACATTTAATTTTTTTCTCAAAAGAAATCAAGGTAATGTTATTCGAAATACTTCTTAAGTGGGTTTTAGAAAGCGCACGTATGTGATCCCAGAGCTGTATTAAAATAGCACAGGATTTGAAAGTCATACAGATCATAAAAGCGCATTGGTTAATGATCGCTAATTTTACATATGCTGAGTAAAGCTATCACATGGAATCGATGTTCCTGTAGTACATTGTAGTGTTATCTTCTTTTACAGACTATTCTGCGCTTTGCATAATTTACTCGCATTGACTAGTTGTGGAATGCATCGCACATTGCCCAAAAGCGTGGTGTCAGTGTTGTTCCAGGTTGGTATCTTAGGTGAGCATATAATGTTTTCTTTTTCTTAAAAGAAAACAGTGCTCTCTTCTTAATCTAATTTTTCCACATTGTTTTTTTTTATTTTTTTTACCAGGGTGATATGTGTTTCCTCTTAAAAATTTTATTTTTCACTTAACAATAGCCCAGGTCGTCATAACGACCTTAAGAATAAATCTTTTCAGGGTTCTTCGATTTAATTCTTCGTGTTGGACACAGCCCAAACCCAAGAATTTCGAAAAGGTTCTGCCCAAAGTTCTTGCCAGTTATTTATCATAATTTGAAAATCTGCTAGCAGGCCAAAGTTTAATGAAAAAATTGGTTGCTAAAGAGTTCGTTCTAAGACCTCACATCCACTTTTGACACGCCAGGTTTGAAGAAAAGCTGTTCCTTTCTGTTGAACATTTTGATAACATAGTGGAAGGTATAAACTCGTTTCATCTTACCAAATACCCTCTAATTTTTTGCTCCCAAGAACACAACAAACTTTTTCCAACACGTGTATCAACAAATACACTCATCGTCACAAGAATAGTTGCACCCAAAAAGAAGCAACCGACAGGATTGAAACATGGGGTGTAGGTTTGACATCGTCAGACAGGCAAATGATTCAAATGTCACGCTCGGCCGCGCATGTGATGCAAGCAAGGATGGGCTGTAGCGCTGTGCCTTACCGGCTATATTAGGTCGTCCAGTTGCGCGTGCTTGCCATTCTGACACGTGCTGTTGTGTTGGTTGCATTCTTTGCAAGTGAAGTATGCCTCGGAGAAAATTTCTGAAGCAATTTGAGTAGTTGGAGGTTTTTGACACGGGTCGCATCGTTGACATCCGTAACACTGCTAGAGGAAACTTGGCTTTTCACATAACCCCACACGAAAAAATCTAAAGGTGTTATATCGGGCGATCGAGGTAACAATATCATGAGACCGTTGCGGCTAATCCATCTGTGCGGAAATGTAGCATTCAGGAGCTCACGAACCATTATTGACCAATGTGTTAGGGCACTTTCTTGTTGGAAAATAACCGAAGGTTGTAGTGCATGCAACTGAGGTGCTGCAAATAGTACCAGCATAACCAGCTACACGTTACATGTTAATGTAGGCTCTGTAATAAAGAAGTGTCCGATGATTCTGTCGTGCATCAGACTGCACCATACACTCCCTTTCGGGCTAGCTCTCTGTTGTTGGACGATATAATGAGGATTTTATGATCCCCAAATTTGCATATTGTGCTTATTGTACAGAAGACGTGAAATATGGCTTCATCTGAGAAACAGACACGGTACAGATAATCACTCAAGAGCTATGCGCCGCTGAATCTCCGTGGCAAAGGCACCAGGATGAAGTTGGTCATCAGTCTGGACGGTTTGAACGATCTGTCCCTTGTAAGCATACAGATGAAGACATTTATGTAAAATTTTGTGAACCGTGGTACGGGGAATCCCGGTTTCGAGTGAAGCACGACAAATGAATTACCTGGGGCTTCGGAGAAATGTCTTCTGAATAGCTGTAGATATATCTTTTGTAACCTGTGGTCGGCCCGATCGGGAAAGATCGCCAAACCTACTCGTCGCTTTAAACTTTTCATACCTAGCTTTCATGTTTTTTTGGTCTGTTGCTGAACGTTTGTACTCTTTGATGAAATGATGATGGAATGTAACCACCGATTTGGTCTCCTGAAACCACAAAACGCGCGCGACGTTTTCTTGGATCGAAGCTATTATCGATGAAATACTCCTCTTATTCATCGATCACCAAAGAAGAGGAAAAACTTAATGAGTGCTGCTACATTATGTTGCCAACCATTTTATTTTAACTTAATAGACTTTTCATATTAAATTTGTAATGTAGGAAAGATTTTATGCACACCCTGTATAATACTGGATGGTAAATCATGCTTTAGTTGAATCTATGAAATTGTTCAAGGAGCAAAATTGATTATTCTTTATTCCACACTTTCTTAAAATCTGGCCTAGGCGAAAATATTCTATTGACACCTAATTTGGGCGAAATAACATATAATCCGCAACATTTCAATATTCATTTTCGTAAGCATATGATTTAAGAATTAAAATGATGTAATGATGTCAGAAATGAAAGATACACATTTTGTTTTCAAAACATCTGTGTTCAAAATCATGCATAAATATCCAGAAATTTAGTGACAACTTCCACCTTTCTATTTGTCACCAATTTGCATATTCATATTTACCATATTTTTTGGACACTCATTTTTGCGTTTTAAACTTCTGTAAAGAAGCATTATTGTGAAAGCTCGAGTTGTTTCGCACTTTATGGCGTTAAAATGAAAGACATATACTTGTTTTTTCCAACTTGCTGGACAGGCGTTTGAATAAATTCTGAAAATATTGTATTACAAATTGCATAGGAACTACATAAAACTTTTTAGGTTCATAAAACTCTTGTTCACAAGGAAAAATGTTAAAATAAGATGTGCTTTAACTGAAACGAAAAAGTGCACAGAATATTCTTTGTTAGAATGATTAATATTTTGTAGAAAGCTTGTTTCATGGAATTTTTTACCATAAATGCTATTGCAAATGGAAACGCATCTTGCAGGAATAATATGGACGACAAAATGTTAGAAGATGTCCACTAAATACTTTTTATGTAGCTTCCAGTGTGATCTGCATTTTATTTCGAAGACATTCAGCATGAAGTTCGAAGACATTTATTATGAAGTCAAATGACTGTAAGAAAACGTCAGGGTATGCAGTCATTATAAGTTTTCTGAAAATTGGAATAGGTTTACAACCATGTGTGTTGTACATAAGACTTCCTAAAATCAAGGAAACTGGAAAATTCGTTGTGCAATTAGCTGTCATCGAATTTTAAAACACATTTCAGCAGAATTTGGAAATAGCTTCTATTTTCTCACTTGCAGCTATCTGAAACATTTCAGTTAAAACAACCGGCTTTATCTCACCCGAGTGACCATAAGCGATGCTTTAATATCAGCTGCCATTTTGCGATTTTTTTTACTTCTATATGGTTTGGACGTTAATGATATCGGTAACGCCTTTTAAACATACAGTAAACTTATGAGGAACACATTCTTTTGTTAGGAATTAATGTAGACGTGGCCGTTTACCTGGCTATCAAAGAAATTATCGAAGATTGCACTAAAAAATTAGATTCAAATGAAAGAGTCATTTTTTCTAACTTAGTCTGTAGCATTCAGAGTATATTCGTATTTCCTACTGGAAGTTCTCAATGCTTGTTCCGTATTCACAGATTACAGACGTGCAAGACATAAATGTTCGACTCCTTATAAAAAGGACGTTTTATACTAAAAAACAACAACTCCTCGTAAAGAAATAAATAAAGACACCTGTCTCTAAGTCAGAACAAGTTCGTATTGCCGTTTCATTCTAATTCACTTTGCTTTTATTATCTTTATTAATTTACGATTTATAAAACTATATAAAATTAGTTTGTTTAGGTTTAAAATTCTAATTCATTTCAGAATTTTACTTCTACCGGCGATAAAAAACTTCTTAGCCGCCCCGGTGGCACAGTGGTCTAACGCGCTAGCCTCTGATCATTCGTCCGAACGGGGTCTGGGTTCGAATCCCGGTCTGGCATGGATGTTGTGTTTGTCTTATGGCGCTGGATCTCTCCCTTCCCTGGAACAATAACCCTAAATTAGGGACGGGCGACTGCTTATAGCCCATTGAGTTGCTCACGGTGGTCGTTAAACCTCCAATCAAAAGAAAAAAAAAAGAATTTCTTAATTTGAAAAAAAAAAGATTGTGGAATTCGATTTCAGATTTTGTTTCCAATCACATCTTAATCGAATATGTTTGATTCAATGAAGGTTTTAAGTTTCTCGCCTAACCATTTTCAGTGTTAAAAAAATTTGTTGATTTTAACCATATATATAAAGAGAAACATAGATTTAGTTAAATTAACAGGACTAAAATGCAAACATACAATTTTTAGTAAATTATTTTAAAATTACATATTTAAAAATTTGTGTTTGTTAAGTTAAAACTCCATATGTAAGCAATACTATACAAAGAAAAACCTTTTAGTAGGTATACTGATTTTAGAAGCTGTATCGCTGCAACCGTAAGTGATGGTTCATCACAGGAAGGTAGAATTTTTTTGTAAGTTAAATTGTTTATCATCTATGCTTATTTTGGCCAATGATATTCTTTCACGCCAGAGGCATTATTGTATTATTTGTACTGTATAAGCTTTAACAATAGAAATAACCTTTTGAAAGTTATTCTTGAATTTTTAACATTTCAGAATGATAATAAAGAACTACGCATGAAATATTCGCAAGAATCATGCTCTTAAATTCTCTAAATATTTAAAAGCTGTATTCACAATAGTCCCTGATATCATATCCTATACGTATTTGTTTCTATTATTCGTTCAGCTACTGGGCACAATACGAAAGCCACAAACATAAATTTAACGTAATATGAATCATAATATGCATAATGATATAAATGTTAAAACTGTATAAATTGGGCATTTGCTTCATGGAGAATGATTTTTTCTATAAGATGTTTTTTTTTCTAGATGTAGATATACTGTTCCTCTTTAAAGAAAAAATCATAAATCTCTATACTGCTCATCAACGTTCCTCTCAACGTTGCCTAAAATTGGGTTGAATATATGAATAAATTCAAAGGAGTTAGTTATACGATGTTCCTTTCTAATTAAAATATTACCATTTACGTACACTGTGGATAAATTTTAAGGATGGTGACTTATCCTGCGCCACCAGCTACTACTGACGCTACAGGGATTAATGGACCTTTTTGAATTTAGCTGGAGATTTAAATTTATAGTGCTGTTGTTTGACAGATAAGGTACAGCTCAATGTTTACGTTTTGATATCGGGCGAAAACGTTGCGAACCGAATTGCCGGACAGATTAATGCAGCATGTAAGAGCCTTTAATGCCCCGACTGTTGGTAAATAATTACTAATAATATTAGATATGTGTTTACCATATTATATGCACCCAGGTTGCTAAAAAAAATTAAGTATTTTGCTGAGATGCACTCTTTCCACGACAATTCATCAACGCATACATCAAGGCTCTATGCTTGTTTGATTAAGTTCAAAAATAACAGTTATGTGTGAGATATATCGATTATTAGTACAGTGGATCCCGCTTAAGAAGTTTTCTTTGGGACGAAGTAATGAAAACTTCTTAAACGGGAAGTGTCTGATTGGGTTTTGGAAGATTTTAGCGATTAAAAATGTTACATAGATTAAATCCAGAAATTACATTTTAGTTAATTTTAAAGTTACATACAAAATTTCACAACTTACCCATTTAAACTTGAATATGGGGATTGAAAGCTACATTTATTATGCTACAGGATTACAAAAATACTGATCTAAAAGCATTTGTTTCTTCCTTTTTTCCCGCTAGAATCACAAAGTACGTGTCCATTTCCCACAAAGTTCTCATTATGTCCGCTGGAACACGTTCGTGGCTTTCTACAAAGCGGCGAAAAGTTCTAATGCTTTACCAGCTTCAGCTGAAGTTGGAATTGAACTGCACTCATCTTTTTGCGTTTCTGGTTCATCATCCTCTTGCTTTTCGATGTAGCAAATATCGTCGATATTTTGTATTTCAAAAGTGGGAACATCTTTGTCAACATTTACAAACTCTTCAAAGGAAGATTTGAATTTTGCAATTTTTCCCTAGCTTCATTGTTGTTATGACTGTTTCTTTCATAAGAAAAATTAAGCTCATCAGTGTTGAAACCAGCTTTCCAGAAACACTTTGGGATCGTTGGAGATGATACTATTTCCCACGAAGAAACAATAGAATGCATAGAATCTAATAAATTCAATTTCAGTGTACATCTGGGGTAATTTGAGTCTGATTCAAGCTTCTCCAGTAGCCAATAAACAAAACGTTTCCTGTAGAATTGTTTCATGGTTTTAATTATTCCTTGGTCCATTGGATGTAACATTAAAGTTGAGTTAGGTGGCAAGAAAACTACTTTTACATTTTCCAGATAATCCACGTTCTTTGGATGGGCTGATAACAAAACGTTTCTACTTTTTTGGCCATTTCTTTCTGAAACTCCATTAAAAAGTCTTCAAAAATCTAAACTGTCATCCATGCGTTTTTGCTATTTCTCTAATTGCATGGAAAAGTTTTCATATTTTTGAAGCACCTCGGTACAAAAGGCAGAAACCTTGGACAGAAGACAGAAATCTTGGACAGAAGACAGAAACCGTCCATGTGACAAGCGGCTGCCAAAAAAGAAATCCAGTCTTTAGTAGGGGATATGATCATCTCTGACTGCGTTGCAGGATTTACAACGTCTGTCCATGTTGAGGACGAGGTTGTCAGGTTGTCAGGGAGCTGTTGAGGCATCGCGGCCCATTCCTCTTGTAGCGCCAATCGCAGCTGCGGAATCGTTGTTGTCGGCTGGTGACGTGCTGCCAAGCGTCTCTAAAAATAAATTTATTTCCATAAAATTACTTCCCGATTTCGTTTCGAAGAAATTATTTGTACATTCAGCTTTTGCAGAGTTGTTAAAATACTTCCCGTAGATTTCTGACTTTTCTAACATATCTTTTTATCCCAAAGCAATGGTAAAAATATACTTCCCTGTTCAAAAAATTAAAAAACACTAACATTTCTAATTTACTGAAGAAATTTGAACTCATAAGTGCGATCTTGGTACAAACTAACTTCTTTACCCTTTTACCCTCGCGACGCCTGCGGTTTAATCAATGAGGACTAATTAAAGGTGAATTCCAAAGACCTAACAAATAGAGATGGAAGTCATATCGATCTAATTATCGAAACTATCGAGAATTTTGTCCAACTAAGTACATCGATAGTGCACCGATAGTTTTTTTCACAATCGATAGTATTATGGCTTCAATGCTGTAAGTGTAATTTATTCAATTTCCACCGATGGCACTGATGATTGGAACTTTCAATCTTACTCCATTTTTACTAGTGTCAAAAAGTGTAGAAAAGACGGAGCACAACCATATTGATACATGATGATAATGCGAAACTAAAGTTAACTGCAACCGAAAGAATAAACAGTGAAAGTATGCGGATTTTGCACTCTGTTGTTATTCAGGTTAAGTAAAGATTAAAAACGAAAGTGTACGTTTCAGTCAGATGAAGACAAAGTGAAAAGCGTTATTCTCGTTGTTTCTTCTGGAAGTTTAAACATGGACCTTGTGTATCTACAGCGAGTCAGTTGACATTGCGTAGCTCGCCCACGAAACCTGTGCACCTTTGGGCTAATGTTTTCTGTCATAGAATGTGTCGTTCATCTTTTCCTGTATAGCGTTCTGGGTTCCCTACAGCGGGACAGCTGAGACAGCTCGGCCTGTTCCCTAAATCTTCGTACGTTCTGGCTGCTATACTGTGTCATGGCATGGGTAGCCTAACAAAGCTTCAAAGTTGTTCTCTACTGCCTTCTTGTGCCCTTAGACAAGGACATTTGGGCTGTTTTGTCCCTTACACGAAATCTCTCCAGAAAAGCTTGGAATTCGTTTTAGGCATCCTTCTTGGTTATTTACATCGGATCATATGAAATGACTTGTCCCGTTCTCAAAATCTGCGTAAGCATTTATTGTGGTGCTGTGTCGTGACATGGTTTGTATATATTGTAAAGTTGGCAACTCCTCGTTTTATGCAGCTTTCTTGGTTATCTGTAGCAGGCTAATTTTTATGGCACGCATCGCACACGGTCACTGCGTACCAGCTTTCTACGATTGCCTTTATTTCCGCTCCCTAAAGTACCCCATTCCTCGTAATATTTTACGTCCGATGAGAGCCATTTTCTTTGTGTTGCAATTGCCATATACAGTCTCTTAATATCAATATGTGAAGTCTCTTTAGTTCGTTAATATTATTTCGTCGTAGTCGACAAATTTTTAAAATTTCCTAGAAATAGCACTTCAAAATGAACTTTTTGTTTCTTATTGGACACGACTGACACACGATAGGTATTTCTGCTGTTAAAACACATTCACGCCAATATTCTGTTGTGGGTGTGTGCTGAAATTTTCATCCCTTTGACAACGCTGTTGGATTGAGTGGGTACTCGACACAACGTAACTCGTCTGTTATTCCGAACAATATCTTAATCCGCCGTTTGTTGAGAAAAGTGCTATCCAAATATTGTAGAACCGCGACCAAAGCTTAGAGATTTCTAGAGATTTCCAGGGGTAATTTTGGTGCACATTTGGTATTCAGAATACTGACAGGATGTAATCCTGACAAGGATTTCGAAATATCTCTTATTTTGTAGCTTAAAGTAAGGTTTAAAAAAAGTCAAATTTTAAGCAATTTGTATATTTTTTTGAAACAAACTGCTAATAAGAAAATTTGTCAAAATCATGTGACTTTAAACATTGAATGATTTGTCAAATTTGGACATTTTCCAGGCATCTGGTCGTCAACATACGGCTCACGAGACTTTTGATACTTGAAGCAAATAACCGAAAAACCTTATTTTATAACGTTTGTGTATTTGTGAGTTGTTGCGAGACGCACAGCCGCGGACAATCTTTCAAGCGCGTTCTTTTTCTCCGGCCGGTTCGTACGGCTCTGCACCCGTTAAAATTATAAACACAATAATGGCAAAAAGCTTGTTCCATCGCCAGTTTCAAGAACAGTTACGTGAAGCAGAAAAGGGGTATTCCGAGCAGATATTACACATTGAAGTCAGATGGCTATCGCGATGCGAATGTTTGAAACGAATCTACCTATGTCTAAATAACATAAACACTTTCTTAGCGGATAAGAACATTGATCCTCCTGAACTGTCTGATGACAATTGGCTGTCCAAGTTTTACTCTTTGGTAGACATAACATCGTACTTTTTTTTTTGATTGGAGGTTTAACGACCACCGTGAGCAACTCAATGGGCTATAAGCAGTCGCCCGTCCCTAATTTAGGGTCACTGCTTCCAGGGAAGGGAAAGATCCAGTGCCGTAAGACAAAGACAACATCCATGCCTTACCGGGATTCGAACCCGGACCCCTTTGGACGAATGATCAGAGGCCAGCGCCTTAGATCACGGCGCCACCGGGGCGGCACATCGTACTTAAATAGCTTAAATTTGAAACTTCAAGGAAAAGGGAACACCACTGTTTTCATGCTGGAACACATCGGTAGTCTACAACAAAAGCTAATTTTCTTGAATGGAATAGGGGATTACAGCATACAATATAAATATTGAAGATGAAGAATCCTAATTTTATACAAATATGTTTTTTTTATTTATTATGCAAATAAATTTTATACAAATTTACATTTCATGCATTACACAAATTTTGGCTACCGAATCCTATGGGGGTTATATTCAATATAATCAGCTGGGTGATGTAGTGGTTAGCATACCCGAGCGCTGTCTGGGATACACGTGTTCTGTTCCGCTCCAGGATGACGAAATTTTCAAGATTTCCGATATTATCTTACTTACCATTCTTGTCATATTTACACAGAAAATGCGGATTGTCATCTTCAAAATTTCTGAGAGCTACGTTTGTTTGCTTCTAACTTTTAACGGGGCGCTAATTGCATTTCAATTTCTTGAGAAACGTCTCGAATCTGTAGTTTCGATAGATATCAAAATGATTCAAAGATTGTATGGATGGAATGCAGGACGAATTCCTCATAAGGTTCCAAAAATTCAAGATTTACAAGGACGTATTTTTGTTATTGAAACAACACCTGAAATATGATTTACAATGTTTTGATTTTTCAACATTCGCTAATTTACATAATGCCGAAGTGTAATTGCAATTTATTGGTCTAAAATCTAAGGAAATATGGGAATCAAAATTCTCAGATTGGAGACACAAATTGGAAGAATATGATCAAGAACGCAAAAGTTAAAATTTCAGATCATCGGTGGAGCAAAAAACACCGACTTCTGAATATTTTTTCTCCCTTCGGTTTTTGCTTGCTCTACGTTTTTCATTTTGAAAGATAGTTGCTATCAGTACTCTGTGGACTACGCAGGTCTATTTCATCCTATTTTAAAGTGGACATTTTGTAAAACTTCAAATCCGTTATGTATTTTATTTATTTTATTTATTTATTTCTTTTATTCACCACACAATCAAATCACAGATACAACTTCTGTGCCAAAAAAACATGCAAATACAAATATTTTACAATAATATTATACATATATTGAAAAGTATAAATGAAGTAATAGAAAATACCAAAACACGTATGATAACAGGAATAAATTTGTTTCTACTTTTAGTTAAAATAAATTCAAGCACCACCACAGATTCTTAAACAAATTAGTACGGTGCATTGTGATTGTGGCAAGGCAACCGGGGAAAAAGGCTAACAGTAGCCTGACGGGCCCATAGCCCCCTACCCCCTAATCTAAATAGTCAAGCCAAAGAACAATTTAACCATTATGCAGTACACTAAAGTAATAATACGTATTATATAACCAAACATTAAACAACAATTAATTTTGCAGGTCTTCAGTTGTTTTTGGAATACCGAAAAGTGTGTAAACGTCTTGATTCGAAGCGGCAACCCATTCCAGGACCTAGGGCAGGTCAATTTAATATTATTAAATAATAAATTAGTACGCGCTCTAGGTATTACAAAAATATTATTTCCACGAGTGTCATGATAATGGGAACGGAAATTCAAGGTGATTGGATCTGAATATTTCTTAGAATATATACGTTCATGCATAAACAGTAATAATAGAAAACTGTATAATTTATCAAATGACATTATCTGATAACTGAGAAAAAGACAATGTACCTGTAAACACGGATTCAGCAAACGTAATTCTTTTTTGTAAAACATAAATTCTATTAATATTCGCAATAGTTGTGCGACCCCAAGCCAAGAGACAATTTCACTAGCATGTGCATCCCATCTCAAATTATCTTGTAAATATACACTTAAGAACTTTACAACAGCTTGAAAGTCAAGGGGCACTCCGTTAAATAATATCCCATTTTTAATATCCACTCTTCGCCTACATCGCGAAAATAGTACACTAGTACATTTGGAAAAATTTATTGTTAAGGAATTACAGCAAAACCAACGTAAGTAATCCTGAAGTTCCAGATTCACAGGTGGGATCAACTCAGATAGAGTGTCCCCGGAAAAAAATAGGCTTGTGTCATCAGCACATAAAATAGGAGTAGCACTTGAAGTAATAATAAATAAATAATTAAATAAATTAAAAATAATAGCGGGCCCAAAACCGATCCCTGAGGAACACTATGACGAACCATAACAGCAGAAGATCGAACATCCTGTATTTGTACAAATCGCTTCCGGCCTTTTAAATAATTTTGGAATAAAGTCTTAACATCCCCTCTGATGCCAATAATTTCTAACTTAGATAAAATTGTGTCCTGAAATATGGTATCAAAACCGCAGGAAATATTACAAAGGCCCCCACCGCACTAGTGCCGTTATCAATACTAAAATGTAAATAGTTTAATACATCCAAAACAGCAGTTTCTGTCGAAAACCCCTTACGAAACCCATGTTGGCTTTTATTTAAGATACTTTTTTTATCAATAAAAGATAACAACTGAATCAGTATTAATTTCTCCATAATTTTAGCAAAAACAGGAATTACAGATACTGGTCGATAATTTGCAACATTTATTACTGATCCCTTTTTATGTATAACAGTAACACGACTTAATTTCCATGACAACGGGATACACCCTGTATACAAAATACGATTAAAAATATGGGTCAACGGAACAAGTAACTACCCTGAAACAAACTTTATAACCCTGGGATATACATTATCAGGCCCTGCACGTTTGGACTGGTCCAATTTACTCATTACCCTGAAGAAGTCATCATCCACTGGTTTAAAAAAGAATGAGGAATCAGACGAAGGAGGTAGGTAATCAGAGAAATGGTTAGTATAATGAGGAATTTCAGACAACAGAATGTCCGGCAACTCCAAAAAATATTTATTAAAAATATCATCTACCTCTCCTAAATTAGACGTCCTAATTCCATTATATTCAATTATAGTTGATGATTGGGCATCCCTCGAGATTGCCAACAGTTAATTAACTGAACGCCAGATTTTCCTACCGTCAGTAGTAGTACCGAAATAATTAAAATAATAGTCTTTTTTAGCCAGTCTTAATTTAGAAATATACCAATTTCTATACCTACGAAAATTAGACCAATGAATTCGGTTCCTGGAACAGAGGAAAACAGCAAATAATTTTGTTTTCTATTTAAGCAACGTAAGAAAGCGGTTAAACCAAAACTTCCTGCAACGCGACGTACGCCGTAAGTTACGAAATGGAAACGGAACATCGTAAAAATTCCAAATAATTCTCCAGAATTCATTATATGACTCAACTGGATCATCCAACTGAAGTACAGAAGTCCAATCAATTAGTGATAAAGTCCCACGAAACAGAAGTACGTTATCATAACTATAATTTCTTATTAACATAGAACATGAATTAGATCTGTGTACTACTGAACATTCCGCCAAAAGAAAAATCGGTAGATGATCACTGATATGAAATGAGAGAACCCCCGAGCATGTTCTATAGTTATTTGTTATACACAAATCTAATAAAGAAGAAGTTGAATCTGTAACTCTAGTGGGATAAGTTATTACATTTAGCATTCGAGAAGAAATAATTATATTTCTAAATAAGGCAGCACCCGTTCCAGAGGAATTCATATCCACATTAAAGTCAGAGTACAATGTCCTACCAGTGAAATTTATGGCATCCAACAAACCAGAATAAAAGTTCAAAACAGATCCAATATTACCGTGTAGAGGACGGTACATAACACTTATTATTGATTTTTGTAACACAATTGAAAGTATTTCATAATCTTCAGTTATGACAGCGTATTTATCAAGTAATAATGTGGTAATGGAACGCTTAACATATATCAAAAGCCTACCCCCCCCCCCCCGGGACCCAGAACGGGGAGCCGCGAAAACCTGGTAACCAGGTATATTACATACAGAACCAGCATCAGCATCATACCAGGTCTCTGAGACACATATAAAATCTAATCGGTAATTTATATCATGCAGCAAGCAAACCAAAGCATCTAACTTACTATATAGACTTCGGGCATTCAAGTGCAAAAATTTCAAACTGTAAGTATTCGATGAAATCAAAGCCTGCAATTCTGCAACTGTTACATAGACCGCTACACAATTCGCCATCAAACACAAAATATACAATCTAAAGAAATACAGTCCACAACAGAAATATTGATACCAATCCAGAGCGCTAAAACCGCTCTAAATTCAAATCCAGCTTACTCTTTATATGAACTAGGTTCAAACCCTCCGCCAACCGGCAGAAGATTTTTCCGTTTCTGTACCAACAGAATTTAATATTGTTGGTGTTCGAAAAGTCACGTGTCTGTCAAAAGAGCTGTCTAATATAAACAGTTAAATTTTCATTAATATACACCTTGTTGCAGTCCGAAAATTTTTTAACAATATCCATCACCCTCAGATGAGTCCTACCCTCGCAAGAAATTCGTTCCTCATTTCTCTACCTATAAACTGAACAATAACTGGCGACACTTTCCGGGACTCTCTTCCACGCAGCCTATGAATTACCACAATTTCAGTCACCTCAATTTCAGCCACGTTAGTATGATTATAATGTGAGGTGCAAACGTTATTTGTTGTTTATTATAAATATATATGTGATTATATAGTGAAGTGTATATGATACTTGTTTGTTTAGATTAAATGAAGGCTATTGATGATGGAACACATTGTTATATGCGTTGGTTGTGAGCAAGTACGTGTATCTACCATGTACCTACCACATATGTGTTGGCTTGCCTTTTCTGTTAAGCTTTATGTTTTTTTGTATTCTGGGGAGAGGAGGGCTATGTCAGGCCTCACGACCTTTTCTATCCTTTTCCTAGTTGCTGTAGTGGCAACTGAATGAATATATGAATGAAATAAATGAAATGAAATGAAATAAATGAAAAATGAAAATCCATTAATATTCAACTTACCCGCGATGCGATGTACCAAGTCCTTGAGATTATCAACTCCCTCTCCCTATACCTCCTTGATTCCGTGGATCTCCAAGTTTTGATTTCTAACATATTGATCCAAAGTATTCACGCTTTCCTTTAATGTATTTATATCAGCAGCCTGGGTTTGCACTCTCCTCCAAAGAAGCAATTTTCTTACATGATTCCTGCAATAATGCATGCGATTGTCCAATTTCATCTATGACATCGTCATAAATTATTGATTGAAAAAAAACTCTACTGACTTACGCAAATCAGATATCTCAGTTTTCAAGATCACAATCATATCCAACTTCTCATTTAAACGCTCCCTAAATTCTTCAGAAACACTTATATCCTTTATAGCTATGTCCACGGAGGACTTCATCGGTCGCCCACTGCCATGAGATCCACCCCGGGTCCTCACATCCCCTGGAGAAACGCCCCGCCGACAACTATTACATTCCCATTTCAATTTTCTTTCCTTGGTCATTTTCGATAGCAAGCCTCGCCAATCGAAGAACAGTCGAAATGGAATGATCTACCGCATCTTCCATAGCAATGTACATAGTCATCTTCAAGCAATCTGTCAGAACAACTGGAGCACTTCAACGAAGACATGATATTTCGGATTTTCTGTGTACAAGCAGATCAAGCAACAAGACAGCACAGCAACTCAGTAATGCAGACGACACTGGCAGCAAAGTCTATCAGCACAACAGACGACACGAGCAAAAACGTCAACAACAACGTTAGCTGGCAACAGCAAACGAGCTGTAACAGCAGACGATAATAATCTCCTTTCAGCAAATCAGCCCAGTCAGAACAAATACGTCACTCGTAGGCTATATTTAACACACATCTCAACGCCAACATGATACATAAATTTTTAAATCCAACTTACTGATGTTAACAAACTTGCTGACCCCTGTCTCTGCACACGGAGCAACTGAACTCTCACGACGAAGCACATCCCAAAAATGGGACAATACGTGACCATAAATAATACAAATAGACGATTTTCTTTGCAGTAACTGAATCACTCACAACATCATCTACGTAACTTGACTTGACAGTGGATTCCACGTGAATAATATTAAAAATATATATTCAATATATATATTAAATATTGTGCACACATTTCACAAAATCATTTGTGTCTGCGTGGGGCTTTAGGTATGTCCCAACTCACATTGCCGCCTATCATGGATCTTCTAAAAGTAAGCAATGTGTATTTACGACTTTTGGGCTCTTCTTATGTGCTGAGTTGCCGACCTTTGGACTAATCCTTTAAGTGCGAGAAACCATACGTTCAAAATACTCTGTGAACATGTACGATGTAGTATTTCTTTATTTTGAAAACGAAGTTAATGTACTCGTGACGTTCATACTACAAACATTGGGTTCTTATACTCTTTTCGGCAGGGCATCTTGTCAAACAATGAAATATTTCCCATAGCATCGAAAATAGTGTCCATGGTTGTCTATAAATTGTCAACTATTCTCAAATTCGCAGGCAGGTATTTAAAAATTAACGAGGGAGAGCATCATTGCACATAATAGTGTAAACATTAACTCGGAAGATGAAGCCAAGGGTATCTGATACGTCATTAAAAAAATTAAAGTTAAAAAAAGCGGCACTTTCTTATATGAATAATTTGCATATTTATAATCTCATATGGAACAGTCAAAATTCCATATGTATAATCTCCTATGGAACAGTTAAAATTCTATATGTATAATCTCATATGGAACAGTTAAAATTCCATATGTATAATTTGATATGGAACAGTTAAAATTCCATATGTATAATCTCATATGAAACAGTTGATATTCCATATGTATAATCTCATATGGAACAGTTAAAATTCCATATGTATAATGTCATATGGAACAGTTAAAATTTTATGTATAATTTCATATGGAACAGTTAAAATTCCATATGTATATTCTCATATGTAATTTTAACTGAGACATCAGTTGTATTATTTTCTTAATGGTGCGGCTAAGTTACAGGTAAACACTGAAGCTGAGCATATATAAATGAAATAGTTTTGATCGAAAAATGAGCTGTCTTCCGGTAAACTTGGGATGGTTCCATAATGCTGATATTCTTCTTCATGTCGTCATTTTAGCAATGTGTATTTCGCTTTGTGAATCACAAGGATTGCTGCCAATTTCAAACAGATGTTCAAGGGTTACCCGATCATAGTCCGAGTGAATACGTCTCATCGGTTGTCAAAACCCAGGTGTTGGAAAAAGAACGTCTCACGAAAGAATGATCTGCGTTCCCTTACACTCGGCACTTACTTCCATAATGAGCTTATTCCACTTCATATGGTGATTTTGGTTACGTGTACTTCTGGTGAGAACGGCAAGGATTTCCACGAACTTCAAGAACATTTCAAGGGTCATCCAATGACTCCCTGAGCGGATGTCTTCTCGATTCGGAGAAGTCATGCGTTGGAAAGATCAGGTTTCAGGAAGATATTATCCTCTTCCCGTGCACTTGGTTCGTGCTTCAATAATTCTCAAATTTTCTCTTTCTTCTGACATGGAGAGCAGTAGACGTCCACGCAAACGGAAGCTAACAGAGGGAAACCAAGATTTTCATTTGGCACACAACAGTCTGCCACATTTTCTCGAGGGAATTGTCGTTCCTCAAAACATTACTTCGATGTGCTTATTTGCATTATCAGACACATCTTCTCCTTGGCAGGTAATCACTGGGCTTGATATATGTTGCTAGAAAGAGAGGTTCTGATTTATGGGGATACAAAAGTTAACCTTCAGAATAAAAATGTTAGACACAATTCAGATATCTGACTGTTTGTTTGAGGGACAACCGAAATAGCAATGTCTCGATCGATAGAAAAATACGTAGTTTTACGTTTCAGATCGGTCGATAGAGGGCAGCACTTAAACGCCAACACGTCGATTATTCAGTCCGAGATGGGTGCCCAACATTAACAGAAACACTTTTATACAGTAGAATGATGCCCGTTGAAGGGCGAATTCCGAATTTTTTAGACACAGACATGGAACAAGAAGCATTAATGACAATATATATTTAAAACTCATTGTATTAAAAAGTAACTGAAAGCTTCAACAATCAATACATTTAACGACCAGAGATCAACAAAAGAAATTATTTTGATTACGTATCTTTATAAGACGGAAGAATGTGTTAAAATGGGTTATATATCAGAAATGTGTATTGAATAATAAAAAAAAACATTATTAAATAAAAAGTTAGAGAGATATTGCGTACAGATTTAAATTACCAAACTATGTAATCCAAATAATTTGTATCTGTAATCAACCTATATGAGTAAAATATTTAACTGCTTTTTATAAGTCTTTTACTCAGTAGGAATTCATCGCGCTCTGCATTTTCTTTTGCACAGAGATAGCATGCTTACGACATTTGTTCAAATAATAGGGTTTTGCTGTTTTTGAAAGGTAAGTACAAAATTAAACATTTATTTGTGATGTACCTTAACTTCCAGGAACGATGGGAGATAAAATTTATTTAGTCACCTAAAATACTTTTTGTTACATATTTCCCTATTCTTTTATTACATATTCTCCAGTACACAGGAATGTTCATTAGGTAATGACAAATAATCAGCAGTCTGTATTTCCGGGATTTCGTTGCAAATGGATTTCTCTATGAATTAAAGTTGAATTGCATTTAAAACATTCGGTATGTGAGTAGATTCTGATGACCTCCGAAAATGACAAGAGTAGCAAAATATATCACCACGTAATACAGTAAAATTCCCTTCTAACGGAGAGCTCGGGACTAATAGTAACATTCCTTATACTTGTGTGATCGCTAAATGTATTTTAGGGTGAAAATTCTCAACAAGTAAAACTATTCATAGGCAATAATATGCATAAACGTTTATATTATGTATACATACGGAGAAGTGGCAAAAAGCCATGACCAGCGTTCCTTTGTGCAAATCAGAGGAACTTCAGGTAAACGAAGGTACGTGTGAAGGTCATGAAATGTTATAAATAACATCTGATACTGAGATCTAGTATTCTTGTTCAGCAGATGAGGAACGCAGCGGTCTGAACTGAATGTGACAAAGGCCAAATTGTAACGCCACACCAAAGGGTCAGAAAACTTATTAGACGGCAAGGCATGATGAGTGCTTATTGTCACAGTATTATTTGTCATTTTGTTTGTAGGACTTCAGTCCACATTCAGTAGAGTTTTAGTCCCTGAGTGAGATCGGCTTTGGGGCAGGACACAGAAACCGAAGGAATGAGAGCAAGTCTAGCGACTTTGACGGAACAGTTTTGTAGTGAGGTTAGAGTACAGTAGATGGCGCCACCTTACAAGTACGATGTTGCACACAGAGAAGTGAGAGAATTTAAGGGGGGGATTGAAAAGGATACCCATTTAACCAGTGATTCCAGCCTGGCGGCTGTCACGTAACGTGCTCGTCTGATGCACGGCGGATATTCAGTGATTTTTAGTAAATCACACCATCAGGTTCCCAGGTTCGAACCTGAGAACCTTGCATCGATAGTCTGACCCGCTAACCACTCAGCGATCCGCGGCTCTGCTTACTGTCACAGCTGTAGATAGTAGATTTATAAAGTAATCCGAGGGGAACAAGGCTACTCACTCTGAAAATGTTTGGGGCGGCTAAGTCTCATCGATACTAGATATGAGTGAAAGCTATCGTGTGTGGTTGGTAGGAGAATAGAGACGGGATACTATGACGCAAATAGCTTAGAATTGTATTGGTATTATGCATCAGCTTGCTAGAAAGGAAACGGCAGTAATATTTCACAACACAGAGTACACCGAACCATATCGAAAACGGTGTTGCGCAGTAGTATGCCTCATTGATTCCCATCCTAACTTCGATTTATCCTTGTAGCAAATGGAGTACTGCTGTATCATTTAAAAATCTTAAAAACAAAATACACCAATGAGCCATTACTTTATGACTACCCCAGCCTAGAGAAATGCACTCCTGAAGACCAAAGGGTGGCATAGGTGAAGTTCACATTGCAGTACATGTACAAACCGAGGACAGGCTTTCAGTAAGTGGATTGCTCGGGGTAAGAATAGGAAAACTACCGATTTTTTTTTAATTCGATAAAGGACAAATTGTGATGGCACGACGCTTCGGAACTACGATATCGGAAATGGCGCGACTTGTGGCCCTTTCACGTGCCGCTGTAATGAGTACGTGTAAACAGTGGTGCACAGATGGCCAAAAGACGAGCTGCCGTCCAGCTGTGTGTTGTCCGCAGCTCACTGATGCCACTGGAGAGCGGAGATTGTTGCGGATTGTTCACAGCGACCGCAGGGCTACAGTGCTACAAATTACCCACTGCTACAACGGTGGTGATCAGGGCAATGTGTCACAGAACATACAGTACTTCATCTCAGCCTTCTGTGCATGGGCCTGAGTAGACGACGACCCAGTCGGGTCTCCATACTCACTACATGTCACCATCAACAACGCATGAAGTAGGCACAAGATAAGCGTGATATGACCACGGATGATTGGAAGAAAGTAACCTGATCTGACGAATCGCGATTTCTGGTGCATCACACCGACGACCGATCGCGAATACGCAGATTGCCAATGGAGGATATGGCACTTGGATGCACTATTGGGCGGAAACAGGCCGGCGACTGCGGTGTTAATCATTTGGCAATGTTTTATTGGGACACTTTATGCTCCATAATCACAATAGCACAATCCCTGAGAGCTGTCGAGAAACTGAACATCGTTGCGAACCAGGTTCACCATTTCACGGAAACTGTGTTCCTTGCTGGTAATGCCCATTGCCAACAGGATAATGAGCCATGCCACATGGCAGGAATCGCCAAGGATTGATTCAAGGGACATGCTGGTGACTTTTTATCAATGCCCTGGCCTACAAATTTGACTGACATAAATAAATCGAACATCTGAGGTTCGACATGGAAAGGCGGGTTCGCGCTAAATATCCGCGACCCCGAATTGTATGGGGACAGGAGGAGGAGCTGTTGACATTATGGTAACAGAAAACCCAGGATACCTATCGCCACCTCATCGAACCGATGCCTCACCGAGTGGCGGCTGTTTTGCGTGCTAAACGGAGTGCAACAGCATATTAGATAGCTATCATAATGTAATGGATCTTATTGTATATTTTTAATATGAAATCAGGAACCCTTTACGAAATCAGAAAAATAACCCGAAACGAAAATTTGGTGGAATTAAACGTTTGTATAATTATGTGACCTGAAAAGTCAGATTTTACACCAATTTGCAGTAACCTTCAATACCGAAAGTGTGATAAGCTGCAAAAAGTTATCTACAGGCCTTTTCTTTGGAAATTTAGAAACAGAAGAATTGGAGAAAATTCTTCTTTTTGGTAAATTCCTGTGCTTTTCGGTAACAACGTATTTCCAACAGAAGTTTGTGCGTGGTTAGATTAATATGTATGCTATGTCTCCTGTATGCAGTGCGTGCATTTCCTAATTGTCAGTTGTAAGTTTTTGTAATAGTTCAAGTGTTGTCAGTGAGAATGTTTGGCACGGGTCTTTCGATTTTAAGTGTACGGTTACTTCGTATATTAAGGCTTCTTTCACACAGAATGCTCTTACGAAACGATGTGAGGTTACTGGGTCTTATGTGAAGAAGGTACGCTTTTCTTTGATTATTTTTTATGCAACAGCTTAAGTAATATTCGGAATGATTTTTAAACTTTTGGATTTTGGGTTAACGAGCATAACACTTCGTAGTCGCCATGGTCAGCTGTTTTGACTCCAGAAAAGCCACGACCATTCATAAGCTGATTTTTTCACATGAACGCCACAGTTATTTCAGCTTTTTAAAGTATATGTACACACTACTGTTTGTTGAAAATACAACACCGGGAAATACGTATGCGATTGGACTGAATATCTAAGGATAGGTAGGTCACGTGGGGAGGTGCAAATTTTTTATCAGCACACAAATGATTCGTGACTGCGATTCACTCAGATGCTTCTCAGGAGATATAACTGCAGAAAGCCCCGGGCCACTTGCCATAGTCAGTACGAGGAAGTCGTGGCATTAAGGAACTAGCAGTAACTAAGTATGCCCCGCCGTAGCAGAAGCGATTCGTACGTACAACCGAATGACTTTTGAGTGATGCTGATAGGTTGGACTGCGGAAAAGAGGACTTTTCTTCAGCAACACCAGCACATGAGTTGGATGAAACGCCTGCAGAACGATGTGATATCTCTTCAGCTAGAAGAGAAATTCTGGCGCACTGACGTGAGGGTTTTGGAGTACAGTAATGAATGAATGCGCGCAAAAAGACCGTCATCACCACGGTATAGCGTTGATGGATCGAACATTCACATCCATATGGTTTGTAGAATAGTGGAGATCTGTATCAAAGAGAAACGTGCATCTAGTTATCAGGAAACAAAAAATCGTGCAGGCTCTATGTTATGTCATGTAAAATCAGGCATGAGAAGGAAAATGTGGATCACTTCATAATTATTGAATAACGTTTCAATCGCTAAGGCCAGGGTCTGCTCCAACTGGAGTACGAGTAAAATTTCCCCTTTACAGCGGGTGTCCTGCGTCTGTCGCTGAACTATGTTATCCTAAATGGTTGCTTTAGAATGGCGCTGTCTTAGATGTTGTGAAAATATTATAGTCTTAAGCCATAATTATTTCTTATATACAGGGTTATCCAAAATAATAGAAACATCTTAAACCAATACGTGTTACGCACCTAATATGGTGTGGGACCCTTGTAACTTAAAACTGCCTAAATCTACCTTGGAACGGACTCATACAAGTAGTCCGGGAGGTGGTAAGTGGTTTGTAGTACCATTCGTCTTGCAGAAACTTCTCTAAGTCCTTGAGAGACGCCGAAGGAGGATAACAAGATCGCACTCTGTATTCCAACACAGATCACAGGGGCTCAATGATGTTTACGTCCGGTGTTTTTGCCGGCCAGGGAAGGTGAACAACTTGATCCTCATTTTGCTCAAACCGTGATTGAACAGTTTGACTTCTATGAATCGCGGCATTATGATCTTGAATGGTGCATTCCCCTGACGGAAACAATGTCTGCGCCATTGAATGCACATGATCAGCTAAAAGAGTGACCTAGTAACTGCTAGTGATCCGTCCGTGTAAGGTGATAATAGGACCTGCTGCAAAGCACGAGATCATGGCCCAAACCATTACGAAACCGTCCCCATGCTTCACTGTAGGAAAGAGACAGTCTCGGTTGAAGGCTTTGGCGGGGTTTCTGCACACGTAAACCCGTCCCGTGGTAGGGAATAGTGAGAAACCTGAGTCATAGGAAAACAAGACATATTTCCAGTGATCCGCTGTCCACGTTTTATGTTCCTGGCTCCACTGTATTCTCCATTTCATATTCACCTGTGACACCAGGGGTTTTGCAATCGCAGCTCTGCCGTAAATATTGTACTTATGGAATTCCCTTCGCACGGTATGGGTCGACACTGGGTTTTTAAGATGTGTATTAATCTCAGCCATCAATTTCGTCGTCATGGTCTTTTCCGTTGCGGTCACAATCCCTTTAAACGTCCTCCTGTCTCTCACAGCAGCGAGGTCGGGGTTCTTTCCACTGTTGCGTCTCACAGATGATGTTCTGCCGTGAACATTGTATCCTGTCATGACCTTCGACACGGTACCTCTCGATACCCCCAATACCTGCGCCACTGTAGTTTCCGAAGCACCAACCAGTTCGGCTCCTACAATCTACCCTCTTTGGAACTCCGAAAGGTCACTAATTGTCCCTTCACCTGAAACAAAACCATGCAAACCCCGATTTTCAATGCAATCACACAGACAATTGAGAATATAAACAACCCTTGTTTACAAAAAGAATTGTAGCTACATGTTTGTTTTACTCAAAAAGCAGCACATTTCAAAGTCACTGTTTTCAGCTAGGTGTTTCCATTAATTTGGACAACCCTGTACCTTTCTGACAGAACAGCAAATAAAAAATGAAATAGATCACTCCCATACAAGTGTCAGTTGATATCGAAAACTATAGTTGTAGGGGTGGAAGCTCATTATGTTATTTAATGGCTCCTCGGCCAAACACCCACTGGCTTCCAGCGCTGATCAAAATTTCTCCACAGCAGGAGGAAAAACCATTTATAAGGTTCTTTGTCTAGAGACTGTCTATCAACGGTAGTTGAAGACAGCCCGGCATTCTTTCTCTCGCCGCCCCGGTGGCGCAGTGGTCTAAGCGATGGCCTCTGATCATTCGTCCGAACGAGGTCCCGGTTCGAATCCCGGTGAGGCATGGATGTTGTGTTTGTCTTACGGCACTGGCTCTTTCCCTTCCCTGGAACCAGTGACCCTAAATTAGGGACGGGCGACTGCTTATAGCCCATTGAGTTGCTCACGGTGGTCGTTAAACCTCCAATCAAAAGAAAAAAAAATTCGTTCTCTCCCAGCTTTACTATAAATCTGCTATTCAGGAGAGGGGAAGTAAAAATAATGGCAACCCAATTCTAAGCATGAATTCACTCTCAGGCTTGTTGCAAACTTAACAAAACATTTAATCAAAAGAAAATTGTTTCGGAAGCTATTGTTCCTTGACCTCGAATTCTTGTAACTGCAGTTCCACGCGAAAATGATCCGGGCATCTAATTATTCCAGAATACTCTTTCCTGCCAATACTCTTTGCTCGTTCTTTTCTATCACCGACGTGAAATGTTTCAATCGTCGTAAACTTCCGTTCGTCTCTCTTCCTTTGTTCCGGAAGCTATGCTTCGTGTTCAGTCCCGAACACGGGTTCTCTCCAAACGCTTTCTCCGTACGTCGTTCCAGACCCACGTGTCTGATGCCAAGTTACGATCGCTTTTCCCGTGCTCTAACTGGCACGTTCTATCAAGAACTTTTCTTTACCCAGTGCTAAAACCCAGCACTATACAACCGTTTCCGCTGTCCGTGCTGTCCCCCAGCACTTCGTAACCGTCCACAGCACACGCTGTCGTCAACCGTTGTCTACGCTCGCTCCCCGTAGACTGTCTCGTCTTTTTCTCTACTCCTATCCTGAAGTTTCCCCCTCCTAACTTCACTAGCCTTCTGATTGGCTCCTGCCTCACTCGCCTGAGGCTCCTTCTCTCTCCCTAGTTGAAGCCCTCCAAGAGCAGGCGACCCTCCCTCGCTCTTCTCGGTGCCCCCCATACCACCTTTCTCTCTTGACACGTGTCTTCTGCCGGTGACCTTCACCTTATCCCTTCGTTGACCTCCACCTAATCCCTTCGTTGACCTCCACCTCACGGTGCCCTGCAGCTTACATTTCGCTCTGGCCAGGAACAATAGCTGTGCCCTCTGTGAATACAATAGACCTGTCAAACAGGCACATCGAAATGCCACCTAGTCTGTTGCATTATCACGTGTTACACTCGTTTCCAAATAATACACATGAAAATATTTGTTCAGAAATGTTAGTATCCGGAATGATCGATGGGATTTAAAATTCCATTACACAATTTATATAGGGGCGTAATTTCTCGCCCCTACAATAGTTTTTTGGGATGTAACGACTGTCTCCTACTAAAAGTGACAAGCAGCTTTATCTAAGCTAATTTAATTGGTTCTGTTTTAAAAGAAAGTGGAGGTCGTAGCCATATTGAAAACCATTTGCGTCGTGAACTTTTAATGACATCCACAGATTCTTTTGTACATTTACATTTTATACATGCAGAAAGTGATAACTGTATGCAGCTCCACCTCACAATTTTATTTGCAAATTTGATCTACAAAATCAGGTACATTAAGGAGTATGTATGGTATTATGGAAATCATTTAAAATCGGTTTCATTGAGATTTAAATTCCTAAAGTTGCCAATTCTGTATTGAAGAAAACTATATTATATAGTAATACGTTTAACGGCGATTCATATCTTAGAGTATAAATATCTGTAGTCGATTTCACCTTTCCCAAGGCATAAATTAAAAAAAAAATGAAATTCGCAAATTACGAAGCTTTTGCGTGTTATGTGACATGTTGTATGAAAACACATTTGTTTCGTTTTAACACAGGGGACTCATACTGCTTTTTCCAAATTATACCTGACAACGGGTTGCCATCGTGCATATATTTGTTCCACGAAACTTCAAAAGACCCACTTCTATAATGTGCAGAAGTTTCGATATCTTGGCCTTCCTAATACCACAGAGGAGGTGAAACAGCGGCTCAACTCTCGTGTATAAGACAGGACCCCTGTGTTTGTACATGGAATTATGATAGCGTCTGTCATGCGATACGGTACCAGTGGCTATATAAGTTGCACCCCCGAAAGAGTGGTAAATTCTTGAAAAAAGGAAGCAGGCGATTAGTTTTTTAACGGTTTATTTCCATGTCTGACCCGTGGCGCGCTGTTCCATTGAGATATTCATGGCCAAACTATTGCCACGAGTATTTACGGAAGATTGAGTTCTGGGTCTCCTGCTTTGTGTCTAATACGAATAAAAATATGTAACCTTTTCCATGGTTTTATCATTATTATCTTTCCATGATGTTTCTTCTGAAAATTGGATTTACATGTTCATCTGTAGCACAGTACACTTAGGTTGACAGGAATGCGTTAGCTACAATGAATCGTTCTATCGGAAATAATAAGCCGTCCTTGTAGTAAGGGGCCGTTCATTAAGTTCGTCCATGATATTTTACTATTTTTAGACTCCCCCTCTCCCATGTCACATTTTGTCCGATTGTTGGCACCTCCCCCTTGTGACGTGCCTGCCCCGCAGGACGCACACGATATAAAGGCAGATAGCAGCGAGAACGAACGTCCGCGTAGCTCAGTTGGTAGAGTGACTTGTTCTGGAATAACTGGACTCGGGTTCGATCCCCGGGGTGTACAAAACTGGCGGAGAAATTTACTTCGTCATAATAGTGCCCGAACTTCCCGGATGACCCGGCCGTTCAAGATCTCGGAATGGTGTGATGTTCTTTCTACACCGCGAGATAGGAAAATTAAGCGAATCCCTTCTTCAGCGCTTCGAAAAATAAAAGTGTGTGATGTTGCATTACACACACTAGATTGACTGGGAGTTTTCAAGTTCACATTCTACAGCGTATGGCTACCTGCATCGATTCATGGTCACGGCTGACGCGTGGGCCATGCCCCATCTCTTTTTCAGGAGGGGGAGGGAGCCCCGCAGGACGCCCACGATATAAAGGCAGATAGAAGCGAGAACGAACATCCGCATAGCACAGTTGGTAGAGCGACTTGTTCCGGAATAACTGGACATGGGTTCGATCCACAGCGTGGACAAAATGACGGGGAAATTTACTTCTTTATACCCTCTAAAAAGTACGTCCTAATTCAAACAACATCTATTTTTTTTGACGACTGCTTTTAGAAGTCCGTTGAGAAACAGAAAGAAAACATGTAATTATTTAAAGAAATCTTTCATATATTTACACATTTTCTTCAGAAAATATTTATGATTTAGGCATTAATTTATTACCAAAAGCTACCCGAACTTTATCATTCTGAAATGAAAATCTACAAATGAACACATGCATTCAAGGTTGCTACACTCCCGATCATACCATCTACAAACACGACAGATTTGGTAGTACAAATACGAGAACTTAATTTTGGGATTTAGCTAAATATCATCAGAAATCTGAAATATTCCGTACCATTTTTTAACCATCAAAAGAACAAACAAGCATGATGACCCCAAATTTTTGGGTGTAATGAGCACGTCTTTTGAATACGTTCTGTTGGGAATTAAATTTTGCAAAGCTGTTCAAAATCTACGGAACCTTTACGGAAAACAATAGTATATGAACGAAGAAAAAGTTTTTCTGTCGGGCTTTTAATCCCGAAGATGCTGCTGTAAAGGGAAACGTCAGCTGACGCCTTCTGGTAGCATACTTGTGCGTTAAGGAAAAATTGAAGTTAAATCCGAAACATTTCGCAGCGGAAACGTTCTCCAACAAAGAAAGCATTTTTCAAATCGGGCTCTTAGAAGCAGAGAAATCGACATATATAAGAATGCTTCTAAGTCCCCTGGCGGGAAAACCATGCATTATTTTAAGAAAAAATTATTTTCAGAAAGGGTTTGGATGTGATCGGTGCCTCCCCGGTGGCGCAGTGGTCTAAGCGATGGTCTGTGACCATTCGTCCGAAAGGGGTCCGAGTTCGAATCCCGGTGAGGCATGGATGTTGTGTTTGTCTTACGGCACTGACTCTTTCTTTTCCCTGGAGCCAGTGACCCTAAATTAGGGACGCGCGACTGCTTATAGCCCATTGAGTTGCTCACGGTGTTCGCATACCTCCAATCAAAAAAAAAATGTGATCGGTATCGCTCCACAAAATTTTTTTCAATTGAATTTTCACCAGCTCAGATTTTACTGCAAATACATAAGACGGAGGAATGATCAAATACTACCACACATATGCAAAACATTTCATATCAGGTGTTGTACCCGGTGCAGAAAGAAATTTTTCAAATTGCGAATTTCATTTTTTGTAAAATTTTAAATCGAAATTTTTCTTTACGCCCAATACCTAACGGAAAGTCTATGAATTGCTTGAACATTTTGAAATTATATAAGAAACATTTTACACCGGAAAGGCTGAGAAGAAATTTTTCAAATCCGACTTTCAGAGGCAAAGATATTGGCAGAAACAAGATAGAAGTCTACGCCCTCTGGTGTAGAAACCATGCATTATTTTAAGAATAAAATATTATCAAATGTTTACCGACATGAGCGGTATCGATATACGAAATATTTTTTTAATCGTGGTTTTAGAATCTGAGATTTTGCTGCAAATACTTACGAAGCAGAAATTCAACCCTTACGACCTCTGGTGACCAAACCCTATTTAAAAAAATAATTAGAAATTAGAAAAAAAAAGTTCCTTCTGCTACTGTAGCCGGTGCTGGAAGAATATTTCAAATCGGAGTTTTAGGATCAGAGACATCGGGGAATGCAAAATTTACTCCTCCTAGCGGAACGTCAATGGGTTACTAGAAAATTTTGAAATTATATCAGAAAGATGTCGCACCGCAAACTCTGTCCAACAAAGTAGATTTTTTTTTAAATCCGAACATTAGAAACCGATATATTGACAAAAACAGGATATATGTCTGTGCCCCCCTATAGGAAAAACCTTGTATTATTTAAGAAGAAAACATTCCGAAAAGGTTTGTCTACGTAAGCAAAATCGGGCCACAAAGTTATTTCTTCAATCGAGGTTTTAGAAGCTCATATTTTGCCTCAAATATATGAGAAGCAGAAATGAACACTTACGTCCCCTCGTGATCAAACCATTTCATACCAAACATTAGATATTATATTCAAATTATTTCCCATCAGGAGATGTGTCCGCTGAAAGAAACAAATTGCAAATCGGAGTTTTAGAAGCACAGATACCTGGAGAAAAGTAATTTACTTTTACTCCCCCTAGCGGATAATCTAAGCGTAACTGGGAAAAGAGACTATGCTTAAAATAACCTTCGACATGAATGGAATCGAGAAGTAAAAGCATTTTTTGAATTGGATTTTTAGAAGCAAACATATGGAATGGAAAGTGTTTTGAATTCGATATCATCTGCGTTTTCACCCCCTAGCGGCAAAAGTTTGCATCGTAAAATAAAAGGAAAAAATGGATCATTATTTGCACATTTCAAACTTCATAATGCAAAAAGAATTTTTGAAATCGGGCTATTAGTTGCAGAGATATCGTGCCTAAAGACGAACGACGGACGGACAAACCGATAACGTAATCACGATCTTTTTTTACAAAAGACGTGCTAATAAAGACAAAATAAAACGAAGAAATATCACCCACCAGATATTTGCCGCTGGACGTCCGAATTACTAAACCACCCAGCTCCCGCATGTCACATTTTGTCCGGTCGTCATTAACCCTCCATCCCCCTGTAATCTCGGACGTACTTTACGGACAGCCTCTAAAGAGCTCTAAAGTACTGCTGCTGTAAATTATTCGTACCGAATGGGCCAGGATTCTCCTCTCGGGGAAGGCATGAGTGATGCGCTTACACAGTTTTCTCTTCTGCGTAAATACCCTGGAAACAATGCTTCTAAATTATGGATATATGAAACCGTAGTAATTATGTAACTAGGAATATATACGTCGTCTACACTGTATACAAGTTTAGTCTTCCGAAGATATGAAGCTTAATATTTCAGAAATAAATTATTCCTTTCTCTTTATATAGGAGTAAACTGCAACATCTATGCAACATATTATGTGTGCAAGTTATGTATATGTAGGCATGTATTGCTTACATTATGGGCAAGAGTACCTGAGAAAAGCCAAGTTAAATGCTCAAATTTCGCTAGCAACTGAAGTGGCATCCTTTAGAGCTCTAAAATAATTCCGTTGTGAATACGCTTGCTGGTAAGCTTTTCAGTCAACCTAGTGCAAAGTTGTTTTCGTTTTTTTACGGAGGGTCAGGTGACGTTGCGGTTCCGTGTCTGTCTTCGCAGGCTGCGAACGCTTCGCTGAATTAAGTGAGCGTGGATTAAAAACTAAGGGCAAAAATGCTATGTAAACCATCTAAATATGTTTTTTTTTTACAGTAAATTCATCTGAAAAAGATTTATCATATTTGTGTACCGTCCCGTCAGCAAATGTCTTTGTAGAAATAAACTTAAAACCTTAAATATGTTCAGCTTAGTTTATGATAATGTAACACTGTCCATTGCTGCTTCAAGACAATTCTGTGCTACTGAACGTTAAAAAAGCTTTGATATTAACATATCACATACTTTTATTCTTATTTTTATTGAATTACCAAATATAACGAACATAGGAATGTGTTTTCTGGAAAAAAAGTTTCGCAACATTGAGATAAATCATTATGAGTCAATTTTGATAAGGTTTTTCCTCTTAGAATGCTGGCCTACAGATTTATGTTCAGCGGAATATAAGGGTATAAACTTATTCGAAAAGCAATTAAAATAAATGGTAAACGTGCTTTTTGAGTTTAATATATATGATCTTCTTTCTACTTCAATCTTGATAAACACCTGTTTTGCATTATCAAAATTAAAGAGGGCAATGCTTCATACTTCATACTGTGGAACGATATTCGCTGATGATTAAAAGCTAAGATTTACGACCCGCTTAAAAGAGTTTGCATTCCAAAATAAATTTAGAAAAAATAATTTTCGGCTCGTCCAAAACCAGCATTGTGTTACAAAAACCAAACAGCGAGTAAACGTTGTGCTGACTCATATTGGTTAACAATGAGAGAGCGAACAAGAGCACGTCCGTTAACTTTTTAAGTATTAATGCTCCATATGATAAAGCCTACTCAAAGGCATTTAAAAGGAAACTTTATACTTCAAAAGAGCTGGAAAATGAAGGATTTACAGTTTATTGAATATATTGTTTTGAATATATACTGCAAAGTGTTTAAAAACGTTTCTTAATTTAAGTAACCAAATCTCATTTTCAAAAGAATCTTAGTAAACATGTTAGCCATCATAAAATTCAAACATTTTAATGTAATACGGAATAATTTGTTGAAATAAATGTTTGGCCTTGCTTAAAGCATAGATCGTACCCTTTTGGAGTAAATACACATGTTCAACAGAGTGGTTACTCCCTGTATGTCCCCATGTATAACATTAAGAGTGTAAAGTCGTGGATGAAGGTACAGAAAACGGATAACTAATCGAATTCTCTGATGATATGAGAGATATATAACAGATTAAACACACGTATGTGTTGTTTGAATACATCCTTTATATATTCTACACATAACTGATGGCACATGTTCATAAATTGGAAGGAAAAGCGCTTGCCAAAAAGAGCTGTGAATGTAAAGACATGAGATCAAGTGTTTAAAGAAGTAGGGACCTGAACTCGGAAATATCATTTATCCACTAAATTTCTTTTTGTTTTGCGGATATTTCACTTAAAGTTACCCGTAAAAAGAAATTTTTATACAGAAGCTTGTGCAAGTACACATGTCTCACATGCCATCCATAAATTTCTAATTTCTTCCAAAATCGTAAAAAACTGAATACATAATCGTTTTTGTTAAAGGATTGTAACCATTTCTTTTATCGGGTTAAAAACTTGTAGCAGTAACCACTGATGGCACTTTATTGAACACACCAATTTTCTAATTCATATTAATTTTGAGAGGCTTCAATCCGCTTTCTTTCGCCAAGCCGTCTGATGGAGTTGATCATCGTCATGAGCCTCAAATGTCACATTGGATGTACGTCTATACGATATCACACGATGCCTCCATTCTGGTGATCCATGGCCAAAAATTAGAAACGGGCGATTCTTATATCCTCCGAACTGCATATGGTATACCTTCACACATTTTTTTGGCATTTCCAGAATTTTAACTTCTATGTCCAAATAGTGTACGTTCTCCTTTGGAGGTATTGCAAAAGAAAAACGCAACTCACAATGCGCAAATAGTGTGAATGATTTCCTCAAGGAGAAAACGTCAGACAATTAAATCGTAACGACTCGTTGAGTGGGGTACTAAACAGCCATCTGTAGAACGTTTGTACTTAGCATCCAACAAGAAGAAAAACGCTGGTCACATGCCTTAAATATGTGTCTCGTGATGTGCTTATCAGGTAAACCATAGAGTGCATGTGCTGTATTATGCATAAACGACATGGATTCTCTCTCTCTCTCTCACACACATTGTTAATACTATGTCGCCTTCAACCTCAAACAAATTTGTTCTGTGTGGATTAATACTACACTTTCTTGCATAACTTTTTCTATTAAATTTAAATATTTAATTGCACGTTTTAATCTTGGAACTTTCAATTGTTACAAGGATCATTTACTTTCTTACTGTTTCCTTTCCTCGATAGGAAGATTCAGTGTTAAAAATACGTAATTCTTTCTTTCATTTCGGTACCAGAAATGAGTTCCGTTATGGGTAGGTTTCTATTTTAGGCAGTTTCTGTCTCAAACAAGTTTAACTGTGACAGGAGATTTAGAGGGTGTGCGTTAAGGTTTAAAGTTCGCAGTATATCAACTTCTTTATCTTGGCTTAGTGCATGTCAGTTACGCCTTTCAAATTTTCACCATAAACACTATCATCAATTTTACGGAAGTATTACTGATGAAAACAGAATTTTTTGGAATACTTGTACCAATATCTATATCATAATGCAGTGTCCGAGAATAAGTAATCGTGTGTGTGTGTGTGTGTGTGTGTGTGTGCGAAAGTTGAGAAATGAGGCCTGAAATTTCATATTTTTCTTGAACACGGGTATTGACATAGGCCCGTACTTGTAGGACATGCCCAAGAGTCCTTGGCTCTGAAAGCCTTTATTTTGGTTTTATTGAAATGCAACGTACATTAGAAGAAAAATTTGTTTTAATAAAAGTGTATCAACTTACATTTAGACGTAGCGAAAGCACCGAGGAAAATCCGTACGAGAAATCTTGACTAACTTTAGCGAAAACTTCTTAATAAGCGGTTGTGAAATCCTATTATGACGTCACAAAGAAGGGAAAAATTACTACAACTAAGGAAGAAAAATGACAAATGACAAATCTATGACTAAGGAATGGAAAAATGACTATGAATAAAGAAAGAAAAATGACTATGGGAATGAGTACAGGCTTTACTTGCTTAGTTTAGAGGGTGGTACCGGTTTTAAGAATGCATTTATAAAAATTATTATTTTCTTTTGATGGTTTAGATACCAACAAGTGAAATTCGATTTGCCAAGAGCTGCTGTGCTACTTCAATTAAAAGCTACTGGTTCCAAGGAAAACAAAAGAGCCAGTGCCGCATGACAAACAAAAATTTGTACCTCACCGAGATTCGAACTCCAACTCATATCGAAAAAATGATAACAAACGAGTAGTTAGGCCAGTGGTCCACAGGGGCGGCAATGTAGATAAAAAAACTGATTTTAGAATGCATTTTTCGACACCAAGCTTAGAGACGATTCTCACGCAAAATATATGACAGAGAAGTAAAGAAGCATTGCAGTAATTGCAATCTCCTTTGAAATTTATAGGCTATCACTTGACAACACATGTCATTTAACCCTGCCTCTGAGAATGGAAATGACAACTTCAATATGAAGCCCGTGACTAAATGAGCAGAAAATTATATTCGACTCCTGATTATGCTTCACAGAAATTTCGTGCAAAAGGGAAATCGATTGTTTCCCTGAAATTAAAGCAACCGACTTTCATAAAGTAAGTCCTTCAATTCTAGCTTTTACTGACGTCATGCGAAATCCAAACATTTCTGTTGGTTTCCAACTCTCTCGTGTGTGACGCCAAACACGACGCAGACGTGTCAGTCAGTGCAAAATGACAGTGACGTCACAAAAGGAGGGAACTCATCTTTCCAATGTCATGGCATTGCACTGTCTAAACTTCTTTGTTCCAGCATTGCACGAAGGAGAAATGGACGCAGCTGACTGCTCCATCTTTAGTAAATTTTGAATAATCTCACCCATATCGAAAGCACGATCCACTATCAAGACAGAAAATGAAATTGATTCTTTAGAAACAAACCAGTGCTACTGTTTTTATGGACTTTAATTGCACCAAAGATATTTGTGACATTCATTTATCTTTACCTTGGGTTCAATGGTGAGGCGAGTATTATTAACCCAACAGAAAAATAAATTGCCACTTTGCATTAGAAGTTTAACCAGATGACTCATCGCTGAAATTAACTTTGTTAGGATTTAGTAAGCATAACGAATAATAATATTCAAGTGATCATGAAAGAAATGGACTTCAAATCATCATAGGTTGTTATTAAACAAAAATCCGAAACTGATTAGCGGTGTGCAGAAATATTTGCCAAAATATTTTAATGTGTAATTTAAGATTTTAACATCTGCACTTTAAAAGATCGTGAAAGAAACTGACTTAAAATAATATAACGCTGTTAAATTAAATTAACTCCTAACTTTGTTAGGAGTTAGTAAGCATTACGAATAATAATATTCAAGTGATCATGAAAGAAATGGACTTCAAATCATCATAGGTTGTTATTAAACAAAAATCCGAAACTGATTAGCGGTGTGCAGAAATATTTGCCAAAATATTTTAATATGTAATTTAAGATTTTAACATCTGCACTTTAAAAGATCGTGAAAGAAACTGACTTAAAATAATCTAACGCTGTTAAACAGAATTCTGGAATTCCTTAGCAGTGTGCAGTAATGTATGGCAAAATATTATTCTATATATTTAAAGTTATTACCTCAAGACATCCTTTTGGAAACAGGACAAATTTATCATGCATTAGCGTCGACTTCAATTTCGCGAAGCTTGTTTTGGAAGTATCTATCAGGTATCTGGTGCTGTGTGGTTGAATACATAATTACGTATAGGTTATGTCATGTGCTGCGAAACAAGAGTTAGAAATTTCAGGATGCCTAAAGGTATTGTGTCAGTATCTTCAGATAACGAAGTCTCTAGGGCGTATTAAAAAAAAGGACTATAGGAAATTAAATATTCTCTCATTTAATTAGTTTGGCAGGCATTACTACTTTACGGAAATGTCCGCCATTGTGCATAACTTTACGGACAGGACAATTAGATACTGAAATATACTTCGTTAGGATGTAAAAAAATAATAAAATTATTTTAGTTAGGATAGCGAAAAATTAAATGTGAAATATTCTGTTGATCTTCAAAAATTCTGAACACAAAAGCATGGTGCTAGTGGCTCTTGGTTGTTGTAAGGGCCCCACCCCGGGCCTTCTCCATGATGTACCGTTTGGTCTTTCGTTCCTTGATATTGGCTTCTTATTTGTAAATAAATTTGAATGTGTTTTCAAATATGTATTTTACGAATCATTGGAAATGCACGATTATACATATGAAGAAGGCATTTCTTTTTGCTTCCCAATATCTTATCAGTTTGGACCGGTGTATCTTTATTTGTATTTAAAATATTTTGGGCCATGTCCATTGAAAACTGGTTGTGCTACTGAAGGACAGTTTTAAAACCTTCATAGTCCCTTCGCACTTTTATTTCTAGATATCTCTTCGGACGTATTTACTTATTTTTATACGGCGCTTGTGCACTATGATGTGTGGTAAAACCAAAATAAATTTGTTTACTTATCATCATCATCATCATTGTCAACCATTATCAATCCACTGCTGGACGAAGGTCTCCCCAAGTTTCCTCCACAACGGTCTGTCTTGTGCCAGTCTCCTCCATGTCACCCCTGCATACTTTCGAATTTCATCCACCCATCTCCCATGTGGTCTTCTTCTGGGTCTTTTCCTGTCCCTTGGAATCCAATCTAAAATTTCGGCTGTCCATCGATGATCTGTCCTTCTGGCAGTATGTCCAGCCCATTGCCACTTCAGGGATTTAACTCTAATCGTGATGTCTTCCACTCTTGTCATTTTTCGGATCCACGAGTTCCTCTTCTTATCTCTCCTGGTTACACCAAGTATGCACCTCTCCATGCTGCTTTCAGTTGTCTGCAGCCTTTGTATGTCTCTTTTAGTTAAGGTCCACGTCTCTGCACCATACGTAAGCACTGGAAGGATGCATTGATCAAACACTTTTCTTTTAAGACATAATGGCATATTGCTCTTGAAAATTATGTTGTTTCTTCCAAAAGCTCTCCAGGCAAGTTTTGTACGCCGATTAATTTCTTCATCAATGTGACCCTCACTTGATATCTGCTGTCCAAGATAAACGTACGTGTCTGTTATCTCCAGCTTTTCTCCATCAATCGATAAATCTTCATTTCTTGTAAAAGCATTGAACATCACTTTTGTCTTCTGAAAGTTCATTTTTAATCCCACTTCTTTACTCTTGACAGCAAGTTCCTGGATCATACTCTGCAGCTCTGATGGGGTAGTTGCAAAAATGACTATGTCATCAGCAAAACGAAGGTGGGTTAGATAATCTCCATTAATTTTTATCCCTTTGTTTTCCCAGCTCAGCGACTGAAAAACACCCTCCAATGTGGCATTAAAGAGCTTCGGAGATATGGTGTCACCTTGTCTCACTCCCTTTCCAATTTCTACATGTGTTGTATTTTCAAACAGCCTAATCTTTGCACTTGCATTTTTATAGATGTTATTAATAATATTAATGTATGCATCTTCAATACCGCAGGTTTTCAGAGCCATTGTAACTGCTGATGGTTTCACCGAATCAAAGGCTTTTTCATAATCGATAAAAGCCATGCACAATGGAAGTTCATATTCCCTCGCTCTTTCAGTTAGTTCTCTCAGCACGTGGATATGATCTATTGTGCAGTAGCCACTCCTGAATCCAGCTTGTTCTCTCGGTTGAGCCATGTCCAGTGTTACCTTCAAGCGGTGTGAAAGAACTTTAGTGAAGATTTTATAAACTACTGATAGGAGGCTGATAGGTCTGTAGTTTCCGAGATCCTCAATGTCACCTTTCTTATGTAGCAGGATCATTGTAGCGGTGTTCTAGTCCTCAGGAATCTTTCCTTCATTAAGGCATCGAGTGAAAATTTGGGCGAGTACTGTTTCGATTTCTCCACTTGCTTCTTGTATGATGTCTACAGTAATTCCGTCTTCTCCTGGAGTTTTTACTCGCTTCATGTTCTTGATTACATGTGCAACTTCTCCTGGAAGGACTGGAGGAACTCTGGTATTGGTATCTTTCATGATGTCTGGAGTGCATATATCATCCCTTTCATATAATTTGGAGTAGAAATCTTTCACTCTTGTCAAAATTTCGCCTCTATTTCTTGTTACAGAACCATCTTCTTTTCTCAGTGCCATAATCTGTTTTCTTCCCTTACTGAGATGTCCCTTTGCTATCTTTAGGCTTTGGTTGTTTTCAATTGCTTTCCTCACTAGTTCACAGTTAAATTTCCTTACGTCTTCAGTGATACTTTTTCTTACTGTCTTGCATAGCTCTATATATTCCACTTTGGAAGTCACATCTTCTTTAGTTGTCCTCATTTCTCTTCTTTTTTGCATCAACATTTTTGTTTTTCCTGATAATTTGTTCACATGCAACTTGTTCTTAGACCCAGATAATTTTGTTGCTGTTTCCATAAGAGCTTTGGTTACTTTTCTGTTAACTTCAGAGATGTCCACTTCTTCCGATGTTAGGCCTTCTAAAGCAGAGAACCTGTTCTTCAGTTTTAACTTGAAGGTATTATGGTGTTTTTTAAGGTTGGTTATGTCAATAGATTTTGTTTGTCTTATGAGCTTGCCACGTTCAAGTTTAGTGTTGAGGTGCATCTTACATCTCACCAATCTATGGTCACTACCTGTGTTGAACTTGTTTAGCACACTGCAGTCTTCTATGACGAATTTTTTGTTACACATAATAAAATCAATTTCACTTGTCGTCCCATTTGGATGTCTCCATGTCCATTTCCTGTGTGGCTTTTTCTTGAAGAAGGAGTTCAAGATGCCTCTGCAAACTCAACGAGAGTATTTCCACGCTGGTTTCTGTTGCCATGACCGAATTTACCTACTGAAGTTTCATTCTGTTGCCGTTGCCCTATTTTTGCATTGAAATCTCCCATAATTATTTTCAAGTGCTGCTTACCTTTATTATTTAGATGACAAATTTCCTCATAAAATTCTTCAATTTCTTCTTCAGGATGACTTGTGGTGGGTGCATAAGTTTGAATAATCTGAGCCTGGTATCTTTTCGAGAGTTGGATAACAAGTCGTGCAGCTCTGTTTACTTATATTGTGCAGTAATTAACTTGAGCAATTTATTATTTATTTTTTAACAAGACGGTTCAGAGTACCTAAGTAAAATTCCCATAGCAACTTTATCACCGGTGTAAGCTTCGTAAGACGGCTACTCCATAAAATTAAAAACTAGTTCACTGCATTGATTGTTTTATCTATAATCTTTTAAAACGTTGAGAAAAACTGCTTTCACCTTAAAAGGATGAAGTACATTACACATTTTGAATTTTGTTAAAGTTATACTGTAGTGACTAGAAGAGATAGTGTGCCAGGCGCTTATACAGACGGGTTCTTGAAATCATGAAATCAGAGAGAGCGCTGAAGACAACTTCGATGCTATTGCTTCCCATCACTAACTGCCCATCACCCCTAAGTTTCTGTGTATATCGTGCATATCCTTAAAGCAAAAGCATCCAGTCTGAGGAGACATAACAAACTGTTTAAGAGGAGAAACGAAGGACAATTCGTTTTGTAATCTTCAATCTATTAAAGTGAAGGATCTATAATTATTTATCTGAAAAACAGCATTCGAAATTTTAAACACTCGTTCGGACTTTTTATATTGTAGAGTGCAAAATTCATTAGCCACCCCGGTCGCGCAGTGGTCTAAGCGATGGCCTCTGATCATTCGTCCGAAAGGGTCCGGGTGCGAATCTCGTGAGGCATGGGTGTTGTGCTTGTCTCACGGCAGTTGTTGTCTCCTTTCCCTGGAACCAGTGACCTTAAATTAGGTATGGGCGTCTGCTTATAGCCATTTTGGTTGCTCACGGTGGTCCTTAAACCTCCAATAAAAAAAAAACTCCATTGACGGATACATCCGAAAAAAGGTAACCTCCAAGCAACGGCAAGTTTTAATTGGAACAGAACCGCTGTCTTATGATTAACATTTACCTTTGTTTTGTTATCAATATTAGTATTTTTAAAAACCAGAAAAATTGTATTGAGTTTGATTTCTTCTTAAACGCTTCCTAGGTTTCTTACTTAAAAAAAAACAAAACAAAGACAGACTAATTTTGCAAATGAGCAAAAACTCGGTTGAGATATGTATTTCGCAAGGTTTATTGCGTTGAATCTTAGGATACTTACTGCTTTCCTAAAAAAACCGCCAAACATATGAGTTCTATTGTCTCTGAAATATTTATGGAGAGTTTCACATTTAATCTTTAGAGGTTTCCAGTTTCATTAAAATTTTGCTATAAACATGTATGCAGTATAACAGTAGTAACATCTGGCCTGTCAAAGGACTAACTCTTGCAATCTTTCGAGCTATACATCAAATTGAAGGAAAGGACAGGAGCAGTGCCGATGGTGAAATACAGAAGGTGAGGAGTATACCAACTCATCTATGACATGTAATCAAATTTTGGAAGATGTTCAGGATATTCGAGATTTTCGGCTTTTCCAAGACGCTGAATATTTTAAATTAGCGAGCAATACACGTGCTTTCATTGGGCATTTTATTTTAATTCTGTGCACTATACATCAACTAATGTAGAATTATTTAAAGAAGTAGAAGTTTGTGATTTTTAGGAGGCTAAGGTAGTTACGAACGATGCATCCTCCTAAGTAATCTCTAATTACGCATATAAGTATTTGCATGAAAGGAGTTAAAATGTTTACATTTCCATAGCTCTCAGGGGTGCAAATGTATAAAGCGGAAAAGTAAACCAACCCCATAGTGTCTGTGTTAAACCGGGTTCCCTGTATTTCAAACAAATGTCCCAAAAGTCTTACTCCGCCCTTAGCTGTACTCAGTTGCAAATGACTTCAGAAATGAAGTGCTTTTTCTTGAATCGAAGTCAAAGTTCAAAATCAATTACTATATTATATGAACTACGTGACGCACATCTCATTTCCGATTGAAATTAGATTTCATATAAATGTCAGTGGTCGAGAGATATAACGCTCTAATTTCTTAATAAATCATCCGAGTCGAGTAAGACTCCCGATGAGGAACCAGTGGTGTGTTTGTCCAGAGGTTTTTCCCCACACTCTAGAGGCAGAATCCTTAAATTATCTCTGGCGAATGCAAATAGCCCTTTGATACTGTTACTATGTCAATAAGACACAAACCGTACCCTCTCTCCCCCAAGAATAGATAAAAAATATTCCGATATACGAAAAGAAAAGGCTTGCCCCATTTGGTAGGGTATAATCATATAAATATGATCCAAATTATAATAAAACTAAAAAACATCAAAATTGAATAGGCTTTTGCCTTCAATCAGAGCAATTTACTCGAGCTACATTTAATAACATTTCAAGAAGAAAAGTTGCATTAAAATCAATTATTTTCAAAGTGTTATTCAGTCAATGAAAACAGAGAGAAATTAAAGCTTTCAGTTTTATGTAGTGAAACATATATAACGTTATATACTCTGATCCAATTTTTGATTTACCATCTTTGTAATTCGACTCTGTTGGCATTAACTTAAGTGAAAGCTATATAACTTAAAAAGCGTCTTCTGTACAAGATAGGTTGTGTGATGAACACTTAATTCAAAGTAATATTACCTAATTTATGTCTTGCAATAAAAATTAGATTTCATCATTTGAACCTCTATTTCTTCGTATGTGGCTTCTGTTTCAACACTTTTTCCTTCTCGTAATAATCGGAACACTCCAGCTTTATGCAATAAAATAAAGGGTACACAGCAGCACTAAAAAAAAAGGTTTCGTTCATTTGCTTACTCAGTAAGTCCCTGTAATAGTGAAAGTATTTGAAGGCCCTATTTAAGTTCGAAACATTTAAGAATGCATTATCGATATCAAATGAATTGGATCGGCGTTACGTTAATGGAGGTTGTGATGGCTCAAAAACATTGTGTCAGAAAACGTGAACTAACTAAATGGATAACGTCCGGATCCCAAACACGTTTTCTTCTTTTGGTCTGCAACGTATGTTTTTGCTCAATCTCGTATACCATGTATTTGTGTGTTTAACGAGTACTCTAGCCTGAAATAAACGATATCATTTCCGTATGACTCCCGACACTCTTGCTGAATTTGATTCTTACATTGCATTACATGGACCTGTGCATTCAGTTGATTTAATAATTCATTAAATAAGAGAGAATGAGACAGCGTTGTTGTTTCTTTTCTTTTTGTACAACCAACGTTGAACGTAGATCCAATCAAAGTCACATATGATGTTTACTTTTGCTTCTTGTGAAAAATTGGTTTCCTATTTCCTGATTCAACCAGATATGCGCTATTAAAGAAAAACTCCCTTGGGCGTAATTTTTTGCTTCGCCATTTCGGGGCGTAGCGGAATAGAATCTTATGTATTTCGACAATATTCAGCGTAGTGATTTCAAACGGGTGCCTCGGTATTCCAAAGAGTAGATGTTAATTCATGAGTGCTACACCGAAGCACTGGTTGAAGATTCTTAGTTGTGAAGATTTCATTTTATGTAGAATCAGGATTTTTATAGACAGAGTTGTCAAAATAGAAATTTGATGTTCAAAGGTTCCGATGTTTGCAATGTCAAAAGTTACATTATAAATCCTATTGCATTTTTCTTTCATTTCATACAATTCGAATTTCAATAAATCATTATAAAGGAACATCTTTTAATTCTTTAAAACATACTTTTACAATGGTTTTAACATTTTAACATTTGAAACTTCGATTACACGGTTTCTTATATTTACACGATTTTATGCGTTTTTAAGTCCGTCCCGCAGAAAAACCGTATAACCGAAGTTTAACTTCACATCTATATTTCCTAATATATTAATTATTCAGAGATTTGCACTAGATAAAAAAGCACTGTTATTTTTATTTCAAACAAAGAAAATGAGCTATACGCCGCTGCTGTTCGGTTATATCTTTTGAACGCTATTCACACGATATTTCTATTGCCTGTCGTCAGTTAATGGGAATGCCCTCGGAATTCACAAATGAGTCAAAAAGACTTTTAAATATGTACGGTATGGAAAAACAGTTAACCAATTTTTTTATGCTTTCGATCGTGATTCCGATAAAATTAGTTTATTTCAGATGTTCCGTTCAGTAAATTTCGATCAAATAAAGCAAGCTATTCGGTAATGGTTTCCACTCAACTGAATTGTATATCAAGTTTAAAGAAATGTTTGGAAAAATTCGGATCAAGAAATTGTGCATTGAAATAGATAACCTTTGAAAAAGAAAAAAACGTGGAAGGAAGAGCAACATCTTTAATTAATCACGTAATAGTACAAAACACTTTCAGATAGTAGAAAAAAATGTTATTGTTTCGTGTATTGTACAAAAAACGGTTAGAATGTAAAACAATAAAAACAAAAGAACAGTTCTTGAACAATCTTCGGATTTTGTTAAAATGAAATAATTGATGTAGGTATATACCATGCTTTGCAAAACATCCTAACTAGAACAGCAACGTTCATCCATTGGATGTGGTGGCTCTGTTGTCGCCTGTTTTACGTTATCTTTATGAAAGCTGGCGTTCTTGAAACTTTATATGTTTTGTTACTATAGTGTCTGTCACGTGATACGGTACCACGGGCTATATAAGTAGAACCAGACGGTTTCGTGTCGAAGTTCTAGTTTCCAGTCGATCCACTGAGGTGCTGCTCTGTTGAGTTTTTCGGGGCCAAATTGTTTGCCAGGAGTCTCTATGGAAGATTAACATCTCAGTTCGTCGTAGTAAAGAACTTTAAAATTTTATTATAACATTAATCTTGTGCGTTGTTTAATTGCAGTTGTTGCCCAAGCTTCCGGGCAACATACGAGCCTGAAAAGATCAAAGTAAAAGATGGATAAAGCTGATGCACCTTACATATATATATATATATATAATTTTTTCACTTCCCATTGGTTTTCTTTCACATTAAACCTTTGTGTCCTTTGTTAGTGTTTCTAGTAAAGAATTTTTCTATTTCAAATATCTATTTGTTTAACAGACTGCATTTAGTTTCTAGTTACGAATCAGGGGGCTATTATCCACTCTTCTCTGACATAGTTTACCCAGTCCTACGGAACATACGAATTTGCAGTTAAGCCAAATTTCATTTGCCAGCATAAATTCGCCAAATATTACATTGGTTTAAAAGAAATAATCGATGAACAGTTGTTCGGATCTTTCTTAAAACGGAATTTGAAATTAATCAAAAGATGAAAAAAAGTGTGGATTGGGTAAGAAGTATTTCCATTGGATTGCAAAGGGAACTATACAGCTGAATTGTCAATGAGCAAGTATACAGCTGAATAAAGAGCTATTAGATGTTCGACACACATGTTACATCAGCCTCAGATAGCGGGGATATAGCTGAGATGACTCAACGTAAATATAACAATCAGAGGTTTCAATCGTAAAAGTCAAAGCGGTTGTTGTCCCCGTGGTCTGCTACAAAAGACACGGTGCTAGTAACGTGCTGCCTTCTTTCGGGCAAAATGAAAAGAAACTATGTCTAAAATACATTTCGACATAAGAGGAATTGAAAGATAAAATAATTTTTTCAATCAGATATTTAGAAGCATATATATGGAATAAGGGATGTAAGGTCAGGTGATGCGTAACATCACAGCTTCTCCTTGACAAAAGTCAATGCCGCCTTCTCGTGGTGCATCCTGTTCGACCTAAATGGGCTCTGACGACCGCCATTAGCGGTATAATTATACCATCGGGATTAGAGGAAATGTTATCCCAAACTCACCAACCCGTTTGGCCAGCGTGGTGAGTTATGGCCAAACACCTCCAAAATGAGTAAACAACTTAAATCTTGGCCCTCAGTCTCCGGCAGCTGGAATGTACCTGGTCAAGGCAGCGGCCAGGGCGACATGAAGGCAGAGGGTGCTAAGAATCCCCGGAGGACCGGACTAGGCTGCCATCTGACACTGACCTTGGCTACGTATAATGGACGCTCCCTATCTTCTGATTAAAGGCTTCTTGAATTGGAAGAGGAACTACAAAGGATCCAGTGGGACATCGTCGGGCTAAGTGAGGCAAGGAGAAAAAGAGAAGATCTCATTAAACAGAAAAATAAAAATCTCTTCTGCCATTGTGGAACAGATACTGGCAGAACTAGTGGTTTTGTAATTATAATAAACAAGAAACTGAAGGATAAAGTTGTAGAAGTTGAAAGTTCCTCTGACAGAGCTGCACGACTCGTTATCCAACTCTCGAGAAGATACCGCGCTCAGATTATTCAAACTTATGCACCCACCACAAGTCATCCTAAATAAGAAATTGAAGAATTTTATGAGGAAGGTCTTCATCTAAATAATAAAGTTAAGAAGCACTTAAAGACACTTATAGGAGATTTCAATGCAAAAAAAAGGCAACGACAACAGAATAAAACTTCACAGGTAAATTCGGTCACGGCAACAGAAACCAGTGTGGAAATACTCTCATAGAGTTTGCGGAGGCAGAAGGGTTTTTCACCTTGAACTCCTTTTTTAAGAAAAACCCACACAGGAAATGCACATGGAGACATCCAAACGGGACGACAAGTGAAATTGATTTTATTATGTGTAACAAAAAATTCGTCATAGAAGACTGCAGTGTGCTAAACAAGTTCAAACAGGTAGTGACCATAGATTTGTGAAATGTAAGATGCACCTCAACACTGAACTCGAAAGTAGCAAGCTCATAAGACAAAAAAAAATATATTGACATAACCAAACTTAAAAAACACAATAATACCTTCAAGTTGGAACTGAAGAACAGATTCTCTGTTTTGGAAGAAGTGAACATTTCCAAAGTTAACAGAAAAGTAACCAAAGCTCTTACGGTAAGAGCAACAAAATTAACCGGGTCTAAGAACAAGTTGCATGTGAACAAATTATCAGGAAAAAACCAAAATATTGATGCAAAAAAGAAAATAGATAAGGACAACTAAAGAACATATGTGTCTTCCAAAGTGGAATATATGTAGTACGAAAAAGTATCACTGAAGACGTAAGGAAATTCAACTGTGAACTAGTAAGGAAAGCAATTGAAAACAACCAAAGCCTAAAGACAGCAAAGGGACTTCTCAGTAAGGGAAGAAACCAGATTATGACACTGCGAAAAAAAGATGGTTCTGTTACAAGAAATAGAGGCGAAATTTTGACAAGAGTGAAAGATTTCTACTCCAAATTATATGAAAGGGATGATATGTGTACTCCAGACATTATGAAAGGTACTAGTACCACAGTTCGTCCAGTCGTGCCAGCAGAAATTGCACATGCAATCAAGAACATGAAGCGGGGTAAAGCTCCAGGAGGAGATGAAATTACTGTAGACATCATACAAGAAGCAAGTGGAGAAATCGAAACAGTACTCGCCCAAATTTTCACTCGATGCCTTAATGAAGGGAAGATTGTTGAGGACTGGAACAACGCTACAATGATCTTGCTACATAAAAAAGGTGACATTGAGGATATCAGGAACTAAAGACCTATCAAACTCCTATCAGTGGTTTACAAAATCTTCACTAAAGTTCTTTCACACCGCTTGAAGGTGACACTGGACATGGCTCAAACGAGAGAACAAGCTGGATTCAGTAGTGACTACAGCACAATAGATCATATCGAAGTACTGAGAGAACTAATTGAAAGAGCGAGGGCATATGAACTTCCATTGAGTATGGCTTTTATCGATTATGAAGAAGCCTTTGATTCGGTGAAACCATCAGCAGTTACAATGTCTCTAAAATCCTGCGGTACTGCAGTTGCGTATATTAATATTATTAATAACATCTATGAAAATGAAAGTGCAAAGATTCGGCTGTTTGAAAATACAATACACATAAAAATTGGAAAAGGAGTAAGACAAGGTGACACCATATCTCCGAAGCTCTTTATGGCCACGTTGGAAAATGTCTTTCAATCACTGAACTGGGAAAACCAAGGGATAAAGATTAATGGAGATTATCTAACCCACCTTCGTTTCGCTGATGACATAGTCATTTTTGCAACTACCCCATCAGAGCTACAGAGTGTGATCCAGGAGTTTGCTGAAGGGAGTAAGGAAGTGGGATTAGAAATGAACTTTCAGAAGACAAAAGTGATGATCAATGCTTTTACAAGAAATGGAGATTTATCGATTGATGGAGAAAAGCTGGAGATAACAGACACGTGTTTCTATCTTGAACAGCAGATATCAAGTGAGGGTCATGTTGGTGAAGAAATTAATCGGCGTAGAAAACTTGCCTGGAGAATTTTTGGAAGAAACAGTATAATTTTCAGGAGCAATATGCCATTATGTCTTAAAAGAAAAGTGTTTGATCAATGCATCCTTCCAGTGCTTACGTATGGTGCAGAGACGTGGACCTTAACTAAAAGAGACATACAAAGGCTGCGGACAACTCAAAGCAGCATGGAGAGGTGCATGCTTGGTGTAACCAGGAGAGATAAGAAGAGGAACTCGTGGATCCGAAAAATGACAAGGGTGGAAGACATAATGATCAGAGTTAAATCCCTGAAATGGCAATGGGCTGGACATATTGCCAGAAGAACCGATCATCGATGGACAGCCGAATTTTTTTTTTTTTTTTTGATTGGAGGTTTAACGACCACCCTGAGCAACTCAATGGGCTATAAGCAGTCGCCCGTCCCTAATTTAGGGTCACCGGTGCCAGGGAAGGGAGAGAGCCAGTGCCGTAAGACAAATACAACATTCATGCCTCACCGGGATTCGAACCCGGACACCTTACGGACGAATGATCAGAGGCCAGCGCCTTAGACCACTGCGCTACCGGGGCGGCTCCGCCGAAATTTTAGATTGGATTCTAAGGAACAGGAAAAGACCCAGAAGGAGACCACATGGAAGATGGGTGGGTGAAATTTGAAAGTATGCGGGAGTGACATAGAGGAGACTGGCACAAGAGAGACCGTTGTGGAAGAAACTTAAGGAGACCTTCGTCCAACAGTGGATTGATAATGGTTGACAATGATGATGATATTAAAAATCAATAACTTTTCCTTTGGTGGTGTTGAAACCAAAGAACGCCGCCTCGGTGGCGCAGTGGTCTAAGCGATGGCCTCTGATCATTCGTCCGGAAGAGGTCCGGGTTCAAATCCCGGTGAGGCATGGATGTTGTGATTGTTCTACGGCACTGGCTCTTTCCCTTCCCTGGAACCAGTGACCCTAAATTAAGGACGGGCGACTGCTTATAGCCCATTGAGTTGCTCTTGGTGGTCGTTAAACCTCCAATAAAAAAAAAACAAATAAAAACCCCAGAGAACAGATGGCGCGACCTGTACTTTGATGACGTCAGTGGACAAAAAAATGTTGGATTGCATAATTACGGTTATGGTTTAGGAAATAGTAAGTATTCCAAGTTATGAAATGAAGCTATTTTAATCGATGTTCAAATTTTCGTCCTTGTGAACGCATTAACTGTCCAGAAAAGAGATGGCGCGACCTGAATTTTCTTGACGTCAGTAGACAAACAGATGTTGAATTGCATAATTATGGTCATGTTTTAGAAAATATTAAGTATTGCAAGTTATAAAATGGAGATATTTTAATCGATGTTAAGATTTTCATCCTTGGGAACGCATTAATTGTGAAGAAAATGTGCACAAACGTTTTTCCATTGGAATTATAAAAAGCAAAATTACTTGACGTCCATCTTAAAGTAGCAATTCTTGTGTGTATGTATGTACATTTTATTTTGAAAACGGCTCTAAGAATTTTGATGAAAGTCGTTAACCTACCTTTTTCTGGTACTAGAAAGTGGGTAAAATAACCACTCCGAATTATAACGTTTTTAGTAATGGCGTTGTTCCATTAATGTTACCAATACTTAGAAGTCTTATGATGTCACAACTCGCGTTTGAGAATGTTGGCGCGTGGTCACGCCATCTGTCTCTTTACTTCAAGCTCTGTGTGTGTATCCTATTAAAGATTTATAACGTCACTCTTTTGCGGCGGGCAGATAGTCGCGATTCCCATCTGCCTCATTTCGTCACGCGCTGTGTACGTATTTCCTTCAGCACGATAACTCGCTTAAAAATTGTTCAATTTCGATGAAATTTTAGTATGTGTTAAGGGACCACCTGGCGGCCAATCCTGTTGAAAATGGGCGAAATGGGGTCAAATGTTAGGACACAGGAGCGGGATCTATTCCATAGCCCTTATGCATCATAACTTAGGTAAAAATGCTTCGATTTGCCACAAAACTTTATCATGTAATTTCGGTGGTATACCTAGCCAGGTCTGTTGAATATCATCGAAATGGTATCAAAGGTCGAGGCACACGACCGAGATTTATTCCACAGACATTATTCTCATAACTTGAGTAATGATTTCTGTAATGCTGGAAAGCGTATTATAATCAATGCATTGCATGATTTTACTAACTTGTTTACTTTGACTGTTGACTTTGGCTTGCTCTCCGGCAGTGTTGAAGATTCTTTTTGGTTTTCATTTTCTCTAGCGTTCTAATAAGTGATATTATTTTGCTTATTACTTACTGATCGTATACTTTTCCTTACAGAATACATAACGCTTGGGTTTTTACGTGTCTGTTGTTCATTTTTTTGTCTCTTCCATACCCACTCTGCTTCACTTTCAATTCTAATTTGTATTCAATTGTCATCTGCTTCGACATCTACGCTATTGGCTTCGTTAAATTTTTGGCTTATCTTTTTTACTCGGCATTTGTGTAGCATGTATTTCCATTATTGGCCAACATTTGTGAAAATTGTTTTCCATCTTCGTAATTTTTTTGTTTCTGAAGTAAAGGTATGTCTTCTAAGATGGTGCGGTGGCGCTGCCGTCGCCTGCGCTGCGTTGCCGTAGCAACTATTGCCGACGTCACGGGGTCACCTCACATTTGCTTCTGTTCATAGGTCCGTGGGGTCGCCACTTTCTATGGGAGGAGTTTCAATGGGCTCCAATGTCTGTTTCCACTCTATAGATCCTTCCTTTATGGGTATTATACAATGTATAACACGGCATTTTGGTTTCCGAGATAGTGTTTTCTTTTTCATATACATTTTACGACCTAATTTTTTGTGACGTGATCCTCCAATTATATTTTACAAAGCTATAATTCTACCATCTGAGAATTCACTTCGCTCTAGAGAAACAGAAAGGGTTTGGGGCCTTTCGAGTTTTAAAAAAATATGCCTCGAAATTTTTGGCAGGTCTCGAATGTTTTGAAAATTAACAGGTAATAGAGAAACCTAATTAAAACAATACGAAGACGAAGATTTTCCGTTTCTTTCTGGGTAATACAATTTTTACTTACTAATATTTTGAAAGAAAATAAGAGCAGAGAAGGCGATATTATTTTATCTGGCAGACGATCAACTGCTGTGGAATACTTAGGATCGCATATGTCCATCGGTGACGACGGAACCTGGCTACGAATCTCAGGCCGAAAATTCTGGTAATGCTTTCTCTCTCCTCACCTGAAAGTAACAGAAAAAACATTAAAAAATATTTTTTTTCGTAACAAGATCATTTCTTCATGTTTCCCTTGACTGTGTGTATATCTGCTATGTCATCCTCGGCGACTTTACTGTATGAAATTGCAATGCAGGAACATTTCATGATGATATTTTACTGAATCTATGGGTTGGAATTTATTAACCAGCGGTAACTTGTAAGAAGGTTGTCTTCCTTTTCCTGAAGAGAAATGCAGTAAATTACATTGTTCCTACTAATCCTTGGCAAATCAATTATAATAAATACATTAATCAGTACAGGAAGAAGGGAACCAATATTGCATAAGATAGTGATAAACATTATCGTTAAATTATTGGTTATGCGGCATAAAATCATATAAGAATTGATGACGTTCCCCTTTCCTCCGAGGCATGCAATATGTCTCGAAGGAGAGGTAAAGGCCATGTTATAGTTATATTGCGTTGCATGTTACAGCACAATGATTTATAGATCTAAAATATTAGGGAGGAATATTTTGAAAAAGAAAACGGCAGCTCAGCAATGTTAAGATACTTTCGCTACTTTTGTTTTCTTACGGAGCATTGTGGACGAAATCTGTGTAATATATTTCTGCGTAAAAAGCATTCTGACAAATTAATTCCTGAGTGGTGAGTAAAGGATAGCAAAACAATGGAATGAAAATATTCTATCATGGGCTTAAATCAGAGAAATATTTTCTAGCAGCATATTACTAATTTAATGGTCGGTATAATAACCATTTCAAATAATTTAAGTTTATTTAAAAATAACATTTGTACTTAAAACAGGATTTTGGGTCCCTCGTTACTGAAAATATCATGAAAATTCGAGTGCAATATGGCAAACATTTCGGAAGGCCCTTCTATTACTCTGTTGGATCATGAAAATTGTGTACATAGTAAGTGCGGATGTCACAAAAAAATAAAATACTTATGAAATCATGTTATCCATGGCATCCACTTGTGCATTTTGTTTTGGTGGGAAATCTGTTGAGTGAATTAAATTCAACGCTACCTACAGATTATTTAGGTGAAGAAATTGAAACTATACACAGTGCGTCAAAGAATTTTTAAGACTGGCGCTAGATTTCAGCCTACGGTGGCACCACCAGTGTAATCGTGAATGCGTTATGAACCGTTACCATCTGCTTGCCTTTTGCTAAAAGTATTGCGCAGTTGTTAAAGTAACTCAAACGAAACGGCCGTTCATTAGAGAAGTACAACTTTTTTCATGTTGAACTATTAAGATGAAACAAAGGGCTGTTATGAAATTTAACGCAAAATTTGGTAAAAGTGCCTCAGAAACGTACCAAATGATGAAACAAGTTTACGGTGAGTTTTGTTTAAGTATATCAAATGTTTTCCGGTGGCATAAACGTTTTTTGGACGGAAGAGAGACGCTAAAAGATAATAAGCATACCGGAAGGCCAAGTTCATCTAGGACACCTGAGATTTTTGAAAAAGTGCGTGATTTCGTGGCAAACAATCGATGTGCGCCACTAAGATTGATGGAAAAGTCTTTAAACATCAACAAAGAAAAGATTCGAACCATCCTGCATGAAGATTTCAGCAAAACAAAAGTCTGTGCTAAATTTTTTCCACACAGGTTAACCAATGAACAAAAATCAAGGAGAAGTGCACATTGCAGAGACATCATTTCATCCGCTGAAAATGATCCAAACTTCTTAAGATCGATTGTTACTGGTGATGAAACATGGTATTTTCGATATGATTCTAAAACAAAGCGACAAAGTGCGGAATGGAAGTAAAAAAACTCGCCACAAGCAAACAAAAAACAAGAAAAAATCCATCGAAAATCGAAACAATGCTCATTACATTCTTCGATAGTAAGGGTGTTTATTATCCACAAAAATTTGCTCCGAGGGGACAAAAAATTGCTGGTGAGTTTTATTTAAAAGTTTTGAGGCGTTTGATGGGCAGAATTCGTCGCATTCGTCCAGAATATCGAGATGAAAACAGTTGGTGTTTGTTGCACGATAATGCACCCAGTCACACGTCACTCCTTGTTTGCAGATTTTTGGCGATAAATAACGCATGTGTGTTGAATCATTCACCGTATTCGCCTGATTTAGCACCCTGAGAATTTCTTTGTTCCCAAAACTTAAAATGACGTTAAAAGGGTGTTATTTTGATGACATTTCGACCATACAAACAGCTTCGACGCGTGCTTTAGAGGCAATTCCGCAAAGTGAACTGGAACAGGCATTCGAATCATTATTAAATCGCTGTAACAAGTTTATTGAAGCCGGAGGGACTTACTTTGAATAACAAATTATAATTTCTTGTTTCTATTTCATTTTACAGACCCAGTCTTAAAAATTCTTTGACGCACTGTGTATTTGTATGTATTTGGAAGTGGCCTTGTCTTCCTTGTGTTGCCAGAATATGTTAACTATAGGCGCCAAGAGGTTATCAACAGAGAGATTTGGTGTCCAGAAAAAACAATTAGAAGCAGTAAGAGAAATTATATTTCTGTTTAAAACTTACCTGATATTATAAGACACTCTTCACAAAAGCTGAATTTCACATATTTAGACAGGTGAGTGCCGAGACGACGGTGCTAATACCATATGGTCACTTTGGACTGTGGATTTAATTTTGCATTTATTGCTAATTTATTATTTGATTCGACACCTTTTTGTGTCTAACCCTAGAGTTGTTTGGCTTTATTGAGAAAATATATGCTCCTTAGAATTGCGGATGTTTCGGGGATAATTGCACGCTGAAACGGAAAGTCATTTTAATCTGCTATCATTTACAAATAACTTAAAGGAAACATTTTCTCCTGGAAAACACTGTAAAAATGTATTCATCCTGTTATGACTTGCGAGTTTTGAAGAAAAATGGCAATGCGGCTTTATTACACTGGTGGGAAGTGAAAAAATAACAACAAGAAGAAATTGGCGGACGATCATGAAGTTTACACATGTTAATGGGGTCACGTTTACGTAGGTGTGATGTTAAATTCGAGACCAACGGGCGAACGCTTACGCCACAGCACGCCATAATATGCAAATTATCGTCGGTGGTATTTAAGGAGTACGGCGAAGTGAATTTAATCAGTCGTCGGCGTACGGACACGTGTGAAGACCCTGAAAAAGCTGCAATGCTTGGACATGGAAGACGTGTACGATTTCGGCAGTTATCGGACATTGAGCGAGGTCGTCTAGTCGGATTCCGCGAGGCTGAGTGGTCGTATCGTCGTATTGCGGAGCAAATTGGACGGGAAGTATCGGTGGTGGTACGATGGTGGCGTAGATGGTCCGAGGAACATTCCCACACGAGAAAACGTGGAAACGGGAGTCACAGACGGACTGATGAGCGGACCAATCGACGCATAAGAAGAGTGGCGTTGTCAAGCAGAACATCCACTGCGACGCAAATCCCAGCTGCCGTTGCACCTGAGGTGGCTGTGCGAACAATCCGCAACCGTCTACTGGATGCAGGACTACGTGCACGTGTGCCTCTGGCATGTGTACCTCTGACTCTAGCCTACCGTCAGGAACGGCTGCAGTGGTGTTGCGAACGTCTGCACTGGAGAACACAATGGCGATCTGTCGTGTTTAGCGATGAAAGCAGATTCTGCGTGGGAGCCACCGTTGGTCGTATGCGTGTTCGCAGACGCCCAGGGGAGCGTCTTCACTCTTCTTGCATCCGCCAGCGACACACAGGGCCTATATCTGGTCTCTTGGTGGGGGAGCGATCAGCTATCACTCCCGTACAAAACTAGTGTTTGTTCCGGGTATGTTAAACAGCACCTCCTACGTCAACAAGATCATTCAACCCGTTGTTGTGCCATTTGTAAGTTCGGTCCATCGTGGTGTTTTAGCAAGATAAGGCTCGCCCACACACTGCACGTGAAACGCAACATGCACTTTGGAGTGTGAGACAACTTCCATGGCTTGCACGTTCACCGGATCTTTTCCCCATTGAGCGCGTGTGGGATTTTATGGGTCAACGACTTATCCGGTATCCATGGCCAGCCAGGATCATCCCCGATTTACGAGTTCAGGTTGAGGATGCTTGGAACTCAATACCTCAAACTTACATCCAACATCTGTACGACAGACTCCATGGCAGACATGCACAGTGTGACGCAGTTCATGGCGGTTCAACCTCGTACTAACCATGTTACATGGAAATGTTATTTTTCAGTTTACCAGCAAATACAGCTGTATTTTGCCATAATGTTTTGATCACGTTATCTTCTGTATTCCGTTATTATGCTGTATAAATTTCGTTGGTATCAGACGTCTCCTTCTTCGTGTTCTTTTTTCACTTTCCGCCAGTGTATGATTATAAATTCAGAGAACGTGCTAAAATTTAACACTGTTCGAGGGAGATCGCGGAGGTAAGCACCTACCATAATAACATTTTTGCAGAATGAACAGATTTTGCTCTCACAAAAAAAATATCAGCAAAATTTTGATTTGTTTACAGTAAACCACACTTGAGGAGATGATTCAGTCCTAGGAACAAATGTTCGCATCATCGTGGATTTCAGAGGAATATTTACCGACCTAAATAAGAGTTCTTGAGGATGTCTTTTGTTGCACATCCGTTTCCTAATGAGATATGCCTCTATTTCATTAATGTATTATGCGACACTAGACGTTTACATTATCACATTTCGTAGTAATATATTTTCTTGTTCTGAACTGTGTTTTGATACGTTTTCTTGAATCTGCTTGTCCCTTACTTGTTTTAAGCACTACTTAACATGGGGTCCTTTTCCTAATCGGCTTTGAAATGTGAAAAATGTGAGAAAAACGCATGGCAGTAGAGAAAATTTTAATTGCGTTCTTTGAGCTGCGAGTTATGTCGTAACATACATCAGAGTGACACATAAATATTTATCATGAAAACTAGATATCTCTTTTAATTTTGCGAAACGAATTTCATGTATCTGAAAGACAGGAAGAAAGGAACATTACAATTCGTTAATTGTACGAGTTTTAAATCTTTGACATAACTGTCATGCTGAGAAGCCTAGAAAATACCGAATGGAACAACCTCAGATACATCACGCAGTTATACACACACAGCGCTGTGCTTACTTTCGTAATTAATATTATTCGATTTCAAAAATGGGGAATTCTGGGTATTCTCTATATTCAACAAGTGCCTTGGAGATACATAATGCAATTATACACCCACAGCTCTGAACTCTCTTTCGTATTTAATATTATTCGATTTCAAAAATGGGAAATTTCGTGTACACTCTATATTCAACAAGTGCATTGGAAACACATCCCGCAGTTATATGCACACGTGTTAATTTCCTCTTCTGCATTAGCTTTCTCATCGAGTTGATTGCATCAACGTCTAATTTATCTCAGTTACTCATGCAATATTTTAATTATGATTAAGGTAAATTATTCTATAGCCTCACATCGAGTTTTAAATTTTGATTCTAATTTTCAAAATATCTTTTAATTTTTTCCTCAAATCTGTAGTCTCACATATATCCTTGCGTCTTATTTGATCATCAACATCATCATTGTCAACCATTATCAATCCACTGCTGGACGAAGGTCTCCCCAAGTTTCCTCCACAACGGTCTGTCTTGTGCCAGTCTCCTCCATGTCACTCCCGCATATTTACGAATTTCATCCACCCATCTCCCATGTGGTCTTTTTCTGGGTCTTTTCCTGTCCCTTGGAATCCAATCTAAAATTTCGGCTGTCCATCTATGGTCTGTCCTTCTGGCAGTATGTCCAGCCCATTGCCATTTCAGGGATTTAACTCTGATCATGATGTCTTCCACTCTCGTCATTTTTCGGATCCACGAGTTCCTCTTCTTATCTCTCCTGGTTATACCAAGCATGCACCTCTCCATGCTTCTTTGAGTTGTCTGCAGCCTTTGTATGTCTCTTTTAGTTAAGGTCCACGTCTCTGCACCATACGTAAGCACTGGAAGGATGCATTGATCAAACACTTTTCTTTTAAGACATAATGGCATATTGCTCTTGAAAATTATGCTGTTTCTTCCAAAAGCTCTCCAGGCAAGTTTTGTACGCCGATTAATTTCTTCATCAATGTGACCCTCACTTGATATCTGCTGTCCAAGATAAACATACGTATCTGTTATCTCCAGTTTTTCTCCATCAATCGATAAATCTTCATTTCTTGTAAAAGCATTGAACATCACTTTTGTCTTCTGAAAGTTCATTTTTAATCCCACTTCTTTACTCTTGTCAGCAAGTTCCTGGATCATACTCTGCAGCTCTGATGGGGTAGTTGCAAAAATGACTACGTCATCAGCAAAACGAAGGTGGGTTAGATAATCTCCATTAGTCTTTATCCCTTTGTTTTCCCAGTTCAGTGATTGAAAGACATTTTCCAATGTGGCATTAAAGAGCTTCGGAGATATGGTGTCACCTTGTCTCACTCCCTTTCCAATTTTTATGTGTGTTGTATTTTCAAACAGCCGAATCTTTGCACTTGCATTTTCATAGATGTTATTAATAATATTAATGTATGCATCTTCAATACCGCAGGATTTCAGAGCCGTGGTAACTGCTGATGGTTTCACCGAATCAAAGGCTTTTTCATAATCGATAAAAGCCATGCACAATGGAAGTTCATATTCCCTCGCTCTTTCAATTATTTCTCTCAGTACGTGGATATGATCTATTGTGCTGTAGCCACTCCTGAATCCAGCTTGTTCTCTCGGTTGAGCCATGTCCAGTGTTACCTTCAAGCGGTGTGAAAGAACTTTAGTGAAGATTTTATAAACCACTGATAGGAGGCTGATAGGTCTGTAGTTCCTGAGATCCTCAATGTCACGTTTTTTATGTAGCAGAATCATTGTAGCTTTGTTCCAATCCTCAGGAATCTTCCCTTCATTAAGGCATCGAGTGAAAATTTGGGCGAGTACTGTTTCAATTTCTCCACTTGCTTCTTGTATGATGTCTATAGTAATTCCATCTTCTCCTGGAGCTTTCCCCCGCTTCATGTTCTTGATTGCATGAGCAACTTCTGCTGGGAGGACTGGAAGAACTCTGGTACCTTTCATGATGTCTGGAGTACATGTATCATCCCTTTCATATAGTTTGGAGTAGAAATCTTTCACTCTTGTCAAAATTTCGCCTCTATTTCTTGTTATAGAACCATCTTCTTTTCTCAGAGCCATAATCTGTTTTCTTCCCTTACTGAGATGTCCCTTTGCTATCTTTAGGCTTTGGTTGTTTTCAATTGCTTTCCTTACTAGTTCACAGTTGAATTTCCTTACGTCTTCAGTGATACTTTTTCGTGCTGACTTGCATAGCTCTATATATTCCACTTTGGAAGTCACATCTTCTTTAGTTGTCCTCATCTCTCTTCTTTTTTGCATCAACATTTTGGTTTTTCCTGATAATTTGTTTACATGCAACTTGTTCTTAGACCCAGCTAATTTTGTTGCTGTTTCCATAAGAGCTTTGGTTACTTTTCTGTTAACTTCAGAAATTTCCACTTCTTCCGATGTTAGGCCTTCTAAAGCAGAGAATCTGTTCTTCAGTTCCAACTTGAAAGTATTATGGTGTTTTTTAAGGTTGGTTATGTCAATACATTTTGTTTGTCTTATGAGCTTGCCACGTTCCAGTTTAGTGTTGAGGTGCATCTTACATCTCACCAATCTATGGTCACTACCTGTGTTGAACTTGTTTAGCACACTGCAGTCTTCGATGACGAATTTTTTGTTACACATAATAAAAATCAATTTCACTTGTCGTCCCAATTGGATGTCTCCATGTCCATTTCCTGTGTGGCTTTTTCTTGAAAAATGAGTTCAAGATGAAAAACCCTTCTGCCTCTGCAAACTCAACGAGAGTATTTCCACGCTGGTTTCTGTTGCCGTGACCGAATTTACCTACTGAAGTTTCATTCTGTTGCCGGTGCCCTATTTTTGCATTGAAATCTCCCATAATTATCTTCAAGTGCTGCTTACCTTTATTATTTAGATGACGAATTTCCTCATAAAATTCTTCAATTTCTTCTTCAGGATGACTTGTGGTGGGTGCATAAGTTTGAATAATCTGAGCCTGGTATCTTCTCGATAGTTGGATAACGAGTCGTGCAGCTCTGTCAGAGGAACTTTCAACTTCTACCACTTTATCCTTCAGTTTCTTGTTTATTATAAATCCAACACCACTAGTTCTGCCAGTATCTGTCCCACGATAATAGAAGAGATGTCCACTTTTCAGTTCAATGAGATCTTCTCCTTTTCTCCTTACCTCACTCAGCCCCACGATGTCCCACTTGATCCTTTGTAGTTCCTCTTCCAATTCAAGAAGCCTTGAATCAGAAGATAGGGAGCGTCCGTTGTAGGTAGCCAAGGTCAGCATCAAATGGCAGCCTAGTCCGGTCCTCCGGGGATTCTTAGCACCCTCTGCCTTCATGTCGCACTGGCCGCTGCCTTGGCCAGGTACATTCCAGCTGCCGGAGACTGAGGGCCAAGATTTAAGTTGTAGAGTCATTTTGGAGGTGTTTGGCCATAACTCACCACGCTGGCCAAGCGGGTTGGTGAGTGTGGGATAGCATTTCCTCTGATCCCGATGGTATAGTTATACCGCTATTTGCGGTCGTCAGAGCCCCTTTAGTGGGAACAGGATGCACCACGAGAAGGCGGGGTTGACATTTGTCAAGGAGAGGCTGTGATGTTACGCATCACCTTTACCTTGAGGTATGCCAGAGGAATATAATTAATATCACAAGATATTCAGATTTACTTTTTGAATGGTATCGGATTTTCATCATCACCAATTATTTGCTTATTCGATACTTTTATCTTGCAATGAACTCAAGTTTATTCATTTGTCTGGTATGGTTATTTTTTCGGAGTTTTCTAGTTTGAAGACAAAAGACACATTAAGCTGATACAAAGCTAACAAGTGCACGAACACGTCATTACCAAATACAAAATGACAACAATGGTACTATTACTTTTTCCGCTCGACATGTCCGCACCAGCCGGAGATCAGCCTGACTGGGATGAGTCTCAGGTGATTCAGGAAATATGATTCACATGAAGGGTCATCGATAATATCCATGTGAATCACATAGTGTGGTATACACTTTTGCATTTGTATTTCATATACACATTGCAGGAGATACATTAGCTGCCACATAAATATGCGTGCTTATGCTGGGTGTGTTGCAAGTATTACTTATGGAATTATATCATAATTTCAAATATAAAGCAATCGATGTGTTTTTGGTTAGTTTAGGCTTGTATTTGCATATTATGTAGATGAAGCAGGCCCTAAAGCTGTTACTAAAGAATGAGCGGTCCAAAATCCTCAGGCCCAATTTGCGTCCCAAGAAGGATTCCTCTTTCAATTTGACTCTAACAGATAAATATAGTCAACTTTTGGTGATGGCCTCTGCCTTTGTACTAAAACCTAAGGATTTTATGGAGCAGTCGGACAGCGATCTACAAACCTCTGACCCACTGAGTCGCAATAGTTAAGAAGTTTGGAAGTATGTCCTGCCGTCCAGAGGCACTTAGAAGAGAAGCTGGACTCCCTTTGGTGCCAGTGTCTTTTTGCTGTTATGCCAGGTTTCAGCACCATAAGCCAGTTAGTCCTGTTAGACCCACCGTGTTTTCACCTTAAGAGGGCAATATTTGTATTTTTGTCTTATTTACAACATACCGCCAACAAAGTAATTCTTTCGTCTGCAGACTTCGTTTCAAGATTTATGAGCATCAGAAAGAGTTCTTATCACATCCTGGGCAGTCTTCATGTTTTACCAGTTTCCCCCTCATTTCCGGTTCATGAGGCAACTGAAACATTTAATCACGTCTTGCCTAATTCTTCGCTATTAACTCAAAATGTTTGGCGCGATAGTGACCATGTCCCAATTTTGGTGACAGACTTAAATTATTTCAGTTTTCAAGCTCATATGACAAGCAAACTAAAGACTTCCTACGGGGCTTTTCTCTATCTGCAATTTTAGCCAAAACTCTTCTTTGTCCTCTGGAGAGCCTTATTCTTAGCGCAACAACTCTGACCCTCTAAACGTTTCTCAAACCTGCCGCTAACATTTTCGTTGTTTGGACATACGAGAGAGACTCTCTGTAGCAATTACTGACAACGATCATCGCATCGCCCTGCTAAATTAAATTCATCATTGAGTGGGAGACTAATGCTTCGCTGGCTTACATGGACGTTCTTTCATTACATCGTTAGAAATGTGAAAACATGCTTTCATTTGCCATCCACAAATAATATTATGATTACCAGTGCAGTGTGAATATACATGATATTAATGAAAGCATTACTGTTGCAACGGGTTTTTCAGCATTATATTGCAAAGTTTATTTTGCTCAATATAAATCTTGCACTTTATTGACGGTAATATACATCGGGGCTAAGTCTTCACAACGCAGAGTGTGAATATTCAGTTTACGCGGGAGCAGAACGAAAGTGAACAATGATTACAAAGAATTAAATGTGCAAAAAATAAAGTTCTTTCGCATCGTACTAACAGTGTTAATAACAATACTAAGAGCAAATGAGTCGTTACTTCAGCAAGACGTGCGAATTCAAAGTTACGTTTGCTATGCCGAATAAAGGAACACTGTTATTGTACAGCATTATGCTCTCATACCCTATATTACAATCATTATTGTTTCATGAATACGTGTATAGCTGAATGTTACAAATGGTACAAGCATGGTGATGAGATGTCCGACTTTTGAAGCTCATGTCCTCCTCTTCTAATTATGTCATCCTGTCCCACAGTCATTAAGGTAAATAATCCAGATGTCCCACTTTTTCAGGAAGGTATAATTCAAATGCATTTCGATCAAATTTTTCTATTGTAATCATATATCCTTTCAAGATACAGCTAAAACGTTTTAATGCATTTCTGGATTCTCCCTTGCATTCTTCCTCCTTTCTTCTCCGGTCAGGTTATTCCTGCAATCCTGCAGCTGCCTACTGCAGTACGTCATTTGTGAGTTAACAGTAAAAAGAGAATACCCTCCAGTACATGTTAGTCTCTCTGTCGTTTATCTCACGTGGATGGTCGACAGTACCATGCGGTGTAGTCGTGTAAACACTCAGCTCATACTGCTTGTTTGTGTGTAGTGAGTCGCTAATGTATTTTTTTCTATTTATAATTCAAGTTTCTTAATCAATCAGTGCTCAGATCTACTCTTAGTTGCATATCATTTGAAAAACATGTTATTCTCTGAATTTCCCAACTATATAATAAAGAAACCCATGTTACTGGAGACAATATCTTTCAGTGAAAAATATGAGTACAAATGTCCAGCAGATTGAAATCATACTTTCTTTTTTAAAGTTTTACTTGTATAAACTCTGAGACTGTAAAATATAAATACAGAGTATGTTCATGCACATTTATTTTCGTACAGATTTATGCTGTGCTCCTTTTTCTTGAATTGTCTTGCTTTTTAATTGAAAATGTTCTCCCACTTCAAAACGTCACCTCATCACGGAGTGTGCAAAGCATATCATTGGAACTTATGCAGAAGAACATTATTATTAAGGAAGATTTTTCCCATCAGCAACAAAAGTTGCTATTTCGCTATTTTGGGGGTCAACCCCAAGCCAAACTCTTTTTAAAGTAGGCCAAAAATCAATCTAAACAAGTTAGTAAAATCATGCAATGCATTGATTATGATACGCTTTCCAACATACCAGAAATCATTACTCAAGTTATCAATCTTGGAATAAATCTCGGTCCTGTGCCCTGACCTTTGATCCCATTTCGATTATATTCAACAGAACCGGTTCGGTATACCTCCAAAATAACATGATAAAGGTTTGTCGCAATCGAAGCAATTTTAGGTAAGTAATGATGCATAAGAGCTATGGAATAGATGCCACTCCTGTGTCCTAACCTTTGACCTCATTTCGCCCATTCTCAACAGAATTCGTCCCCAGGCAGGCACCTACAACATACTAACATTTCATCCAAATCGAAGAATTTTTTTACGTACGTTATGACGCTTAATGGCGATGGAAGTGATTCCGCTCCTATGTCCTGACCTTTGACCCCATTTCACCCATTTTCAATAGCGTTTGTCGCCAGGTGGTTCCCTAACACATACTAAAGTTTCATCGAAATCGAACATTTTTTTCATTAGTTATGACGCATAACAACAGAGGAATGGATTCCGCTCCTATGTACTGACCTTTGACCCCATTTCGTTCACTTTAAACAGGGTTACTTCCCAGGTGATCCCCTACCAGATATTAAAATTTCATCGAAATCGAACGATTGTTTCGGGAGTTATCGTGCAGACGGACATACGCACACAACGCGTGACGTAATGAGGCAGATGGGAATCGGGACCATCTGCTCGCAAAAGTGTGACGTCATAAACCTTTTTAGGATCCCCACGTAACGCGTGACCTAATGAGACAGATAGCGTGACCGCGCGCCAACATTTCCGAACACCAGATTGCGATGTCATAAGATTTCTAAGCATTGGTAACATTAATGGAACGACCCCATGACATTAAAAACGTTATAATTCGGGTGGTTATTTAACCCACTAAACGAATTCTCCTAAAGTCGAGAGCAAGCTAAATCGATTTCTAGTACCAGAAAACTGTAGGTTAATGACTTTCATAGCTTTTATCAAAAATTTTTAGAGCCGTTTTCCAAAAAAATGTACATACATACATACATACAAGAATTGCTACTTTAAGGTGGACGTCAAGTAATTTTGCTTTCTATACTTCCAATGGAAAGACTTCTGTACACATTTTCTACACAAGTAATGCGTTCCCAAGGATGAAAATTTGAACATCGATTAACATAGCTTCATTTCATAACTTGGAATACTTAGTATTTTCTAAACTATAACCGTAATTATGCAATCCAACATTTATTTGTACACTGATGTCATCATAGCACAGGTCTCGCTATCTGTTTTCTAGTTTCAACACCACCAAAAGAAACGTTGTTACTTATTAATATAATTATGCTTATGTTTTAGAAATTGTTAAGTAATCCAGGTTGTAGTATGAAATTATTTTAATCGATATTCAAATTTCCATTATTGGGAACACACTAATTTTGAAGGAAATGTGTACAAAATGTTTTCCATTGGAAATATAGGAAGCAAAATTTCTTGATGTCCACCTTTAGAGTGTGGGATAAGGGCGATGGAATGGATCCCGATCCTATGTCCTGACCTTTGACTGTATTTGTCCCATTTTCAATAGGGTTCCTCTCCAGGTGGTGCCCTACCACATACTAAAATTTCATCGAAATGGAACCATTTCCACGCACCTTATGACGCATAAGGGCAATGTTTTGCATCCCGCTCATATGTCCTGACCTTTCACTCCACTTCACCCATTTTCAACAGGGTTCTTTCTTAGGTGATCCCCTACCACATACTAAAATTTCATTGAAATCGAACCGTATTTGCGCAAGTTAAGACTCATAAGGGCAATTGAATGAATCCCGCTCTTATGTCGTGACCTTTGACCCCACTTAAACCATTTTCAATAGGGTTCTTCCCCAGGTTGTCCCCTACCACATACTAAAATGTCATTGAAATTGAACCATATTTACGCACGTTATGACGCGTAAAGGCAATTGAATGAACTCCGCTCTTATGTCGTGAACTTTGATCCCACTTCACCCAATTTCAATAGGGTTCTTCTCCAGGTGGTCCCCTACCATACACTAAAATTTCATCGAAATCGAACCATTTTTACTTGAGTTATCGAGCCGACAGGCGGACGGACGGAAAAAGCTGGAGCATATACGCTTCTTGAACCTACGGTTGGAAAGCGTAAAAAAGTAGGATAATGGTGCACGATGGACCACTGCTGAATGCAAATTCGATGCGTATTGGTGACATCCAGATGACGGCTAACATTTGGCGTTCTAATTTTATTCGAAAAGGTTTTCAGGTATATTCACAGTTGATACATAACGTATGAAGGTGATATTGGGGCATTATAATATACTTACTAAATACACATAACTGATTTGTTGCACGCACGTAATTTACTTACTGATCTTACGGGTGCATAGGACACCTGCTGCACAATACTTCAAAGTAGTTTTGAGATTCCTCTCTTTGATAAGTAAAAGCCCATTCAAAGGCATTCTGCTAAACATCATACTATTATAAATTCATTGCTAAAATCTTTTGAAAAATACATATATACACCGGCGGAGAGTGAAAAAAGAACTCCAAGGAGGAGACGTCTGATACCAACGAAATTTATACAGCATAATAACGGAATACAGAGTTTAACGTGATCAAAACATTATGGCAAAATACAGCTGTATTTGCTAGTAAACTGAAAAATAACATTTTCATGTAACATGGTTAGTACGAGGTTAAACCGCCATGAACTGCGTCACACTGTGCAATTCTGGCATGGAGTCTGTCGTACAGATGTTGGATGTAAGTTTAGGGTATTGAGTTCCAAGCATCCTCAACCTGGACGCGTGAATCGGGGATGATCGTGGCTGGCCGTGGATACCGGGTAACTCGTTGTCTCACAAAATCCTACACGTGCTCAATGGGGGACAAATCCGGTGAACGTGCAGGCCATTGAAGTGTCTCACGTTCTTAAGTGCACATTGCGTTGCACGTGACGTGTGTTGGCGAGTGTTATCTTGCTGGAAAACACCACGATGGACCAACCTTACAAATGGCACAACAATGGGCTGAATGTTGGTGTTGATGCAGGAGGTGCTGTTTAACGTACCCGGTACAAACAACAGTTGTGTACGGGAGTGATATCTGATCGCTCCTTAAACCAGGAGACCAGGTGTAGGCCCTGTGTGTTGCTGACGGATTCAAGAAGGGTGGAGACGCTGCTCTGTGCGTCTGCGAACACGCATACGGCCATTGAAGGCTCCTAAGCAGAATATGCTTTCATCGCTGAACACGACAGATAGCCATTGCATTCTCCAGTGCAGACGTTGGCGACACCACTGCAGCCGTTCCTGACGGTGGGCTGGAGTCAGAGGTACACATGCCAGAGGCACACGTGCACGCAGTCCTACATCCAGTAGACGGTTGCGGATTGTTCGCACAGCCACCTCAGGTGCAACGGCAGCTGGGATTTGCGTCGGAGCGGATGTTCTGCTTGACAACGCCACTCTTCTTATGCGTCGATTGGTCCGCTCATCAGTCCGTCTGTGACTCCCGGTTCCACGTCTTCTCGTGTGGGAATGTTCCTCGGACCATCTACGCCACCATCGTACCACCACCGATACTTCCCGTCCAATTATCTCCGCAATACGACGATACGACCACCCGGCTTCGCGGAGTCCGACTAGACGACCTCGCTCAAAGTCCGATAACTGTTGAAATCGTACACGTCTTCCATGTCCAGGCATTGCAGCTTCTTCAGGGTCTTCGCACGTGTTCGTACGCCGATGACTGATTCCATTCACTTCGCCGTACTCCTTAAATACCACCGACGATAGTCTGCATATTATGCCGTGCTGTGGCGTAAGCGCTCATCAAACCTACGTAAGCTCGACCATTAACATATATAAATCATCAAATCTACGTAAGCTCTATCCATTAACATATATAAATTTCATGATCGGCCGCCAATTCCTTCTTGGTGTTCTTTCTTCACTTTCCGCCAGTATATATATATATTTGTTTCTAGATTTTAAACTGCTAGGTCTGCAACTAAATACAGTGCAAAACACAGAAATTTACCCGACTCAAATCATCGCAAATTATACATTCTACATTATACATTCTAAATTATACATTCTTATACATTTTAGGAGGTGCTAAATCCAAACGTTTTGTCGTATCACCAAACGCTTTTGTGAAAGGTTGTGTGCCGTCGTTTGCAAAATAGGTGAGCATCAGGCGAGCACGTGTGGTTGAAGCCGTGGGTACTTAGGTGAAGGTCGAAAGCACTCCTCCCATTCTATGACTCAAAAACTGGTCAGAGTTCTCACTTGTTCTGTTTGTGAAGATTAGGAGCAGTTCTTTTCATTTTGTGAAGCGGTTCGCATCACTTGCGCACAACGTAGTTAGAATGTCGCGGCAACGACAACGTGTAAACGCCACGAATCTGTTTTGTTACGTGTGCTGTGAATTTACACCGAAATCACAAAGAAAAGCGATTACTCCGGTGATTAAGAAGGCATATGAGTGTTATTTTGCTTGGCCACTTGGTGATTTAGATAAAATTTGGGCGCCTCATGAATTTTGCAGAAAGTGTTCGCGATATTTATGCGGATGGTCATACAGCCCGCACCCTTCAATGTATTTTGCTATCCCAATGATTTGTACAGAACCAAAGAGCCATGTTTCTGACTACTACTTCTGTATAACAAGCGTATCTGGCCTTTACTCAAAAAATAAACATACCGTAGCTCACACGAATTTGCTTTCAGCCATGAGACCTCCTTTTTGCAACAATAATATTTATTCCTTAATTTCGGTTAGAAAAATGAGGATTCGTCTTATGCACATAAAAATACGGTAGTTTTAAACATTGTTTGCTGTAGTGCTTATTTTTCGTATTTCTTTAGTCCATACCTTGCTAAAATCATGGGCTAATTTAGTGTCATATAAGATAGTACAACTGTCATGGTGAAAATTTTAACCTCTGGTGAATTTCAGAAAGACCCGACTCAAATCATCGTTTATCAGGGATTAATTAATACAAAATTTTCTCCCATGACATACGTTAGAAGAAAATTCCTGGTTGAAAGGCAAAGGAATTCGTGCGCAAAATTCGCTTGTCTTAATCACAACCAGGAAAACAAAATTTCATGTTAAAGAAAAAAAGAAAAAGATAATAATATTTGATTTAACTGACTTTGGGGTTTTGGAAATTATTATTTTATGTGTTCTTTTATCGCGATAGGAAAAGGCGAGTAGGTGTGCAGCTCAGAGAATCAAAATTAATCTTACTTTAACATCACGGAATGAGGGAAAAGAAAAACGTTTCTGAAAAAAAAAATAAAAGGTTGTGAGAAAAGGGAATCTTCTTTCAGATCGGCCATTTTAGGGGTTCGGTAGTAGTCGCTCCGGAAATGTTGCAGTGATGCTTTCTTGGGGTGGCGTAGTTCTATTTTTGGGACAAGGTCACAGCCGCACATAGGAAGTTACTTGGTCCCTACGTGTGAAGGTCAAGAGTTCCTCTCCCCTGACTGACCAAAGATGTCATGTGCCTGGTAACAATTGTTTTCTCGTTGAGAGTGCGGGACGCTGCAACGATGCTTACGTGTGAAGGTCAGAGGTCACTCTCCAGGAGTGGGAGAGAAATTCCGTTGTCGGAGGAAATGCTGTTGCCATGCAGAGGTCAGCCAATGAGAGGTCAGCAGTCTCAAACCTCCGAGTGCTTTAGTAAAATTGTGACACTCTGGCTCTGGTCTTGGATTTTGAAGGGTTGACGATGTAGAACGCCGATCAAGAGGCATTCCGCCGGACGAGAACTTTGCCCTGGCAAGAAAAATGGCGGGGATGCGACAAGCTAAGACAATGTCGTTCGTGGAAAGTTCTTAGCTGAAAAGGGACATGTCTTCTCACTTATTGATATTCCGGAAAGAGAGGGCCCAACACATCTACAGCTTCTCGATTCTGTTGCTACTCCCAAGAGGAGGCCTGCTTCGAAAGCCGGTAGAAAGAAGCCAAAAACAGTTTCCATCTCATCCCAAAGTTTCGGAAATGGTTTGGGGAGGCTCTTCCCTGCAGGCCATCAAGAAGCACATTGCTGCAAATCACAAGTTGGATATTAAACGGCTCTTCACCTTTCATCAAAAAGTACTTCAAGTCTACAGCTGCCAGCGATGCGCTTGTTCAGAGAAGTGCCTACTGCGCCAACAGAGAAAAGAAAAAGACATGGAAGACGATCTGCAGAGACTTTGGGTGTTCCAGTGCTAAGAACTAGGGGGTGGGGTGAGTTGTGTTGTGAAAAAAAAACCCCAAGGTTTTTGTTTGTGGCCTCTGATTGTGGCTGTGTTGTCGTTCAGTTTTCAAAAATAAAATTTATTAGTTCCTCAGGTATGAGTTCAGAAAAGAGGGAAAAAAAGAAAGAGGAGTTGAAAATGCTTTCATTTATGCTTTTTTTGTGTTGTCATGTCTGGTATTTTAGCAATTTCTCAAACCTGTAAATTTTAATGTATCCGAAAAATTTGGTTTAATGTTTGAGCACAGTGAATTTTGGTGCATAGATTATAATTTAGTTGGGCATGTGAAAATTGAAAAGCAGTGTTATTGGGATTCCGTGTGTGATAAAATAATTGTAAACATTTTTCTCTAGCCTTTTACAGCGTTGAGTTTTTTTTTCTGGGTGAAGATAAATTATGGGATGATTTATATTGGGATTTTGGGAGCATATGTATAGTGTGATGAAATTGGAAACCTAAAGTGCTATTTACATTCTTGGAGTGTTGAGTGTCGAAATTAAGATTGTTGGTGTGTTGTTTTGAGGACCAGTATTTTTCATGCTCCAGTTGAGTGTTAATCTCCCATTTGAAAGGGGTGATCTTAGGACAAGCCTGGGAACTTGTCCTAAGGCAGAGGGCTCTGAGTAGGGAATTTCCCCAGGATGCGATATGTGCAAAATAAAAGTTAAGGTATTTGGGTTCTCAAGTTCAGTATTTCACAAAAAGAATGAACATCATGGGTTGAGAAGACAAACTTCTGCTCACCAGTTTCACTATTAATTGTTCTTTTCTTTGGCCTAAATTTTCTTGTTTTTACTAAAAGGTTAAGAGTCTACATGTAATTCTAATTTTCAATAAGGTGAAAATATTTATTAGGTTATGTAAATGGTCAGTGTTATTGTCTGCAGTGCGACCTGCTCATTGCCATGGTACAGAGGAATTTCCTTGCTTAGTGATTTTTCCTTTGATTTGGATGTAGTGTGAGATAAGTGATTTTTCCTGGGATATATGTGGATATTGTGATTTTGGATTTCCTGAGATATATAGAGATTTGTGATTTTTCCTGGGATATATGTGGATAGATAAGTGATTTTTCCTGGGGTATAGTTGTGTTAGTTCTGGGCCGGATGTGCCTGGAGTATTTTGGGTTGAAGTACGACAGGCTCTTGCAGGCGTGGTTGATCAAGGTGAGATTGTGCATTGGTTCGAAAAGGGGGAGCTTTGAGGACGTGGTTTTTGGGGGAAAACTTGTCTTCAAAACCCCCAGTAGTTTCGCTGCCCAAGGAGATATGTACTGCCAGCGAGAGTCGGTCGGGTGTTGCTTCAATGGATGTTGCGAGATCATGTTAGAGGGAATTTTGTACCTGATGATGTGTCGCACTTGAGGATTTTTTTCCCTTTCCCTTTGCCTAGGCTCAAATTGGATTCACAACCCAATTTTACGCCTTCAGTCTGACTAGTATTTTCTTCCTGTGTTGGTTATCAAAACCCAGGGTAGTGTCTGAACTGAGAGTATTTGCTTCACCGCTACCTCAGTAATTCACTGCAGGTGTTAAATTTAAGTTTTGTTTGGTGTGATTTAAAGAATCAAAATTAATTTGTTTATGATATGCTGTAGTGCTAGGGATGTAAATTCTAAATTCTGGTTGTTAGTGTTAGTGAACATGATATTTAGTTTAGAAATTTAGTTAATTGGTATTTTGAGCTTTTGTTTACAGTATAGAGTTATTAAGTATCTTGAGCTATTATTTGCAATGCAGAGTGATGTGATTTTTATAAGCAAGCTCGTGCAAGAAGATTGTTTGAATTTCTGAATTATGTTGATGATGTTTTATGAATAGTGATAATTTTTAAGTTAGTTAGTGAGGTTTCTTTACAAGTAAAGTAGTTTCATTCAGTGTTGTTCCATAGGTTACATAATGTTAATTAATGCTCGTGCTCAGTGTAAATTCTGTTTTGAGGATAATTTACTTGGTTTGTTTACTTGCAGATAGTAGATTTGGTTAATGTATAATTTGTGGCTCTTATTATGACTGTAAATTTAATTGAAGTCTTTGAAGCTGGTTTGGGGACATTGCGGAGTTTACTAAGGTTGTTCAGGTGCAGTAAATTTAAATCAATAGGTGTACAATTGTAAATTTGTCATTGAGCTAATTAGATGAGGGAGAAGAGAGTACGTTTCAAAAGAACAGAATTTGTCCACCTTGTGGAATTAAAATAAAAAAAGAATTCAGTATTTTTTTGTGTAAATTATGTGAGTCGTAGTATAATTTTGGTGGCATAAAGTCAATGCCTGGTGTTCAAACCAACTGTGTTGAAATATGTCAAGTTGTGCTGTTCATAAGGCCAGTGGCCAAATAGAATGAAAAGATTGAGATTCTGTTTTTATACTGCTGTGTGTAAGCAAACAAGAAAAAAGGAAATACCATCTGATTGTCCACTAAATTACCTTGTTAAGTTTTTAAAGAAAAAAATATAGGCAGTAGCCTTTCAAAAAAAGTCCAAAATTAGTGCAGTATGAAACATTTTGTGTGCTGTTGTCTTCCATGACTTGGTCCCATGTATTCACCTTAGCTTGACTAAGGCTATCGATCCGAATCCTAGTATTATAAGGAATTTCATAACTGCAATTTTTGTCCTGTCCTTTTAAATTGACTTTCACAGCCTCCACAAGTTGTTATTGAACGAGTACATTTTATCCTATGACTTCTCATATTTTTGCACTTTCAGATGACTCAACTCTGCGTGAACACAAACAACGCAGACTTTTCAATAACTTCTTGTGGAATGTAAATTTTTAGATGCATTTTTGTTTAGGATGTTCAGGGCTTTCATATACTTAGAAATTATTTTTGTTTCGAAATGCATCTACCCATCTCCCAAAGTAAAATTTTAGTCCAAATTCAAAATTTTCCTTCAGGTATAATTTTGGCTATCAATGATAATAACTATTATTTAACGTGGCTAAGAAAACCGCCATAACACAACTCTACTAGTAATCCGAATTTATTGGCGTAAATAAAATCAAGTTTTCCAAGCTTTCGCACATCAGCCAGACGGCTTTCTCAAGGATGGTAGACAGCAAACTGCAAACTAGATAATAAAACGTTTCAACAATTTGAACGCGGTGAGTTGACTTGACAATAAACAAAGAGATGCGAATGTAATTATTTAACAAAATCACGAGGCATCATGTTCGTTTTGCACGCGGAATCCTTGGAGGAAAACAAAAAGCATTCATTATTTGAAGAATTGGTTCCAAATTCGTGGTAATTCTAGTGAGACGCTATCATTGCAGGCCTCATCGTTGGTAATGATCTCCAGTGTTTCCCGAATGGCAGTGGATTTAGGAGTACAGTAGGCAGCTAATTTCTTTATGTCATCCCACATAGGATCGGCGGACTTGAACTGGACTTCTCTGGATAGGGCCGTGGTTAATTTGCCGTTCTTTATGTACCTCTTATGCTCGTTGACACTAATTCTAAATTAAGCGAAACACTGACGAGCTCCCACTTTCCAACGAAGCAGGTGTTTAGGCAATCCCTCTACAATATCCGGATAGCTCCAAGCGTTAATACATTGGGATGACTAAACGTTCATTTTGCACAATGGCTGATGTAAACTTCGGCGGCTAAGGGGAGGAACCTGTGATGTTACGTCTTCTTCGTGCATCCGTTCGCCTTCGTCGTTGGCTCGTATGGTCTTCTTACATAATGGCTGATGTAAACTTCGGCGGTTAAGGGGAGGAACTTGGGATGTTACGTCTTCTTCGTGCATCCGTTCGCCTTCGTCGTTGGCTCGTATGGTCATCTTGCACAATGGCTGATGTATCGGCGTCAATTGCATTCCCTGTAATAAAAAATTCAAGCGACAGGATTATATTCTTAATTGAAGAATCTTTATGTGGGCTACCTTCATTTTTAATATGTATAAGAGCAAGTTTAATGTGGCGCTTAATATTTTCTACTATTTATTATTATTTTTAGAATGAAATTTTAGAAAAAAAAAACAAATTGTTGTTCATAAGTATTTTCTAAGTTCATTTGTGCCGTCATTTGCAATATAGAAGCATAAGCATCTCACACGACTAGAGTCCTATACACTGAACTACCATAGGTCATGGGACAGCAGTATGCAAATCTTAAATGGCGCTGCCGTCGTATAAAGGCTCCGACGCACACCATGATTTACCTCGGTTGCGGGGTGTAATCTCATGAGTCAGGTTGAAAAACCTCGAGTAGGATTACGGCAATCCGACCTGAATTATCGGAATTTGAACTAGTCATGACAGTGGGAGCCAGACGAATGGGACTTTCAGTTTCCGAAGGTGTGCGAACATTCATTGTTACTCGATCCACGGTGTCACGTGTGTCCCGCGAATACTTCATAGAAGGTATTACCACCCACCGTGGAGAGCGCAGTGGCCGACCACGGAGGCATGAATGTCTGTGACAAGCCGGGTCTGACCAGGATTGTTCATGCTAACAGACAAGAGTATTTGGCACCAAAAAAACCAAATTAATTCCAGGAGTTACAAGAGACATATCCATCAGAGCAGTGCAGCGTAATTTAGCGTCCATGAGGTATGGGAGCAAATGACGCACTGTAGTGCCTTTCTTAACAAAACGACATCGGATACAGCACCACACCTGGGATCGTGATCAATTAGACACTGGAAGACTGTTTATACTGTATATGTGGCGTGGTCCGATGAGTCACCCTACCCGTTGTTACGAGCTGACGGTAGTATTCGGGTGAGGGCAAACCCCATGCTGCCATAGACAGAAGCTGTCAAAAAGGCATTGCACAAGCTGGTGGAGGTTCCGTGTATGTGTGGGGTACATTTACGTGGCACGTTTTGTGTTCTCTGGTCTTCGTAAACATGTCATTAACCAGTAATAGCTTTGCTGCTCTGATGGGTGACCATTTGCAGCCATATGTATACTTCATTTACTCCAACAATGATGGGATTTTCCAGGCCACCAATGCACCTTGTCATCGGTCCCAAGTTGTCTAGAATTGTTTAGAGGAGCATTCTGGACATCTCCGTCGATGGTGTGGCCATCACGTTCTCCCAACATGAACCCACGTATGCAGCGTGGTCAAAACGTCCATTCGCATATAAGATCTTGCACCTACAAATATACAAAGAAACAGTGGGCTGCTGTACACACGCCATGGATCAATGTTTCTCCAGAAGTCTTCCGTTTACATGTGCAATCGATGCCACGTCGAGCTACTGCACTTCGCCGAGCTAGTAGAGGTCGTAAATCATGATGTTTGGTACTTCAGTGTACAGCGTACTCAACGCAATCTAAAATCAACTTCCTGTGATGTAAATTGCGTAAACAGATGGCACCAGGAGCGTGCACATAATTATTAAATTGAAGGATTTTTATGTAAAGCCAATCGAAATTTAACAAAAATAATGGCTGCAACTGCAGGGCCGTGTAGAACGTGAGACGCACGTCGGTCCACAGCACTTACGGACCTGTTTTCCAACTATCTTTCCTATGTAAATCTTGTAAACCGTTTTCCTTTTCTTTTTATACTGAGCTTAAGAAAATTTCGAAATTGCATTTTATGGCGCTGATTTATTTCGCAAATCATGTGGACCTGAGCAGTTACGTACTCCCACCTCCCCGGAAGATATGCTGTAGACCCTTATGTTAAAATATTCTGAACAACATTCCTAAGAAACAGATACACACGCTTTTGCTTCTGAATGGATCTAGGCTCACTGATATAGAAACCCCATTCCTACCTGCGTTCCACGATGGGGTTACGCTATGTAAGCTGAAAGCAGCGTCCCGTTTTCTTATTTGCTGCTGCGAGAATCAGAAATTTCAGTGGGGTAGCAGAATCTCGCCATTAGTAACACATTGGCAGAATTAATCAAGGTCAAAGTTCTCAGGTTCCCTAAGACAGGGAAAAAGTAGATGCCAATATTTCTACACTGATTAAGATTGGCAACTCGTTGCTTTTTTGGCTGACAAGTGAACACCTGTGGTATTAAGAATTTGGGAATACCGCCTAATAAGAATCACTTATTAGGTATGAGGAGAGGATGCTTGCAGAAGAAATGTCCACCACAAAAATAGTGAAACACGACAACTGTTGATTAATGTGTTCTTATAGTTGTTAGAAACATGAAGACCTTTCTTATATTTCATGAAGAAATATCTAAATTTCAACTCAGCAATTCATAAAACCAGGCAGAACTTTGTTTTTTGCTCAATTACATAACGTTACCAAGCATTGCAAGAATATAAGTTTAAAAATCGTGGAAGAGGCTCATTGTTCAAGAAAACATAAGGCTCATCTACGAACAGTACCACTCTATAAGGCAAAGTATATTTCCGCAATTCTTTTCAGGAGGAATTAGGAACTGGCACATTACAAAGCAAGCAATTTAACACAGTCCTAAATAGAATAAATCTTACACATTGTACACATGATTTTATGGAAATGAATCCCACTTAATAAGCAGAAGTACCGTATAAGCTAAATAAGGATTTGAGAGAGCACGAAAGTAACAAACCTGTACCTAGAAAGATATTTTGAAAATGCCAATTCTTAAACTGACAAATTTCAGTGTGCCAAAAGGGGAAAATGCAAAATAACTAAACAAATGCCTGTTGTCTGGGCTGCTTTTAAGCGCTCAGTGATTGATATATTGCCTCCACTCTATACCTTGGATATTTGAAGACGGGTTTCCTGGTCCCATGTGCTACTGATCGGACGAAGAAACCCTTCTCTAATTCTTATTTCCAGGTATTTCGTGCCGACAAGAAGGTGGCGGTAAGCCCATGAAGCAATGGACTAGGCATGTCAAAAGCAATTGTTCAGGATGGTTGAGCTCAGTTACGGTCTAGGATAGGTTCGACAAGCACGCTTTGAGACTTCTACTGCAAACATGTGCCACTTAAATGTCAATCTAGATGAATCTCAGAACGGTCAACGTTACGTTTCCACCTTTATAGACCGTTTGCATCCTTTCTTGGAATGACACACCCTTATGTCAACGAACTCTTCCCTTTAATAAGAACAATGAACTCCCCACAGAACAATGGTGACTATAACATGGTTAAAAGATAAATATACCGAGCTTACCACACCGAAGTACGCTCCCCGTTCCCCGGATGTGAGCCCAGTGGAAAATATTTTGGGTGCTGTGGAAAGGTTCGTTCGAGCTTTTGGTCCACCACCCAGGAATGTGAAGAAATCATTGAAGGTGGTGCAGCTATCATTGGTGGAGATTCGAGTGTATTTCTTTCGTGACCTATTGGACTACATTCGTTGTAGTGTAACTGACCTGATCAGCGGGAAAAGTGAGACTACCTTTTACTAGGTAGGTATTCAATGATATCTGTCCGCTCAGTGTAAATTTCAGGGCTAGAAAAATTTCCTCATCACCACAGTGGCACGTTGAAAAACTTCTGTCTATTGTTGACACATTTCCTCCTGCAGCTATTTTTAAAATTTCACTCGGATGATCAAAATTGCATGCCCCAATTGACTGAATGCGAACAGCACTTCACTTAGGGACACTAAAAGTGAGGTAGGTGAGAGTGAGCCGTTGTTAACTTTTACAGCATAATAAAAATTCAGGGATCTTTTACGAGCAGCCAATGGCCTCCGTTATCTCAGAAATATTTCAAAATCCAATACAGCAAATGGTGCATAAGCTAAGCGTTTCCTTTGCAGGGAATGGCTTGTCGCTTAGTAAACGAGGCGCCCTCATTCAAACCGATTCCGAACCAGGAAACGAATCTCATAATTCGCTTCCTCAGAGCTAGATGAATGCTCTGAAAAATAGTTTATTTTAACTATCCATTTTTGTTTTAGCATTTATTCCCTGTTTTAGCTTTTTCCTGAAACTTGAATGCATAATGTCAAATTCAGCACACTATACTTTTGAAGTATGACAGCGTTTTCATTTCAGCTGGCAGGAAAGCTAAGTGACACAACGTTGCACCTCCGCAGAGGAAAAATTGGTACTTTGTAATGCCTTCTCTTACTGTGGTAATCCACTAGGTCAAAAGTTCAACACAACAACTGGAACAAAGTGTCCCTTAAGAGATATCCATATGCCTTCAACAAGAGAGTTTTGAGAGTTTCCTTGTATTGCAAAATGTTGAGGTTTACAAACATTTACTATCTTTAAATTACGTCATTTTACTTGTATGAAATAAAATTATTAACGGATTTAAATGAGCATACTGATCTGCCTGCTTCACCCCGTACTAAAATTAAAAAGAACTTCGCTATTTTACCAAAAAGCTTAAGGAAACATGCAAGCCAGCAAGCTAATTTTCTGTAAGGCATCGGCGCAGCGATGAGTTCAAATTCTACGAGTGCGCTTTTGGATCCAGTGATTACCTTTGTTCTTAACACGCTTTGGAATATAGCTACACCATTTAATGCTATGAGCAAGCTAAATCATTAGAAAAAAACGAAGCGCACAGTTGAGTCGATACCTATTGTTTTAATTCATTCTAAATTGTTGGGCTTAAATTCTAAATTCGTGGCAGCTTTAATCGAGGTAATTTGCCGCTCATAGTGATGCCATTAATGTAGTTCGAATTTCCGAACCTTCACCCCATAAGCACAAGAGGGAAAGTAACCTTTGATTTCGGGTTGCGGTGTCTTCTAACCACATGCTTGAAAGTTTAGTTCCAGGTAGACATACTAATCACCAAATATCTGCCATTTCGGAGAGCACGTTAACAACGGTCCCGAGGTATTACAGGAAACCCCTTTTTTAAATTAGGTTATCTTCCTCTAAACTAATATACTAGAACGCGCTCATTTGATTTTCCTATCTGACTCTCTAGCCAAATATAATAGCTTTCTACTTCTAAACTGTGTTTAAGATTTGGGATTTAAGACACGGCATTACCAAACGTGTATCCTTCTGCAACGAGCGCTGGTGATCTTGTTTTGTTTTGATATGTTGGCTTTTCCAATTCAAACGAAGGATGGTTACTTTTGAGTCAAGTCTATCTGTATCTTTGTGCCTCCCCTACCGGGAGAACGGATATGTCTGATAATAATATAACTAGAGAGCGAAAATTGTAATTATTGCATAATCACACCCTCCAAGTCATTCGAACGAAAAATGCTATTGGCTAACGCCATGTCACCTTTTGAACCCAAGCAAATTTAGAAAGTCTTTCCAACGGGGTATTAAAGACCTTCCAGTAAAATGAAGAGCACAAATTGCCTTTATGAAAACGTGTTATTATTCTAACCACAAAGACGTGCGCGATCATTTGAATTTCATTTTGGAACTATTTACAATACACAATGTCAGAGGAAGAGTCACGAAGGAAACATAAACCAACTCACTGGTATGTAACAATTCGAAAGAACAGTCTTCCTCTGAACCTTACTTTCTGAAGGACATAAATATCTTTAGCTTACGTTTCGAAATGCTAAGGTAGATGTGATTCGGGACGTGTTCCACTACGCGATTTAGGAAGTTCATAAGGAAAGAGAAATACATATGTGCGTGCCCTTGAGTAGAATAATAGCTTTCCGTTATTATGTGGCTCTTCTCATTGTTAAACCCTACAAACTATTAATTCAGGCGATCGCCAACCATATTAGGAACGGCGGTTTCCGTCTACTTAACCTTTTGTTGAAAAAAGCAAGTGAGGAAATTAAATTATATCATTTAATTTTCCACGTTATATAGTGCAAATATTTTCTCAACATTGTGCATAAAAGTACCAGACAATTTTTTTACACTTATGTTCCATTTGCAAAAACGTTTCGTATTTCAATCGGAAAAAGATATATTTATCATTATTAATATTGACGGGAAGATTCAATGTCCCAGGAGAGTTTTACAGAACGTGAGTTCGGCGAAATGCCAGCAAGCAACCCCCGAAGGAATGTAAAAAGCAGTTCTTCTACTCTGTCGTGTATACACTTGTCCTTAAACTATATGGCGTTCCATTTATGTTATAAAATAAGTATTTACTGAATGTCAATAGCATGTTAATTGAATTACATTATCCTTTCCCGAATTTCAAAAAGTGTGTTGACCATATTTGTTCTTTCATCCATGTTTATTACATTCACGATCTGTTTCGACGTCCAAGTATTCTTAAATTGGTAACTTTATTTCAATTTGATTTGCTAATTTGATTCCTTCTATATAAAAAAGCCATTAGTCTGGCTCGGAAAACAAAAACCTTCCATTTGGTTTATACTGTTTTGAATATTCCTTAGTATTTCATTACAATTTAAGAAAATATATGGCAATATTCGAATTCCTTATGGCAATGGATCAACTACAAAAGAACGCTGGGAAGGTAAAGTTCATTTAAAAGGGAAACATTGGATTTTCCCAAATTGAACCAACTAATCCTATGAAAAAATCCTTCCTCTTTGTGATTTACATACGATTTCCATGGACAGTGTTTCATTTCTTTAAGAACAGGCATCTGACAACAGCAACTTGAAACTTTCAGCTGCAATTTTGTTTTCGCAGAAGAGCGAGTTCTGCATTTTCTTCCCGAGACAATAAATGGTGAGAAATACTTATCTGCAAAAGCAGCAAGACCGGGTTCCCTAGGTTGGATGGGTGCGAAACGACGGATGGATTTCTTTGGGAAAAGACCTTTAACGAATAAAATCCAAGACAACCTGTAGGAACGAAATGCAATCTCTGGCCAAAATAATTTTTATTTTTCTCAATTTGCTCCCTCTATGGGTACGGCAACGCAGGCTACCCATTTACTTCACAGCAATTAAGTTTTGTGACATAAACTGAGTGAACACGGAATTATGACCACGTACTTGATACTTTGTAGATTATCCTTTGGCCATTAGCATGCCATCTATCCGACTTATCATTGATTCAAAAAGCCGTCTGAAGCATTTGCGAGGTATGGCCACCAAGCTGTGTATAATGCGGCCTTCAATGCTGATATGAATGTATTTAGTGTACCCAGACGCCAGGTATGCCTTTCCATAGTATCCCATAAATGCCCTATGGGATTGATAACGTGTAATTCGAAGGTCAATCGATATGCTGGAAGTTTGAACTGTTTTCCTCAAATATTTCCTGCACAACATTTGACCAGTGGTTTGGCGCATTGTCATCTAGGAGGCACCGTCACCATTCGGTTTCAGGCAAACACTGCTGGGTTCAGAGGGTCAGCAAATAATTCGCCATAGTCGGCACCAGTAATACGTTGTTCCATATGAAACAGGGGTCCAATGTCCTGTCAGATATACATGCCTCACATAATGTCACTTGCACTATGCTGACCAAAGCTGGCACTTCGCAGACTATGAAGAGTGAATTGAGTGCCTCATGATATTTACAGCAAATACGTACACCACCATCCACGGAGTGGTGCAAAATACGCGACTCGTCCGACCACCACACTATTTTTTGAAGTCATTTGACTTCCAACTTGTATGATTTTTGGACCAGGAGAGTCTTTTGTGCAGATAAACCATAGTTAACAGAGGATGTTGTCGGGGTCGTCTTCTGTTATAATCCATACGCGCAACAGTGTGGCACGTAGTCATGACTCGTACATTTCCAGGTTGACTTCTCTTGTCTTGGGTAGTCAACTGTTCAACAGTGCTGCATGCTTTGTCCTGTTCGAGTGATCGGACATGGCGGTCACCACTCAGATCTACTTTTCGATGTCCTGTGCTGTTTCATTTCTAGGTAGTTGTTTGACGATTTCCACGCAAGACTTGATTCACTTTAACTACGGCTGCTTGCGAAAAACCAATCAGTTCAGCCGTTTGGGAAATTGAGTCACCCGCTGCCCGAGATCATACAATTTGGCCTTTTTCAAAGTACGATAAATCCTACTGTTTACGCATCACGCTACGAATTTGAATACCTACTGCTCCACCCTTACCTTATATACGTTACGTCTGTCGATTAATCGCGAACTCATACTATTCACTTGTTCAACGGGCTGCATTCACTTTTTATTGGGGTGGCTCTAACTCAATGATAACTCCCGGTATTTATTAATGATAGTTGTAATGCAGATATTTGCTTTTCAGTGTAACCCCCATTACACGTGGAAGTATTCCTGAATTCATATTTGTACATCTCCTTAGTTTTCCACATTACATTTATTTACGTCTGAGATCGTGGGTTTGCGGGCGACACTCATTATGCGAAATAAACATTACGGTATTGATTCTCCCACGGCAAATGCCGGCGGGTTTGTTACGATTTCTGACCACGGATTATTAATTTGCCTAGCCTTCCGATTATCAGTGCATCTAGTAGTTCCTAATATTTTATGGGAATTTTTAGCACGTCCTTTGCAAAAAAAAAAAAAAAGGTAGTTCTTATTTATCTCTTTTTAGGTTTGACCCTCTCTCTGTGGACACCATATCTCAGCAACTATTAAACCGATTTTAAAATTTCATTTTGTATTAGAAAGGCTAATGCGCGGGAAAGATTATCCTTGCATTCCGTTGTTTTCCGATGCTCAACTTCGCGGCTTGTAGGCGTAAGAGAAGATGATATCGAGTTAAAGATACATTTTAACCAACACGTTTGCTTTCAAATATCCGACTGAAAAAATTATTTCTCCTACCCATGCATCTATGTCGAAGGCTATGATAGGCACAGTCTCTTTTTCAAGTAATGTATGTATTTTCTGCTAGGGATATAAAGGTGAATATCATTCCCCCGGAGAAAAGCTTGAGATAACAGGCACGTACGTACACTTATCTTGGACAGCAGATATCAAGTGAGGGTCACATTGATGAAGAAATTAATCGGCGTACAAAACTTGCCTGGAGAGCTTTTGGAAGAAAGAGCATAATTTTCAAGAGCAATATGCCATTAGGTCTTAAAAGAAAAGTGTTTGATCAATGCATCCTTCCAGTGCTTACGTATGGTGCAAAGACGTGGACCTTAACTAAAAGAGACATACAAAGGCTGCAGACAACACAAAGAAGCATGGAGCGTTGCATGCTTGGTGTAACCAGGAGAGATAAGAAGAGAAACTCGTGGATCCGAAAAATGACAACAGTGGAAGAGATCATGATCAGAGTTCAATCCCTGAAATGGCAATGGGCAGGACATACTGCCAGAAGAACAGATCATCGATGGACAGCTGAAATTTAGATTGGATTCCAAGGGACAGGAAAAGACCCAGGAGAAGACCACATGGGAGATGGGTGGATGAAATTCGAAAGTATGCAAATGTGACATGGAGGAGACTGGCACAAGACAGACCGTTGTGGAGGAAACTTGGGGAGACCTTCGTCCAACAGTGGATTGATAATCGTTGACAATGATGATGATTATGATCATTCCCCCGATACCTGTGCTTCAAAAGGTCCTATGTGAAACTTCTTCTCTTGTCGGATACAGGTCCTGATGGGAAATACTTTTTCCAGGGCTAGATGTGTCTGAAATAAAATCAAATATTTCTTAATTCGCAAGTGTGCCAGTAGAGGGATTGGAACACGATTTAGTTTAGCTGAAAAAGTAACCTGAGCGGATAAAATATTTTTGAATCAAACGACTCTTTATGTGATTTTCACTCAATGATATTTTTCCTACAATGGTAGATCTATTTTATAAGTAAAAGATCAAATATACACATTGGGGAAAGTTAAGGGTTTTGTTAAATTTTGTTAAATTTTCCATCGGTGTGGAACATAAGTCTCGCGACAACCAGGAAGCTTCCCTTTCATATTTTCTGTTCTACTGTAGATTACGGCATATCCTAATAAAACGAGTTCATTAATAGAAGTCATGTTAATAATGCTCATGAATTTTATGTTTTATTTATCGCTACACCCTTTATTTGTAAACTTGTTCATGTCGCAATGTCTCATTATCAGATGTATTTAAAACCTTTAATTTTATATTTCCATGGACTTTACAGAAACCAGCCACTAAATCTGTCATGTCACCATCTGAACATAGAACGTCTGAATATCCCATTAGGTTAGAAAATTTATCTGCCTGAACTTTCACTGGAAGCCATATACAAGGAAATCTGAATAACCTTGAACAGTGAGTAATTTTGCCGAAGTTACATCAAAATTTTCGTCTTGAGATGTCTTTAGTAATTTAATAGAAATGTTATTTTTCTGGAATGCTTTTTAAGTGTGTCTTTTCCGCAGTGTGAAAACAGATATTTTAAAAACGTTTATGTTCTTTGTGTGTTAGTTTTTTTTGTGATCCTCTACTCTCAAACTAGGTAGCGCAGGATATTTTAAATGTAGGTATGTAACTAAAATAAATAATATTTTGTTAATTTTATTCTCCACGTAATTTTGTTTGTGTTTTTTCAGGCTTTCAACTTTTAGTTTTTTTAGATATCTAAGAGCACGCTCTATTTTTTTTTCTTTTTGGTGTAGAGGGCGTTTCCACTAGAGCCCTTCTTCTGCCGCTACGAATATATATATTTAATTTTATGGTGTTTTTGTGAATGTTGTTTTATCGTGGGGAGGTTCACTTACTTCTCCTTATTTGATATCAAGTCCTAAACATTATAATTATAATGATGTCTGTCATGAAACCTGCAGCTGAAACAAAACGAAGGAAAATTAATGTTGCCCTAGAATCACGTGATGGGAAATTATATCGGATGGATGAAAAAACCCAACAGAACAATCATTTCGATATCAGGAATCACAATTTTTTCATAGAAGAATGAACTAATGAGGCAGATTATGCGAAACATCTATTATGCAGAGACTAGTGAGGTATTGTTTCTATGGCTTTCGCTGCAACAAATGAAACGCAGTTCAATATCAGGTCCTGTGTTGCACGAAACGAAGGAGTTTTTTGCATTGAATTGCAAAAAGATGGCACATTCACAGTAATTTTTCATAGTTATAGATTTGGAAAGAAACAAAAATGTTCTACACATTGGTGATTAGATACTTCCTGCTGATTGCACACCAAATGCGGAGTTGACTAAAAAATCGTTCGTAGGTTCAACTTTACTTGTGATGAAAATGATCCCGACTTTAAAACGATTCTAAACAAAATATTAGCATAGCAATTACAAAATTCATTAAGCACCCTTTCTATGCGAAAGATAATCTTCAATATTGTTCAATACATTTATTTATCTTTCGAAATAATGGAAGTAAAGGTAGTGCAGAAGCCACAAGCTGTCGTAAAACAATTGTACAACATTAAGCTAAAGTCGCCTTAATTAGTTTGTGTATTCACATGCTTTACAAATAGGACATTTCGCTTTCTGAAACGTTTCGGGAAGTTTACAAGCTTATATAGCACATTTAAAACTCAATCTCTTCTCTTTTATATATAATTTAGTTTTCAGAAGTAATACTGATCGCGAAATTAAGTTCCAGTATAAGAAAGGGAGAGTTACAATTAAATCTGGTGTACTGTCAAATTTCAGTAAAGCAAAGAGATATTTAAATATAAATTCATTGTTGACTTTAAACCTGTCCAAAAATTAAAGATTTCGCCCAAAAGATATCTGTTAGTGGGATAAATACAAATAACTCCACGGAACCTAAAAAATATATTAATAAATTACTTTTTATGCGCCTTCGTTTTACAGAAACAGTTGAAAGTGTCCTCTCATCTAAACGCTTTCGTAGTCTGATAAATGCACGTCATTATTAGACCCGGAATTTCTTTGCTCATTCACACCTTAATCTATTTTTGAAATTGTTCTGAAAAGTATTTAAATACCTTGCTGGCCATTAAAAGCGCAACACCTTGAAGAACAAGAAACATCAAAGCTACAATTAAATAAAAAGGAACTATACACCAACTGTACTTAAATAGTATTAATATACTAGATATCCAAAATTTCTTGGTGTATAACAAAAATAAAAATTTCCAAGCCTTGGCATATGAACTAGATGGCTTTCTCAAGGAATGCAGACAGCAAACTGCAAACTGAATAATAGAACGCTTCAACAATTTGAGCGCGGTGATTTGACATGACACTAACGAAGAGATGCGAACGTAATCAGGCAGATATTCAAAAACACTAGGCGTTATCTTCGTTTAGCACGCTGAATCATGAAAGGAAAATAAAGAGGTAATCGCTATTTGAACAAATGGTTCCAATTTCGTCGCAACTCCAGTGAGATGCTATCATTGCCCGACTTGCTGTTTGTTATGATCTCCAAAGTTTCGCGAATGGCAGTACATCTTAGGGTGGAGTAGGAAGCTAATTTCTTTACGTCATCCCACATAGGAGCAGCGGACTTCAACGTTACTTCTGTGGATAGGGCAGTGGTTTCTTTGCCGTTTTTTATGTCCCTTATATGCACTATCCAACGTTCTGGTTAATCATCTCCCTGAATCGGACTTTATAATAAATTCAACTCTAGATTTTATCATAAAAGTCAAGCACGTTTCTGTCAAGCAAAGCGACGCTATTGGAAATTTCGACGTTGTTTCTCTTTACCCTTCGGTACCTGTGCCGGAAGTCATCGGAACGTTAAAAGAATCCATAACTAATTCTTCACTTTATTCGCAGGAGTCATGTCTCAGCATCTTCAAGTTAGTGGACTTAGTCTCAAATTCCAGCTCCTTCAGTTTCCAAAGACAAATTCACAAACAGATAAAGGACGCGCCGATGGGATCGTCGCTTTCAACCGTCCTCCCGGAAGCAACAATTCGTCCAACTGAGCAATATATATTCGCCAACATCACCCCAAGACCTACCACCTGGCTAAGTTATGCAGACGATGTGTTCTTCATACGGAAAGGATACTGTCCCACTTTTTCTAGATAAAATCAATTATATTAACCTTACTATCAGTTTTCCTATGGAGGTCGAACACAGTGGCGCCTTGCCTTATCTCGATGTTTTACTGAGTAAATTACCGGCTAATCGCTTTCGCGCACAGGTCTATTATGAACCCACATCCGTACCTAACCTGATGCTCCGCAGCTCATTCTGCCACTCTGAATACAAGACAGCTTAATTCCGTTCTCGAATCCGAAGAGCTTTGCCGTCTCCTCAGATGTTCCTTCTAGACAATGCGAATTGAGAAACGTTATCCAGCTGGCCACTGAGGCAGGATACGCTCAGAATATGGTACATCGCGACATCAAGAAAACCCGAACCAATCGTACTGATATTTCTATGCCGCAGCTACGTTACCTGGATTCAATTCGCTATATGCCTAATGTTTCCTATCAGCTGAAGAAATCACTGAAGAAAACAAACCTCGGTGTAGGCATCAGGTCTCCGATGTCTTTATATAGCATGTTTAAGGGAAACACTAACAAGACCTCACCATCCAATGAAGCAGGTGTTTATGCCATTCCTCGACTATAGCCTCACGGCTCAAACGATGCTACATTGGAATAACTAAACGTTCATTTAGAATTAGAGTCAACGAACATAAAAGGAACATAAAGAACGGCAAAGAAACCACGGCCCTATCCAAAGAAGTCAAGTTCCAGTCTGCTGCTCCTATGTGGGATGACGTAAAGAAATTAGCTTCCTACTCCATCCAAAACATCTACCGCCATTCACGAAAATTTGAAGATCAAAATAAACAGCGGGTCGTGCAATGATAGCGTCTCACAGGCGTTGCCACGAATTTGGAACCATATCTTCAAATAGTGATTGCCTCTTGGTTTTCCTTCCATGATTCCGCGTGCTAAACGAGCATAACGCCTCGTGTCTTTAAATATCTGATTACGTTCGCATCTCTTCGTTATTGTCAAGCCAAGTCACCGCATTCATAATTGTTGAAGTGTTCTATTATTCAATTTGCAGTTTGCTGTCTACCTTCCTTGAGAAAGACATCTGGTTGATGTGCGAAAGCTTGGATATTTTAATTTCTATTCTACACCAAGAAATTTCGGATATCTAGCATATGGATACTATTTAAATGAGTTGTACTGTTCATGATAATATTTTCAGAGTGATTCATTGAAAATAAATGTTCAAATTTGATAAATTATTTTAATTTATGTAGATATTTGCAATAACGTTTGCAGTAATTAATCTGAAGTGAATATGAAATAGAATTAAAATTCACAAAGCTTACTCACTTCATCTTCCGTTCACGTTTTCAGCTACGTAACGCTGACTTCTGAGAGTAATTTCATTGGTTTTGTTGAGGACAAACGATCTTGAAAATCAGATCTCGTGTCTCATATCACGTTAAATTCCATATATATTTTTCTGTACTCCAGAAACCTTTACAGCGTAATAAATTAGTACATTTTTGGGATGTAATATGCAGAAAGATTCGCCAAAATTCCACTTTCAACTGTGAAGTTTTTTCAAGGCAATGCAGGCATTTTTTTAAATAACGTGGGTGACATCACGAACAGTAATAGGTGAGCTATATCGTTAATATTTGAGTTATACATTGTGCCGCGATATGTTTCTATTTTTCAATAACACATGCCAAACGTTTTCTAATTCGACTGACCCCATTCACTGCATGCTAGTTTGCTGGAAAGGGCTGCGACAGGAAAGAATGCCTTTAGGAAAACATGATGGCATTCTCTTTACAATTCCAGTAAGCGGCAAATCTTCCAATACTATTCCAAACCAGAGCGGCAGAGCATTGCATGCTTTCTCTGGTGATGACTGTATTCAGCATGTTCTGTTGGACACTTCGCATGTGTTCTTTGAATGTAGTATCCAAAGATTGTTCTACCATCCCGACATATATCTTTTCCGTGTTGTCAGCACACACCATACATGACCACGCTATACCGTTGTTGCATCATCACAACACGGAAAAAGTATAAGCTGGAGCGACAAAGCAATGCTGTAAAGAACACGTGCGAATTTTCAACGAAGAAATGCAGAATACAGTCATTCTCTGCCGCTCCTGTATGGAACAGCATTAGAAAAATTGCCCCTTACACGATCTTTAAAGAGACTGTCATCAGGGAAACAGTGGACATCCTTTCCAGAAAACTGGCGTGAAATGACATGGCCTCTACCAAACTGCCAATTTTTTGGCATGTGTTATTAAAACGTAGAAACAAATACCGGCATAGCGTACAATTGCGGATAAGAACTTACGTGATACTGCTAGTGCTGTCACCCACCTTTTTTCAAAAACCTTTAATTTTTAGGTTTTCTAATTCTCTGCATTTTATGTCTGTATTGTCATAAAAAACCTTCCAGTGGAGAGTGAAAACTTGGAGAAATTTTATGAATATTACTCCACGAACATAAACGGAATTACCGAACTACAAGTGTTCGTTTAGTATGCACGATATTGTGCATTTAAAATAACATTACTTTTTTCTATTTGTTTATTTTGAATATCTCCTATTGTTTTATGCATTGAAGTGCCAGAAAAACTGGTACAGACGAGCTAATGCAAAATACATAGCAACGTCACCTATGTGCGTACTCGGTGGCGTCCGTCAGTGCGTATGTAAAGCGATAGACATCCTTGCCAGCTGTCAGAGCTGTTGTAGGTATGAGAATGACAAGTAATAACGATTTAAGCGTTTTTCAACGCGGTGTAATAGTTGACGCTCGTGACATGGGCCATATTATTTCGGAAGTAGAAACACAGTTCGCATTTTCACGGACGACCAACGCAAGAGTGTACGGTGATTTCAAGAATTCATGCAAAATTTCGAACCTACGATACCAGTGTTGCCGTAAAAAGACATTGGGTGAACGTGACCATCGTCGGCTGTCGACAACCGTTTCACGAGATAGACGTGCAACATCCACTCAGGTATCATCAGAATTCAATGCTGGAGCTTCAACAAGCATCCGCGTCCGGATTGTGTAACGTACCCCGCACGATATGGGCTTTGGCAGCCGACGCCCAACTCGAGTTTCCTTGATGGGTGCACGACACAGTGCTATGCGCCCCGCTTGGGCACGATAACACCGCCACTGGAAACTTGATTACGAGTCGCATTTATGATTTTTTTTTTGATTGGAGGTTTAACGACCACCGCGAGCAACTCAATGGGCTATAAGCAGTCGCCCGTCCCAAATTTAGGGTCACTGGTTCCAGGGAAGGGAGAGAGCCAGTGCCGTAAGACAAACACAACATCCATGCCTCACCCGGATTCGAACCCGGACCCCGTTCGGACGAATGATCAGAGGCCATCGCTTAGACCACTGCGCCACTGGGGCGGCTCATTTATGATTGTATCGGGCAGATGGAAGGATTCGTGTGTGGTGCAAACGCCATTAAGCCATGGATCCCGCCTGTCAACAGGGAACTGTACCGGCAGGTGGGTGGGGGCTGTAATTTTTGAGGGGTGTTCAGGTGGACTTCACTGGGACTCCTTCTAAGTCTTTAAACTTCTGTGACCGGCCAACGTAATGTGAGTATCTATTCTGACGAGGACATCCGTTCATGTCCTGCATTCATGCTGATGGATTGGGCCTGTTCAAGAAGACAATGCACCTCTACACAAGTGTCGGGACGCAACATTATGGTTAGAGGAGCATTCCTCTGAGTTTGGGGTATTGCCATACCCACCCAAGTCCCCAGACCTAAACGTGATAGAACACAATTGGGATAACATGCAACGCGCTATCGAACACAGGAATCCGAGAATTTGGGATACACCTGAATCGTAAAACGCTCTGAAGGAATTATGATGTGCATTGCCTACAGCATATTTCCAGAAGCTAGGGTTGCCCGTGGCCCGTGGTAATTCTGCAGTCCTGCGTTCCCGTGATGGACCTGCCAAGTATTAGACAGGTGTGCCAGTTTTTCTGGCACTTTAGTATATATTCTGCTCATACGAAACCTTTTTGCACACATTTCCTAACTTTTATTACACAATTTCAGCTGCTGGTACAAGTAAATGTGCATTTCCATTTGTGGATGTTCTATCGATTGAAGACATACAAGAGTTCCCTCTTTACTAGTATTTCGTAACAGATCCTTTTCTTTTTTATAAAAATCATACTTATATTGCATATTTTAATTTACTTCATGTGTTTGACAAAGTGATGTATGTACTATTTAAAGGTGAATTTTTGGTTTTCTGAACTTCTGCTTTGAAATATTTTTTTCGTGCTGGGGAAGATACGGAAGGCGTACTTATTACACCACCAAATCATCCTTCAAATTCCTAAACAGGGAAGGTATTGCACCTTCACCATCATAAATTTTAATTGACATGAACACAAAATCCAATAATAAATCAAAATACAACATACAATTATCTTATTTTCAGGCATAAGCCTTCTTACGTATTACTCAGTGAAGTTAGCTGTCGGATTACTTAGCTTATGCTGCACATTTAAGTAAGTAAAGCGCACAAAACAACTTGAGAGTTTCGGTGTCAGGACATTCCCTTTGATTTGCTTTACCGGTGATTATTTAAAAGCAAAGATTTCCTTAATAAACTGAAAATTAAATGAGATCGTCGTGTTTTAAAATCATTCAAAATAATCCCAGTTACCAAATCATTCAATGTTTGACCAGAATTCCGCAGTAAATAAAATATAAACAATGTATTCCAACTTTATCAGTATTTCCCATGAAACTATAATTATGTATAAATATGCAACTTATTTTTTGTTATTGTGAGAGAAATTGGTTCATGCTATCATATTCCGCTTGACAAAACGAATAATACATATTTAGAACATAGGATAACAATACGGTTTCCATTCAAAATCGATTTTTCAAGGGTGACCTTCACGGCCGTAACTCCTGATTTCAGATTCCCTGAATTTGACACCTCCACTGAAAGACATGTGGGTTTGAAAGTCTAAAGTTCCGGAATTTTATAGGTAATGTTAACTAGTAGGAGGGCAATGAACACGAGATAAAAGGAATTTGAATATATCCTCCAAGGTTCCTAGAACTGGTATAAGGTTGAGTCTGCTAGCAAGACCGACTGTCATTGGCTGTTGAAATAATGTCACCTGCGGAGCAAATCAGTGGCAACGGATCTTCATAAAAGTGGCCAAGTCCCAGATTTGGGAGAACAGATTTTTAAGCAGTCTTGGTTAAGTCGAGCAGTCAAGATGTGTTTGGTTTCCAATGGCTGTAAATTAGCTAAACGTGCATTGGTAAAGAGAGAATGATCTTTATCAATCCTTTCTGAAATGGTAATGAATCTTCTGTTTTACCTTCCTTTTCAAGATTTTTTCCAGAATTCCACGGTGTATTCAAAATTCGCACGCAAGCGATTTGTCAGTATTACGCTTCCTTGAATTTAATGCCAAATTTCCTTTGAGTTCAATGTAAAGCGAAAAAAGCTGCTGTGTTGCCAAATAGAAACTCTGACGCTCACGACCTTTTACAGTAAGGGGATCAGGTAACAGTTTAGGACAAATCTTTGCCTCGCCACAATCCAATGTTAGTTGTTTTCATTAGTGTCCGATGTTCGTTCCTTTTCAGTAAGCAGCCTATGTAATTCAGACTTCAGATCACGAACACAGTCATTGTCACTGAAATGTTGGGAGCACACTTTTGCATTTCAAACATTAAAATGATTTGCTTGGCTACATGTTACTTTTGGTATCTAAATCTTTTGTAACTTCGGATACTTTGGAAATCTATGACACCTAACGTCACAGCTTGCAACAGCGGATCTCTGCAACGTTGTTGCCTAGTGCCCTTAATTTGTGAATTTCCTGTGCATTTTTTAACTAAATAAAAAGACAACAAATTTTGAAGATGACAATCCATTTTTTGGTGTAAAAGTGACAAGGATAGTTAATCAGATAAAATCCGAAAATATGAAACTTTCATCGACCTGGAGCGAGAGCCGAATCCGCGTCATACAGACAGCTCCCGAGTTTGCTAACGACAACACAGCCTAGAACGTCCGCGGCGCAAGATTCCGATTTATTTGAAGATAACCATCACAGGATTAGCTAGTCGAAGCAACCGGCATGCATGAATGCCGGTTGCTTACGAATAAAAAAATAAAGAAACTTCTTATATAAATAAGAAGCTGTGTACACATAAAACAAAAATAAAGAAGCTGATATGCAGCTCATCGGTAATGATGTTAGGACTACGACGACAGGGTGTGCAGTGACGGAGGCCAACGTCGGACGTGAGGAAAGGGGGACATGTGAAGACGTGCGAGAACTGATTTCAGAGTTGATATGAGAACTGATATAAAGACTTATGAAGAAAGACAGAATGATGAAATAACCGTGCGTACGGGAATGTGTATTGCTATTCAGCTTCTTCTAATGTAAATAAATTATAATTATGTGTAACTCATACTTAAATAAGATTGGTTTAATGATTTTGTTTACACGTCCGTGTGTACAGCAGCAAGCACAGATGGTTGGGAGCCTCAGCACGAAACCACAGAAGGTACGATGTAAGTCAAATCTTACTATTTCTAGTTAGCTAAATTGAACTGAAACGCGAAAAGTAGCAACAGCTCTAAAAAATAAGTTGAAATGAATGAAGATAGTGTTTATGTACAATAAAAAATTACATAACTTCGAAACTCCAAAGCAAACTATTTGCAACTTGCAATCTCATTACACTTTTGGCATTTAGTAAATAAATCCCTGATCAATGAAGTATTTTACAACAAAATACTATCACTAATTCTGCAGTTGAAGGGGTGAAAGGAAAGTTCTGCATGAAATTTACATTTCGAAATATTGGGGTACAGTAATCACATATTTTACAACTTTGTTTTTGATTGAGGATTCAACCTCTTCATACTTCCGTTAAAGTGTGCACCTGAGTAGCTAAAAGACCAGTTATTTCAAATTACCTATATTTCATTTCTGCAATATATTACTGAACACTGCATAGATTCGAAGAGTCATTAACTTTAAGATGTAACTCATACCTAAAACACCCAACTAGAATAAGTCACACTTTTAGTGTTTGAGATATTCTAGCATTCTTTCACTATAAAACAGTAGATATAAAAAAAACCTATTATTAATTTACTTCATGTGTTCGTAGGAATGATTCCGAGCACACACAGTCTTGCTGGGCCAGCGCTGGGTCATTGCTGACAGCCAGCACTGCCAGCAGTGGCCCAGCACTATGTTGCCGCTGCCGAACCGTCAATAAAATGTTCGAGCGGTCAACAACTGGCCAACAGTTGGCACCCCATCAGTTGTCATATGCCACAACAGAGATATCAGTTATCCATCATAGGCAGTAGCTTCCACAAGTGGCCCTTCAGCGGCACTGCAAGGACGTGTCAGAAATGATGGATAGGCTAATGTGGTCCGCTAGTTTGCTGGTAGTGACAGCCGGCAACCACGTGACGTAACTTATCGCTTGCCGAATCTTGTCTGCTAATTTCCGAGTAGCAGCCACAAAAAAAAAAAAATTCTGTATAATCGCAGTTTCCCAAAGCTACAACTTTTCTTTTCTCCCCTTACGAAACTTATGAATTATAACACTGCGCTGGGGAAAGGTTCTCATCAGACCAGAAAAGCGCGCGTTTGGATCTTGGTGAATACGAACCTGCGTCGTCGATGTGGGAGGCGAGCTCTCTACCGAACGAAATTATTTACCACGCCCGAGCGTGTGCTTGAAGCTGTCTGTTTCGCGCAGAAAAGTGTAATTGAATGGTTCCCTCTTTCATTTTACAATAATGCGAGGTATTTTTCACAAAAGTCAGTTTCATATAATTCGTAAATTTTTTTCAACGTAACGATAGGTTTTTTTACCTTAAGGGAACGTCACGCATTTGCAGTGAGTGTACCAACTTAAAGTCGCTTTTCAAAGTTTTGTAATGTCCTTGTCGTTTTGAAAGGTGATTGTTGAATTATTATGCATTTACACAGGTCACATTCTGTTACATTTTTGACGTTGTATCTTACTTTTCCGTTGTCTGAAGCTACATTTGTTTTAAACAGGAAATATATTTTATTTTACTTCTCAATATTTTTATAAGCGAATTCCTCCCAGTCTTGTGTATTCAGCCCATGGATTAGCACATTATTTTCACATAGCGTTGCTTTTGTTCTTTCAACTAATTAATAAATTTTGTACGCGTATAATTCTTTTTTTTTTCAAACAAACGTTTTTTTTAATGTTTTTCCAGGATATTTGTTTCAAGTGGTTTCAGATTTTTCTTGTTATTCACCCACTCCATTCCATGAATTGTTATTCATGTGAATAGAGTGGGTGTATTTTATGACTTAATCTGATATCTTCGTCAAGCTGGAATATCATTAGGAAATTAATTCGCCTCTCTACATATGGACTTTTTTTTTAACATCCACTAAAATATCACGATGGCGATAGCGTCGTCTTGAACTGATTAGTACCATGAGGGAAACAGCAAGTGTTGCTTGTGCGCATGCACAGTCCCGATGCTTCAACCTGCTGTTGGGGTTTCATTGGTTGCCAGCAACCGGCCGCTAGTGGCAGTGGCTTGGAGGACCACAATTAACAGCGGTGCTGCAGGTCCATCAATGGATACGAAACTCCACAATAAATACATACAAATGACGTGGATTAGGGACATCAAACAGGATTAGTCGCTCTTTCCACGTTTATATGTGAGCCACGGAAAAATTATCACTGGCCGCCACTGGGAATCGAACCCAGGTCTTCCAGTTACGCGCCGGGCATGCTCCCACTGCACCACAGCTGCCTCGAATTTATCCAGACTTGTTCATTTATCTCCTAGTTATTTGTTCGGTTGCTGCTGACCATCTTTGGTGAATCCCCAGCAATGTGCGGAGCTCCAAGAAGCAACCTGCCATGTGGTTTGGCAGTTAGTTTTTATGAGTCTGGATGAATTCGAGGCCGCTATGGGGCAGTGGAAGTATGTCCGGTGCGTAACTGGAAGACCCTGGGTTCGATTCCCGGTAGCGGCTAATGATAATTTTTCCGTGATTCACTTATAAACGTGGAAAGAACGATGACTTCTGTTTGATGAAACTCCATAATTCAAGGGAGGAGAGGTGGAGCGCACATACATCATGTTCTGGCCTTCCTCCAGCGAAGCCATCAGTGGTACGATATAAATGCCAAGCCGATTGTCCAGTTCATCCCTGTCTCTCTCAGTTGTAATAATTGCTAATATTTTGATATTCCTGATCCCGAATCCGGTTTTATATTTTCTACAAATACCTTTTAAGGGGTTGGTAACTCCAGGTATAAGAGTAATAGGTCCGATATATTTGATAGCTTGGTTATCTGTAGTTAAGGATGAAACAGAGTTTAAATTAATTCGTCGGAGTATTTTTTCAAAAGGAAAGGCTGGGTATCCGTAATCATTGCCCAATTTCTTAATATTTGTTAACTCTAAAATAATCAAAGCAGTGTCCGATGAATACGATATTGCCCATCACAACAAAACATGTAAGAATGGTAACTTTTGACAAAATGGATGGAAACAGTTAAAAGGATTGAAAATTGTATTAAAACCGGGTGTTCTGTAGAAGGAGCAAGAAATAGAGTTAGTAACGGAGTCCCGACCCAACAAGAAGTCCAAAAAGGTAGGGACAATTTTTTTCTAACTGAAGTGTAAATTTAATTGAAGGAGATTTAGAGGGCATTAAATTGGCAAAATTATTGAGATCTTCCAGAGTTGAAGACCAAATATTAATACATCATCTTAAGTATTGAGATATTCCATAGTTTAAAGCCAAAATACAAGTACTTCAGCTTGTGTTTGTGCATTGTATTATATTTGAGGATGCGTTTATTGTAAACTCGAAGAATCAAATGTGTATATATAGTTTGAACTTGTATATATCGTTTAAAAATTAAATTTTTAAACCGTGCGTAAGACGGCATTGTTTTTTAACTTAGATCATTTTTAGCACGAAAATATCAGGTGATATGGTATCGTGTATAATGACGCTCAAAATAATGTCTTGTATATTGGCATTTGATAAGAAAACATCCGTGATTGTTTACATGTTAACAATGTAAAAAAATCCGACATTTATGACGGGAGAGATGTCCGAAACACAAATGGACTCATGTAATTATTCAGTAAAAATGACTATTAGTTTGTCACTGCTACATTACTAGGTGCGATGTACCTAAATGTATTTCCATTTTATATCACTCACCTCTGAAGAAAAAAGTGAGATCTTTTCCTTGTATTTTTTCCCAAATTTTCTTCATTATTTTAGTATCTGAATTCAAATAAAAAATTCTCTACATGAAGGGACCTACTTCTCAAACTTGTCGTTTTCGCATACGGTGAATATTTCGCCCATATGCTCCCTACGTTGTGGGATATTTCCCTCGGTTTTGCATCATTGCCTGCTTAGGCAATTTTAATAATTGAACTTTGTCAGACTTCATTTAATAAAATAGTCTCATTAGAGACTGAATTACTGTTTCAAAGGTAAATCAGATTCCTTCGATTAAGTTCTAAGAAAGATACAGTCGTCACATTTTAGACAATCCCAGTCGACTAGAAAAACGTGCAATGTTCAAGCCGAAATTTCAAGAGAATAAGAAGATACAACTGATGCGCCCTGATAACATCGTTACAATAATTTACACGCCGTTAGTGGCTACATCAGCGACGACACATCCTCATTACCAGTGAGAATGAGCGAATTAGCCAGTTTTAACTTCCGGGATATTGTAATGTTCTTTCTTCCTTTATAGAAGGAAATTGGCAAAAATTTGAAATAGAGTAAATACAGAAAGAACGAAATATTTGTGGATATAACTGTCCACAAATGTAAAATATATTTCATATCGTTTAAATAAAAAAACAAATGTTTGGAATTCTAGAAATTGTTTGTCTGTTTTATAACTATCTTTAATATTATTGTATCTTTCAACCTGATGAGAATCTGCAATAATTTATGAATAATTTGGAAAGCCATGATACATGTGATGAAGAAATATTCATCCAAATTAAATTCCATTTTTCAGGAATTCATATTTCTCTATCTGAATTTTCGGGATTTATTGTTTACTCCAAGAGCACTTCCTTTGGTTTTTGCCATGATTCTGCAAATTCTACGAGTTCTTCTAAGAAAACTTAAATCCTTTGGTCTCCATGACTTTTGCAAATTCTACGTTGAGAAATGGATGGCGAAAAATTGGTCATTCTGTTATAGACATTAGTACTTTAGGATCTGAGTTTCTTTGCAGCTCTTCATGTTTTTAATTATGAATATAAGGAAAATACTTTAAACAAGTACTCTTTTTGTTTAGTGTATACACAAAATTATAGTTACCAAACATTTCGAAGAAATACATATCTCATACAGTACATCTGATAGATTGTTTTTGTAACTCATCTGAAAAAAATGTTAACGCAAACAGCTATTGTGTATCAGGAAGAAATCAAGTTCCGGAAATTTGTTTTTTTTTTTTGCTGAAGCACAATAAAGGCCTAAAAAATCCACAAAGAAGACGAAATATACCTTTTGATGTTTCAACTTGCAATTATTGCAAAAACTACAAGCTTTATATTTTCTCAACAGACTGAAAATGGTCATTATTTAATCACATTTTTGTGAGACTAATATCTATGTAGAGTTAGAATATACCCTGAACAACGTCAGATATAAGTATCGGTACAAAACACAAGTCTTGACGCCCAGGAAATCCTTACAAAGCGTGTCTGTCGTCTAAGATCAAGGCGACTGAATGAACAAGCGAAATATTGTGCCCAACGAAAGTTTCAGAAGTCCCTGTATCTCCTTCCCCCATGGGTGAAGAGACACAGAGATTAATCTGAAGAACTCTGGTAAAACTTTACTTACAATTCAACAATTAAAATGTTATCGAACGGTCTCTAGAAAATATCACAAGCTTTCGATCTTCTGCCTTAAACACTCTCCATCTTCACACGATACATTCTGTCTCAAAAATACCAAACGTTCACAGACACAACCAATAAACCAAAGACATTGGACGGAAATTGATGGGAAAACGTAATTCTAGCGTTTCTGAAACTACGGAGACCAATTAAACGTGCAGCGCCGTCTGTGAATGAAGAAGTTATCAGCGAACAGATGCATATTGGAAAGAAATAGTGTTGATTCAATCTGTGATATACTGCCGAAATTACGTAGAAAGAATTTTCATGTACGACTCGAGAACATCCTAGATCAAATATCGAGAAAACACAAACAACGAGGCTATATCGCGGCCGGCCATACACACCGAACAGAAAAAAGGAAAACCCTTAAATTAGAAACATTTTTGTCACATACAATTAAATCTTAAAGATATATCAAAACCTTAAGGATTTATTACAGAAATACTAGTGAAAACATCTCAAGACTTTAGTTGCTCTCTACAGCGGTGGGTTTCATTTATGCCGGAAATAGCATGCTCTTTGTCAGTCCGTTACCCTATAACGTATTTACCATAAACACATGAAGTGACGAGTTCAAAAAAGCCAGAACAGAATCAGACTTGTTATAAATAAGGAACATTATAAAAGCACCTCATGGATGAGAACTGGCCGATCACTATATGTTTGCTTGCTCCAGCTTTTGTCAATTTTTGTTCAAACAAAAACAATCAAGAGAATAAGGAGCAGGATCAATCCTACTTGCTTATCTAACACCATTGGGAATTTATATATCATTCGAATACCTTGTCTTTAAGCATAAATATGATGTCACTGTCTGTAAGCATAATATACCAAAAACTTAAATATAGGCATATCATAAATGTAGAAAGAAACACTCTCTATAAAACTTTTACGGAATAGTGATATACGTGTTCATTTATTTTCATAAACACCACACCCAGTCTAGCACTTACGAAGAAAATCCATGTGCTCATTCGTTTCTTTCAGACACAATACGAAATCTTCATAAATATAAGACTTGGGAAAGGTGAAGGTATTCTTCAGCAAAGATCTCAGTTGACAGTCTTTATAATTTCATGTCAGTTGTCGTTATTTAGATAAATTATAAAGTTCAATCGTTAGAATATAAAAAATAGAAGGTATGTTCTCTATTGATACCAAATTGCTTTGCAACTACGTTTTATAGGGTCAAGCATTTGATCCAGTACCAACAGCATTTTAGAAGACCTTTGCTGCTCCAGCAGAAAACTGTACAATCAAAGAATTCCATTTCAATATAATTTTTATATCTCCTGCTGTATATTTTACAAGACTATCGTGCATTCAGTTCCGTAGCGCAAATGCTCATCATGCAAAGATTTCATAAAGAAATATACTATTTTATGTTAACATGTTTTATTTACCAAAAAGTGCCAAAAAGCTAGAATAATTATGTGATTACTTCTCTCCTCCCGCAGTCGCGTAACGGCAGGAACACGACGGATTATGGACTCCACTACCTTTCTCTAGGAGTTTGAAGATAGTGCCTACCATGCTGTCTGCAGATCGTCCCGCAATTCCATAATATTCGCAGGTGGAGAATTCTTGACATTGACTGCACGTTGAACAGCATCACAAATGTGTTCGATTGCGGTTTAATCCGTCGAACGAATGGGCCAAGTACGGCTGCCAAAGTCCGTGGAATGTTCCTCCAGCCATATTCGGGCAACTGTGGACGTGTGCGGTGGCGCATTGTCGTGGTGAAGCATCAGTCATATTGGTTGCTGAACGGGTACAAATGATCGAAGGATGGTTACATGGTCTCCACTGCTCATATCGGTCTGCAGACGTATGACGTATGAGGAATACGTCCAACTAAACACGTTCGACACCACACCAGAGCCACCGTCTGTTCTCTCTCTTGTAAACATGTAGAATCCATTGCCTAGTGGGTTTGTTACTACACCAGGATTATGCGATCTACCCAAAACAGTTGGTACTGCGATTCGGGGGACCAGGCTGTACATTTCCAGCCACCTTGCGATTTCCCCGAGTACCGACAAAGCGCACAGACGTTTGTCGTCGATTAAGCAACGGCGCTAGGGAGGAGCCGATGGCTCTGGAACAGCATAGAACATAAGGAACGTAGTGCTGTCCAAACGCAGGTGCTACTTCTGGCCACAGCATTGAATAGCACTGTGATTTGCGGTAATGCTGCCCGCCAAAGATGTTACGATGCGTAGAAGACACAGCTGTCCAATGAATATTTTCTTTCCGAATGATTTGTTGAAGACATTTTCTTGGTAGCTGAACTTATAAAATTAGAAAATTATATTTGTTTCCGTTATTTTTTAAATACAGAAGGCAAGTAAGGAATTCCCGACCGCCTTGTTGTCTCCACTATTTCTTGCAGTAATTTATGAAAAATAAAATATTCTTTATTAATCTGTGGAAATTATTCTAAAGTGTGTAGTTGGATATACTTCCGATTTGGGTTTTGACCGGCTGATAATTAAATCCGGGTTGCAAGTAGTGGTGCAGTGCGGGACAGAAGGTATGTCATTTATAAATATATCAACTCAAATTGGGGAATAAAGGCACGGACTAAAAAAGTTGCTTCATATCATTCGCTAAAAAAAGTGTCATGTCATGCTAATATAAAATCCCAGCAATCGACGGTAGGAAAATAGCAACTATAATTTGTTTTTAAGTTAGAGTTTAAAAAAAAGAATGACACCTCATGGTAAAACATTTCCAAAGTTGTTTCCTTTTTGAGGTTGATGTACTGTTTGTATTACAATTTGTCGCCATTAATTTCTTGTGAGATATTGTACATTTACTGTTAACCGTTTGTAGAGCATAAGTCTAAGCTTTACCGTTTGTGTGGCATTTCTGGCCGCTGGTTCAGGTACGCCGCATTGAACATGTTATTTGTTATACCATAAGTGTGTACTTTTGTTAGGGTGGTTCCAAGGGTACATCTTACGTTTTGTTTTGAGCTGAGCTGTGCTTCACATTTCATAAAGTTTGTGATTGTAAGGCTTTCACATTGCATAGAATGTGTGTTCTCTCGTTTGGAGAAAACCTTTTGTTCCCGATTCTCTATGGTAATAACAGTAGTGTGTGTCATTGTATTGTTATACGGGTCCAATAGCTCAGACAGCTTATAGCTGGCTGTTTAACTTTTCCTTATTATTAGTAGCTGTTACTTTGCTCTGATCTTACCTGTCATTGTATTTTCTTCACCACTGTATATACTGCAAATACCACTTTTTGTATGTCATGAGTTTCCTGTACCTTCATCTTGTAGTACCACGATGTATACACTACATGTTGCTAGTGCCATAGAACCTTCAGAAAGATTGCGTGTTTTACAATTGGTTTCCTATAGTATTAAGCTTGTACAGACGCAATGCGTACCTTCTTAATTACTCGCATATACCCCTTTTCCCTTTGTCACTAAGATCAGCCGCTTTCTGTTGTACAAATAACCTTGTCATACTTTAATTTCATTTCACCTGTTTCGTAAACGGATTTGAAATTCCATGTAAAGTTTTGTACATTGGCATTGCAAGAATTTAATAAACTAGGTGAGCATTTGCACACTTTTTACTTCAAAATACCTAACCCTATTTAAATTACATTTAAAATATAATTTTGTTATGCATTAATTTTAGATATTGAAGGATGTTTGCAATTCTCCAGCTTATGTCTTAGGAATATGCGACGTACATACCACCAAGCTAGGGACAAATATCCCATGCATCCTATTCGTCATGATAATAGCTGATGTACAGGATACATGGTAGACTGCACGAAGCAAACTGAATAATTTTAACCAATCCCATGCATTTATTCAATCAGAATTCTGAGTCATTCCGCAAGTTCAAATGGAAATTGCAGTTCCATACATGCCGGGATCATAATAGAAGGCACTTTCGGGGGACATTTATGTGCTTTGTGATACACATCGATAGAAAGAAACAGAAATGTTACGGACGTTATTAATGAAAAAGATTCAAGGGTTCTGAATGGACTTTACCTTGGAAGTGGATACGACAGCGTCACCACGTTAAAGACGATTAATATTTCATTTCTCATGTTACACATGTTTTTGCAATTTATTACGAGGATATATTTAACATAGCAGGGAAGAGATAAAGCATTGTAACCTCTTTTCAATTGCAGAGTAAAATCGATAAAGCTCCGTCTTATCATCCTGAAAGAATGACTTTGAGACAGCAGCTTACAAAATATATTAGTAAGCATCTGCTTTCTGGGACATAAATTTCATCAATATGTATATTATCGTTGACTTTGTAATGGGAAATTTCGAAACATCAAGGAACTTGGTACAGCTTCGAAAACCTAGCTTTTAGATATCATATGGGAAAAGTCATCCTCCGTAATTAGAAAATGCCATCAAAAAGTGACATTTGCGTACAAAGGAATGGGCTGCTGAAACACTGGCAATGTAGATCGATTTCAGACAGGATATCTGAGATGTATCTACAAAAAATTTCAGGAAGCAAATCTAAGCCGCAAAAAGTAAATTTAAACAAAAGCTTGAAACTTGCATTTCACAGCAGGAACAAAACTTTATGAAAATCCGTTATCTGTAGATTGGATAGTTTCCGACACGGTAGTGTGGACGTGGGGAAATCAAGTGAGTATATTGCGCATTCAGTGCACGTGCAAAATCCGCCACATCTAAAACAGAGATTATAATGAGTAAGGGGTGACATTTGACCTTCGTGGAGCAAGGTATGATCACCATGCACTGGGAAGTGCAGTATTCAAGGAACGTCGAGCTTTGTCTGATTTTCACTGCCTGCAGTAGTTAAAGCGTAAAGGGGAACGGACGTAAGTCGCAGCAAAATATAACATGTAGGTGGTTGTTTCACGCCAGTTGCTATTGAGTACTTGTGGCGTGAGGTGGCTAGGCTGTGATGTCTGGGACAACGTGTTTGCTACTTTGGTAGAAGTACCTATGTCTGTAATATGGAAGCACAGAATGTTATATGAGCTACACTCCAAATATTGCTCCACAATTTGGCGCTACGGTGTGAACGCATGATCACAACCTCCTCACCGTCATCCGACATAACGACTACAGTTTACCAGAAGGCATCAGGAGTGAAATATAGAATATCGAACGAAAGTTGCCTTAATGGATAAATAATGTTTCCTACACCATCAGGGGGATGGATTGTGTGTTGCAACGCAGCGAAAATGTTACAAGGTATCGTGATTCAATTGGTGGTGACTGGTATGTATTAGTGTATTATTGTAGAAGCGTTCCTCTTTCGGTATTGTGCGCAAAGCCATATTACAGCTTTTTGTACTTTCAGTGTGATAGATGGCCTGTCCATAATCATATCAAGTACCTATCCATAATCATATCAATCATATCAAGTTAATTATTTCACTTACAATAGCAAAGGGTACCCAAGGTGAAGAAAAGACCATTGCCTCTTTTCATTGTGAAGCGAAATCATTACACATCGAAGCCAATAGAGAACTTAAGATGATATGTTTTCATTTATAGCAATTCATAGGGTAAGGAGAAATATTATACAAAGTGAATAATATTTATATGCATGTACATGGCTAGAGGAAAGAGAAGAAGAAGACAGAACAAAATGTTAGAATGAAATCCATACGCCGGTTGAATGATTATAAATGATTTGGGACAGCTGGCAGAAAACTTGGAGATAGCGGGTTATCTTCGTGCAATCACCAAGGGTCAAACATGTTTGGATGGAACCTCAGAGCAACAATTTCAGGGCAATCTCATTTCTACTTTACTCATTGTATAAAATAAGCATATGACTTAACATTAAGACGTATACCTACCTATATGTGATCCGTATCCTACAAAGAGAGCCATTCCAAGAAAACTCAGTAAGCAATTGATAATATGTAACTTCTTTTATCAATAATAAACCGTATATTAGAAACCATTTTATTCTAACTCAACACAGGTATTGTAGTCACAAATATATGAAGCCCATATTATTTTATTTATTCAATTCACCTGATATTCATTAAGTAGATGAATATTGTTGCTTGGAATAAAACTGATTTAACATTTTTCATTGGAGAAAAATAATGAATCGTAGAATTTTTAATGAAAACCGTTATTAAAATGTATAAAACTCCTATAAGAAATAATTATATAACATTTTAATTAATAAGTAGTAATAAGGAGTGGCTAAAAATATTTCGGTAGGTTTTCGTATATTTCACTTAAGTTACAGTTTCGAATATTCATGGAATGTTACAGATTAGAAACTCGGGCATATGTACCATATTTTATTTCCAAACTCGGATCCTGAATTTCATACAGCATGCCAGCAAGCACCTGGACACTAGTTTAACATCTTACGCAACTTGTTATTAAAGATAGATGACAAATCTTTATGGCATTACTCCGTACAATGGATCCGACATGCGAAAGTCATTCTGCATCAGCGGGAGAAATAATGTAAGTAAGCCACAGAAAGCATAAAAACATACTATAATCCAGCATGAGAGAAGTGTAACGCTAACGAATGTACAAATCGCAGTGTTTCGAATTTCAGGGCAACATATACTTTAATTGTGATGAATCTTTTCTTGACACAACCATGACAAATCAGTGATTCCTTAGTATACTTGCAATACTCAAAAATAAATGGGTTCCGTCCACTCAAAATGATGTGGAATGAATACCTAATGCTGAAACATAGAGAAATTTGACTGCAAGAAATTGTCTGAAATACTGTACGTCTGGTAGCAAAACGTTGGTTGTGATAGGTCACAAAATGTGAAGTAAAAAGAAGTAGAACGTTTAGTGATGCCTTAGTAGTAACTCATATTGAGCGGAACAAGAAGAAAGAAAGGGGACCGCTAGGAGACGCGCCGAAAACGGATTGGAAAAATTATTTCAAACGTAATGCGATAAGAAATCAGTTTCTATTTTCCATACTATTTCTATCTATATATATATATCTGAAATCGCAAGTTATTGTAGTTTGACTTCATTCCTCGTTGTTTTATAACCGCTTAAACATCTGGGCGCCAAGAGCGTGGTAACGCGTTTTCATTGTAAGTTCCCCAAGCGGCAAGGGCGTCTGAACTCCTCCTGAAATCGATGTCCCAATAGCGGCATGAGCGAACTGAGACGTCCTCTGAAAGATTTCCCAGTAGCGCCAAGAGCGCGTTTAGACGTTTGTTCCTTTCCACTGCATGGTAACCTAAGACACGCCACATGTCAGTTGTTAATTGACGAATGAAGTTTAGCCAAACAAAATCCTGTGACCCAAAGAGTGCGAACAAAGGCCTCCCGATTACTTCCTATCCCCTATGGCGGGCACTTAGAAGGCAACATCATTAGGGCTATGTGAAATGGGAGAAGTAAAACTGCGTCGCACGGGAATTTTTCCATTTCTTATCAGTTTTTACTATGCTTTATTTTTTTCATTTCTTCTCAGGTTTTTACTATGCTTTATTTTTTCATTTCTTCTCAGGTTTTTACTATGCTTTATTTTTTCATTTCTTCTCAGGTTTTTGCTATGCAGTTATGGACGTGAATTGAGCGGGTTAAAAACCGTTTAAAAGTCCTAGGGTCTACGAATTTATATTTAGTGCCTAAGTAAAAGCGGAAATCTATTAACTTGACTTGATATGTAATCGTTGTAAATATGATATTTATAGAATAAAATGTGTTAAAAAGGCCTAAGACCTATGAATTAATTTTTAGTGTCCAAGTAAAAGTGCAATGATATTGACTTGACGATGTTAAACTCTGCAATTATGACATCATTAGAATAAAAGACGTTCAAAAAGACTAAGTCCAGGGCCTATGAATTAACTAAGTAAAATATAAATATTAATAACTTGACATGTTATGTAAATATTTAGTTCCTACGTAAAAGCGTAGCGTTATTAAAAAATTCCAGCTTATCATCCTTTTCTGAACACAGCAGAGTCATGCTGTAATTCTGTAGTTTCATCGAGCATTGTGGTTTTAAAAACTGTACTAAGTCACGGCAAATTCTTTCTTCAAATTAAAGTGCAAATCTAGCTTGGCTAACATAGAATGTTTTCTCCAAATTTGTTTTGAGTTCCCAATTCAAATCTCAATAGAGGCAAGAAACGGCAATCTTTATTACACCCCCCCCCCTTCCCCTCAAACTTTAGTTGGAAGTTACCCTACATTCGTATGAACCAGCCTGAAATTTCAGACAAACAAAAGAGCTCCTTCCCGTCGTTAGACAATTTAGAATACTGTCACACCTAATTCGGTAACTTGGAAAAATGGCACACATTCGGTGTTCCTCGGAGGAAAAGTAAATTGTGCCCGGCACCTTAACGAAAAACATGTGGCAGTTTTTCTGTGTGGCACTTTTCCAAGTTGCTGATCATGTGTGGCTCTTTTACAGTCTGGCTGTATACCAGCAACCGTATCATAATCAATGCAATGCATGAATTAATTTGCTGAATTTTAGCTCATGTAATAATTTGTGTTTATGCTTGTCTGTCTTTTCCTATCAGACTTTTCTGTGTAGAACTCAGTGCTTTCTGAGGAAATTATAAAAGTTAGAAAAAAATAAAAGATAACTTTTGTGGACTCTTAGGCTAAGTAGAGCTATTCACTATGAAAGGTTTAAATTGTATATTTGGTTAGCTAACTTCCCGCTCGAGTCACAACAAGAAATGGACCAAATTTAAGTAAATGCATTTAAAAAAGCGGTTTCAGTTAATTTTAATTCATTTTAGCTAATAGTACTAGCTTTGGTACTTTGGGCGATATTCATTTTGCTCTTAGTTTGTAAATATCCTTCTACTGACAATGCAATTAATGCACATAGAATTTTCCTTGATTGCAGAGATTTTTTAGAAAACTCTTTCTGGTGCGAAAAGATAAAAAAGGCATATTACATTTCTTTTCTTTTAAATTTTCAAATTGTTCACGTATTCTCACAAGAGGTGTTAAAATTCTGGATTTCAAAACTGTCAATGTGCCGTCGTTAATAGACTGTTACAGTTGCAACACAAATTCCTTTTTTTATCTCATGGACAAAAACTTTACTTTGGCATTTTTTTAATTTGCCGATGCCCGCGCAGATTTCTTAGAAGGAGAGTTGTACTTCAGGGAGGTTTTAATAAGATTATTTTTAGATCTCGCTTCACAATAGCGTCGTTATATTTACTCGATTCCAATGAATATTTACTTTGCAACTATGGAACTAAAGCCGTTGAAAATTGTTTTTTAAAAAAAGAAAAAAATAGGAGGACAATGGGAACGAAATATCGTACGCTGGAATGCGTTTTGTAAATCCGTACCATCCACTCAAATGCAGAACAACAGATCTAAGTTTTCTTATTCTGGCTGTACTGCTGAAGTGCTACATGTCGGCGCTTTTTTTTTTTTTTTTGTGAGAAACATTTCTCACCACGGACTCTTAGAAACTGAGTAATATCAACTAGAATAAGACATACATGTATGCCCCTGGCGGAAAAAATATGCATCGTTTAAAAAGAAAGTACCCTGAAAAGGTTTTTCGAGGCGTTTTTCAATCGAGTTTTCAGAATTTAAGATTTTGCTGCAAATACACCGAAAGCAGAAATAAATATTTATAGGTTCCTGGTGGCCAAACCGTTCTTTACTAAAAAAAAAAAAATATATATATATATATATATATGTATATATGTATATATACATGCAAAACATTTCCCATCATTAGCTGTTTCGGAGTATTAGAAGCAGAGATATCGGGGGAAACACAATTTAACTTAACGTACCCCAGCAGAAAATCTATGCATTACCTGAAAAACAGACTGTACCTAAAATTATCTTCGATATTAATGGCATCGGAAAAAAAAGAAATAACCGAATTAGTAGCAAATGTGTGGTACAAAACATATTTTGAATTCAATGCTATCTGCATTTACGCCACCTTTGCGACGAAGTTGTGCATCGAAAAAAATAACAACCGGAGTTCAACAATTATCTTTCTCACATTTCAAGCATCCCAATGCAAAAATACTTTTTCCAATCGGACTAACAGTTGAAGAGAATTGGTGTCCACAGACAGACGGGTGGGCAGACAAAGTGATAACATAAGTATGATCTGTTTTTACAAAAGACATGCTAACGACTGAATGGAAGAAATAAGAAAACAATTGTTATTTGGGACCTGTAACGTTCGGTCAGTTGTATTCGATTTATGTTTGAAATACATTTTTTTTCACTTCTGAAAATAAGTGTTATAGACCACGCTCTTCTGTTATATTCTGAGCTGCGTTGCGCACCATTCCGGGAGTGGGGGGTGCGCAGCTGAGGATTTAACTAATTTCAAAATGATAATCTGCGATCTTTATCGCCAACAAACCCACCAGCAACTACCACGGGATAGTATTAGCAATGATATCAAACAAAACAAACGCATCGGCGAACGCCGATGAAAGATACACGTAGCACTTTGGAAATGCTTCCCTTATTTTGGAAAATAATTCTGAAAACAGAAAAACTTTTCTAGAGAAATACGAGATTTTCAAGTAGAAAAAATGTTGGTTATAAGTAGGAGATTTTTGTTAATTTTAATCTCCTCCGCAAACATATTATATAAAATGATAGTCGCTCCGGTTGCTCAGTGGTCGAAGTAATAACTGGCTTTTGACCGAGATGGGTCTGGGTTCCAATCCCTCCTAGGCATACTTGTGTTTGTCTTACGTCACTGGCTCTCTAGCTTACCTGGAGCCAGTGACCCTAAATTAGAAACCTGGAACTACTTATAGTTCATCGAGTTGATCATGGCGGTGGTTAAAACGAAAAAAAAATGAATAAATAAAATAAAAATAAATTAAAATAATTGCCCTTATATCTTTTAATTTGTCAGAACTCCAAAGGGAACCAATGGACGCAAAACAACATTGTCTTTCAAACCAAGTTGCCGTATCTGTTACAACTACTAGCATTATTCCTATGATCTTCATGTTTCGAATTTTAGAGGAGTTTTGAAGAGGGAAAAAGAAAAGAAAAAGATGACCGAAATGCCACCTTACGCACCACTTTGCTTTGTTGGTGTCACGAGCAATCCCTAATTACTGGCAGAGACCCTTCAACCGTGTGAAATCGGTGATATCAAGAGCGGTTTTGCCCGTCTGTTAGGTATAGTGTGAACACCTTGGTGGCGAAATGTTCTGAAAGGGTTAGGTGCCTGAGCCCTTGTATTCTATAGCCCACATTCTGCAATCGCCGGTGACCGGCGTCCTTTTAAAATTTTACCAGCTAATCCCATTCAGCACAATAGAGTTTCCTAAGGACACCCAACCTTTCTTTGAACCCCCTCCCCAACCACCACTTCACCATCACCCCTTGCCAAAACGAAATTTCTACGCAATTAGAACACATGTCGAGGGCAGCCCTCTAAGATTTTAGGAAACTCAGATAAACGTATGTGAATTTTTCACATTTATGAAATACTGTCGGAAAATTTCTCTCCACAGAGTTCTATTGAATGTACCGAAGTGCGCCGGAAAATCTTCCACTAAAAGCCGCGGTGACGTTCGAAATACCACCCCGGAAATTCTACCCACCCTGTCAGCCTGTTTATTGTAAGACAATTTTCCATTAAAAACCGGGGTAAGCGTGGAATTACTAACCCGGAAATTTCCCCCACGTCATCCAGCTAATTGCAAGATGGTTTTTTAACTATAAATATAGAAAAAAAGTTTGAAATGCCGACACCGGAATTTTCTCCCACGCCGTCACCCTGGTGGCTGTAAGACATGTTTCCATTCAAAACCGCGGTAAGAGTGGGAATACTAACCCGGAAATTTTACCCACGCAACCCTGCTAATTGTAAACCAACTTTTACCCTAAACAACGGTAAAAGTTTGAAATGCCGACACCGGAATTTTCTCCCACGCCGTCACCCTGCTGGCTGTAAGACATGTTTCCATTCAAAGCCGCGGTAAGAGTGGGAATACTAACCCGGAAATTTTACCCACGCAACCCTGCTAATTGTAAACCAACTTTTACCCTAAACAACGGTAAAAGTTTGAAATGCCGACACCGGAATTTTCTCCCACGCCGTCACCCTGGTGGCTGTAAGACATGTTCCCATTCAAAGCCGCGGTAAGAGTGGGAATACTAACCCGGAAATTTTACCCACGCAACCCTGCTAATTGTAAACCAACTTTTACCCTAAACAACGGTAAAAGTTTGAAATGCCGACACCGGAATTTTCTCCCACGCCGTCACCCTGGTGGCTGTAAGACATGTTTCCATTCAAAGCCGCGGTAAGAGTGGGAATACTAACCCGGAAATTTTACCCACGCAACCCTGCTAATTGTAAACCAACTTTTACCCTAAACAACGGTAAAAGTTTGAAATGCCGACACCGGAATTTTCTCCCACGCCGTCACCCTGGTGGCTGTAAGACATGTTTCCATTCAAAGCCGCGGTAAGAGTGGGAATACTAACCCGGAAATTTTACCCACGCAACCCTGCTAATTGTAAACCAACTTTTACCCTAAACAACGGTAAAAGTTTGAAATGCCGACACCGGAATTTTCTCCCACGCCGTCACCCTGGTGGCTGTAAGACATGTTTCCATTCAAAGCCGCGGTAAGAGTGGGAATACTAACCCGGAAATTTTACCCACGCAACCCTGCTAATTGTAAACCAACTTTTACCCTAAACAACGGTAAAAGTTTGAAATGCCGACACCGGAATTTTCTCCCACGCCGTCACCCTGGTGGCTGTAAGACATGTTTCCATTCAAAGCCGCGGTAAGAGTGGGAATACTAACCCGGAAATTTTACCCACGCAACCCTGCTAATTGTAAACCAACTTTTACCCTAAACAACGGTAAAAGTTTGAAATGCCGACACCGGAATTTTCTCCCACGCCGTCACCCTGCTGGCTGTAAGACATGTTTCCATTCAAAGCCGCGGTAAGAGTGGGAATACTAACCCGGAAATTTTACCCACGCAACCCTGCTAATTGTAAACCAACTTTTACCCTAAACAACGGTAAAAGTTTGAAATGCCGACACCGGAATTTTCTCCCACGCCGTCACCCTGCTGGCTGTAAGACATGTTTCCATTCAAAGCCGCGGTAAGAGTGGGAATACTAACCCGGAAATTTTACCCACGCAACCCTGCTAATTGTAAACCAACTTTTACCCTAAACAACGGTAAAAGTTTGAAATGCCGACACCGGAATTTTCTCCCACGCCGTCACCCTGGTGGCTGTAAGACATGTTTCCATTCAAAGCCGCGGTAAGAGTGGGAATACTAACCCGGAAATTTTACCCACGCAACCCTGCTAATTGTAAACCAACTTTTACCCTAAACAACGGTAAAAGTTTGAAATGCCGACACCGGAATTTTCTCCCACGCCGTCACCCTGGTGGCTGTAAGACATGTTTCCATTCAAAGCCGCGGTAAGAGTGGGAATACTAACCCGGAAATTTTACCCACGCAACCCTGCTAATTGTAAACCAACTTTTACCCTAAACAACGGTAAAAGTTTGAAATGCCGACACCGGAATTTTCTCCCACGCCGTCACCCTGGTGGCTGTAAGACATGTTTCCATTCAAAGCCGCGGTAAGAGTGGGAATACTAACCCGGAAATTTTACCCACGCAACCCTGCTAATTGTAAACCAACTTTTACCCTAAACAACGGTAAAAGTTTGAAATGCCGACACCGGAATTTTCTCCCACGCCGTCACCCTGGTGGCTGTAAGACATGTTTCCATTCAAAGCCGCGGTAAGAGTGGGAATACTAACCCGGAAATTTTACCCACGCAACCCTGCTAATTGTAAACCAACTTTTACCCTAAACAACGGTAAAAGTTTGAAATGCCGACACCGGAATTTTCTCCCACGCCGTCACCCTGGTGGCTGTAAGACATGTTTCCATTCAAAGCCGCGGTAAGAGTGGGAATACTAACCCGGAAATTTTACCCACGCAACCCTGCTAATTGTAAACCAACTTTTACCCTAAACAACGGTAAAAGTTTGAAATGCCGACACCGGAATTTTCTCCCACGCCGTCACCCTGGTGGCTGTAAGACATGTTTCCATTCAAAGCCGCGGTAAGAGTGGGAATACTAACCCGGAAATTTTACCCACGCAACCCTGCTAATTGTAAACCAACTTTTACCCTAAACAACGGTAAAAGTTTGAAATGCCGACACCGGAATTTTCTCCCACGCCGTCACCCTGGTGGCTGTAAGACATGTTTCCATTCAAAGCCGCGGTAAGAGTGGGAATACTAACCCGGAAATTTTACCCACGCAACCCTGCTAATTGTAAACCAACTTTTACCCTAAACAACGGTAAAAGTTTGAAATGCCGACACCGGAATTTTCTCCCACGCCGTCACCCTGCTGGCTGTAAGACATGTTTCCATTCAAAGCCGCGGTAAGAGTGGGAATACTAACCCGGAAATTTTACCCACGCAACCCTGCTAATTGTAAACCAACTTTTACCCTAAACAACGGTAAAAGTTTGAAATGCCGACACCGGAATTTTCTCCCACGCCGTCACCCTGCTGGCTGTAAGACATGTTTCCATTCAAAGCCGCGGTAAGAGTGGGAATACTAACCCGGAAATTTTACCCACGCAACCCTGCTAATTGTAAACCAACTTTTACCCTAAACAACGGTAAAAGTTTGAAATGCCGACACCGGAATTTTCTCCCACGCCGTCACCCTGGTGGCTGTAAGACATGTTTCCATTCAAAGCCGCGGTAAGAGTGGGAATACTAACCCGGAAATTTTACCCACGCAACCCTGCTAATTGTAAACCAACTTTTACCCTAAACAACGGTAAAAGTTTGAAATGCCGACACCGGAATTTTCTCCCACGCCGTCACCCTGGTGGCTGTAAGACATGTTTCCATTCAAAGCCGCGGTAAGAGTGGGAATACTAACCCGGAAATTTTACCCACGCAACCCTGCTAATTGTAAACCAACTTTTACCCTAAACAACGGTAAAAGTTTGAAATGCCGACACCGGAATTTTCTCCCACGCCGTCACCCTGGTGGCTGTAAGACATGTTTCCATTCAAAGCCGCGGTAAGAGTGGGAATACTAACCCGGAAATTTTACCCACGCAACCCTGCTAATTGTAAACCAACTTTTACCCTAAACAACGGTAAAAGTTTGAAATGCCGACACCGGAATTTTCTCCCACGCCGTCACCCTGGTGGCTGTAAGACATGTTTCCATTCAAAGCCGCGGTAAGAGTGGGAATACTAACCCGGAAATTTTACCCACGCAACCCTGCTAATTGTAAACCAACTTTTACCCTAAACAACGGTAAAAGTTTGAAATGCCGACACCGGAATTTTCTCCCACGCCATCACCCTGCTGGCTGTAAGACATGTTTCCATTCAAAGCAGCGGTAAGAGTGGGAATACTAACCCGGAAATTTTACCCACGCAACCCTGCTAATTGTAAACCAACTTTTACCCTAAACAACGGTAAAAGTTTGAAATGCCGACACCGGAATTTTCTCCCACGCCGTCACCCTGGTGGCTGTAAGACATGTTTCCATTCAAAGCCGCGGTAAGAGTGGGAATACTAACCCGGACATTTTACCCACGCAACCCTGCTAATTGTAAACCGACTTTTACCCTAAACAACGGTAAAAGTTTGAAATGCCGACCTCGGAATTTTCCCCTATCCTGTCAGCCTGCTTTATTGTAAGACCGTTTTTCCCTAAAAAGCGCGGTAACAGTCAAAATACTAACCCGGAAATTTCCCTACCTCATCCAGCTACTTGCGGTACTATAAACTCCAATAAAGGTTTGAAATGCCGAGCCCGAAAATATCCCCCACATATTTGTGCTACTTGTACGTCTGAATGCTATTTTAAAGTGGACGAAAATAGAAAAGATGATACCGGAAATTTCCTCCACCCCATCCTAAAAGTCGAAACCCCGATCCTGAAATTTCTCCCCACCCAGTCAGCCTGCTGATTGTAAGACCGTTTTTCATAAAAAAAAAAAATCGCGGTAAAAGTGGAAATAATAACCAGCCAATTTCCCCCACCTCATCCTGCTACTTGCAAGACGGTTTTTTGCTATAAACATCGGTAAAAGTTTGAAATGCCGACCCCGGAATTCCCTTCCTCCTGTGAGCCTGTACGACACGTTTTCCATTAAGAACCGCAGTAACAGTGGAAATACTAACCCGGAAATTTCCCTCATCCAACCCTGCTATTTGTAAACCGATTTTTACCCTAAACAACAGTAGAAGTTTGAAATGCTGTCCCCGGAATTTTCCCCCACCCTGTCAGCCTGTTGGATTGCAAGAGAGTTTTTCACTTAAAAGTGCGGTAACAGTCGAAATACGAACCCCGAAAATTTCCCCACCTCATCCATCTACTTGGAAGACAGTTTCAAATGCCGTCCCCGAAATTTTCCCCCACCCTGTCAGCCTGTTGATTGCAAGACAGTTTTTCACTTAAAAGCGGTAACAGTCGAAATACGAACCGCGAAATTTTCCGCGTAGCCTCACTTCCACTAATCCGCTTCACCTGATTCCCGTTTGCCCTAATCACATTTGCCCCAATCGCCTTTTCCCGAAATTCATTTTTCCCGAATTCCCATTTCCCCTAATCCCGGTTCGCCTAAATCGCCTTTACCCTTATTCTCGTTTGCCTAAATCCGTTTACATCAACTGCGTTTCCGCGAAATCGCTTTAACTCGAAATCCCATTTCCCTAATTTCGTTTGCCCGAATCTCGTTTCCCCTAAATCTCGTTTTTAAAAGGGACCTTTGATACAAAAAACGTTTTTAAGGGGAACTTTGATACATAAAAATGTGTTTAGGGTAAACTTGAATTAGGGGAAACAAGATTTACGGGAAACGAAATTAGGGCAAACAAAATTAGGGGAAATGGGAATTCAGGTAAGAGCGAATTCGGGGAAGTGCGATTGGGGTAAACGTGTTTAGGGCAAACGTGAATTAGGGGAAACGAGATTCAGGGGAAACGAGATTAGGGGAAATGGTAATTCGGGTAACAGCGATTTCGGGGAAACGCGATTGGGGTAAACGTTATTAGAGCACATGGGAATTATGGGAAACGGATTAGGGGAATAGTGTGTTCACCGTAAAAAACTGTCTTTCAGGTAGCTGGATGAGGAGAGGAAAATTCGCTGAACACCCCATAAACAGCGAAAAATGTTTGAAAAGCAGACCCAGGAATCTCCCACCCCATATTTGTGCACGTTGTTCGGCTTTCTCTTGTTTTAAACAGCGTGGAAATGGAAATGATGACACTGGAAATCTACCAAACGTTCGGTATTTTGGGTCAAATGCAAATTGTGCATGGTCCCTGACTAAAAAAGGTGGGGAACGTTTCCTGTGGTGGAATTTTCCAATGTGGGGCCTATTCCTAATATGAGGTAGTTTTCATGAGCGGGGACTTTTCGGATTACCACCCGATTTGTTCCGCCGTTTTGTAGGGAAGCTGTAAATTTCAGAATTTCATGGAAAAAAACATTATTCGATGAAAAACACTGTTTCACACAATTTACACCGGATACGGAGAAGTGGGCACCGGAGAACTGGCCACACGGAGAACTGGATATATTGAAATTTCAGTGCCATAAAATTGCTCTACATAAACAAATTTCATGTGGCTGTATTCCACACTACTTAAGCAATTATTGTTCATAAAAAAATTAATATTTAATTTTCAGTTAGAAATTTAGACATTTCCATGATTTTCGGGCCAAAGACAAAGCGGAGAACTGCCCATTTGAGAACTGCCCACAGGAGAACTGGCCACCCCGAAAACTGGCCAGAAAATTTTTAAGTGGCCATATAAAAATTGTGTTCTGAACTGCTCCTTGGCTACGTCTCTCGAGATTGGTTATCTGACACATATAAAATTCCCGTAATTTCGTATTTTGTTATTTACGATATTTTTCTATAAACTACAGCTAAACAAATTATCTGCGAGTATGTGCAAACCCAGGAAACTTGTTGGGGTTGGGAGTGGGAGGGGAGGGAAGCTTAAAACATAAAATATGAAATATAAAGAATTTCTCGTCCGATCGGGGAATTTTCAGCATTTACAAGCTACAACTCAACGAATTATCTGAGGGCATGTTCCTACCCAAAAAACCTGTCCGGGAGGGGGGGGGGATAACACCAAAAGTGTAAACGACAGAGTATTTCTCGTCCAATCGGGAGATTTTCAGCACTTACGAGTTACAACTCAACAAATTATCTGACTGCATTTGCGCCCTCAGGAAACCTATCGGTCGGGGGGGGTGTAACACCAAAAGTGTAAAATGTAAATAATTTCTGACTGAGAGATTTCGAGCGTTCACAAACTTTATCTCAACAAGCTCTCTGCGGACATGTGCTAACGCAGAAAATCTGTCTCTCCACCAGAAGTGTAAAATATAAAATATTTCTGGTCCAATCGAGAGATTTCCAGCATTTACAAATTGCAACTTGACACACTATCTGAGGGCATTTGCCTACGCAGGAAACCGTCGAGGGGGGGTAATACAAAAATTGTGAAATGCATTAGCACATGCCCTCTGATAATGTGTTGAGTTGCAGCTTGTATATGCTGAAAATCTCCCGTTCGGAGCAGAAATACTTTATATTTTATACTTTTGGGGTTACCCCTCCCCCCCCCCCCCCCCACCACCACCACGTTTCCTGAGTAGGACAATGTCTTCAGATAATGTGTTGAGTTGTGTGTAAATGCTGAAAGTCTCCCGATCGGACCAGAATGCTTCATATTTTACACTTTTGGTATTACCCCCACCCTCACCCCCTTTGGACACGTTTCCTGAGTAGGCACATGCCTCAGATAATGTGTCCAGCTGTAGCTTGTAAACGCTGAAAATCTCCCGATCAGACCAGAAATACTTTACTTTTTGCACTTTTGATATCACCCACTACCCCCGACAGGTTTTCTGAGTCAGCACATGTGCTCAGACAATTTGCAGACTTGTAGTTTCAAAACCCTGAAATCTTTTGTAGAGTTGTAGATCATAAATATTTTTATACATAATTACATTAATTATCGCAATTAAGAAACGCCGAAATTACGGAAACTTTACATGACTCAGATAACCAACCTCTGAGGATCGTGGCCACACAGCTGTCAAAAACGCAATTTTTATACGACCCCTTAAAATTTTTGCGGGCAGTTCTACACCCAGTTGACATATCCCACTGCAAATAAGATAAACATTTACTCAGCTGTGTGAAAGGTCAAGTTGTGATAACGTATTTCAAAGAATAACTAATCTTGTTAATTTGTGTTCTATCCTTTTGATTCAATTCAGTTCTCGTTTCTCAGATCTACACATATTGTTTTTTATTCATTGACTGCTTATAAATTTTTTATTTTTTTAAAGTGCAAACGTTCAGAAAACTCCGTTTTTTTTTCAATCGCTGATGACTTGTGTGTATAACACGCATTACAATGGTAAGAACATCGCACAAACGACATTGAAACCATTCAGCTCAAAGAATTATGTAACTTCAATCCTCCAACACAACGATTTTTTTCATAGGATCGCTGATACATGATCTTTCTGTCTGAGGGGGAATGAGGCTAATTGTGTGCTCATTTTTTAAGGGTGACAATAATTTCATGTTCGCCGAAAGAAGTGTGCACTGAACCATTGCGAACGATATATGTTTTTTTTTATTTATTTTTTTTCAATTTATACAAAGGGGCTTAGGAAACTAAAGTTGATAAACCACGAAAAATAATGTAACGAGAAATCAAGGTTACAGTAATTCTTAGTAAATAAAAGCTTAGTTTTTTATTGTTAGCCGGAGTTTCTGTTACATTCGTTTATAATCTGAAGGAAGCAATTATAATCGCTACGAAAATAGCATTCTACGTAAAACGTTGAAAACATAGAGAAACATACTTTTTGTACGACTCCCTTTACCAGTGTTGTCTGCGCGCATTCCTCAGAAAGCGAAGTTGGAACCCCTGCCTGCCATTATCAGGGGTAGGAAACCATTAGCCTAATTCCACTGTCACTGTTATCGTGGTTGTAAATCAGTGCCAGTTTGCTCCACCCTTTCGAAGGGGAAGGTAAAATCAAGCTGCCGCCGTTCAGGTATAATTAACAGAAAGACCTGGCCGCTGATGAAACGGTCGTTTGCAAAACACACAGCCGAAGTCAAAGCGAAGCAGGAAAATTTTCTTGGCGCCGAGAGGGTTAAAGACGAATCGGACAGAACTAACGCTTTCCGAAGATGAATCTTTGAAATGTCCAAAGAATTATTGGACGCCCCGGTGGCCCAGTGTTCTAAGCCATGGCTGCTGCTCATTCGTCTGAGATGGGTCCGGGTTCAAATCCAGTGGAAGCGGTGAAGCCTGGATGTTGAACGGCACTAGCTCCTTCTTTTCCTTGGTACCAGTGGCCCTAACTTAGAGACTATATGTATTTATATTGAGAATGTGTATTATTAAAAAAGTTCATGCACAAAACTTAAAGCCAATTAAATCAAAAATTATTTATGTGCTATATACAGAAGCATCGTTCCTTATTATGACGAGGAACAAACTATGCAGTGCGTTTACTTTCCTTTTGTTTCAACATAAGTAATGTAATCTAAATCAGTGAGAAACGTACACGGAAAACTATGCGGAGGGAATGTTATTTTCAATCAGAACTCTTGAGTTTCCCATTAAACGTCTAACCCAAGCAGCTAAATTAATATGCACTGGTCATTATTTATTTCAATATGGAACTGAAATAAGAAGCCGTTATTCTGTATCAGTGAGATGTTGTTATCAATTTGATACTTGTGCTGATTTTTTAATTTCATTCATCTTTTAGTTGTATGAACCTTGCAAAATCCTTTTACGAAACTTACCCTGAACTTGTACGAAGGCTGATCAAATTTATTCATTTTATATTTAAACACATGTATGTGCTGTTCAAAGACTTTTCCGTTTAAAAAAAATGAAGCAATTTCGGAATATTTTTGAACAGTATATCTAAATTTAAGAACTTTTCATATCGTTCAAAGCGAGATATGACAATATGTGTGGCGAATAAACCATAGCATCAATGGATCATAATTTAATAAGGATGGGAAACAACCCATATTGATGTCTTATCTTCAAAACTAATATGCTGATTTCTGAGTATCAAATAGCACAAGGATTCATGTCTTATGTATATTATTTGATATGTTCTCTGCATTTGTTTCCGTAAACTATCTCGCCATCCGCGAAATTCTTTAAAAGCAGTACATGCCTAAACATTTGAAAGGTGGAGATACAATGATTTGTCACCCACTTCTTTATTGAATGGAGGTTTAACGGCCACCGAACCCACTTCTTTATTGAATGGAGGTTTAACGGCCACCGAACCCACTTCTTGTAGGATAGCAGTGTTCAACATGCATTCAGATAATTTGCCTGCAGGTTGTATCGAATTCTGAATTCACGGTTAGCAAGAAAAGCATCACTCATTTGACCGAGGCACTAATCCGTTGAAATAACATTTATGTTTTCAAAATCAACTGATGTACGTTACGACAACAGAAATAAAATGTATTCTGGCGCCTTAAGCCTCCAGTTGTTACTTGTTTCGTCAACCGATATCATTCCTTCTTTTGTTGAACCTCATTGTGAAATTTATATATAAAATTTTACAATATGTAATTTAGGTCTAAGTTGTTTTGAAAGAAGTTGTTCCCTTATTTGTAACATTCAGCAATTAAATAACATTAACATATACAAACCAAAATGGTAGTGTTCAAATTAGTTTTCATAAAATAATATTTAAATAGATTTATAACAAGTTTCAGTTATCAAACTCAATTTTTTTTTCAAAACCCAAAGCCTTTTAAGTAGGTTATTACTTGAGAGCTACCAATCGTTCATTTTCGAAAATGGTAGGTGTAAAGTGTTTCTTTCAAAGTGGCGCCATCCAGTATCCAAACAAAAGTTAGTAAATAAGCTGAACAAAGGGATGTATGTGTATTATTAAAATAGTACACATCCGTTTGACGTTTCCCTTGAAAATTATAATTGCAATATTTCCTCAATAATACCAAGGGATGTGGTTCGACAGGGGTAAAACTGTGACGCTAGTAAGCCAAGAATACTGAAAACAATTAAACGTACAAATGGATTATTTAAAATTGAAAAGAAACACTTCACGGAGAGCTTTGTGACGAACAGAAAATATGTATTTTTTTTACCTGAAACACTAAGCAGAAGAAAATTTTTAATTTTTTAAGTTTAAAGAGGCTCCCGTTAAGCAGCAAAATGTGTTAAATAATGAAAACGTGTAAAATACTACTTATGCAACTATGTTTTTCGAAGTTTCAAATTTCAGTAATTGACAACGAAAAAAAAGCAGAATTCATCACAACAAAATCTAATTTACGTAGGGTGCGTGCACTAAGAATAGCTGCCGAGCGCACTTTGATATGGAATTTTGTATTTTCCGCACTTACTAATGCTCTGAAAAAGTACTATTCCTTTAGATGGAAATATATATTTAAACAAAAATAGATGAATTTTTCTCTCACTTTGGGTATGTAATTTGAGTATATGCTCGGGTGCTGCTTAGTTAAGTGCAATATTTATTAGCCGTAATGTTACTTTGAACTTAGGAGATTCAACGATTTGTATCTACTAAAATGCAATTTAATACCCATTAGGCAATGTCTAACTCTTGCTGCTTTGATAGCGAAACTGTTTCGCTTCTAACGTAAGTGTTCCATGGGAACATAAGAACAACCTTAAAAACGGAAGATCTTTATTAATATATATCTTTTTTCAGAAAAATAAATGACAGAAAATTCTGCAGTCCTTTTTCAAGAACACATTAAAAAACATTTAAAATCAGTCATATAAATTGATCTACATTCATATATGTAAAACCTTTGTCACAGTGGGACTCTGATTAAAAATATTACTGTCGCAAATCATTGTAAATTTAAGATATACGGATTTTGTGATTCATAATGTTAATTGTATTTACCTGTTTCAAATTTATTTCTCCTTCGAAATCATTGAATTTTTTGAAAACAGTTTCTAAACTTTTGGTCTTTTTCTATACACAATGACTTAATTATTCGAATGAACGATTCTGTTGTGTATATCGGCATATTGTTTATTCGTGTAACTGAGCAAGATATTCCAACTTGAGCTTTTGTTTTAATCGCAAAATCAAAGAAAGCAACTTGTATTACTGCAAAGTTTTCTATAAGGAACATTCGGAGTATAATAATTAGTACGATTGCGTACTGCATACTTCTATTACATTTACAGATATTTACTGAACAAGAATTAAAAGAGCTGGTAATATTCAATAACTAAGTAACACCACTGAAATGGTAAATTACAAAATTAACAAACATTTATCACTTCGCCTTAGCAAAGTTACAGGTAATTATGCGAAAACTTGCTTTTTAAATATGAAAAACATGTACTTGAAGGATCATATCAGTAATAGGGTCTACAACATTCAATATGGCCCAAGTCGTTATGTCGTATGGCAACCATTCTAGGCGATACATTCGACAATATAGCACTACCCACAGTGGAAAAGTTCATATACGGCATTCTGAGATGATGCTGATAATTCTTCGTTAAGCTGTGTCATCAATTCGTCATCATTGCGAATGATATATACAGGGTCATTCAGCTAAGCGTGTACAAACTTCTGGGAAGGGTAGGTTGCATAAAGAAAAATAGGAATAACATAGCAGTACAGGGTTGGAAACGCGATTTTCAGGCGATAGATGACGTTGTTCGTCCGTGAGACTACTCATACACTGGCGGAAAGTGAAAAAAGAACACCAAGAAGAAGACGCCTGATATCAACGAAATTTGTACAGCATAATAACGGGATACAGAGAATAACGTGATCAAAACATTATGGCAAAATACAGCTGTATTTGCTGGTAAACTGAAAAATAACATTTCCATGTAACATGGTTAGTACGAGGTTGAACCGCCATAAACTGCGTCACACTGTGCAATTCCGGCATGGAGTCTGTCGTACAGATGTTGGATGTAAGTTGGGGGTATTGAGTTCCAAGCATCCTCAACCTACACACTTAAATCGGGGATGGTCGTGGATGGCCGTGGAGACCGGATAAGTCGTTGTTCCATAAAATCTCACACGTGCTCAATGGAGGGCAAATCCGGTGAACGTGCAAGCCATGAAAGTTGTCTCACACCCTGAAGTGCATGTTGCGTTGCACGTGTCGTGTGTGGGCGTGCGTCATCTTGCTGAAAAGCACCACGATGGGCCGACCTTACAAATGGCACAACAACGGGCTGAATGATGTTGTTGCTGTAGGAGATGCTGTTGAACTTACCCGGTACAAATACTAGTTGTGTACGGGAGTGATAGCTGATCTCTCCCCACACCAGCAGACCAGGTTTAGGCCCTGTGTGTTGCTGGCGGATGCAAGAAGGGTAGAGACGCTCCCCTGTGCGTCTGCGAACACGCATACGGCCATCGGAGGCTCCCAAGCAGAATATGCTTTCATCGCTGAACACGACATATCGCCATCGCGTTCTCCAGTGCAGACGTTGGCGACACCACTGCAGCCGTTCCTGAGGGTTAGCTGGAGTCAGCGGTTCACAGGCCAGAGACACACCTGCACGTAGTCCTGCATACAGTAGACGGTTGCGGATTGTTCGCACAACCACCTCAGGTGCAACGACAGCTCGGATTTACGTCGGAGTGGATGTTCTACTTGACGACGTCGCTCTTCTTATGCGTCGATCGGTCCGCTCATCAGTCTGTCTGTGACTCCCGGTTCCACGTTTTCTCGTGTGGGAATGTTCCTCGGACCATCTACGCCACCATCGTACCACCACCAATACTTCCCGTCCAATTAGCTCCGCAATACGACGATACGACCACTCAGCCTCGCTGAGTCCGACCAGACGACCTCGCTCAAAGTGCAATAACTGCTGAAATCGTACACGTCTTCCATGTCCAGGCATTGCAGCTTCTTCAGAGTCTTCGCACGTGTCCGTACGCCGACGACTGATTACATTTACTTCCCCGTACTCCTTAAATACCACCGACGATAATTTGCATATTACGCCATGCTGTGGCGTAAGCGCTCATCGGTTGGTCCCGAAATTAACATCACATTTACGTAAACTCGAGTCCATTAACATATGTAAATTTCATGATCGTCCGCCAATTCCTTCTTGGTGTTCTTTTTTCACTTTTCGCCAGTGTATGTTCTTTCAGGTTACCGTCATTTGTAAACCGCCAGCAGAGGCAGTAGGATGGCTGAGTTCACGAACGCAGAAATGGCTGACACGCACTTCTCATACAGAGCAGCGGTCTGCAAAGGACGAACATCCGTGCGACTGTACCAGGAACGGTGCCCGATGAGACGAGTGCCGAACCAGCAAGGGTTTGCACGGCTGCATCATAGGTTATGCGACGCTGGTTCTTTCCAGGTGCTTGCAAGGTATCAGGAACGATAAGTACCCACTCCTGCCATTGAAGAGAATGTTTCAAGTCATGCAGCGGACACTCCAAGTGCCACCACACGAGCAATTGCCCATCATCTAGGTCTGTCCAAAATCACAGTATGGAGAGTTCTGCTGGAAGACCAATTGCATCCATATCATGTGCTGCGCGTTCAGACACTAAGTCGTGAGGATAACCCTCAGCATATTGCATTTACGCAATGGTACCTTCAGAAGAGGGCGACAGACCCCAATTCTTTGCTTCTGTGCTGTTCACAGACGAAGCTTGCTTTACACGGGAAAGTTACTTCAATGCACATAACGCTCATGTATGGGCTGTGGAAGACCCCATGTTGTACGACTACGTGCAGCACAAAACCGTTTTGATGTTAATTTTTGGGCCGGCATTATCGAGGACCACTTAATCGGACCATACCTCATACACGTCATCTGGTCGGTAGCAGTTACCGGATACTTCTGTAGGACGTCTTGCCAGACCTATGAACGAGCAAAAGGTCCCTCAGTCGCTGCGACGTGCAATGTGGTACCAGCGCGATGGGGACCCCGTCCATTTCAGCAATGGCGTTCTTCATAACTTAAACATGACATTTGGACATCAGTGTATCGGGCGTTGTGATCCCGTTCATTTGCCTGCACGATCGCCGGGTTCCTTGAATACTTCTTCTGGGATTACATCAAAGGACTGGTATACGACCCGCCCGTTGAAAGTCATGAGGACCTTGTAGCACGCATCTCTGTAGCTGCTTCGGAAGTCCGAGACACGACAAGAATTTTCCAAAATGTACGTGATTCCATGCGCCGAAGATGTCAAGCGTGTGTGACAGCTCATGGTCTCAACTTTAAGCACCTTCTGTAACCTCGATGTATTTCGAAAATGTCTTGTGAGTACTAAAAAGCATTTTTTCTCTTACGTGCTGCTCTTTCATTTCTTGTCCTTTTTATACACTAGCACATGAAGAAGGCGTTTCCAAACCAGCATTGCTATTTGATTCTAATTAGTTATTGTGCAATTTTCCACTCCAAAAGGTTGTACGCTCTTATCTGAATCACCCTGTATAATTTATGACTACTAAACTAGTGGTGTCAACACACAATAAAAATAGCAACGTTTCTCACGATAACATGTTTATCACACATCGACTATAGTTTCGCAAAGCGTTTGTCTCGCCATCATCAGGACGAATGTCCATTCCTCCTGTTGATGCCGAGCCGAAGGTTCTGAGAAACTATAGTCGATGTGTAATAAAACTTTTATTGAGAATGATATCTGCACAAACTTTCACTCCCTTAACGACAAAGTGCTACACGTTTGTATCGAATAGAACATTGCTGGTCGCTCTGAGAAAGGCAGCACTTGGAACTTCTGAAAGCACTATCTACTGAATTTAGCAGAGTGCGGGACGGCCCTATTTTGTTGAAGCTGAGCGTTAAGGATACGGCAATGACATGGGAGACATCCATTCATGGGTATAACATAGGGCTGTAATTGTGTTTCACTATCTGTACGAGAACTTAACGGTTGTTGAAGTTGATAGAGTCCAGTAACATAGCTACAGAATGAACAGCACGACGATGATCACAGGTGGAAACTGGATTATCCAGGTGAACACATTATCTGCAGATAATCAGTTGCCGATTGACGACACATACACAAAATTAACACTCGTCGCTGAATCGGTGGAGGTTCCTTTCTTCCACGCACTTATATCTGGCTATACATCACTAAACCCTCGATCAATAAAATATATACAAGTTTTCAAAATGGAAAAATGGCGTTTTAAATTTTCTAAAGGAAAAAGTGAAAATAAGCATAGGATTTAGCACGAGTCTTATTTAATTTATCATTTAAATTGTTAATAACTACACAGTTGACGTGGATTAGGAACATCAAATAGAAGTCACCGTTAATTCCACGTTTATAAGTGAGCCACGGAAAAATTATCATCGGCCGCCACCGGGTATGGAAACTAGGGTCTTACAGTTACGCGGCGGACATGCTTCCACGGCATCACAGCGGCTTCGAAGTTCTCTATACTTACATACTAGTTATTTGTTAAGTTACTGCGGTCCATCTTTGGTGAATCCCCAGCATTGTACAGAATCAGCCTACCAGATAGTTTGGCATTTTGTTGTATGTAAGACTGGATAATTTCGAGGCCGCTGCGGTGCAGTAGGAACATGACCGGTGCGTAACTGGAAGACCCTGGGTTCGATTCCCGGTGGCAGCCGATGATGATTTATCCGGGGCTCACTTATATACGTGGAAAGAAAGATGACTTCTATTAGATGATTTAATTTATTTTTTGCCTGAAATTTATATAAAATTGAGACTAAGTACGATTCCGAATTATTCTGGTATAAGCCCCTCTTGTGATAAATTTTACTGAAACACAACTAACACACACAAAAATGATTTTTTTCTCAGGCAATGCCTAAGAAAAAAATTACATTTGTTTGCATGTTTGCGTGAATATTGCAATAGCAATAACGTAAGGAGAACATATTCGCTATATTCAAAATTTAAAACGTTGTTGTATATCAACACATTTGACATTGAGAGTGAATCTGGTTACTGATTTCAGGTTTCAAAATCTACCACTTCAAGAGCTTAAACTGGAGAATTTTATGTTATTTGTGGTACATGACTCTGAATTTAATAATTTCATATTTTGCAGGCAGTTCAGTTCACAATATGTTCAGTCTTCCAATTATAGAGGAGATTATTTCCACTGTTTTTATCCACAGAGTAGTCTATCTGCAGCGTTTCGTATCATAACGCTTCGATTATTTCACATCCCAAAAGTAGTTTGGGTTTCTAAGCTACATCTCTTTGGTTTCATATTTCGTTGTCCTGGCATGTATAGCAGTAGCATTCTCAAACGGAAAACTGGAGATGCTTGTTGGATCTCCTTTAATTAAAAAAAAATAATGTTATTCATACTCAAAAACGTAGTCAGTCATTTCATGTAGTATAAAGTACAGTGCATAAAATGCCGTCGGTGTACGAAAAATGAATTCAAGTAAACAAAATAACACCATAAAAGTTAAATGATCATTTACTGACTTTAAAATCTTAAAACACACACATAAGTACTTTCGATCCACCAAGTGGACCATCTTCAAATGTACAGAGCGTTAGCAGATAGCAGAACATATGTAAATATATGTATACAGAGGCCAGCGTGGCCCATATGTAAATGAGAAAACATTATGTATTAAAAGTCTTAACATAATTACAAGTGTTTGAGCCATTAATAAGGTTATTAAAGTTTCTGAATAATGTCCTCCCAGGCTTTAGGTAGATCGCAAGGCAAATTGTCATTGCAGCAGATATCACGATATGTGTATATAAGTATACTCTCCGTAAAATGAAAATAAGCTTTGTATTTTGGAGTGAGTTATATAGGTGCTACGGGTCGCAATCTTCTTCAAAGAACTAAAGAACCCAAATATAATATTAAGACAGGCAGCCAATGACCGACACAAGCTAGGATTGTCGCCAAAGGAAAATCGCACCTAGCCTGGGGTAATATTAAACTTTTGATCACTCCAAAATACAATACTTATCTTCATATTTCGGAACGTATTGTTATCCGTACACATAGTGATGTCTGTTGCAATGACGCATTGCCTTGCGAGCTACCGAAAGACTGGGAGGACATAATTCAGAAACTTGTATAACCTAATTAACGGTCTAAACACTTGTAATTATGTTAAGACTTTTAATACCTACTATTAACTCTTTTATATATTTTGCACATGTGCCGCCCTTGCCTCTGTGCACATATATTTACATATGGTCTGCTATCTGCTAACGCTCTGTACATCTGAAGATGGTCCACTTGGTGCACCGAAAGTACTTATGTGTGGGTTTTAAGGTTTTAAAGTTAGTAAATGATAATTTAACACTTATGGTGTTATTTTGTTTGCTTGATGAATTCATTTTTTTCGTACATCGGTGGCATTTTATTCACTTTACTTTATGTTATTAATACGGTTAAAATTGTATTTTCATACAATTTAGGAACTCTGGAATGAGGCCGATGATGAATATCAGCCAACGTTTGCTCGTTTCGGTCGTTAAGCATCACTATTTGGGCCAATCTCTTGAAAAACGTTTTTTATCAAATTAAAAAAATGCTTTGTGCAGTAATGTAAAGGTATTGACAGCATTTCCACAGCAAATTATAAGAAATAGATTCATATTTCACATGATTTTATTCTTCTTTCAGCCTTAATAATATTTTCTTTTAAAATTTTGCTGAGCAGCAGGATACCACTCTTATCAGTTATATTCAAACGCAAATTAAAAATACGACATGATTAAGAGGTGACAAAAGACAATCTTCATTATTTTGGTCAGGATCGTGGTTTCAGTGAAAGACTGAACAGTACGGTTTGATTCTTTCTCCTGGGTTGTTTTGTTTTAGTATATTAATAATTTACCAAAGAGCAGTTCAATGATGATATAATTTTTTAGTATAAGGGCTAAACTTATTCTAGTTAATTTTAAAACGGTGATTTAGTTACATACTTTACGTAACTTGTAATATACATAAACATTTGGCATGACAAATGTACCAAGACTGCATACAGTTGAACGCAAAATACTAAATCTGTATCTAGTGGCAAACAAATTTGGTTCATTACCATGTGCTTAACTGTTCTTATGACTTAGTATAGAAATTAAAGCCTTTTAATCAAATTCATTACTTCAATCTTGTCAAAGGTGAAATGGTAACTTTAGGCTACAATTAGCGATGTCCATTGAGAAAGCAAGATACATTTATATGTAACTGAACCGTAACAGACTAAAATAATTTTAAACACCATAAAGCCGCTTTGCAGAGTTTCAAAAATCTAATTAATCGGATATTGTAGACTAGTTACACTAGAGAGGAAAGTCTAAACCTTGCATAAATTCAAAAGAGCATACATATTTTATTACATTTTTAACGTGAGTAATAGTAACGCAATTGCAATTTGTAATGCCAATAATGATGTATCTTGTATTATCAGGAAATGTGAATTCGAATTCCTCTAAAGTAACTGCACTCGTTTATCTGGTAATAGAGAAGTTATGCTAACACATTCGTGACAATTTACTTGCGTAGAAAAAGTTTTCGCCCAATACAGTTCAATATGTACACCAAGGAATTCAAATTACTGATAGTAGAGTGACTAATTCGGGATTGCAGTTAAAAGCATACGTTGTATTTTGATTTTCCTGGTTTTATTTGAAAACCATGTCATTCTTTATCTCAAAGAATGACATGTATCAGCCAAGTGATAATCGCAAATCACGCTACATTACCTAGACCAAATTTAACCACCAAAGAAATGAATTCGGTTAAAGAATTGCGCTCAAATTCAAATTTAATCATTACTAGAGCTGACGAAGTAAGTCAGGTGTTGTGTTAGGGAAAAAATCATAATGATAACAAAGTCAAAAGTCTTATTTCGCATGGTCCTTACAAAGAAATAAAGAATGATTCTTCGAATAACAATTGAAATAAATACAGAAATTGATCAAAAACTCAGAAACTCTGGGCCAAAACATAAGAAACAAACTTAAACATTTATATGCCCGTTGTGCGAGATTCTACGCTCTCCCTAAAATACATAAATCTGGAATTCCTTTCGGACCTATAGTAAGTAATATCGGCACAGCAGCTTATAAGTTATCGAAGTTCTTATCTTCAAAATTATCTACCTTGGCCACTCCAAATAAAACACCGGTGGAAAATTGCATTGAGTTTACCAATCGACTCAAACTACATCCCTACGTACATCAACCAATGCTATCCTTTGATGTGGTATCTGTGTTCACCAATGTTCCAGTAAAAGGAGCTCTGGAATCTCTAAAATCAAGTCTTGCATAGCATCATTACAGCCAACCTGAAGTTGAGGAAATAACAAGACTAGTGGACATTTGCCTAAAACAAAACATATTTACTTTCAGTAGAACGTTTTATGAATAGACGGAAGGTCTAGCCATGGGCAGCCCACTGTCACCATGGCGTGTTTTCGTTAGATGGAAACATCTAACCAAAACACGTGACTGTAAACACCGTTTATGATGTCATATACAATTTGAACATTTACGTGCCATTCGTCCTGACGAAGCTTGATCAATACATAGCGAAACCATTATCGGCTTGAAGAAAAAAATAAACATTTGTGACAACTCCGTTGTATTATCTTAATCTACATATAAACCATGTCATTGTTTGGGATTCCTGCGTTGGAACAAATTTTCTTGAGTATTTAAAACAGATGCGAATCATATTATTCAGATTGTTTCTGATAATGTCTAGAGAATGATTAACAAGAAGAGCAAACTTATTAAACAGGATGACTGTCTATTATTTGGCCGGAAGTGGACCTTCAGAAGTCCGAGAAACTAAGAAGGGGACTCCAAAAGTCCCACGTATGGCACTTGCAAAAAATGTAGGAACATTTTAACACTTGAACACACGTGTTTAGAGAACTAAAATTTTAGAACCGCAATAGATAGAGAAAGATATTCCTTGGGAATATTCCGATCTGAATAAAAAATTTTCAACCAAAGCTACGGAAGGAATGCAGTTAATGATTCCAAAGCAAACACTTCTTTATCTGAGACTTTTACGATTCATGTGCGCTGGAGAGCTTTTGTACTTTGCATTCGTCAATCATCCACTCTTGTGTTGATTATGAAACTCATGATTCTGTTTTGCAGATCACTTTTGGTACAGTAAAGAAACTATTGATTTGTATAAAAAACTAAGTAAAATATTTAACTTCTTTTTTTTTTTTTTTTTTTGATTGGAGGTTTTACGACCACCGTGAGCAACTCAACGGGCTATAAGCAGTCGCCCGTCCCTAGTTTAGGGTCACTGTTTCCAGGGAAGGGAGATAGCCAGTGCCGTAAGACAAACACAACATCCATGCCTCAGCGGGATTCGAACCCGGACCCCTTCGGACGGATGATCGGAGGCCAACGCCTTAGACCACTGCGCCACTTTCCTTTTGTTTTGAAAAACTTTAGAGTGCAAGCAGAAACATCCGCACAGCGACATTTATTTTAGATCAGAAATGACAGGTTCGTTTCAAGAAATGTTTTCGGAAGAAACTGTTAATTCAACTGCTAATCGAAGATTCTAGATAGAATTACGTGAGCACATTTACATTGAGCAATAGCGTAGCGTCAAGCACAATTTCTTTATTCCTCTTAAGAAAAAATTCCTGTAATGGAAGATCAAAATGGTATTTCTTCCCTAGAAAAATCGAAATTTGCATATTTATAAGCACGACATAATAATCTGTACGGTAAGTGAAGGGAGAAAGTTTAACCTCCTCTGTTACGAATGGACAGTATCATGACTTTATTTGTCTCAAAGTTACTGAATTGTCTCGATGTACGAAAATTGTACAAAGAGCGTCCTTATCGAGTTGTATCCGTGTAGTTCGTGGTATTTTATGAATATTAATTAATCTTGTAATTCAAAAGAGTAACGCCACTGAGTCTGTTATAATGCGAAATCAATAGGCTAAGTATCGTCTACACCCACATACTAATTTACGCGTCCGTTCATTCTCCTGATAATTTGGAGACATGTAAATGCAAAACCATTATATGACGAGGATAAAATAGTAAAGAATGTTGTCATTGTGCCTTTGTTACAAGTTTCTTTAACACAAATAACCCTTATTGATTTTGTTTCATTGATTATTCTACTACCTTAATGTGACAATTGATCACTGACCTCAAATGATCGTCAACAAGATTTACAAAACCTTCTTGCATGAGATCAGCTAAATTAAACATTTGGCGGACATCTTAGGAATACAATTTAAATTTAACTTAGTGACATGAAAAAACACAATATCTACCTCTGGCCTTGTTTTTACTCCCTATTGATTGGAGCTAACAAAGGAAATTTAAAATGAATTTATTGAATCGACAATTTTTTGATACAGGACAAGGACGAAGATTTTCTTCTTTAATCATTATAAGTCTCATACTTCTCCATGTTGTGAATGAAAGTTCAACGCTATTTTAAGACAAATGATTGTGGTTCTGTTAGGCATTAATTAAATCAGTGCATCTACCTGTATATCTGAGAATTTACAAAACGATAACTAGGCTGAAAGCCATACTTCTGTTAAAGAAAAGATCCGTGATAAAAAAACGAAATTTCTTTGAGCACAAAAATGTCAAAGCTGTCCTGCCAAGATGGAGCATTTCTGGGTATTTTCATTTATTCATAGCACACGTTAATCTCAAGGGTCTCAAAGTTCCTAAAACTCAAATAAATTATTAACAAAGATATGATCTGTTATTAAATTAAATGGTCATAAATATTTTTTTCCATTTCAACAAAATTCTTTCCAATAAGTTGCAGCGCTAACTATATAAAGTAATAGTATTTTAAAATTTCTTCTTACCTCTTCTTAAAATTGGAGATTTACTAAACTCTAATTACCTGAAAGTCTGATACATAGACGATTACCTGAGAGGTAAATACATTTAACGGATATGCATGAACATCTATGTAGTGTTACTGTTTTGTATTTACTAAACTCGAATTACCTGAGAGGCTAATACATAGATGATTACCGGAGAGGCTGAAACATTTAATGAATATGCATGAACATCTATGTAGTGTTACTGTTTTATACTTTTTTCCTATGTTTTGATGCTGTTGTTTGTTACTGTTTTAATATTATGACGTGGCACTCTTTGGCCCTTTAAAGCCCTTGCGCCATTAAACCTAAACCAACCAACCGATCAACCTCTGTGTTAATAATTACTTAGAGGCGTGCTGTCTCCGTACGATATCGATATCTCTGTGTTAAATTTATGAAACCACTAATATTCAGAACGAAACTGAAAACAGTTTCTGTGTGAGCTAACTTAATAGCTAGGGAACAGGCGCAATTTTATCAATGTGAACGAAGGCTGTTAGGTAATTAGTTTCAAAAATTACTTTTTTTCCAAATCAAATTCAAAAAGTTTCATCTTGATGGGACCGGAACAATCATACAGCTAATTGAGATACATATATATTTTCCATTCCGCGTCATATCGTCTCAATGTGTAAATCTAGGGAAGGGACAAAGACACATTTTTCCTTCTGACACAGGCACAGCATAATTCACCCAGCTCTTTCAGCTCATGCAACTTCAAAATATCACAGTTTTATAAACACTCTTTGTTTCATTCGCAGGTCACACCTGTCTGCTTTTAAATTCCATCAATCCACCTCGAAAGAAGTTTAGTTCTATGCTTCGTCCAGTACTTTGCTGTCCTGTCTAATATAAAACTTTTTTGGCGTGGTAAATTTTATTTGTACGTCCAGCCCATTCCCAACGAGGATCTATGCATTCATAACGATGTCATGAACTGTTTTCTTTTCATAATTCATTTCCTACATTTGCAGGAGAAATTAGCAAAGACAGTAGTAAGAACATAAATTGTACATTGACGCTTTTGTGTATTGGTGGTGGACAAAATGCACGTCCTTTTAACTACTATATTTACCTTTTGTATTAATTAATTTAAATATATATTTTTAATATTACAAAAAGAGATTTGTGAAGATAATGGTGTTAAAATGTTTAATTCTCTTCATTATATTTTATTTTTTCCTTGAAGTACGTCGGATATGATAATCCCGTTGTTCCCAAGAACTGGTTTCTAGATAAAATTGGTCCAATTGTCCACAGAAATTAGATAATTAGTACGTTCCAACTCATTTCAAAATTCATTATTAAGGATATCCTCTTGCGTATATCCAGGAATGGTTCGTAAGAACTGTGTAGCAAACGGAGTGACGAGCCGGAACTTCGCTCCTGCCACTTTTTTTCACAAACGAAAATCAATTTTAAATATTAATTTCCGAATAAATTTAAAATTCTAATAGCGAAATAACTGTAACATTCAACCACCTCTAAATTACGTAAAGAAAATGTTGATTTGCCAAGGTACTCCGACGTATTACACTCAAACAACTGGCGAAGAGACGCAAAGGGAAATATTCCTCATGGTAAAGAAGAAATTACGAGGTTATATAATATGGATGGAATACGGGATTGGACAATACAATACAAATTTTGAAGATGACAAACCGATGTTTGGTAATGATCGGTACTAGCACGCTATACTGCTGTTTAGATGACATAGAGAGGTTGTGCTTTACTCAAAGCGCCATGATAGCATAGTAAAAAGGAGTTCGTAGATCTGGAAAACGACAAGATTTCCCTGAAAACAGTATGATAAGATAGGAAGAAGAAATAATAGATCAGGAGAATAAGAAGTATTGACTCAAAGCGGCATGATAAGATAAGAAGAGAAAATTATAGATTACGAGAATGATAGGAGTTGACTCAAAGCGGCATGAGAAATTACGAAGAGGAACGCGCAGAACTGGAGAATATCGAGTGTTTCCTCAAAACGGCATGATACGTAAAGAGGGACTCATGAAACAGAAAAATGCCAAGACTTCGTTCAAAATAGTAAGATAAGTAAGGGAATAGAGCTCATAGATTAGGAGTATGACAACAATTCACTCAAAGGAATGATAAGAGACAAAGGGGAAGACAGAGATCACGAGAAACACATGATAAAAATACAAAGAACTTCTTAGATATTCAAAATATATCTTTTAATGTTTTGAACTTCAAAAGATGGCTTAGTTGTTTTCCGCAGAATGCGCTCCGTTCATCTAAAATTTCGTAAAAAATAAAATTAAGCAACTGCTGAATAAATTGTCACATCGCTAATGCTGTTCTAATTGTGTTTCGTAATTTTTCCGAAAAAAAAATAGATAAAAGATTATCGCCAAATTTAGTCATAAAGGAAGGATCTATAGAGTGGAAACAGATATAGGAGCCCATGGAAATTCCTCACATAGAAAGTGGCGCCCCCACGGACCTAAAACAGAAGCAAAATGTGACGTGACACCGTGACGTCGGCAATAGTTGCTACGACGACACAGCGCTCGAAGATTTTTTTTTTTTTTTTATTGGAGGTTTAACGACCACCGTGAGCAACTCAATGGGCTACAAGCGGTCGCCCGTCCCTAATTTAGAGTCACTGGTTCCAGGGAAGGGAGAGAACCAGTGCCGTAAGACAAACACAATATCCATGCCTCACCGGGATTCGAACCCGGACCCCTTCCGGACGAATGATCAGAGGCCATCGCTTAGACCACTGCGCCACCGGGGCGGCCAGCGCTCGGAGATGGTCAGATGAACAAGAGACACGTAAAAACCCAAAAGTTATGAATTCTGTAAGGAAAAGTATACGATCAGTAAGTAATAAGCAAAATAATACCACTTATTAGAACGCAAGAGGTACTGAAAACCAAAAAAAAATCTTAAAATTAATAAAGTATTGCGTGTATTCGTCTTAAACACTGCCGGATAGCAAGCCAAAGCCAAAATAAAAGCGTTCGTTCGGACAAAAATCACGTGGTTCTCGGGTGTTCCCTGGGAAACCAGCTGTCAATCAACTGTATATCTGTTTTAGGTCGCTGGTGCGCTGTAGTCGACTTCATGACCTCATGAGTTTTAGCTTTATACAGCCAGTGTCTTCTCTATATATCCTTCCTTTATGAATTTAGTGTAATCATTTTCAGGAGTTCTGTAACGTACCAGGAGATGTGAAGTACCTGCCCGAAGGACGCACACGACATAAATGCAGATAGGAATAAGAATAAAACGTCCGCGTAGCTCAATTGGTAGAGTGACTTGTTCCGGAATGAGGGGATCCGGGATCGAATCCTGGCGTGGACAGAAATGACGGAGAAATTATTACTTCGTTATAATGGCGCCCGAACTATCCGGATGACCCGACCGTTCAAAATCTCGCAATGTGTGATGGTATTTCCACACAGCGAGATAGGAAAAATAAGAGAATCCCTTCTCCAGCACTTCAAAAAAAAAAAAAAAAAAAAAAAAAAGAAGGTTGAGATGATGTAACGTACCAGGAGATGTGACGTACATGCCAGAAGGACGCACACGACATAAAGGCAGATAGGAATCAGAATAAAACGTCCGCGTAGCTCAATTGGTAGAGTGATGAGTTCCGGAATGAGGGGATCCGGGTTCGAATCCTTGCGTGGAGAGAAATGACGGAGAAATTTACTTCGTTATAGTTCTTAATGCATTGTAAAGGGTGTCTCACTCATGAAAAACAAAAAGGAAAATCCATAGCCTGTGGTAGCGTTTATCCATTACTACGTGACACATCTTCTAACTTTTCTGTATCACTTTATAAAACGAAGGGGGGGGGGAGGTGTCATTTCAGCCCACACTATCTCGCACTAAATAAAGAACCCCGTCAGACTCCGACTACCTATATGACGCACCTTGAAGGCCCGAATATACGGGACTACTGCGTTAAGGGACCGGTCTTTCCTTTAAGATTTTGAATTTTCGATTCAAAATTCTGAAGTGAGGCTTCAATAACTTTCGAAGCAGTCTTTGACTGCTGGTCCATCAAAGAGTTTCCAAAATTGAAAAAGTTGAGAAAGTAAACTTCATGAAAAAACTAATAATAATGTGATACAAAATCAAAATCATCTAAATCAGTATAATAGAAACAGAAATATTGAAATACATTGACTGTATTTGGACCCCAAACCTACTGAAGGAAGATTTAGAGAGTTTATTACCTTATTAGCACAAAAATTGGAAATTCCTAATTATAAACCTTGAGATGTTGATGTTGTTTATGAGATTCCATCAAAACAGGAGGAAAAAAAAATAAGAAAATAATAGTTCAGTTTACAACAAGGACAAATCGTGACAAGTGTCTAATGGAAAAGAAAAAAAAAGTATTAGAAATTCAGCGGTTGGAGTGCCTCATAGTTATTCAAGGATCTACATCAATGAAAACATGTCACCATACAACTGAAACAATTTTTTACCCTCCAGAATAGAGAACTATTCTGGGGGGTAAAAAATTTTGCAGTTGAGCATTCCTTCAGATAAGTTCGGTTTTCACGTGGAAAAATTCTTATTAGGAAAACAGACGCTGATAGAGTTCATGTTATTACAACTTATGAAGATGTCTTGAAACTAATTAACAGTTTTACTTTGTAAGTAATTTTTATTTGTGGTAACCTAGGAGCAGGAGAATGAATACACATACTTACACTGAAATGGATTCTTTGAATACATGCTTTCAAAATTTTTCACATAGTGGATTAAAACTGATTGATGTTAATGCTAGAAGTTTGATAAATAAATTCACATTGTTGGAAGTTTTAATTTAGTCATTAAATTCAAATATAGATATTTTTTGTGCTACTGAAATTTGGTTTCCATCTAAATAATATCAAATGCATTTAAATAACTTTCGATTGTATAATATAAATAGATTTGATAGGGTTGGGGGGGGCTATTTACCTTAAAAATAATTATATTCGTTTCTCAGAATTACAGGAATGCACTTATATCAGTCATGATATGGAAATATTAACTATTGAGGGTGGTGTATACATCATTACTGTCTGTTATAGACCACTTAAAGGAACTATCTCCAGTTTTTTGACATTATTAACTAACTATCTTGAATACATAACATTATCAAATAAACAAGTCATAATTATGGGTTTTTTAATATAGATCTTGCTTCAATAAATACAAATACTGAAAGATTATTAACATTTGTAACTACTTATGGATTTAAGAATTATGTAGACTCGCCTATTAGACTCACTGACATCTCCAGTTCTATTTTGGATTTATGCATAACTAACATTGATACTAATTATATATATGCTGGTGTTTTAAATTATGGTGTAAGTGATCATTTACCTGCTTATTTAATTCATAATAAAAAAATAATATCTTTCCAAACTAAAGAAAAACATGAAATCAGCGATCTGTTTGAGGTTAATATGGGTAAATTTTATGAGTTAATTAAAAAAATAAATTGGGATAGTATTACAACACATGGTTCTCCAGAAAAATTATATGGTATATTTCTTGATTACTTTACAGCAGTCTATAATGAATGTTTTCCAATAAAATATGTAACACAGCCTAAAAGGGCAAGAAAACCTTGGATTGATAAAATAATATTGAGAAAAATTAATAAAAAATGTAAATTGCTTAAAAAATTTCCTTCAACTCACTCGACAACCAACTGATTTATTAAATTTCAAAAAAATTAGAAATGTTTTGCTTAATAAAGAATTTAATTATAAACAAAAATTGTACTACAATGATGTATTTAATACACAATCGACTGAAATTATTTGGAAAAATATAAATGAGATGTTGGGAAGGAAAAGAAAATACAACTGAAACAATTACATTGAGCATAAGTGGTTAGAAGGTTTCTGATGCTCTGTCTGTAGCTAATGAATTCAAATAATGTTTCATAAATGCCCCTTAAGAAATACAAAATTAAATTAAAACTAATAAAAAAATCGGAAAGTACTTACCAACAAAAACACATTACAGTATTACAAAATTCGATTTTTTTTTAATATATCACAACAGCTGAAGTTGAGGCATGCATAAGAAATATTAAATCAACGTCTGTGGGACCAGATGATATACATCCAAGGGTTATTAAAAGGGTTTCTAAAATAATTTCTAAACCTCTCAGCCATATATTTTATGTGATTATTGAATTTGGTAAAATACCTGATAAATTAAAAATAACAAAAATAACTCTAAAAACATAAGACTGGGCCCAGAGATAATATAAATAATTACAGACCAATTTCTAACTTATCTTTTTTTGCTAAGGTTTTGGGAAAACTATTATGTACAAGATTAGGAAACTTTTTTGAGAAATATCATGTTATCAACAAAACTCAGTATGGATTTCAAAAAAAAAATGAACAGAAATAGCCATTTTAACATTTCAGAATATCATAATTAATAATAGAAAAAGGGGATTAGTAACCATTGCGGTATTCCTGGACCTTAGAAAGGTATTTGATATGGTCGATCATGTAGTACTTTTGGATAAGCACTATGACAATGGAATAAGAAATCAATATTACAATTTATTAGAGGACTATTTACATAACAGGAAACAGTATGTGCAGATTAATAAAATGAAATCGCATGGGTTGCTTAATGATATGGGAGTGCCGCAGGGTTCAGTCCTGGGACCATTACTTTTTTAAATTTATATAAATGACATTTTTAACATTGAACCTAATGAGGATTTTATTTTATTTGCGGATGATGCCACAGTTCTGATTACGGGTGCAGATATAAATGAGGCAAAAACAAAATGTGATAAATTTATTAAACAATTGATGGAATGGATGGACACTAATTCTCTGTGTTTGAATATTGAAAAGATTAATATTATGATTTTTAAACAGGGAGATAGACATATTGTTGAGCCACCAGCTATTTGCGGGGAGAAGTGTACCCTTTAAATGGTAATTAATATTAAATATTTGGGAATAATAATCGAGGATAATTTAAAATGGAATATAAATATTCGAAATATTGTAAACAAAATTTCCGGGGTATTGGGTTTAATTACGAGAATTTCTAATAATTTAACAATCAAAACTTTAAAAATGTTGTACTACAGTCTGATTCATCTATGTTTGATTTATTGTTTATTAGTATGGGGGCAAACTATTAAGACAAATTTATATAGATTAAAATCATTACAAAATAGGATGGTCAGAATTTTAAATAACTTCAGGGGATTTAATTTGAATATGGGAGTATGTATAAATCCATATGACTTTTTAGATATTGAGAATTTATGGCAATTTAGATTATTAGGATTTATGTATAAAAGGATCAAAGAGAATAGGTATCAACATTTAATTTAACTGAATACTGTAGGTCATGACTATCAAACAAGAAATAGAAATGCATTTTTATTACCAATGCCAACACATATCAATAATTTTAATTATTTTCGAAAGCTACTAAAAATATTTGCTAACAAATTAAAATATAAAATTTTATGGTAAAATTTATTAATCAGACCACATGTGAGAAAATTTTATATGTGCAGGACGGTAAAATACTTGGTAAAATACTTTAGGGGAATTGGGATTCACTCGGGCTATACATATATAGCCTTTTACTTAATTTGCTGTTTTGTGGTTACCTTGTAAATAAGTACATACGTATTCACATTATAGCCGCCCCGGACATTATAGCCGCCCCGGTGGCGCAATGGTCTAAGCGATGGCCTCTGATCATTCGTCCGAAAGGGGTCCGGGTTCAAATCCCGGTGAGGCATGGATGTTGTGCTTGTCTTACGGCACTGGCTCTCTCCTTTCCCTGGAACCAGTGACGCTAAGTTAGGGACGGGCGACTGCTTATAGCCCATTGAGTTGCTCACGGTGGTCGTTAAACCTCCAATAAAAAAAAATCACATTATATACGTTGTTTTCCTTAATATTACATGTTATAAAGTTTATTTTGAAATGTATTATAGTCAAATGTAACCAAAGAACAAAATAAATGAAATTAAATGAAATGAAATTTAACCGAATCTTGACAGACAGGAAAGACGTGAGGCTCTAGGTTCAACCATCTGGCAATTAGGAGGGAACAGTTTTTTAGTTAGAATAGCTCCAAAGGAAAGTTATGAATACTTAGAAGTAAAATGTATGCATTGCCTTTGGCTAAAATGTTAAGCCCGTGGAAATCTAAGTTTTATACTGCGAACTATTGATTTTCTTATATTTCATTGTTTTATTTTATGTTTGGTGTTTACATTTATAAGTTTCTTGCTAGTGTAGACGTGGCAGCCATTTATACTTTTATTATGTGCAACTTTAATTTTGCTTTAATGTATTTATACTGGAAAGGGCCTGATATAGTATTTAATTTATCATTCGGTTTTATTAATTTATTTAAATATCTAAAGGGTATCACTACAACGACTGCACTACTCACACCTTATACCGTATATGCTACGTCGAAAGATTGATTGCGTCCTCTTGAAAGTCATGTGGTCAACAGTCCGCATCCACTTTTGACAAAGGTGGATAGAAATTCATTAATGGCTCAGTGTATGTCGTCTCGATAAATTTATGTAAGTATATAAGAGTTGGGATGTAAGGTCAGGTGATGCGTAACATCACAGCCTCTCCTTGACAAATGTCAACCCCGCCTTCTCGTGGTGCATCCTGTTCCCACTAAAGGGGCTCTGACGACCGCCAATAGCGGTATAACTATACCATCGGGATCAGAGGAAATTCTATCCCACACTCACCAACCCGCTTGGCCAGCGGGGTGAGTTATTTCCAAACCCCTCCAAAATGACTCCACAACTTAAATCTTGGCCCTCAGTCTCCGGCAGCTAGAATGTACCTGGCCAAGGCAGCGGCCAATGCGACATGAAGGCAGAGGGTGCTAAGAATCCCCGGAGGACCGGACTAGGCTGCCATCTGATGCTGACCTTGGCAACGTACAATGGACGCTCCCTATCTTCTGATTCAAGGCTTCTTGAATTGGAAGAGGAACTACAAAGGATCAAGTGGGACATCGTGGGGCTAAGTGAGGTAAGGAGAAAAGGAGAAGATCTCATCGAACTGAAAAGTGGACATCTCTTCTACTATCGTGGGACAGATACTGGCAGAACTAGTGGTGTTGGATTTATATTAAACAAGAAACTGAAGGATAAAGTTGTAGAAGTTGAAAGTTCCTCTGACAGAGCTGCACGGCTTGTTATCCAACTCTCGAAAAGATACCAGGGTCAGATTATTCAAACTTATGCACCCACCACAAGTCATCCTGAAGAAGAAATTGAAGAATTTTATGAGGAAATTCGTCATCTAAATAATAAAGGTAAGCAGCACTTGAAAATAATTATGGGAGATTTCAATGCAAAAATAGGGCAACGGCAACAGAATGAAACTTCAGTAGGTAAATTCGGTCACGGCAACAGAAACCAGCGTGGAAATACTCTCGTTGAGTTTGCAGAGGCAGAAGGGTTTTTCATCTTGAACTCCTTCTTCAAGAAAAAGCCACACAGGAAATGGACATGGAGACATCCAAATGGGACGACAAGTGAAATTGATTTTATTATGTGTAACAAAAAATTCGTCATAGAAGACTGCAGTGTGCTAAACAAGTTCAACACAGGTAGTGACCATAGATTGGTGAGATGTAAGATGCACCTCAACACTAAACTTGAACGTGGCAAGCTCATAAGACAAACAAAATCTATTGACATAACCAACCTTAAAAAACACCATAATACCTTCAAGTTGGAACTGAAGAACAGGTTCTCTGCTTTAGAAGGCCTAACATTGGAAGAAGTGGATATTTCTGAAGTTAACAGAAAAGTAACCAAAGCTCTTATGGAAACAGCAACAAAATTAGCTGGGTCTAAGAACAAGTTGCATGTAAATAAATTATCAGGAAAAACCAAAATGTTGATGCAAAAAAGAAGAGAGATGAGGACAACTAAAGAAGATGTGACTTCCAAAGTGGAATATATAGAGCTATGCAAGACAGTACGAACAAGTATCACTGAAGACGTAAGAAAATTCAACTGTGAACTAGTGAGAAAAGCAATTGAAAACAACCAAAGCCTAAAGATAGCAAAGGGACATCTCAGTAAGGGAAGAAAACCGATTATGGCACTGACAAAAGAAGATGGTTCTGTAACAAGAAATAGAGGCGAAATTTTGACAAGAGTGAAAGATTTCTACTCCAAATTATATGAAAGGGATGATACATGCACTCCAAACATCATGAAAGATACCAGTACCAGAGTTCCTCCAGTCCTTTCAGCAGAAGTTGCACATGCAATCAAGAACATGAAGCGGGGAAAAGCTCCAGGAGAAGATGGAATTACTGTAGACATTATACAAGAAGCAAGTGGAGAAATCGAAACAGTACTCGCCCAAATTTTCACTCGATGCCTTAATGAAGGAAAGATTCCTGAGGATTGGAACACCGCTACAATGATCCTGCTACATAAGAAAGGTGACATTGAGGATCTCGGAAACTACAGACCTATCAGCCTCCTATCAGTAGTTTATAAAATCTTCACTAAAGTTCTTTCACACCGCTTGAAGGTAACACTGGACATGGCTCAACCGAGAGAACAAGCTGGATTCAGGAGTGGCTACAGCACAATAGATCATATCCATGTGCTGAGAGAACTAATTGAAAGAGCGAGGGAATATGAACTTCCATTGTGCATGGCTTTTATCGATTATGAAAAAGCCTTTAATTCGGTGAAACCATCAGCAGTTACCACGGCTCTGAAATCCTGCGGTATTGAAGATGCATACATTAATATTATTAATAACATCTATGAAAATGCAAGTGCAAAGATTCGGTTGTTTGAAAATACAACACACATAAAAATTGGAAAGGGAGTGAGACAAGGTGACACCATATCTCCGAAGCTCTTTAATGCCACATTGGAAAATGTCTTTCAATCACTGAACTGGGAAAACAAAGGGATAAAGATTAATGGAGATTATCTAACCCACCTTCGTTTTGCTGATGACGTAGTCATTTTTGCAACTACCCCATCAGAGCTGCAGAGTATGATCCAGGAACTTGCTGACAAGAGTAAAGAAGTGGGATTAAAAATGAACTTTCAGAAGACAAAAGTGATGTTCAATGCTTTTACGAGAAATGAAGATTTATCGATTGATGGAGAAAAACTGGTGATAACAGATACGTATGTTTATCTTGGACAGCAGATATCAAGTGAGGGTCACATTGATGAAGAAATTAATCGGCGTACAAAACTTGCCTGGAGAGCTTTTGGAAGAAACAGCATAATTTTCAAGAGCAATATGCTATTATGTCTTAAAAGAAAAGTGTTTGATCAATGCATCCTTCCAGTGCTTACGTATGGTGCAGAGACGTGGACCTTAACTAAAAGAGACATACAAAGGCTGCAGACAACTCAAAGTAGCATGGAGAGGTGCATGCTTGGTATAACCAGGAGAGATAAGAAGAGGAACTCGTGGATCCGAAAAATGACGAGAGTGGAAGACATCATGATCAGAGTTAAATCCCTGAAATGGCAATGGGCTGGACATACTGCCAGAAGGACAGACCATAGATGGACAGCCGAGATTTTACATTGGATTCCAAGGGACAGGAAAAGACCCAGAAAAAGACCACATGGGAGATGGGTGGATGAAATTCGTAAATATGCGGGAGTGACATGGAGGAGACTGCCACAAGACAAAACCGTTGTGGAGGAAACTTGGGGAGACCTTCGTCCAGCAGTGGATTGATAATGGTTGACAATGATGATGATGATGATATATATATATATGGTGATGCGTAACATCACAGCCTCTCCTTGACAAATGTCAACCCCGCCTTCTCGTGGTACATCCTGTTCCCGCTAAAGGGGCTCTGACGACCGCCAATAGCGGTATAACTATACCATCGGGATTAGAGGAAATGCTATCCCACACTCACCAACCCGCTTGGCCAGCGTGGTGAGTTATTGCCAAACCCCTCCAAAATGACTCCACAACTTAAATCTTGGCCCTCAGTCTCCGGCAGCTGGAATGTAACTGGCCAAGGCAGCGGCCAGTGCGACATGAAGGCAGAGGGTGCTAAGAATCCCCGGAGGACCGGACTAGGCTGCCATCTGATGCTGACCTTGGCTACGTATAACGGACGCTCCCTATCTTCTGATTCAAGGCTTCTTCAATTGGAAGAGGAACTACAAAGGATCAAGCGGCACATCGTCGGGCTAAGTGAGGTAAGGAGAAAAGGAGAAGATCTCATTGAACTGAAAAGTGGACATCTCTTCTACTATCGTGGGACAGATACTGGCAGAACTAGTGGTGTTGGATTTATAATAAACAAGAAACTGAAGGATAAAGTTGTAGAAGTTGAAAGTTCCTCTGACAGAGCTGCACGACTCGTTATCCAACTCTCGAGAAGATACCAGGCTCAGATTATTCAAACTTATGCACCCACCACAAGTCATGCTGAAGAAGAAATTGAAGAATTTTATGAGGAAATTCGTCATCTAAATAATAAAGGTAAGCAGCACTTGAAGATAATTATGGGAGATTTCAATGCAAAAATAGGGCAACGGCAACAGAATGAAACTTCAGTAGGTAAATTCGGTCACGGCAACAGAAACCAGCGTGGAAATACTCTCGTAGAGTTTGCAGAGGCAGAAGGGTTTTTCATCTTGAACTCCTTTTTCAAGAAAAAGCCACACAGGAAATGGACATGGAGACATCCAAATGGGACGACAAGTGAAATTGATTTTATTATGTGTAACAAAAAATTCGTCATAGAAGACTGCAGTGTGCTAAACAAGTTCAACACAGGCAGTGACCATAGATTGGTGAGATGTAAGATGCACCTCAACACTAAACTCGAACGTAGCAAGCTCATAAGACAAACAAAATGTATTGACATAACCAACCTTAAAAACACCATAATACTTTCAAATTGGAACTGAAGAACAGATTCTCTGCTTTAGAAGGCCTAACATTGGAAGAAGTGGATATTTCTGAAGTTAACAGAAAAGTAACCAAAGCTCTTATGGAAACAGCAACAAAATTAGCTGGGTCTAAGAACAAATTGTATGTGAACAAGTTATCAGGAAAAACAAAAATGCTGATGCAAAAAAGAAGAGAGATGAGGACAACTAAAGAAGATGTGACTTCCAAAGTGGAATATATAGAGCTATGCAAGACAGTACGAAAAAGTATCACTGAAGACGTAAGGAAATTCAACTGTGAACTAGTAAGGAGAGCAATTAAAAACTACCAAAGCCTAAAGATAGCAAAGGGACATCTCAGTAAGGGAAAAAAACAGATTATGGCACTGAGAAAAGAAGATGGTTCTGTAACAAGAAATAGAGGCGAAATTTTGACAAGAGTGAAAGATTTCTATTCCAAATTATATGAAAGGGATGATACATGTACTCCAGACATCATGAAAGGTACCAGTACCAGAGTTCTTCCAGTCCTTCCAGCAGAAGTTGCACATGCAATCAAGAACATGAAGCGGGTAAAAGCTAAAGGAGAAGATGGAATTACTGTAGACATCGTACAAGACGCAAGTGGAGAAATGGAAACAGTACTCGCCCAAATCTTTACTCAATGCCTTAATGAAGGGAAAATTCCTGAGGATTGGAACAACGCTACAGTGATCTTGATACATAAAATAGGTGACATTGAGAATCTCAGGAACTACAGACCTATCAGCCTCCTATCAGTGGTTTATAAAATCTTCACTAAAGTTCTTTCACACCGCTTGAAGGTGACACTGGACATGGCTCAACTGAGAGAACAAGCTGGATTCAGGAGTGGCTACAGCACAATAGATCATATCCACGTACTGAGAGAACTAATTGAAAGAGCGAGGGAATATGAACTTCCATTGTGCATGGCTTTTATCGATTATGAAAAATCCTTTGATACGGTGAAACCATCAGCAGTTGCAATGGCTCTGAAATCCTGCGGTATTGAAGATGCATACATTAATATTATTAATAACATCTATGAAAATGCAAGTGCAAAGATTCGGCTGTTTGAAAATACAACACACATAAAAATTGGAGAAGGAGTGAGACAAGGTGACACCATATATCCGAAGCTCTTTAATGCCACATTGGAAAATGTCTTTTAATCACTGAACTGGGAAAACAAAGGGATAAAGATTAATGAAGATTATCTAACCCACCTTCGTTTTGCTGACGACATAGTCATTTTTGCAACTACCCCATCAGAGCTACAGAGTATGATCCAGGAACTTGCTGTCAAGAGTAAAAAAGTGGGATTAAAAATGAACTTTCAGAAGACAAAAGTGATGTTCAATGCTTTTACAAGAAATGAAGATTTATCGATTGATGGAGAAAAGCTGGAGATAACAGACACATACGTTTATCTTGGACAGAAGATATCAAGTGAGGGTCACATTGGTGAAGAAATTAATCGGCGTACAAAACTTGCCTGGAGAGCTTTTGGAAGAAACAGCATAATTTTCAAGAGCAATATGCCATTATGTCTTAAAAGAAAAGTGTTTGATCAATGCATCCTTCCACTGCTTACGTATGGTGCAGAGACGTGGACCTTAGCTAAAAGAGACATACAAAGGCTGCAGACAACTCAAAGTAGCATGGAGAGGTGCATGCTTGGTGTAACCAGGAGAGATAAAAAGAGGAACACGTGGATCCGAAAAATGACAAGAGGTGAAGACATCATGATCAGAGTTAAATCCCTGAAATGGCAATGGGCTGGACATACTGCCAGAAGAACAGACCATCGATGGACAGCCGAAATTTTAGATTGGATTCCAAGGGACAGGAAAAGACCCAGAAGAAGACCACATAGAAGATGGGTGGATGAAATTCGAAAATATGCGGGAGTGACACGGAGGAGACTGGCACAAGACAGACCGTTGTGGAGGAAACTTGGGGAGACCTTCGTCCAGCAGTGGATTGATAATGGTTGACAATGATGATGATGATGATGATATATATATATATACGCACCATGAAGGAATGAGGAATGGTGAAAATTAAAATGTTTCATCTTTTCAATTTAAAATTTTACATCTTTTTTTTCTCTTATATATGTATATATATATAACTCACCTTTGTTTTGCTGATGACGTAGTCATTTTTGCAAGTACCCATCAGACCTACAGAGTATGATCCAGGAACTTGCTGACAAGAGTAAATAAATATGATTAAAAATGAACTTTCAGAAGACAAAAGTGATGTACAATGCTTTTACATGAAAAGAAGATTTATCGGTAGATGGAGAAAAGCTGGAGATAACTGATACCTAAGTTCATCTTGGACAGCAGATATCAAGTGAGGGTCACCTTGATGAAGAAATTAATTGGCAAGTAAAACTTGCCTGGATAGCTTTTGGAAGAAACAGTATAATTTTCTAAAGCAATATGCCATTATGTCTTTAAAAAAAAGTGTTTGATCAATGCATCCTACCAGTGCTTACGTATGGTGCAGAGACGTGGATTTTAACTAAAAGAGACATACAAAGGCTGCAGACAACTCAAAGCAGCATAGAGAGGTGCATGCTTGGTGCAACCAGGAGAGATAAGAAGAGGAACTCGTGGATCAGAAAAATGACAAGAGTGCAAGACATCATGATCAGAGTAAAATTCCTGAAATAGCAATGGGCTGGACATATTGCCAGAAAGACAGTCCATCGATAGGCAGCCGAAATTTTAGATTGGATTCCGAGGTACAAGAAAAGATCCAGAAGAAAACCACATGGGAGATGGGTGGATGAAATTCAAAAGTATGGGGGAGTAACATGGAAGAGAGTGGCACAAGAGAGACCGTTGTGGAAAAAACATTGAGAGACCTTCGTCCAGCAGTGGATTGATAATGGTTGACAATGATTATGATATATATATACTCGTATATGTGTGTGGTGTGTGTATTTAATTTTTTTTATATTAATGTCTAGCAAATAAGTTGGTATATTCCTTACCACTAATACTGTGTTAATTTAATTCTACAACTTTTCCGTTCCAGATTTGAACTTTAAAACAATGTTTCCATGACAGATGTATTTAAATAAAACTTTTCTTTCTCACATTAGCATAGATAAAAGCCATCAGAAAAAATTGGAAATAATTGCATGCATTCATACAAACAATGAAAAATTGAAATAAGTAAAAACTTAGCTTTCTGATGGCAGAATATTTCAAGACACCATTCCTTTCATGCATTTTCCTACCAAAAAAAAAAAAAACTATCCCAAATCCCTCCCCCCCCAATATTCCTGTTCTCTGGAGATAGATTAACAATTGTTTCCAATGCGCGTTTCCGAATTCTACGGTCATGACATCTAACTGCAGTTGGAGTTGCAGTCTCAGATCCTAAAATGTCAATATTGGTTCTCTTACTTACCTTATTGATACTAGTATTATTGCTTGTGGGAATGTTTAATGTACGTACAGCTTCAGGTTTCAACACTTTTCTGCTAGTCACCCCAAGTAACTCTGCCTTTAAGTCACGCTCGTAGCATGTGTGAAATGTTGGGAACACACTCTTGCATTAGAAACTTTGAAGGAATCCTGACAATTTTTGAAGTGATAAATCCTTGATATATACATGGTGCATAATGTCAGCATTCTTGATAAAATAAAATGTCACAATAATTTGAATGTTTACGCTCCATTCGTTGTGATGATGCCGAGCCAATAGCTCTGCGTAACTATAGTCGATATATATTAAGCCTTTGATTGTAGTAAACGTTAGTATTTTTATTTTATCACAAAACCACAAGTTTTGCAGTCATAAATTAGATATAATTTTTGGTGTCAACTGGACCTTAGACTACAATTTGGTGTGTAAGTATATTAAGATATCCTACAACGGGAGACGGCAATATAACATCTTGCTTCGCTTTCATTTTTTGACTTATTTAATACCGATATAGACTTTTCAGGAACATAAAACTTAGTTCCTAATCTTGATTATGACGAACTCAATCTATGTCAGTGTTCTTGGTTTTCCTATTACACATACTAAAACAGGCCACTGCACAACCCGGCATTATTGCGTTTCTTACGAAATACTCAAAAAGTGTATCTCAGTGCTAAATAAGTATTAAAATAAACACAAAATAAACATCAAACAGTTGCATATCAATTACGTTCATAGCGGAAAATCCATCACACCAATTGTAAACAAACAGTGATTCGGGAAGCCGAAAGACTGGGCGTCCACGCCTGCGTCATGCGCCGTTTCAAATTAACCGCGTCGGATACTCCGCAGCTCAAGCGGGACCCTCCTGAATATAAACAAACCTTTGTTTAAGGAAATCAACATTCAGACCTTTTATTTATTTAAATAACATTTTTTTCGAATACTTTACTAAGAGTTATTTGCACATGTTCCAATTAAATAAAGAAATTAGACATTGGTTTATTTATCTTTTGTAAAACTCATGAAAGATCTTGGTGCACAACAGAACTTTCAATGCACTTTTTTCGCAGAATATCAGGACTTTTTTTTAAGGTTAGCATCTGTTTATTTCATAAAACATCATTTCATTTATGTACTTTTTTGAGCTACACATACGGTAAAAAATTAAGAAATCCCTAAAATTTCTAATCTGTGTTTAGTATTATTTCAATGGTACATGAATACAGTACGTACATCGATGAGCCATTACTTTATAACCACCCCTTGCTTAGAGAAATGAGCGTTCCAGGAGACCAGCGGTGTCGCAGGTTAATATGAAAAGCTGGCTATTTATCGGTTTGATAAAAGACAAATTCTGATGGCACGGTGCCACGGAACTACGATCCCGGAAACGGCGCGGTTTGTGGGTTTTTCACGTGCCGAGGTAGTGAGAACATATCAAAAGTGGTGTACATATGGCCAAAGGACCACCTGTCATCTAACCATATGTCGTCCGTAGCTCATTGATGCTAGATGGGTGCTGATACTGTCGCGCATTGTTCACAGCGACCGCAGGGCTACAGTGCGACAAAACACCCGCAGATACAACAGTAGTGGTCAGTGCAATGTGTCACAGCACACATTTCATCGCAGCTTTCTGCACATTGACCTGTGTAGCCGAAGACTCAGCCGGGTCCCCATGCTCACTGCACGTCACCACCAACAATGCATGAAATGGGACCAAGATAATTGAGATTGGACCGTGGATGATTGGAAGAAAGTGGTCTGGTCTGATGAATCATGATTCTTGGTGCATCACGGTGATAACCGAGCGCGGACACCGATTACCAACGCGAGCTACAGCACCTCGATGCAATGTTGAGAGGAAACAGGCCAACAGGGTCGGTTTTATGCTGAGAGCGAAGTTTTCATGGGACAATTTAGGCCCCAATATCCCAATAGCACATTTCCTGACAGCTGTCAGGTATCTAGTTCACCGATTCATGGCAACAAGTTCACCCATTCATGGCAACTGTGTTCCCTCCTGGTGATGGCCATTACTAACAGTATAATGCGCCATGCCACACCGACAGAATCATCAAGGTGTGGATCAAGGAACATTTTGGTGTCTTTCGGTTAATGCCCTGGCTTTCTAATTGACCTAAAATCAATCCAATCGAACTTTTGTGGTTCTACGTGGAAAAGTTGAATCCCGCAAAATCACCACCACCCCAAAATGTACGGGAACTGGAGGACCTCATGTTGACATTATGGTACCAGATATCCCAGGATACTTATTACCACCTCATCGAATCAATGACTCGCCGAGTGGCCGCTACTTTGAGAGCTAAATGGAGCCCTACAGCTTGCTAATATCATGAAATGTTTCGTGCATATTTGAATTCGAAGTTAGTAGGACCGCCAAGGTCCCATAGCACAATGTATAATGATCCAACTGGCGAGAGAACACTCCACTTACTCAGGCATGTCCCCATTATGTCTTTACCTACATAGGTTTTTTAAAAAGGCAAAGTTTAAAAAACATGCTATATATACAAGTTAAAACTAATGAAAGTTTAAAAAAGTTAAAAATAGGAGACCTTTCGGGTCCTCTTTGGACTCATCCTCAGATAAATGAAGATACTACTGGGAAGCGCACAATATAAATACAATTGCAAGGCGCACTTAACACAACACATGCCCTCAGGAGACAGCATCAACTACACAATGGACAGATTGGCGATTAGCAAAAATTACATCATTCAAATACCTATGAGGTGAGGATTAACCACGATATTCTAACGCACAAATCGGCAAAAAAGATAATTACAAACATATATATTTAACAAGTTATACAGGGAAAGCATTAAATTTGTGTTTTTATACTGACATCTCGTAAATTTAACAGGATATTTAACATCAAGCAGCATTGAAGCAATACATAAGGTTTGTAGCTTCAGACATTATGTATGAAACATTTCAAAAGTAGTACTTCAGAATGTAGAAAGTCGCATAATATATACATAGGTAACAATATACTAAGAAACATTATTGTAGATTTTCATATTTACATTTTAGGTTTTCTTCTTATTATAATTTTAGTCCCTCAAAGCACATCGATCCGTTGTTCAGTCTTTGAGAATGAATGACACGTAAGTCCTGTTTTTTCCATTATTTGCTGTGATGCCATTTCTTATCCATATGTGCAAGAAGGAATGGAATAATTATTATGGCAAATCAGAATACAGAAATGCAAGGAAAAAGTTACGGTTATCGCACTAAATAGAATGTATATGCTTTTTTGTTAATGCGTTAAGTAATATTTCAATTTGTGTATCATCAATTAAAAAGCCGAGCTGTTTTCCTTATGTTACAAACGCAGTTTATGAATGGGAATAACAGGGCTCCGAACATCGACGAAAGAAAGGATTTAAGTGCCGGTTTAGCCAGTGTTTACTGCCGAGATACATCGCTACAACAGTCGTTGAATTTCAAATTTGCTCGCATTAGGATATTTCCTTAATATCTTCATCATTTGAATATATTTTGACTTTAAATATATTAAAGGGGTGAACAATCAAACTTTAGAGCCATCATAAAATTCGGGAGCAAAGCTAAACATTCATTTAGATCAATGTAATATAATTGATTGCTAGCCAGAGAACACTTTTAATAAAATAATAACTAAACCAATACAAAAAGTCTTTAAATAATTTCATATCTAACGAAAGTAAACTTTAGACAAAAATGCTTAAATACAATTAAAAGTAAATTTATTGACATAAATGTTTAAATACAATTAAAAGTAAATTTATTGACAAAAATGTGTAAATACAATTTATTTAATACGAAAGTAAATGTATTGACAAACATTCTTAAATACATGTAAGATTCCTTATTCATCATCTCACCCATTTGAACATAAGGTCTACACCTTCCTTTTTTTGATAAAACGTGCTTTCACTCATTCGTCTTCACGCGGAGCTCGACAGCTTGAATTAACCAGGATTTCGTCTATTACACAATCGTTCGGCTTTCCACCTCACCTTATTCAAGGATTTCGGCGAAAATTCCAGAGACTGAGATTTACCACATTATCTACTCAAACTCGCCTACACTATACGTTGGTAAGATAGAATTCATACCCTTACTAGTAACTATTCTGAAAAAAGCATGTCAAAAACAAAATATGTCCTTTGGTATTAGCACCAGTAATGTTTTTCACTGATGAGGAATGATAGAGACAGGGTTCCAACCCTCAATAAATATGGTGTGTATAGTATACCTTTAATACCTAAAAATACTTACAGTGAAGTGAAGTACTATGTGGGCTCTACATTTCGCACCTTAAATACTCGTTTGTCTGAACATAAATATTCCTTACGTACGGATATAATAAATACCGCACTCACTGCAGCAGTTAAACAGGATGGATACACCCCGATTGGAACAATGCCAAAATCCTAATATCTACAGTCGACAAACGCTCAATTCTTCGGTTGGAAAGTCTCTGTATTCTTTCTTACGGGGAAATGTGCTGCAACATTGAACTACCAACTGTGATTCACAGACCCTGGAGACGAACACTTTATTCTTCACATGCACAACCGAGTCTTCGGGACTTTCTATAATTATGTACATATTATTTATTATATTTTATATCTGAACTTTAACGATTAGGTTTTAGTGGGATGGCATCACTACCTGATTGGTGAACTCATGAACTGATGCGCCTCGTATTGCAGTACAAATTGACTGGTGGTTTCTTGTACCGTGTCATTTTTGGCCTGAGGATGAAGCCATTATGGCTTCGAAAGTACTTGTCACTTTCATTGAACGGTTTTTAGATTGTAAATAAAATGTAAAATTTGTTTACGGTTTGGTAAATTGTTTTAATATATCGTGCTAAATACAGCAACTTTTAATTGCATTCTTAAATACAATTTATTTAATACAAAGGAAATTTATTGACAGGAAAGTTTAATACAAATAAATATAACATTGAGTTTTGCTCTAGTCCTTTGCTTTAATGTAATAGAAAATCTGGAAAAATTATAAATCATGCAGGAGTACACCTACTAGGTCTGAAAATAGTTCGAGAATAATCTAAATTCCTTCACTTGTGAGGTCACAAACGCACGGTGTTACGTAAATTTTGTGGTAACATATTAACAGAATTTCCCGACGTCTGGCCTGAAAAACTCATTCGTTTTGCCAGAATCCAAATCGCAGAACTTTCTAATGGAAAGCAAGAGACAAATATGCTTTTGAAGTGAGGGCATCCTCCTTTACTGTCACTGATTCTCATCGCTCTAGTATATACACTTCCGTGCTGCTACTGTAGAATCCCAAGTTTAGCCACATATCATTTCCTTCAGAATAAAACGTTTGGAGCACAGGCACAATTTAGATTGCGAAACGTCCTTTTAAGGGCTGGACTGAATAATAACAAAACGCCATCAATGCAGAAATTAGGTGTTTTTAGCTTTAACATCGGCCGACAGATGGCAGCACATCAGCGCTACCTCCTAGAAATTTGCTGATCTGAATTTGCATCCCGGATTTAGTTGCCTGTATACCCCAAACTTAATCCTATCGCTGATATCCAATAATGTTTTTTTTGTTTTTTACCTGTTTCAGGAAACTTTATACGGAAGCTATAACAGGCGAATTTTTAAATTAATTTAAGAATTTTCGCCACTGACCACGTGAAATAAAATCCCCCTCGAATCTCCTAAAATCCATGAATTTTGAATTGATGCCGCTCTCCAAAATGGTTCGTGTATATCTTGAAAATATTAAGGATGCATCGTCGTTTTTCCTTAACGGTGTATTTTTTAAAACGAGATGGTTTGGAAATTCTACGTCGTTTTTACGAATATGAATCGAGAAATGAAATGGACACGTATACATTTGAAGATTGTTTTGCCGCCCCGGTGGCGCAGTGGTCTAAGCGATGGCTTCTGATCATTCGTCCGAAATGGGTCTGGGTTCGAATCCCGGTTAGGCATGGAAGTTGTGTTGGTCTTACGGCACTGGCTCTCTCCCTTCCCTAGAACCAGTGATCCTACATTAGGGACGGGCGACTGCTTACAGCCCATTGAGTTGCTCACGGTGGTCGTTAAACCTCCAATAAAAACAATAAAAAAAATGTTTCTTTGAGAATTCATATCCAACTCCATTACATTCTGATTAAGTTAGCTCTTCACGAGATGCTGACGTACATGATCCAAATGGTGCAAAAAAAATTATGCACTCCTAAACTAGAAATGTTAACACAGCGGCCAGGTTATGCAAAAGCAACATCAAAACTGCTTCTTTCCGCTCTGATCTTAGCAGAACCGACGAAAAACATATCATAGTTAATGAAAGATCTGTTCTATTCCCCTTTATTCACTGCCCTGTAACACAAGACAAGGTAGAAAATGGATTGACTTCAGAAGACCCTACGCCACTTAGCCAACCACAAGTGTCTCAAACGTTTACTGTCCATTGTCTTAAGCTCATGTGTTTTGTTATAGACGTTTTACCAGAAAATCAGTTGGAAAGCGTTAGTTTCAACATTTATCCTAAATGGGCATTTCGAATAAAAACGTTAAGAAGAAGCAAGTCTTTGATGCGGAGGTTGATTCGTTGTAGCCCACTTCCTCCACCTCCTTAGATTGCCTAAATATTATTTTCAGCGATTTAGCCCCATTGTCTTAATCCGGAGGGAATTCGTTTCAGCAGGAAAAAAAGGTAAACCCTTGACCCACTGTACAATCGAAAAGCCCTTACATTCAGACGACCGCGGCCTTATGAATTAACTTTGCGTGTAGAATTTTCTACGCTCACATTTTCTTTGTATTTTCACGGCCCCTGCGCGTTTAACGGAAGTAATATAACATGGTCAACATTACTCTGAACAAATTAAATTGAACCAACAGTGTGTTCCTCCAGAGAATGTCTTTCGCTCTCATGAATTGACATCGCATCTTCGTGGTTGGATGCAGTTAATGGCTCTCGAAGACCTTTGATAGTCAATGCGTATAAAATTTGCCGATGTGACAACTCGCTTTGGGACTTCGCACAAAAATTTCTTTCTATAATTAGTAAGACACGAAAAAAATTTAAAAGGCAGACAGGTTCCAGCGATGTGGTATTCTGTCCGACGCACGAGTTTAGGGTCCAGTACCTTAAAGTGTTAATATATATGCATGTTGATTTTGCAATTCCCCCGGAACTCTTCTTAATAGTTAAATATTGTTATCCTTCTTTGCATTTGAATTTCAAGTCCCTTATTCAGAACCAATTAAAAAAATGAGAAAATGTAAATGAATAGCTAGGCAACAGGTCACGCATTTAACTCCTCATTCTTTGAATTCCGATTTACTGAAAAATGAGAAGTACTAGGAGTGTCAGAAGTAGTAAAAAAACATAGGCCAAACAACAATCGTCTAATGTGAACTTTGGGTGAGTTATTTACAAAATAGTACGCGAAACAGGTGATATTTCTTCTAACATTATTGTACTTTACTTTCCAGGTATACATAATAAGTTTTAAAAGAAACACATTAAATTTCGGTCCCTTTTTGCGCATGTTCTCCATGTTTACCGAAGAAACGTTTCCAAGAGATGAGCAAGCTCTTGAAAACTATGAAAATCGAAAAAATATTAGTTAGAATTTCCTTAAAAAATAAGAATACCATTTCAATTTCTTCATTTTGGCACACAGTGTTACACAAGTTTTACGTCAACATTGTTTGATTTGCTGAACATATGCTTAAACTGGGAGATGGGTTGAAAGCTATGCGGTCATCATTCAGAATGGCGCCTTTAACGTATTGCTTGTTCTTTGAAAACTCAGATGCAAGATGTTGGAAAATATCTGAAGTAAACCTGACCGATTTTCCAGTAAAGAAAATAAGATGTCAGTAACATAGCTTCTAAAAACAGTAGGGAAACCCCTTACTTAAATTTCGTAATGTGTCGCACAAGTAAACAAAAATTGTCACCAAAAAAAGTGTGAAGAATTTTCCAAAACTGTGCCAACGAAATATTATCTTACAAGGCGTGGGAAAGAAACACATTTGTTTCGATTAATTGCAATTGCATCTATTCTTTTCTTACAGTATGCAGAAATAATTTTTTTTCTAGCGAATAAAAAAAAGCCTAAATATTTATTTTTTGTGCAGAAACGTATACTCTAGATTCAAAGGAATTTATTTAAGTACATATACTGATATCCCATTTATACTATCTGAATACTATGGTGGATGATTTTAGGCATCACAGCTTTACAAAACGTTGAATGATGAAGTTTATTTTCGTTCTTGGGGTTGCTCACTTCACATTTTCGCATGGCAGAGCAATCAGACTTCAAAATCCAGTGTATAGTGAAAAAACAAACACCAATTCACAAACCTGTGAATTTTCAGTGACAGGTTCAGTTTAAGCGATCAGCATATTCAATTTTTGTCGTTAAGAGACCTACATTTTTACAATTTAACTTTGATTTCTTAAAACCTAAACCGCGTGCCCGTGTGTGTGTGTGTGTGTGTGTGCGTGTGCCTTTAAATTTCATCTAAAAAATCCACGGTCATTTTGTAAAACCAAAAATATAGGAAATTTCAAAAATGAGCGTTTATCTTAAGTCACATCATCCGTCCTGGAAGTAATAAAAATAATGTAAATACAAATCTTATGTGACAATATTATGGGTTGGAAAGGAAAAAAATAAATAGAAATACTTCTCAAACTCCGTTTTGATATGAGGTGTTGAAGAATTTCGCCGCGGAGAAAGAATAAACTGCTTAGCTGAGGAATATTCTTGTAAGAAGAAAAAATCAGTTATCTCCATTATGCAAAAAATTAATAAATCAGGGCGTTCGAAATAATTGGCTACAGTTGAAACTTCCTGCATGTCAAGAGCAGAGAAGTTAGTATTACACAAGGTACGTTTTGCCGCCCCGGTGGCGCAAAACGCTGGCTTCTGACAAAACGCTGTCTAAGCGCTGTCTAAGCGCTGTCTAAGCGCTGTCTAAGGCTTCTGACAAAACGCTGTCTAAGCGCTGGCTTCCGACATTCTTTCGAGATGGGTCCGGGTTCAAATCCTGGTGACATATGGATGTTTCATTTGTCTTACAGCACTGGCTGCTTTTCTTGATTAGAACAAGTGACCCTAATTTAGGGACGGGCGACTGCTATGGCCCATAGGTTGCTCACTCTCTTCCATAAACCGCCAATAAAATCGTACTTTTCTGATATCACATCCGTGCCATGAACTAAGGTTGATTTAAAAATTTTGATAAACGATTCAGCAAATCAGCTCTTTCTATGCTGTGGTCCCAAACAAACGTAAAACTGTCCATAACTCTCGGTGAAACTACCGTCCGTGAATATTTTATTTTGGTGTTATATGTCTCTTCTTCTTTTTCTCTGGATTCTTAAACTATAAGAAATTCGCCTCAACGCAAAGCACAAAATGTCAATATGTCAACTCAAAGCACATGATGTCAATATGTCAATTCAAAGCTCAAGATGTCAGCATGCCAACTCAAAGCACAAGATGTCTAAATGTCAACTCAAAGCACAAACTGTCAATACATCATATATGTGCCAATTTGCAAATTCGATTCATTCTCGAACACAGACACTCCAATGTTTCTAATCAAACAAGCGCACAAAAAACGCTGAAAAACATTTTTTTTTCATTAAGTCATAAATTTAATCCATTTTCCAAACATGTTAAACTTTTCACCGCAGTGGAGCAAACTTTTCTGTTTATAAATCATAGGTTACGGTTTTGAAATATAAGAATAATCTTTTAAATTCATGTCCTAGTTCCGTATTCCTCACAAGCGATGCAGTTGCCCTTTCATTTTTAAAATGATTTTAAGACATAGATTTAGCAGGCTTCTTTGCAGACATATGCCAAACCTACCCAAGAATAAAGAAAAAAAAAAGGTTTGATAAGTTCGAAGATTTAAAACAGTCGAATATAAAAAATTAGGTGGGCGGTTTAATTCTGTTTCTGCAGCAGGGCGATCTCATCATGCATTTATTAAAATTCTTGCATGCAAATATCATTACGCTGGTTTAGAGATGAATGTTAAGTCTCGTCCTGGTGACGTTAAACTAAAGCAGGAATTTTGTATTTAAATATTACTCATGGGTATCTCAAAGTAGATTATGGTCCAAAGCTTAATCAATGTTCTGTCTTTTTCACCAATTGAAAACATTCAGAGATAAATGTCTTATTACCAAAGGTAAAACACAATCTTTATTTTCAAAGGTAAAACACACTCTTTATTTTCAAAGGTAAAACTCTCTTCTTTTTTTCAAAGGTAAAACACACTCCTTATTTCCAAATGTATTATTTATTATTTTCACACTCCTTATTTCCAAATGTAAAACACACGCTGGTTGTACTGCAGAGTATCGTTCTTAAAAGGATGCGCCTGTGGTCATCTACAATCATAACCCCTTTTCCAAATTTCACGGTCTGTCACATGTCTTCGGCTAAATATGCGTTTGTTCCAGTGGATTAGTATCCAACTCATTAACATTTCACTAACCAAACAGATACGAAAGTCATTAATTATGTGTAAGTTTTTAGAAAAAATTTTCTCTGATATTTTACTGCAACATACCTCGGGATTTCTTGCATTTGTTTATAAATGAGATTCAAATTTGGATTCAACTGGTCAGCTATATTTTCATTGTATTTATATTGCTTAATATGGCAGTGTATGCTTTAATTAATATACTTTCCATTGGGTATTCATAATAATTAATGATATAGACGCCTTTCACTGGTAACACAGAAGTACAAGAAGCTAACAGTATCTTTCATCAGATAATCCACGGATTATCTGTTTAAAAGCGTTGTAAATTTAGTATATGCGCCGCTTAGGAAGTTTACATTTTGCGACACTTCAATTTTAAAGAGAGCGGCGTCGTAATAATCTGTAAAGGTAGTATGTTTGTAAAAATACTAGTAAGATATCTGGTGATAGTGATGTCTGGATAAATTATTAACGATACAAATCCTTTATTATTTCTTAATATTTCTTTCAAATACACGGTCGTATCAGAATAATGTGACCACATACATAATAATAGGAATAACAACACTTGTCTCGGATGACAGCGGCGAATCCGGGTGGCAATAGCGCAGGGAGGCCTTTAAAGGATGTCTGAGGCAAACGTGCCTGTTCGAACTGCAGCACAGCTACGAGGTTCCGGAGATGACGTGTGCGTGGGTTGGCATGTCGATCCAAATATTCTCACAGGTGATCTATGAGATTTAGGTCGGGCGATTTCGCCGGCCAAGGGTGAACAGAAACATCGCTGTTGTATTACTGGGACCAGCTAAGTACTCCCTTAGCGACATAGAAGGGCGTATCGTCCTCTTGGTAGATACCATCACCACCAGGGTAAACATGCAACATGTAGGGATGCATATGATCAGCGAGGATGGACAGGTAGCCAATGATGTTCAGGGACGCATCCGCTGGTACCAGCATTTCTAGGTCATACAATAAAAATGTCCACACACAGGCACACTGAATCCGCCAGACTATACTTGATTGACAAGCGTATCCTGGTGTTGCAGAACTTCGCAGACATCACACGAAGTCTTGATACTTGACTGACGAGCACATCCTTACTGCAGAACCTAACATCCCACGAAGTTTGCTCCTCTGAGATGCTTCCACACTTGGCGTTGTTGCCGATGATCATTCCTATTTGAACATCGGTCTAATCAGTACACCTGACAATTGTGCGCAAATAACGCACTATTTGTAATCTGTCTTGTCCGGCCGCTTATATCTCTGTATGGTCGGCCTTGTCACATGCACTCTGTCACTCGCCTGGGCTGGTAACTGTGATTCCAAGGGCGGTTATATTATTGTGACGCCACTAGGTATCTTTAGAAATAATTTAGCACCCATGCCTAAGCTAGTAAAACTTCTTTTGGTAGCAAATGAAATAACAACATTTTTTGGTAGCAAATGGTAGGTTATCATATGTTTTAGGTAGGTGATCATATGTTTTAGGTAGGTGACAATATGTTTTAGGTAGGTGATAATATGTTTTAGGTACGGGATCATATGTTTTGTATCTTCGGTATGCGTCCCTATCAAAAGCAATCATCAGAATCGTGGTTTCTGCTATCACGGTAAGATTTAGGAAATTTATAAATGTAACCTGAGGATACAAATTACGCTATTCTGTAAACGTACTTTAAAACAAACTGAAATAAGTTTTTTCATGTAGTCCTTTTTTAATAAATTATTTTAAACTGAACGTTGACAACCGTGCATGAAATTTCACTTACACAAGTCGCCCTACCGCATGAAATAGATGCAGTGTTGCGACACAAATGTCGTGTCGGAAACAGCTTCTCAGATAATTTAACTGAACTACTCTAATTTAGCTGACCTGTGAGAAGTACCATGGCAAAGGACCTGTAAGACTGATGGACATATCAAATTGTGAGAAATTGTTTAACCAAGAAAGTGTATTCTTTTTACAGTTAAAAAATAATGGCTCTCCCAGCAAAATTCCCGTTAGAAACTCAATGTTGGAAATGAAAAAATATTTTCTAAAAATGTATTTCAAATAATTAAATTAGAGTCAAAAGTTACGATATGCAACCTTTAAAATGTTATTGTCGAGTATTTTAATAAATCGAAAGGTTAAAATCTTACTCAGTTGCTTCTGCTATCTTCTAACATTTGGGTTGAAAACCTATATGCTAGCACATTGACATCGACGATATTTTGAAAACCGAGAGCTAGTAAACTGTAACGTATACTTTCTAAGGTTTGTCACTGTCTTGTAATGGAACCAATAAGTTCGAAAGAAATGGCATTTTCAAAAGAAGATCAGAAAAAGCATAAGTTATGGATGAAATTAATGACCTTAATTAAGAAGTAGAAGATATGGCGGACCTTAACTGTAATTGGGATACCTATATCAGTCTTCCACCTGCTTAACGTGACTTTCCGACTCACTTTAAAATTTAGTACATAGAGCAAGAAAAAACGTAGTTGAATCACGCATAGAAAATAACGGAAACTGTTTAACCCAAGGTTGGCCCGAATATCTCAATAGAACAGGGAGCCAGTAAGGAACATGAAATCAATGTGCCGTGTCCTCAGGTGAGAACGTCTAGAAATGTTTGACATTTTTATTTTTTTGTAGTGTTACAACTCTTTCTGCGAATCCACGCATATCGCTACTGATATCATTTCACTTGACAAACCTTAACGTAATTTCATATCTGACCATTATGTGGCTAGTCAGAAAACGGGAAATGAACACCGTTTATTTTTCTGCTCTGTGAATTAGCAATTCGGGTGCATGCGTCTAGTAATGTTCCTAATCTCGTAGAAACAAGGGATACGTTAGATTATGTAAATCTCTCGAATACGTAAACATTGTGTAATCTCTCGAATACGTAATGTAATCTCCCGAATAGGTACTTTCCACTACCTGAAAATTATTCGAAATAAAAACATAAGCAAACTCTCAATTGTTTCTGCGGTATTTCTTTCAAACAATTTAAATGGAAATGCGAGAAAATACCACCAATCGCCATTTGAATTCACTTGGGCGGGTGGCGCAGTGGTCTAAGCGCTGGCTTATGATTGTTCGTGCGAAAGGGGTCCGGTTTCGAATATCCGTGAGGCATGGATGATGTGTTTGTCTCACTTGAGTCAGTGGCTCTAAATTATGGACTGGCGACTGCTTACAGTCCACTGAGTTGCTCACTGTGGTCGTTTAGTCTACTATAAAAAAATCACTTGTGGAAAATACGTCGTTTCATCTAGAGATGTACTCCAGATGTTTCAAGATCTGAGATATTCCGTGATCGAAAGATCTCTCGCTTCGATGTTCAGTCCGGTTATTTTGCCTTGATTAACTTCATTGATAACATTTCGCGTTTTCGTCTTCCATTCACAACTAAATTTCCTTACTTCGGGTATAGAGGTAAATCTAACAGTAAATTGTAAAACTTTTCGAACGATTTTTTAAACTAATATATCAACTTCTTAAAAATTGAACAACACCGTGAGAGCATTTCGCTATCTACCGGCAAACTATAAAATTAAATATCATTCGAATGAATATCCCAGTTTCTCAGATCTCAGGATTGCAGCCTTTCACTGTTTGAGAGCATTCGGTCATACACGAAATCTAGGAGAGACTGAGATGGAAATTTCAAATAGTACAACAAAAGTGAACTGGTAAATTGGCGTAAAAAGCGGGAATTTTTGAGTGATTCAAATTCTAGATTTTACACTTTATTAATATCTATTTTTCTGTTTATCAAAGTATTCTTTTTCTTCAACTGTAATTTTAGTTTACGTAAAAAATCGCGGTGGGAAAAAATTAGACCTTAAAAACAGGTAAATGAGATTATAAAAAATTTAAAAGAAACTGGCAGTAGGAATTTTATGCGTGCATCTGAGAAAATCCCAAAATAACGGAATCGAAATTTCCGATTGGCGTATGTTTTTTTAACACACTGCGGATATTTTATCACCCCCTTGCAAAGTATGCCATGACACACTTTTTTTTTATACTCTCTGCCCAGGCAGATATTTTTAGCCTAAAATTTCAAAGATTCTAAAGATTCTAAGGGAAATTAAGCGCTCGGGAATTCAAACAGAATGTGATATTTCCCTCAAAACTAGAAATATACACACCGTCGGTTCATAATCTTTCTTTCTAAAGTAAACTGGTACTGGGATTTTTTTTCCGTGAGTGTATATGCTTTTAGACGCAGTTTTGACTGCTACTACAAACTTTGACGAATCAGCAGATACGGAAAAGTGAGGTTGATTTTTATATATAAAAGTGAATATTGCAATATATTACTGAAAACAATTGTTCATTGCACTTGTGCTTTTAGTTCAAATTCATTTAGCAAGGTGAATAATGGGCGGTGTTACAAACAAGATAAAAGCGTATTTCCACTTTTATAATTAAGCATAAAACCCTTGGACTTGTTCCACATCTTTAGCATTATACTGTTGCATATATGCCTGCAAATACTTTAATACATTAATATACTTTCTTCTCTGCAGATTTACTGTAAGCTTAGATGTTTCCGCCAGACAATCTGAACTAAATAAAATAAGTAATATATTTTTTATTTTTTTCTCTTTTGTTTAAGAACCTGTAGTGGTGCTTCGATTTACTCAAACTAAAAACAAAATTATTTATGTTATCATACGTGTTTTTGTACTTCCTATTACTTAATTTATACTTTACAATATATGTATAATATTAGTGTATAATATTTGTATTTGCATGTTTTTTTGTACAGAAATTGTATCTGTGATTTGATTGTGTGGTGAATGGTGTAGTGTGATAAAGAAAATTTATATAAAAAAAATATCTGCCTGCAAATACTTTAATACATTAATATACTCTCTTCTCTGCAGATTATCATTTCCTTCTAATATTTTTGACGCTATATTATCGAAAATCTGTGAGAAATATTTTAATGCAATTCTTATTGTCAGAAGCAAATATAGACCTATGAGTGAGATTTAAATTGGTAAGGAAATATTTTAAATTTAGTCCTGTTTGGTTAAGTTCTATTGAACGCCAAAAGCTTTGAACATTTATTTTCGACGACGTATGAACTTCCTGTTGCCAAATATTAAAGATAAATGTTTGTTCTAATTTTTCATCCAGCGGTATTGTGTTGGTTCAAGGACGACTGATCTTATCAGTCAAACTAAAGCGTTCTTTGCGGCTTGCTCGCAAACTATATCACTGCATCTGACAAATACTGAACAAAATGCAAAGCTGTATACCATTCGTCAGCTTTGTGCGCATTAACAGGTGGAATCGGGCGGTTCAATGAAGTTGCGAAACATTTCAAAGTCAGTAATCTAAGCTTTGCAAGCGCATTGGAATTTTTATGTAGATTGGAGAACCCTAAACGTAATATGAAGTACGTCTCGTCACTGGGATTTCCCCTTCATAGTTGGCAGAAATCTGGCAGGTTATTTATCCGCAATACTGCCGACTTGCATGTTGTAATCACGATATTATTGAAAATCTACGAGATCAGCGTCATTACAGTTCCTGGTTTAAAATAAGATGAACGATGGCATTATATCCCTGTTTCTAGAGTTGATGACCCACCATAAGTAGTTTACGTAATTCCGATTTCGCTTTTCTACATTTGTGTGCACAGTGTACATCGTAAGTTCGCGTGTTTAGTTCTTGTGTTCAATTTGTTTCAAGGAATGATGCCCTTCAGCTTTGCAGTTGTGTTTTTTACTTTGCACGCCAATGTTTTAGGAATCGAATTTTCTTTATAAGCGCTGATATCGGGATAATTAAATTGGCCCAGTATCACTGGCAGACATCTGTTCTTGTCTTTAAAGACTATTTTGAAAGATTTCAAATAACAAAGTACTTTAGTGACTTTATTTATACAAGCCTAAAATTTCGGTCACTTTTGCTGCAGTAACAGTAGGGGATTTGGGAATATCTGCCCAAATATCAGTCGGAGCTCGTGTTGCAGCCCGCATCGCATTCGTTCTTTTATATTGCTCGAAGTTCATGTGGTACGTGCGCATTGGTCAAAGATAATATAGTATATCTACATGCACAGTCACGAACACACTGTCACATTTATCGGTTAGGTATCGAAGTAACAATGGTGAAAGTTTTCTTGGTTCTCCTTACTAAATGTGTTTGATACTCGCCTAAATCTTTCTTTTGGCCTTTGCATAAATATTCCTCGGGCATTCTTCCTGAACCCGAAATCCGAATTTTCACACCTTTAGGTTTCTACTCTCTTAGCTTCAATACTAATCCGAGAACACGATAATAAGCAGGCAAAATAGATTCTAAATCACTATTTCACAATTCTTTTTACAAGCCGTTCATATTCCACACAGAAAATTTCTACATCAATAATTTGTTATTTCTGAAATGAAGATGAGTATGATGTAATAAAACATGCTGGAAAAGAATAGGTACCACACAAGTTTCTCTTAAAAGAAACGTTGCGCCATTCAGGAAATTATTCACAAAATCTTTATAATTACAAAAAAAAGAAAAAAAAAAAAAGAAAGAATTCCATGTATTTTGAACTGAGTTCATTAATACATAGCATATTGGAATTAGAATGTATGACTTCTTTTGCCATACGTTTCTCCTTGATTTCACGAGTGATACAATTGTTCAAAGGCAGATCATGCCAAAACAGATTTCATTCAACGATACATTATTGCTGAATTTAAACAAGTCATTTATAGCGAATAGCTCTTATCACAAACCTTTTTCTTTTCCATGTCAAGAATTACTTCTTTAAAGTTTTGAGATGATACAAATACTTTCTGGCGGTGGAAAACTATGCCTGCTCATTGTAATGTTCTCAGAGTGATAACCGTAGACATAAAGAAGCAACAGCTAAGTAGTTACTCTTAGATTAGAATAAAGCAAATGTTTCCAACGAATGAGGGATGAAATATTGTACAGCCAATGCATAATAATTTTTCGATTTCTATTGGCAGAAATTTACTTACAGTGTGAATTGAATAGGCGTTAATACATGCAAGATAAAGTCCATATGGTAGATTTCTGATTTGCGCCATTGCATCGTTAAGCAAAACCGAAAAGTGTGTTTCTACCATTTTCAGTTTACGAAAAATACATCATGATATTATTGTTTCTTAATATAGCGAAAACTTCTTCCAAACTTAAATCTGATTTGTTTCAAATGCAGTTTCCTGTATTTTTTTTCACTTCAGAACTAATGGTCAGCAGGAGCTCCAAATCATCAGCTTCATAATGGGCAAAAATGAGAAAACAGAAACACTTACCAAGCAATAATGTAAAAATTACTTTTGTTAGTTGTTCACGCACTTGCCACATTCAACTACACATTAAACGAAAAGAAAGCAGTCCAATAAATTTCTAATCATTAGGTAATTTAAACGCTTTTTAAAATTATTTTATCCTATTGAGAGGTTTCAGATGTACGTTCTTTTTTGCTTCTGAAGTCATAGTATACTGATATAAATGCGTTTTTTACATCACGAAACAATGCCATAATTTGGTCTCCATGGCGAACAAAAATCTGAGTGTACAAAAAAAGGAAAAAAATTACTTCAGCTGTTAATTATTTTAATAAAAATATATTCTGACAAAAAACCTAAGACTAGTAATTTAACAAACCATAAAATCGTTAGAATGATTTGAATTGAATTTTTGTGCTAATGCTATAACTTATAGCCATAGGCATTGGCCATACATTAGCACGGACTACATACGCATTATATGCGTTTGTTTCTCAATTTCCTGTTTTTTCTTTCTATTTATGCCACGATCATCTATAGCATTGTTCTTGCGTTTTCGAGTTAGAATATTTGCCTTATGCAGAATCTTTCCAAAATTGTGGTTAAATTAGTTGTAAAACAAAATGAAAATAAAAGACATAACCTCTCTAAAGATCGATTTCATACAAACACGATCACAAGGACAGGTTTTAGGTAAATATGCAAATTTGAAAAACCTGTTTTACATATTACAACATACACTTTTTTTATATTCTTAAAGCTTCACGCGGTTTTACACAATTTTCTTGTAGAAACTAAATATATGTATATTTATTTCATTAATTTTTTACTATTAATAGCTTTTCAAACAATAACTTTCCAGAGAACACTCTTTGTCCTGCTGTAGTATTTTACATTCAGGCTCTCAAATTAATTCCTGTTGCAGCTAGATTTGGAGTTTTCAATTTACATGTGGTAACAAACCGCTGAAGCAACACGTCCCAATCCTCATGAGTTATTAACCTGTGATCATCAAACAAAGATCTTCGCTCTTTCCACGTTTTATAAGTGAGTCACGGATAAATTCTCATTGGCCGCCACCGAGAGTCGAACCCAGGGTCTAAGTTACGCGCCAGATATGCTTCCGCTACACCACAGCGGCCTAGAATTCCTCTAGGCTCACACACGCTAACTGCCAAGCCAATTTGGCAGGTTTCTTCTTGGAGCCCCGCACAATGCTGGGGATTCACTAAAGATGGTAAGCAGCAACTGAACAAATAACTAGAAGGCAAATGAATAATTAATACAGACATTTAACGTGGACCAGGAACACAAAACAAAGATCTTCGCTGTTTCCACGTTTTATAAGTGAGTCACGGAAACCTGTGATTCTGTGGTTTAATGCATTCAAATTCAGGGTTTGGAATTACAGGCTTAGCAAACGGACAGGCAGGAGGGTGAAGCTACATCTGTGCGCCAATCGATATGGGTGCTGAAAAGCTTGGAATGATGGTGTTGCCAAAGTTGCAAAAGCGACGAAGTAAGGCCACTAATTTTTAGGTCGAGAAGTGATTCAAAAATCTTCTGTCCTCCTTCTTGGGGCAAACATTAATAGTTCCAAGATGCAAGAATGTCACTGCCCTTCCACAATAAATTTCGCACTATCTCATATAGATAGGGGGTGGGATATTTACTTATGATACTTAAGATTTGAACTGAAGTACAACAAATTTTATACCTGTTATTACGAGTTCAATACATGCTCATTGATATGCATTCAGTGCTATCAACTTCTTAAGCTAAACCCCGTTTAAGCCCATGATTATGATATATGTTTTTAAAACGCAATAAGATAAATGCTATTATTGTTCTTTCGTCGCTGCGCACGATCAGTTGAAAAAATATTTCCCAGTGAAATAGCCAATAAAGTGTTCGAAATATATAAAACTATATTGATTTTTCTCGATTTATTTCCTGTAATGTGAATATCCCGTTAACTGGGGTCCGGTATTCCACTGCCTGTGACAAAATATTTTCATTTCTGTGTTCACGTTTTGTCTATGGTAATGTTGCGGCAGGAAATTCCACCTTAACACAGCCCAACACATTGACCTGGCTCAATGTCCGTCAGCTGTGCCTATAGGTATTTCCTTCAGCGGCAGTGCATAACTCTGTTGCTACTACTTACTTTCTTACTGCCAACATTCTCGCGAGTCAAACGTAGTAACTTTCCCAATTCGTCCTGATTTTATAACTCCTACAGTACAGTTACGAGAGCGTGGCAGGCACAATTCATTTGAATGTGGGATGCAGTTGTACTTATTTGCACCTCTTTATGGGGCCTACCCGTACTACGTATAAGCTTTATTTCGACAGCACACATTTTTCTTGGTGTTTTTGTTCAATGAAATGTTCTAGATAAAAAAAGGTTCTATTTAATATTTTTCCCAATTTTCCCAACTTACTTTTAATAATGTATGTTTTAATGTATGTATATATTTTAATGTATTAAATAATTTAAAAGAGGGTTCAATATGACCTCATTTTTCTTGGATCGTGCAGTCACAGCTCATTTTACTTGAATTTTTACTCTCGTATGAAGTTACCTTTTAAGTTCTTAGATACCTGGAATATCTTTATCCTGGGTGTTGTAACAGAGCGCACAACGGATATCGGGAGATGCTAGTTCAATTTCCTGTCCAGAATATTGTCTTTTTCAAGTTTTCTGACTTGATAATGTTGCTTACTGAACAGTTAATATGGGAAATGCAACATAATGATTGCTTGGTTTTTAATTATGACTTTGTTTTGCATATATTAGTGAAGGATATTTCTTCCACCGAATCTATATTCTATGTAGTTGTTCATAATTTATGAATCTTGAACAAATTTGCAAATATCTGAAAACATTTTAGAAACTAATTAGAGTTTACGAGGATATTTAACTTGACATTTCCGATATTTACCCACAATTAATTCTTAAACTACAGACCTCTGTCGCGTAGTCTTCTCAGCTAGTTACATCGATATAGTGGTTTCGGAAGCAGAATATTGTTCCTGCGAGTTGTTAATGGCTGTCGACTTGTTGTGGCAGTGAGCTGTTAGAAACAAATATCAATCATTTTGACTTGTGGCTCGCGGGTGTCTTGGTTTCTGCCTTCTGTATATTGCTCCGTTATCAAGAAACTGTCTCCAGAGATTGTAGACCATTTGCCATGACATATTCTGCCATATCCCTACCTCAGCCTCGGATTGCCCTGCTGGAATTTTCCGAGCACTGTCCAATGTAGTCTTCTAAGCGATGGTGCGGATCCATGCTTTCACTAACAGTCTAACTAGATCTTTAATTTTCACACGCCGCTCAGAAGAACTATTATCAAGATCACATGTATGCCAGCTCCATGACTTGCGGTCATCATTTACATAATTTCATAGGAGCTAGCACATCGTTGACTGTGTACATATTTATACTTTGTGTTTTCCGCTGCATATGTTTAAAAAATCTTTACATTCTGTCATTTCCGTTTGTGTGTATTCTCCAATTTGTATGTCATGATAATTTGGAAACCAGTGTAACTAATGAAGTAAATGTCGTGACAGTTTAACGTATTGACCAAAATTTCATTTAGTTTCCCTTAGACAGTTGTGTACCATGTGTATTTGCCTTTCATCATGAAGCCCTCATTGCACTAACGGAATGTAATACAGCGACGCCTAAAATTAGATAAAACTCTGTAGTAAGGTCTAAGAAATACTGCAATGAAACAGAAACAGAACGATAACAAAATTATCATCATTACATTATTGCCACTACGGCTTTCTCTGCGATTCGAGATTTCATACACAGTCAAGGAAATTAACAATCCGCCGCATCTGGAGTTAAGCAAGTTACAATGATTCTTATTATTGACAAAGCGTTCCTACGATAGACAGCAATGCAACCTTCAAAACTAACGTGGTATCAAAATTTTCTGCCGTTCACCCAATTACATTTACCAATCCAAAGAAATTGAGGGCAACAAATAAGATGAAAAACTTCGTAAGCAAAGTTATGGCTACTCACTGCTGATTGAAGATCACAGCTTGTCAAAACGATAAAAAGAACGATTTTCTTTTTTTTTTTTTTTTTCATATTTCAGATATGTGCTTACCGAAATTGAAAATTGAAAAATTTTAAGCGTTACCGGTTTTTTTAACTTCCTTTTTAGAAAATGAAATAACAATACTTGCAACTCAAAAGCTGAAGCCCTTGAAGATTTGGGAATGTACAAATAGTTTTTCAGGAAAAAAGTGCACACACACAGTGCGCTTTTTCAAGGCCTCTAGATCATAAACGCGAGTATATTTAGTGTTTATTTTCTCGATGACATAAACGCCTCAAGAACTTAAACGCTAAACATTAAGCGTTAACATAAACGCTCTTTATATCAACACCTTTGCTACATATCCTGATTCCAGAAGAATGGAAATATTAGAAAAAGAACATAAACGTCCATCTTCAACACCGCGACACCTAGTCTGTTTCCTCAGAATGGGAATATCAGAAAGGGAACATACCCTTCCTTGTTCAACACGTTAGTTACCAACAGGGATCCTGCAGAATGGGAATATGAGAACAGAGAACATAGCCTCCTTGTTTAGCCCTTTGCTTCCTAAGCTAGTCCTTGTGGAAGACGAATGTGAGAATGAGAGCATAAATACCCTTCTTCCGCACCTCGCTACGTAGTCTGGTTCCAGCTGAGTAGAAATGTGAGTGCCAGAGCGTAAGCGCACTAATTCAATACCTTCGCTGCCTTGTTTTGTTCCTGCGGAATAAAGATATGAGGGCCAACACGCAAATGTCCTACAGAAATATTATTTGTTCTACTTTCAGCACCAGCGACCAGCAGCTGTGGAATTTTCGTGCATGATCTTATTGCACGTTGCGTAAGTGTACTCCGGGCATGCCGGTTAATAAATAACGAGTGTTTGTCCTAAAGAAGTGGCACTCCGGACGTAGCCGTTCATTTCCGTTTGACTATAGCCAGATTTAGTTAAAATATTTAGGATTTGTCATACTTTAAAGCTCACATATTAAAGTGAATTAAAATTAAATGCGTTGTTTTCTCCTAAATATATTATATGAATCGCAGTATCAGATATTAACTTCAATGGATCAAAGAAATTCCGAGCATGGAAAATGAAAAACACAAATAAAAAGTTTTCTGCAGCGGAATAGCAAGAATTAAAGCTTACCTGGCGGTGTCGTAAAATGGACCAAAAGGTGTATGCGCTCCTCAAAGAGTTGGACCCTGCATCCTTTAATGGGGGATGCAGTAATAAAAATTCAGTTTCAAATGTCATGTTACATATTGTAGGAAACGTTGTTCGTCGAATACTATTTGTCAATCTCAAATTATTATTCCGCTGTATTTTTCAGCATTTTCAGATATTTAGTTTTCTCCCATAAAGCAATAATGAGCATGCGTAATGTATTGTATTAACGCTTAACTGGTAACTTTAGTAATGGATTTTATTAGCATAGAGGAAATGAAATAACTGCCTCCCACCATCGCCCGGAAACAAAAAGTATAATAAAATTTCTTATTAACAAGTTAGTAAAATCATGCAATGCATTATGATACCCTTTTCAACATACTAGAAATCATTACTCAAGTTTTGAGGAAAAAGGCTGTGGAATAAATCTCACTCCTGTGCCCTGACCTTTGATCCCATTTCGATTATATTCAACAGAACTGGTTCATTACACCTCCGAAATAACATGATAAAGTTTTGTAGCAATCGACGCAAATTTAGGTAAGTTATAATGCATGAGGGCTACGGAATAGATCTCGCTTCTGTGTCCGAACCTTTGACCCCATTTCGCCCATTTTCAATGGAATTCGTCGCCAGGAAGATCCCTACAACATACTAACATTTCATCCAAATCGAAACATTTTTACGTAGGTTATGACGCAAAATGGCGATGGAAGTGATTCCCCTCCTATGTCCTGAACTTTGACCCCATTTCAACCAATTTCAATAGGGTTTCTACCCAGGTAGTCTCCTACTACATACTAAAATTTCATCGAAATCGAACCTTTTTTCCGTTAGTTATGACGCATAAGAGCAGTGCAATGGATCCCACTCCTATGTCCTGATCTTTGACCCCATTTCGTTAACTTTCAATCAGGTTCCTTCCCAGGTGTTCCCCTACCACATACTAAAATTTCATCGAAATCGAACGATTTTTACGCGAGTTATCGTGCGGACGAACATACGCACACAACGCGTGACGTAATGATGCAGATATGAATCGCTACCATCTGCTCGCAAGATTGTGACGTCATAGAATTTTAATAGGATCCCTACACAGCGCGTTACGTAATGAGACAGAGGGCGCGACCGCGCGGCAACATCTAATGGAACGGTGCCATGACACTGCACTAAAAACGTGGTAATTCGGGGTGGTTATTTAACCCACTAAACGAATTTTCCTAAAATCGAGATCAAGCTAAATCGATTTCTCGTACCAGAAAATGGCAGATTAACGACTTTCATCGAAATCCTTAGAGCCGTTTTCAAAATAAAATTTACATACATACAAGAATTGTTCCTTTAAGGTGAACGTAAAGTAATTTTGCTTGCTGTACTTCGAATGGAAAAAAATTCTGTACACATTTTCTTCCCCATTAATGCGTTGCCAAGGATGAAAATTTGAACATCGATAAAAATATCTTCATTTTATAACTTGCAATACTTAATATTTTCTAAAACATAACCATAATTATGCAATCCAACATTTGTTTGTCTACTGACGTCATAATAATACAGGTTGCGCCATCTTTTTCTGGACAATCAGTGCGTTCACAAGCATGAAAATTTAAACATCGATTAAAATAGCTTTATTTTATAACTTGGAATGCCTAATATTTTCTAAAACATAACCATAATTATGTAAATGTTGGATTGCATAATTATGCAAATTAACATTTGTTTGTCTACTGACGTCATCAAAGTACAGGTCGCGCCATCCTTTTTCTGGTTTCAACACCACCAAAGGAAAGGTTATTGATTTTTAATAAAACTATGGTTATGTTTTAGAAAATATTAAGTATTCCAAGTTATAATATAGTTATTTCAATCGATGTTCAAATTTTCATCCTTGGGAACACATTAATTTTGTAGGAAATGTGTACAAAAGTTTTTCCATTGGAAGTATGGGAAGCAAAATTACTTGACGTCCACCTTAATAATGTGGGATAAGGGCGATGGAATGGATCGCAATTCTATGTCCTGACCTTTGACCCAATTTCGTCCATTTTCAATAGGGTTCGTCCCCAGGTGGTCCCCTAACACATACTGAAATTTCATCGAAATGGAACCATTTTTACGCACGTTATGACGCATAAGGGCAATGGAATGCATCCCGCTCTTATGTCCTGAACTTTGACCCCAATTCACCTATTTTGACTAGGGTTCGTCCCCAGGCGGTCTCCTACCACATAGTAAATTATTCATTGAAATCTAACCATATTTACGCATGTTATGATGCATAAGTGCAATGGAATGGATCCTGCTCCTACGTCGTGACCTTGACCCCATTTGTCTCATTTTCAATAGGGTTCGTCCCTAGGTGGTCCCCTACCACATACTAAAATTTTATCGAAATCGAACCATTTTACGCCAGTCATCGTGCTGACGGACGTAAGGACGGACAGACTGACGAACAAAGCTAGATCATATACGCTTCTTCAACCTATGGTTCGAAAGCGTAAAAATTACATTAAACAGAGTGGCCTCAAGTTTGGCGCTAGCAGGAGTGCTCCCTACAGCAGAAGAATGAAGAATTGTAGGTGGTGAGATGTTTCCCAAAACTAATCAAGACCTAAATAAGACACAGACAAAACTGCTAGAAATCTTCATAACAATTTTGACCTACCGTACTTTTCAGGGACAAAATAAAAACAAAACAAAAATAGCCAACAAGCATGAATTCCTCATATTTGGGAGTAGTCTATCTGGAGGAAACGCATCCATGAGTGAAGCGTCCTCACAGGAAACTAACAAATCCTTATTACGAAAGTGAAAAAAGGTGAAAAGGTAGTATGAGGTACACCTCTACCTACATTTGCTGGAACAGGGTACGGGAGCACTGAAGTGGGTAACAAGAGCGTAACCACATCCTCAAGCAGCGAAAATCTACAAAAGCATCGAAAAAGACAATACATCCATTGAGGATGCTGTCAATCAAAATTCCATTTCAGAAGTTCTCACACAACGGGGAATAGCGTAAAACATTGTAATTAAATCGGTTGTGCACAACTACACTATAATGATTTCTATATTTATTTGTTTTTCGGAATTATTACCTAAATGTTAAACCCATTGTGATAACATCACATATAATTGTTCTTATGTATCAAGATATTACTTATCACAAAGTTCCTACAATTTTTTTCAAATTCCAAGGGAAAGATGTACAGCACGATATTACACAGACAAGGAAGTAAAATTCAGATGTTCAGCTAAAGATATAAGAGTGGGGATTATCAAATTTCTTTGCATTGCTTTCAATTCAGAGACCGATCATGAAAGACAATTTGTGTAACATATGTAGCCCTCAAGACGAACACCCACTGCATTCTACAGAAATAACAACTAAGACAGAAAAACATTATCAGTTTCAGTTTTCATATAAACTACCTCAATTATTACATATTGAATCGAATGAATATGGAAGCATCGTACAAATTTCAATTATTGAAAAACTCAGATTTTTGCTGATTTATTATGTAATACCATGCCCATTTATGTGAACAGATTACAAAACTTTATTCTTCTAATTTTAATAACGCGTGGGACTTCAACATAAGGTGCATTTTAAATATAGTTCGAAGGCTTGCCGTAAATGCCCTAGCTTATTAGCAAAAGACACATCATGAATGTTTTTTCTGTTCATTTTTATGACCTGTGTTCTCGAGTTCTTTATCACAATAATTAATTAAAAAGCAAATGTTTTAGAATTCAAAAAATCAGAGAACTAAGAAGAGAACACCGCCGTTCGAAAAACGACAGAAATTACTGTGAAAAAGGCAAACTACGAATATTAGGAAAACAGCTATTCATTCATAGCTTTGTTTTCCATTCAAAATTGATGTAATAACCAACTTTTGCAATAATATTTTACGCACGTTTAAAATTTTTTTCCTGATGATTTTTTATTACATCTATTGTACACTGAATAACATCGTCTAATATACATGAAATGAAAAACTACAAAACTGCACGTTCTTGCATGTAATTAAATACTGAGATAAAATGTTTTTGTAGAGATCAGGACAGGTTTTAAATCTCTTTAACTTAGAAAATGTTTACTTCTGGAAAGCAAGGTGAAACGTCATTCTCTGCTTAAAAGGTGAACAAAGATTGTTACTTAAAATTCTGGTTTTAAGAAATACAAATTTCAGAGAGCTCTATGAAGTTTTGTTAAGTAAAAGAATTATATTATTCCTAAGGAATAAACTTTTTGCCATCGAAAAGAAAATTTTAGTTCCCAGGTTAGGTCACAGTACCATATTATTGTTTAAATATATTTGGCAGTACTCCTGACTTTAGAAACTGACGCATTTTAAGAAAGTCAGACTCTTTGTGATGTCGTCAAATGAGAAAATGTGAATTTCGCATACTCATAGAAGACCTACTGACAGGAAGAGGAATATTTCGCAATCTGTTCATCATCTCCGTTAGTAAAAGATCAGACATGACATATGGGAATAAATATCTCTCAAAAGTAAAAAAGAATGTGTCTTGAGAAAGATGTGTTTTTTTTTCTTTTGAGATAAAATGAATTTCACTCTTATTTTCAGGTATATAGGACTAAGAGTTATCAATTTGGTTCTAATAAAGAATACAATAACGGTACACAAAATACCATTACTTTCAGTCGGCTTACATAAATCTTCTTACTGGTAAAACGGTTTTAGTATTACGAGTGTGACCATCCCTGACAAACGATGAACTTGAAGGAACCGATCCTCATACTGTTTATGATAATACGGATAAGTCCGCAAGGATTTACTGACGACTTCTCAACAAATGCTGTGCTGACTTTCTTGATGTGGTCTCATAAAACTAGCAAGCTGAAGGTCGACTATGTGGAGCATCTAATACATGTACATTCTAAACCGGATTGAACTCAGGGTATTTTGGTCCCATCTTCATTTCCAAGAAATTTCTAGACAAATTTATCTCGATGAAGTTATAAATTATCGCTTCTGAGAAGAAAGTCTCATCCAAGGACTCCTTTATATGTCATGCCATCTGCGTATATGATTTCGCCCCTGTCCCGCCGAGCACTGACTTAGAGACTCTGTAAGATGTGCATTTACGTCCGTCTGGTCGTCATGATTGCTGGTCAGATCATCAAGCCACGATCGTCAAGATAGTCCCTTTCCCTGAGGTCTGAGGGATTGCTGCAGGTACCCAATTCTCTCCAGAGGAGAACACGTCATGAAATAACACCTAAGTTGAATGTCGATTCGTCTGTCAAAAGGAAATCAGCCTACTTGTTTGGAATCAAGTGTGACGCTAGCGATTCCGCGGTGAACGAGCTTCCTGGGTGGTGGAAGTTAAAGGCACACAAACAACTGTTGTCCTGGCATAAAATCATTGCTCACCAAATCTACACACACTATTTTTGAAACCCTCGTTGCCACAGTTGCTGTAGGCTCCAAAAGAAGTGGCCTAGTGGACATCTCTCGTTTCTGTCTTACAGGCAGATTCTTACACCAAACAACAGCAGCAGTTATGGCTCTTGAATGGGGCTGTCCTGTTCGACGATAAAATTATCTGGTCGGTTAAAACTGTCTCCAAAGTATTGACATGACTCTTTTGTGGAAGATTTGAAGCTGTGGAAGCTTCCGTGTGGGGGTGATGTTCTTTGACCCTGCCAATCGCTCTCCACCTCTTAAAATCGTGCATAAGAACTCTTAGTCACATAATCAGCTCCACGTGCCACTGAAGTGAATGCGAGAGCTTTCGACAACAGATTCAAGAATCTTGACCACATGTGTGTGTTTTAATGCAGACCTAATTAGCATGATATACCAACAGCAAAACTAAATGTGTGATAGTATTCCGTATAGAGTATTGTGAAATATCTCCAATTGTTAGTGCATTGTTTTACTTACATCAGCAGTTATACACCTTTTAGGGAAACACATGGGTCACGAGTAGACATTTACTTGTGCTATTAAAACCACTATATTCTTTCGTGCAGGGTATTTACAGAAAGCGAAATTTACTTGCCACTGGAATTAGCCATAACTACAGAATACAAATTTAATTATTCGGTGGAATTACCCACTTCTAACAAAGAAAATAGGTCTTACGGCCATTCAATAATTCGCATACTAAATAACAATATATAAATTTTGATTCTGATAAATTAGTGCACGAAGTTACGAATGCAAATATCTGAACAACATTGATAAGTAAACATTTTGGTACTAAGGCATATTTTCTAACAAACAAGTGCTTGAGCCCTATGTCCGAGATGAGACTAATGCGCAGTACTATCGAAGCGAAGGAGTTTGCCTATCATTATTTCTCATAAAAAGAAGAAGTAGTGAAAGAAATCGCGTGTTCAAAGCCTTTAGCTAAAGGAGGTTTGCTTTGGGTTGCTTCATCTCGCTCGTGCGCTGCATCGTGCAAACGAAACGTGTATTTCTGAGCTGCAGCAAGCTCCGACTAATATCTAAATGTGTACTAAAAATGAAGAAATATTGGGGAAGCGCGTTTTGAGCTATGGCCCAAATTAATCTGCAGTTTACATGAAGTTACGGATACGATGCGATCCAGATACTTAAGTAAAACAAACTTAAGACTGTTTGGGTAGATTTCTTCATTCTTAGTATAACATTTCCTGGAAAGATTATGTACGAATGTATCTTTGGGTAGATCGCCAATTAGAATTACCTGTTACAATAAAAAATTCTTATTAGGAAAAAGTAATATATTCATCGTACAAGTTTCTACTAAGAGTGTCGTAACTAGTGGTAAGAGTACTGAAGCTATGCGACTGGGATAATTTCAACATTTGAGAGCTATCTCAGTTTAGTGTCATTTTAACGATCCGAGTAAAAAATTCGAAAATTTAAACTTTACATTTTGTTTTACCTCACCTACGTATGTCTAACATTTTAAGTGGCAAATAAAAAAATAGGAATTAGCACCATTTTACTTTCTTTCACTTTTTTCTTTTTTTCTCTTGAAAACTGATTTTCTGAAAATTAAGAACGTGAGTGACAAGAATGAGGGAAAGTAGAACAGATTTGCACACTGGTTTCAGTTACAACAAATCATAGTTTTGTGCACTAAGAGTTTTCAATCAGTGCGGAGCGTTATACACATACAAAACCATTCAAGAACGGTGATATTGATTTCTTCAGGCGAGTATCAGTAATTCTTATTATTTTAAACAAAGAAACTTTGCCACAGAACGTTTACAACTTCTTTTGAAATAATATGTGTTTTCTTTCGTGCGAGCACGCTTCACGATAATATTGGAAAATTTAATGGCCAACGAATTACAGCTCTTTGAACGGAGAAGTTTTTAAAAAATCTAGAATATGTGTGAAATTTGTATAATTGCCTGAGTAGAAAAATATGTAGAACAAACAGCTGTATTCTTGAACAATAGGTGTCGCAAAATTAATACATGAATAAACCGCGGAAAAAATCAATGAAAAAAATAAAAAGCAGAATGTATTCATCAGATTACGGCTAACAAGACAGGACCTTCGTTTGAAGAAATTAGAGATGCTAAAAGACGGTCTGTAATTTTAACCGTGCCCTGAAACAGTTAAGTTTAATTGTAAACCGCAACAGCAATAGTAACACGCCCTAGTTAAGACCACCCCTGATACTCTAACGATTAGTATCACATACGAAAAGGAGAGAATATGAAACGTAAGAAGAAGTGTAAAGGAAATTAACTCTGAAAAGTACAAAATTTCTGACTATACAACATTGAAACAATATCATGAATAATAATTAAACATAACGACGACACTGCCATTATATTTTTATTAGGCATTCCAATCGATATGGACTGTATCCGTGTCTTAAAAAAAGCGAGTGTGCGAGAGATAAGATTGATAATTTCATTCAGATCGCGGAAGACCATCACATGGGAAGGCTTAAAATACCTATGGCCGCTTTGATGTTGCACTGCCCTTAGCGCTCGTTTCTGACCATCCGTCCCAAATGTGTCAATGTTAGAAATCTGATAAGACATGGATGTTGTGTTTCTGATATCACACTGACTTTCTTTTCCTTCCCTGCAACCAGTTGCATTAAATTAGCGCTAGGCTACTGCTTATAGCTCATCGAGTTGCTCTCGGCGGTTGTTAAACACCAAACAAAATAAGGAAGATGAGACCGAATATTCGTTTTAATGAGCACCAATGGCGGCATGTGCCTATCTGATAAGGTTGCTGCCTCTGAATTTTATGGATATCTTTCTCAAGGAAAAATTTCTGTGCTTCTCTCAGTGCTTTGGTAAAGGTTTTTTTATTGCTGTGCTGTGTACACATACAGCCATATGTTTTGTGTGATAGAGTTCAAATGAATAAAAAAATATCATGTGCTTAGAGCTTAGTTTCACAGGTAAATTTCAACGTTTTTTTTTTCCTCCCGATACTTACATTAACAGAGTTTATTAATTAAAAGTTTAACATGCAAAATATCATCTAGTTTACACTTACACACTTATTTTCGAAATGAAAGTAAATCACTTTGTGGTTTTCTTTCACTGAGTTTTCCCAGTTGTTTGCTAGTTTATTTTGTATTTTATATATTAAACAAACGCAACGTTTTGTCTTCACTGCATCCGTTTGACGATTTTACAGTTGGTGGTACAATATGTCTACGTGAGGCATGAGATGCTGGAAATTCGTCAACCAAATAGAAAAAGCAAAGAACCAAGTTGCATCAATATCTCGAGCACTTGGACTCCATCTCCCTATAGTTCACACTATAAGCTGTAAAGGAAGTGTAATGGTCGGGAACCTATTTTGATTACGGTCCACTGGTATCATAATTATTCCAGTATTCCACGTGATATCTTAAAAACATTGCAGCCCTGTATTTGCACGGTGAAAAAAAATCCTTTACAGTCCTATATTTGCACGGTGAAAAGAAATCCTTTACAGTCCTATATTTGCACGGTGAAAAAAATCCTTTACAGTCCTATATTTGCACTGTGTTATTCAATGGAGATGACTATTTTTAGCAGAATAATGCACCATGCCGCAAAACTCGCATATGTACAGAGTGGTTTCAGAAACATGATTTTTACCTTAGTGTTTTAAAATAGAATGCAAATTCGCCATACTTCATGCCAATTGAACACTTTCAAGATGATATTTATATAGCCCTTCGTAGTACAGATTTTCCTTCCGAGAACGTTTGGCCGTTGGCAGACGCTATCAAATCCACTTGGGGTAACAGCAGTAGAACGAAATGATTACTTAATTTAATCAGTGATATGGTACATAAAGTTGAGGCTGTTTCGAACACCATCCGCGTCCGATCTAGATGTTAGCTATGTGACGGTTCACGATTTTGTAAGGTTACTTCACTTTACATTGAAATAAAATGACGGAAAAAAAATCCCAACACCACGAAAAAATAGTTGCAGAGAAATGAAATGGCGTCAATATATTTGTATAGGTAACATATTTAATCGATTAAGGTTTCAAGATCACAGCTTATCGTAAGCGCGAGAAGAGCTATTTTAAATGTGAAATGCTGGTACATTAATAACCGGTGTAACCGCCAGAATGTTGAATGCAAGCACGCAAACGTTCATGCATTGTGTCGTACAGGTGCTGGATGTCAGTTTGAGGGATGGAGTTCCATGCCTGTTGCACTTAGTCGGTCAATGCAGGGACGGTTAATGCTGGTTGGTGGTGACGCTGGAGTTGTCTTCCAATGATGTCCCATACGTGCTCGATTGGTGAAAGATCTGGTGATCTAGCAGGCCACGGCAACATGTCGACACTCTGTAGAGCATGTTGGGTTACAACAGCGGTATGCGGGCGAGCGTTATCCTGTTGGAAAACACCCCTTGGAATGCTGTTCATGAATGGCAGCACAACAGGTTGAATCACCAGACCGACGTACAACTGTGCCGTCAGGGTGCGTGGGATAACCACGAGAGTGCTCCTGCTGTCATAGGAAATTGCTCACCAGACCATAACTCCAGGTGTATGTCCAGTGTGTCTCGGCCGCAGACAGGTTGGTTGCAGGCGCTCACCTGTCCTCCTTCTAACCAACACACGACCATCACTGGCACCCAGGCAGAACCGGCTTTCATCAGAAAACACAACAGATCTCCACTCCGTCCTCCAATGAGCTCTAGCTTGACACAACAGACGTCGCAAACGGTAGTGGTTTGGAGTAAGTGGAATGCACGCTACAGGGCGTCTGGCTCGGAGCTGTCCTTCAAGTACCCGATTTGTAACAGTTCGTTGTGTCACTGTGGTGGCAACTGCAGCTCGAATTGCTGCTGCAGACGCAGTACGATTCGCCACGGCCATACGCCGTACACGGCGGTCTTCCCTCTCAGTAGTGCCACGTGGCCGGCTGGAACCCGGTCTTCTTGAGGCAGTACCTTCCCTTGACCACCGCTGTCAACGATAATGCAGAGTGGCTACATTCCTGCCAAATCGTTCTGCAATATTGCGGAAAGAAAATCCACCTTCTCGTAGCTATATTGCACGACGTTGTTCAAACTCCGTGAGCTGTTGATAATGGCTTCTTCGTCTTCTTAAAGGCATTCTTGACTAACATCCACACACTACGTCGAATCTCAACGATAACTAACGCTCACGAACGTTACAGCGCGTATTTACAGCAAACCTGCTTTGCATGATCCGAGGGGCGCTACTAGCGCCACACGTATGCGCCAAGCGCGAAATTTGCATAGACGTCATCTTACAGATGTACTCTCACCGCCTACCAAGTGTCGTTTATCTAACACAACCCCTTCTTGGTGTTGGGATTTTTTTCCGTCAGTGTATATCTCGTTAAACATTCCTTAAGTGTTGCGGTATTTACTTTCAGTGATTTGAATACAACAATTAATATATAAATATTTTCCAAAGGTACAGCTAACGGGAGAATATTGAAAATAAATTGGAGGGACCTTTCATCATTACCTGGTGAAAGGATGTTTTGTGTAATCAAACTGTCTTTGTCTAATGAGAAGGAACGGTTCACGATTTTGTAAGGTTATACTTTTTAAAAGCTTCACTTTACTATAAACATTATTTTATTTTATACGTGGTGCGTTTTAAATATCAAACATAAGTCATCGTTTTTCCACGTTTATAAATGAGTCACGGAAAAATCATCATTGGCCGCCACCGGGAATCGAGCCCAGGGTCTTCCAGTTACCAACCGACACAAACACTAACTGCCAAGCCACTAGGCAGGTTGTTTCTTGGAGTCCGTCACAATGCTGGGGATTCGCCAAAGATGGTAAACAGCAACTGAACAAATAACTAGAAGGCGAATGAATAAGTAATGCAGAAGTTAGTGTTTTTAAGTCGGGGAACTCGACGCCGCTGTGGTGCAGTGGTAGCATGTCCGGCGCGTGAAAGGAAGACCCTGGGTTCGATTCTCGGTGGCGGCATATGAGAATTTTTCCGTGAATCATATATAATCGTGGAAAAAGCGATGACCTCTGTTTGATGTTCCTGGTCCACGTCAAATATCTGTATTAATGAGTTTTAAGTAACAATACAGTCAAATTATATTCTAGTTCACAGTACTCTTTAAGACATTAAAGAATTTTCTTTAAGTTATACGTAACGGACGACCTTCGTATTAAAAGTAAGGTACTGATTTCAATATCACGGGATAAAGGACTGTCTACTTTTATACTGTACTAGATATGAGTAAAGGTACGTGGCTTTCAAATACCAATGGTATTCGTTCCGACACTTTACCTATTTGTGCACCGATGGAAACACAGAGTTTTCTCATTTGCGAATCAACCTGTTTCCTATTTTGCAAGTAATATCCATTTCAAAAATGTGCCCTATCACAGAAGTATATATTTTAATAAAAATGCGTTCAAAAATTTTGCGTTGTAAATATTCGCCTATAAACCTTTGGACGACTATACTTGATGCAATCAGGAAGCACTTTCACAATAATTCTAATATTAGAACTTTCAACATTATATGTTACGCAATGAAACAATTCCTAAACTCTAGAATACTCTAGAAATATTAACTAATCAATAAATAATACATACTGGAATATACACATTTGAGATGTATTCCTGTCGAATACCATGAATACCACTTGTGATAAACTGGGAATAATAATCATCCCGGTTGCGGTTTGCAAAATAACTTAGAAAGCAGTGGTGTTAATTTGGTTAATATTATTGATGTTATTTTCCCTGATTATTTTAGATGAAACGAGCGTGGCTAATCAGGCTGATTAATTATTTGATTGCTTAATTTGAGGCTTTTGGTTTGGTTTTGAGACAAAGAAAAGATGTCCAAAATATGAAGCATGGACCAACAAGAAGCCATAAGTCGTTCCGGCAGCACACACGTGTGTTTCTGTGTGTGTGGAACGGGTGGGAGAGGCCCAAAGCGGTAAAAACAATCCAAATCCTCCCGGATAGAGAGTGCATACTGCGTTTTCAATAACTGGTTACATTTATTATAAAAAATATTTTGAAGTTTAATCGCCCATTGCTGACAAACAGATTTATTTTTCGGGAATGCAATTTAGACCGAAAGCAGGATGTTTATATGTAATGTTTAAGAGCTGACTAATGCATTCCAGGTGCTCTTAGTATTCCATTGTGCACGACGGGAAAAACATTTGCAAGATCTTGCGGTGAGGAGAAATCAACAAAAGAAAGCAATAATCAGTTGCTTCACTGGATTGTTAGCGCGAAGAACAGAATGCTCCTCATGCTGCAATTCATTGTATTTCCACGACAAAAAATAAGTTAAAAGTGTCAGAGTTTGAGCTCCCATAGAAACGAGCGCCGAAATCCCAGTAACTTTTGCTCTCAGCGGAAAGAAAGTGGCCTCTCTTAAGGCTCTACGAGACCCGCCATCTTGTATTGCTGCCTTCTCTTGTTAACCAACGGGCAAGGGTATTTCACAAATTGCTCGGGTAATTTTGCACATTTTGGAACACCGTTTGTGGCTAACGCAAGATATACGATAAATAAAGGGTTCCCTGGTTTCAGAATTTTTATTGACCTTTCCTTTCATTTTTTATCTGCAACGAAATTCGTACCAAGGCGTCTTCCATAGTTTTACTAATTAATAAAACATACTTAAAGAGTCCAAAATTAAAATCTGAAACCAAGGAACTCTTTGTTTTTCATAAATCTTGCGTTAGCCACAAACGGTGTTCCAAAATGTGCAAAATTGCCCGAGCAATTTGTGAAATACGCTTGACCGTTGGGTAACAAGAGAAGGCACAATACAAGATGGTGGGTCTCGTAGAGCCTTAAGACACGCTTCTCAGTCGTCGGAAGAGTGTATCATACGGAGATCATTGTGTAACCCTGCAATAAGCGGTTCTCTACGGACCATCTGTGGAGCTGAACACAGCCCGTCCGTTTGAGTTCAAGCGCAATGAAAGCATCCGCTAGTGTAAAGTTAGAGCAATGATCGAATGAAATGCACGGGAACATAAGAATAAGTAAACGCCTCATCAAATCATGGGTGCGAAAGAAAAAAATAAAACAAGAATTTTACTTAACCAGAACATACCAGTAAATTTTATCTGTTACGTATCTGAATTTATTGCACTGAATCGGGGCTTATCGAGACTGAAACTCCCAATGAACTTACCTGTAACAAATCATTGGATTACTTGTCAGCACTTACGATTGACAGTATTGTAATTGCTGTCAGAAATTTTAATTGGGGTTGTTCTGACATGTATACCATATTATTACAATAATAAATTATGCAAAATAATTGAATAAATCTAAAATGCGTTTAGTAAGCGAAAAATCTTCCTGGACTCATTTTTAATAGATAATAATTCGGCTAATTATGCAAAATTAATTTCGTTGAAGGCTCGCTTTGAATACAAGTATACAGCTGTTCACAGTGAGAGCCCCGAATTCTTAGGTGGACTTCAATTATTTCAAGTTTGTTAGGACGCACTAGCAGTGTTGCATAACGAATTAATGGCTATGGTGATGAACAAGTCGATCGTAACACATTGATGATAAACGGTGGGATTGCCGCTAAGCTGGGAACGTATCACTATGTATGAATTTCATTTGCTAACTCTGCTGATGAGCTACGCACATTAAGGTGGAACGAAAAACTCTTGTTTTTTAATTTGATTCTTTAAAATGTGCAACAGTTGCGATGACACCCCCAAATATACATGACATTCAATATCTTAGGCTTTCCCAAGAACCTCGAAGTTTAAAAAAATAACGGAAAAATTATTTAAAAATACTCTCTTTCTCCATTTTGTAAATATAAAAAAATACTGTGTCACCATATTATTTAATATCACCTTTGAGTGTATAAACACTGATAAAAATTCAGCAGACGTGAGTTAATTCCTTAGGCTTCCCCGAAGGGCTCAAAATTTGCCATATTTCTCTGAAAATGGCGTCATAAGTTATGTAAATATGATAGGAACCAGCCTTACCTAGTCACATAATTTGAGGAGTGAGTTTTTTTCTCTTGGAAATCAGACTTGTTTTCAAAACTTGAAATCAGATTCCTATACAAAAGTTTTGCTGCTATGAATCCATCTCCTGCAAGAAGGCCGCACATATGAGCAGAATAATATGTTACAATATTAAAGAATTTGGATATTTACTCGACTGTAGTAATTCCAGAAACTCATCGCCTTTCCATTGCCGTGCTATGGGATTCTGAGTCGCAATACACTCTTGCCAGTCGATTAGGTCGATGTAATCATTGCTTTGGAAATTCAACTTAGGAATCCGAAACTTCGGAATGGTAGTTATTTCTTCGGAAGTATGCCTGTCCTTCCCGATGCGTCGAAGAGCAATCTCACGGACATACCTCTGTCGTCAAACAACATTGCAGCCAGCAAGGTTTCTGCATAGGCAAATAACGCGTTCTTGGACGACTCTTTTTACAATATCCTTTAAATTATCTAGAAGATACTGAAACCGAGATATAAAAAGCTGCAAATTTTTTGGACCATCTTTACATTTGATCGTGAACCACGATGGTGCATATACTTTCATTACAAAGGTGGTTAATGAGACAAGTTGTGGTGTTTGATCACTAATTCCAACATACAGAAGCAGAATGCTATTTGCGATGGTCAGCCAACGGGAATATGCAAGTATTCTACGATTCCGATTTGCCAGATCTTGTGAGCAATTACCTACAAGGTCTGCATTATAAAGTATCCGCTAATAAAGTTGATCCGAGTTAAGATCTGCAAAGTTAATGTCGGATTGAAACAAGTTTTTATTTTGATTGGAGGTTTAATGATTTTTTGCACCTGGTGGTACAGAGACATGACAAACAGGCAGACATGGAGAGGAGACAGATGTTTCACATCAACAAGTACATATCAAACATGCTTTTTACAGTATGCTAAATGACCAATATAAACAGAGAGCCAGTGTTGATCAAGTAACGCATTATGAACAAGTAGACATCAAACATGGCTTTACAATATGCTAAATGGCCAATATACACCGAGAGCGAATGTTGATCAAGTAGAACTTAATGAACAAGTACATATCAAACATGGTTTTACAGTATGCTAAATGACCAATGTACACAGAGAGCCAGTGTTGATCAAGTAACACCTTATAAACAAGTACACATCAAACATGATTTTACAGTATGCTAAATGACCAATATAAAAGAGAGCCAGTGTTTCCAAGTAACGCATTATGAACAAGTACAAATCAAACTTGGTTTTATAGTATGCTAAATGACCAATGTACACAGAGAGCCAGTGTTAATCAAGTAACACATTATGAACAAGTAGACATCAAACATGGCTTTACAATATGCTAAATAACCAATGAACACAGAGAGCCAGTGTTAATCAAGTAACACATTATGAACAAGTGCACATCAAACATGGTTTTACAATATGCTAAATGACCAATGTACACAGAGAGCCAGTGTTGATCAAGTAACACATTATGAACAAGTATACATCCAACATGGTTTTACAATATGCTAAATGACCAATGTACACAGAGAGCCAGTTTTGATCAAGTAACACATTATGAACAAGTACACATCAAACATGGTTTTACAATATGCTAAATGACCAATGTACACAGAGAGCCAGTGTTGATCAAGTAACGCATTATGAACAAGTAGACATCAAACATGGCTTTACAATATGCTAAATGGCTAATGTACACAGAGAGCGAGTGTTGATCAAGTAGAACTTAATGAACAAGTACATATCAAACATGGTTTTACAGTATGCTAAATGACCAATGCACAGAGAGAGCCAGTGTTGATCAAGTAACACCTTATAAACAAGTACACATCAAACATGGCTTTACAGTATGCTAAATTACCAAAGTACAGAGAGAGCAAGTGTTGATCAAGTAAAATATTGAGAGCCAGCGCCAAAAGACAAACACAAACATCCATGCCTCAACGGGATTCCAACCCGTACCCAACTAGTGCGAATTATCATAAGCCATCTCTTAGACCACTGCACCACCGGGGCAGCCAACGGAAATTCATTTTTTTCGAAATTAACATAGGAAGATTTGCGCACGTCTTCAGGCGCTGTCCAATCAATCCACTAAATTCTCTTAGACTTGATGTTTTGCAGTCTGGTTCTTCAGTGACGTGGCGTAAAAGCAGTTCATTAAAATCATGTTAACATATAATCCAGTGGACGGGAGAATTGAGCTTCTCTTTAAGGATCCTAATTGTAACTGCATTTGTGCCGGTACTAGTCACTTCCCTGTCACTTCCAATAAAGAATAACTACGAGAAGTCAAAGAGCTACTGGCCTGATAAGCTTAAGATACCGTCGAAAATGCCATTTCCACTCTCCCTGTTCTGTTCAAAATGTCCCAAATAGACCTAACCCCATTCTTCAACAAGCCCAAATTGGTAACGGTAAGGCTACTGTTCAACTTAATGCTAACGCAACTTATCATGACATGTTTGGCAAAAGTTACATACATTAAGGGATCTAGGGAAGCCTAAGAGATTATCTCACGTCTGCTGAATGTTTACCAGTGTTTATATACTCAAAGGTGATATAAAATACCATGGTGACATAGTATTTCTTTATATTTACAAAATGGAGAAATAAGATGTTTTTAAAGCATTTTTCCCTATAACTGTCGACCTCGGAGTTTTTTGGGTAAATCTAAGATATCGGATAAAGTCATCCTTATTTCGGGAGGGGGGGGGGGGTCATTTCAGTAATAAAATCGGAACAATTGCACATGGTGACTTTTCAAATTAAAAAAAAGGGTTTTTAGCTTCGCTGGTGCCTTTATCTAACACCGATATTTTTCACTACATTCTTTTAAAGGACGAGGACAAAGAGACATCATATTCTGTTTTCTTACCACATAAAAAATGGCTCTCTTTGTTTCGGGGCTGAGCGACCAACATATTCAATTCAGAGAATATAAGCAGTAACACGTTGCTGCATATTGTGCAATTATTTCCGGAAAAGAGACATGCTGAGTTCCATATGTCACGAGCACCGCGCATGACTCAAGGGAACCTCGAGCTAAGGTTCATCTTGGATAACTGACCCAAAGCCCACGCCTCTGACTATTGACTCACCAGAGATTGGCGCATCAGTCTTAGGCGAAAGGTATATAAGAGTATATGTGTAACATTTCTATTTCATTAAATTTGGCATTCAACTATTTAAAATAAAGTTGTATGAAGACACTGCAATCCACTTTTTGCTAGCGTTGTACTTTATCATCTTTATTGTATTTACTTAAAAAAACAAGATAAAGAGGCGTTATGCCAGCACTGAAAGATATAAATAATAATGAGGTGTACCTGAAAGAAAAACTGTTAAATGTAACTGGGTTGCGACGGGAAGTGGAATTTTTCAGGACTTTGAAAAAATCGGTCCCGGAAATTTTTAAAATATATTTCCTTTCTTTTCTTAGCGCCTTCTCGGCACTCCACTTGTCCCGTTAGCCATCGACAGGAAAACTAAATACGCATAATCGAACAAATAAATCGATTCCGAACCGTTGATTTGATTGCAACAGAGTTGAAATCGAACTTTAAATTCTATGTCTGAAAAAAACATTGATTAATCAGAAATCGAGGAACGTCCCAGGAGCTTTTAATTGGGATTCTAGTCAGAATACCTTCGACAAAGCCGCACTTTTTTAACGAAACCTGTAGCATCAATGAAAGAGTCAGGGAGATCAAATTAAGTTAGTGAGTAGAATCCAAAGCATTGATTGTTTCACAAGAATTAGCTGTCCATTGCAGAGCGGAATTTGTAACACATTTCAAGTAATCCAATTTCAATATTCTCAAAATAGCATAACAAACTAACAATCCGAAATTTCCTTTGCGTAGAATGAAATTAAAACTTTCCAAGCTTTCGCACATCAACCAGATGAATTTCTCAAGGAAGGTAGACATCTAACTGCAAACTCTGTAATAGAACGTCTCAACACTTTGAAAGCGGTGACTTGACCAGACAATAAATGAATAGGAGCAAACGTGATATTTCGAAGAAACGAGGTCACGTTGGTTGGGACGCTGTACTATGGCAGAAAACGCAGCATTATTTGAAGAATTGATTCCAAATACGTTGCAATTCCATAGAGACGCTATCATTACAAGCCTCACAGCTGGTCAATATTTCCAATATTTCGCGAATGACCGTAGATTTGGGTGTGGAGTATGAAGCTAATTTTTTTACATCACTCTATATAGGATAGGCGGACTTGAACTTGACTTCTCTTGATAGGGTAGTGGTTATTTTCTGTCTCTTGTATCCTTTTTATGTTATCCGATTCTAATTCCAAACGAACTTTTTGTCATTCCGACGTAGTATCGCCTGGAGCTGTCCTGATATTTTAGTCGGATGGCATAAAATGGGCTGATGTTGGTGAATATATATTGCTCAATGGGGTGAAATGTTGCTCCCGCGAGGACGGCTGAAAGCGAAGATCCCATCGGAGCGCCATTTACGTGTTAATAAATTTGCCCTCGGAAACTGAAGTAGCTGGAATTTGAGACCAAGTCCAATAATTTGAAGATGTTAAGGCAAGACTCCTGAGAATAAATCAATGAGTTAGATATAGCCTCTTTCAATGTTCTGATGTCTTCCAGTACGGGGATCGATGGATAAAGAGAAACTACGTCCAAACGGCTAATAATGTCACGTTGTTGAACAGTAACCTGCTTGATTTCCGTGATAAAATCTAGAGTGCAAGTTATTATAAATTCCGACTCCGGTAGATGATTAGTTAGGAATTTGGTTAACGCTTTCTATAGGTGGTACACCGGTGCGGATCTTCTGGACACGATCGGTCTCAATGGATTGCCGGGTGTGTGGTGTTTAAGTCTTCCGAAGGGTTTTGGGATCTGAGGGCAAGGCGATATTCAGGCAGATTTCTTGAGATCATCGGGAATGACCTTGCAGTTCTCTCTACTTGTGCTATACAAGAATTTAGAGGATTCCTTCGTAAGATTAGAGATCCATAATCGGATAAAAATTCTTCTGGTTTTTTGTTATAATCCGCTGCGTCCATTATCGCTTGCTGGCCGGATTTATCCGTTAGCGTCAGTATTATGGAGTGCTCATTTCTAAGGTTCGAAATCGTCCTTGGAACTTTGAAATTATTAAACGATTGCTTCAGATTGTACCATGATTGTAACTTAGAGCAACGCAGTTGACGTAGTTTGTCTTTGTTGTCTTCTGGAATTCGCGATATTATGGTCTCAAAATCAGAAACGACGCTTTTTGTGTTCGGTCTCGATCGGAGGCAGAACTTTGCTCCAAGTTCCCAAACTTTAGTTTCCTCTCGGGTGAGCGTTGGGTTAGAAAAATTAATGAAGGGAATGGTAAAATCTTTAGGTTTAGAAGTCTGGGAATACTTCAGGTAATCCAGTTTCTTGCTGTGTCTGGATGAAAAGGAAGACTAGAGTCTTACGACTAACATATCAACCCGTAGGGTAAGGTTGTTGAAAGTAATATTCTCATTACAGCGATTAAAAATCGCGAAAAAAGGAAGGCTTGTAGAACAAAACAAAAACAAAAGTTAATTATATTTATATAATTTCTTTGCGGAATATATTGCCGAATACAACAAAAGCAAAACTGGAAACCTTATGTGGATAAAAATTACTTTTATTTTATTAAGTATAATATATGTAAATATACATTTATATACACAGTCGAGTCATATTATTGTGACAACCTCCTACTTTGGAGGTCAACAGCGCATTACCAATGAAAGAAGAAACGTGTCGTGAGCTGGCTTCTAGGGTATGTAAGGACAGCTGTACGCATTCTGAAAACATGTCACTCGTAACTGTCACTGATAAAAGGAACGAATTATGAGATTTGCAAGATGATAATCCGCTTTTGGGCCAAGGGTGCCAGTATTTCTGAAACAGCGCAGTTTGTGAAATGTTCGTGTGCTGCTGTGGTTAAAGTGTATCGTGATTGGAGAAATGGCACCATTGGGAATAAGCAACATGGAAATAGCGGAGCACCGTGTGCCCTTGATGTGAGAGGTGAATGTCGGCTTCGAAGGTACGTGAGGGCCAATAGACACGCTACAGTGGAGAAACTCACTGGCCGAATGAACCACAGGGCTAACAGAAGTGTTCTGAAACGACAGTTCAGGAACCCTGCTGCGTATGGGACTCCAATGCAGACAGATGGCCACTACACCTATGGTAATGAAGGTGCATAGGAGAAAAATATTACATTTGCACTGCAGTATCGGAATTGGACCTCCGCTGATTGCCAAAGAATTGTCTTCTCAGATGATTCGCGTTTTTTGCTAAATAGATCGGATGGACGTTGAAGTAAGGCGAGAAACATCAGGCAACAAACACCTTTCAACCAGTCCTGGAAGATCAGATGCTAGTGGGGGCTGCGTTATGGTTTGGGGAATGTGTTCGTGGCCGTTCCTGGGTCCACTCATACCTGTGCGAGGCACTATGTACCGAATTCTTTATGAATCTAACTTTGCAGACCACGTACACCCATGCATGCTGATTGCATTATCTGTAGCGAATGGGAACTACCTTCCCGACAATGCGACATGTCACACAGCTAGAAATGTCCGAGAGTGGTGGAAGAGCACGACGAAAATTTCAAAGTACTTTCCTTGCCCCCAAATTCTCCATCTTCCCTTACCCCCAAATTCTCCATATTTAAACCCAATTGAGCAAATATGGGACCATCTCGATCGTGCTGTTAGGTTTATGGATCCTTCACCATGGACCCTCCAGCCGCTGTCAGATGCACTGCAGTCATCATGCTTCTACATGCCTGTGAACACCTTGCAGCACTTTATTGAGTCACACCCTACTCGTCTAGCTGTTGCGCGCGCTGCGCACAGGTGTTACTCTATATATTAGCTGGTGTTCACAATTACGTGACTCGACGGTGTATATGTATATACTTTTTGTCAGAAAAAAACAACTAAGCACTCCTAGAAATTAATTGTATCCTGATGAAACTCCGCATCCAAGTACCTTAGACCCGAAAATGCGAATGATAAAAAAAACAACGACCAACGACTAAACAGCGCATGGGAACTGCTAACGACCAATAATCCGCTATAGTGAATGGGAACGTCGTATCGAGGAGGATTTTTCAATAAGAAAATTTGAACGTAGGGACAAGTGTGGCAGCGGATTGCGGTTGTATAAAAAACGTACCACAAGGTTGCTTCGATATGGGATTCTTGCAAAGTACGAGGAGTTGAACAAGGTTGAAAGAAGATGAATATTCATATACACTGCGCATGTCAACAATTTTCATCTGGATTGAATGATTCCCCTGGGTGCTTCGGGTTTTTATTTTTTTTTTTTTTTTGGTTTATGTTTTAAAAAAAATGTGTATATTAAAAACAGATAAAGAAAAGAAACATGACCCCCTAATTATGGTATTTTACGCAGCGTAGTTCAACAAAATACCCACCCACACGCACATGTCGTCATCGTGTCATTCACTTGGCAGGGCAGTTTTGGTTGTCCTCAAAAGTTCGGCAGAAATTAAACCTAGGTATGGATTTCCACGATGGATTTAGGCGCTGGTGTAAACAACGAATGCAGCCTCCTTTTATGCCCTAGAGATGTCGGAATGCATGGTTTTCAATAATTTTGGTCGGCTAAGTAGCGAATAGATACTGTATCTTGCACGTGATTCTCGAAACAATCGAGTAAGAAAAACAGTGGCAGTTCTGTGACAGAGCGATGTTGTCTTCCCGAAAGGTCTTGCCTAAAGATTCTGATTCCATATAAGTACCAGGTGTGTATGTAAGACCCCTTCATTGTATACTGCGGTGATGGCGTTCTTGACAGTGTGAGTGGAACAAAACATTACTTAGTAGTGAGAAATATATCTTCCAAGGAAAGCAGATTTCAATTTTGAAAGCCATTTCTAAAACTTTTGGTGAAGCTTCTAAAATAATTTTGTGTCTACAGTATTTTCAGAAAAAATATCATTTTTTGTTTAAAGCAATTAGCAGATATCTTGAATTTAGGAAATAAGTTTTATGAATGATAATTGTAAATTTTCAACACTTTTATCTTCCATATTTTTTTAATTAGTTGAAAAAGCTTATTAGATTATTTTTCGTCCGTAAACCGGTATCATACTTTTAATTTACCCGAGTTTTATTTGTTCTTCCTTAAGTTTTTATTCACATTTACTCAAGCAGTCTCACGAAATCTTTATTAAATATTACTCTCACGGAATCATTCGTGGTATTTTATTTAAAGTCCGTTACAAAATTTTATATGAGCCTATAAAGCGAGCATGTATATAAATGATATCAAAAACTGTTCCTGTGTAGGTGAAATGAATAAATTTTCGGGTTAGAGTTTTTATAATACTACTAAAATTATTTTGAAATAAATTTGCGAATAAATGCTTTTATTGAATGTGAAAACTTCATGATTTCACAATTTATTTGCTTTTGCGTGAGTTTGAAACTATGATCTTTTTTTATTAAACAACTTCCGAATCTTCAGCTAATGAAACAAAGCAAGTTTTGTCCAAAAATCCCATAAAATATTCTGCATGATAAGCTTCATGCAGAAGAAATTCTAAAATTAGATTGTCAATGTTCCGCACAAAGACATTTGAAAAACTACTTCTGAATTTGTGGTGTGCTCGTGATCTTAATTTTTGCCATTTAAATTGAACCATCAATTTGCGACTTGTGTCAGATATCATAATTTACTAACAAATGCTCTTTAGGAAAGTTATTATTTCTGTTACGTTCATTTATTGCGACGATTTTCTATTGCGTGTGGTTAAAGAAGGCCACAAATCTCGTTGTTTACTTTCCTCAAAATTTGGCACGTATCTGTACTATTAGTTTCCAAATTTTTCTCATGATTATTTCTGTTAGGGAGATATAGGCAACATTGTTCTTCCGAATTCTCTTTCTCCGCATTTGCGCATGAAAATAAAGACTCCAAGTAAGGCATTCTATAATCCAATGACTTTCCGCTGTAAAATCACAAAAGGTTATCTGCTTAAATATTTATATCCAACTCCCATTCTTTTACTTTCACGTGGGATATGTTATACTCGATGAACACGTTTATTTCCTTCTATATGATTCTAATGTTCCGATTGTTCCCATTGTGAAAGTTCGTAGAACGGTTGACGTGTGTAGGAGTCTGCACCTCTTTCGGAAGATGATCCATTCAAACACGAGTTTAGGTGAACTCTGTATTTCTAAAGCAACCAAACTTTCCACATGAGGGTAATATTAAATTACACAAATCCAAATTTAAACTAGTAAAAATATGACTTTGCGGGAAAAGTATGATTCACTTTTCCATTGGTGTTGCAATGTTTCCATGAAAATGCAATTCCTATATACACGGAATAGCCAAATTTTTATGACCACCAGAAAATATGGTGTTTGTCTTCCACGTGTCGTCAAAGCAGTTCTTACTCAGTGAGGCATGGACGCTAAAGCATCTATAAAGTTGTCGTGCTGTATCTGATACCCACACTTTACAAGCAGATCCCTTAAATCATGAAAGTTCAGTGGCTAAGCTTACGCAGATCGGATTTGATATTCCAACAGAAAGCACAGACCCTCGAATGGATTGATGTCCAGGGAATTTTGAGACAATACTACTTGAAAGCCTTCATCTTGTTGTGCCAATATTTATTGAAAAATCCTAAAAGTTCAGTTTGTCGCATTGTTCTGATGAAAGACAACGTAAAAGATTGGAATACCGTTACCACTAAAGAATGTACTTGATGTAAATGTACTTGATGTGCAATAGCTCGGTAGTAGATGTTTTAGTTTCCTGCACATAAATGACTGGACACTGTGTTTTGCAGCAGATCATTGCCCAAAGATCACACTTCGTCGACACGCATTGGTTAGTCCCATGTTTCGTACAGGTGCCAATGCTACCCTAGGTAAAATATGCCCACGTGTTCTCCACCTGGTGCAACACGAAACTAGATTTATCGGAACAGAAGACCTCCTTCTAATCATTGAAGGTCCAGTTTTAAATATTTTTTGGCTGAAACAATCAGAACGTGAAACGTTCTGAAGATTGTTTTTAAGTTTTTATATTTTTTTCGCGTGCAAATTGTAAACGATTTCGACGGTGCGCCTAGGTTAGCATGGGCACTCAGAGCGGCCTGCGCCTTCTCAATCCCACTATATCATCAGGGTTCGCTCTGCTGCAAGTTGTTGAACATAAATCTCGTCACCAGAATTCAATATACCGACGAGTTGCTCGGTTGCTTCGATTTGAATAAAGAAGTGTTGGTCAAAATATGTTGACACTTTCGTATACGATCGTAGTCTGAGCGCAGGGTTATACACAATGGAGTCACATTATTGTGACCACCACCTACTTTTGACGTCAGAAGCACATAATCAATCAAAGAAGGCATGTGCCGTAGGCAATCTGAAAACATATCACCCTTTGCTGTTATTGATAAAAGGAACGATAAATAAAATGTAAGGTCGGTAAATAAAATGTAAGGTGGGATGTAAGGTCAGGTGATGCGTAACATCACAGCCTCTCCTTGACAAATGTCAACCCCGCCTTCTCGTGGTGCATCCTGTTCCCACTAAAGGGGCTCTGACGACCGCCAATAGCGGTATAACTATACCATCGGGATTAGAGGAAATTCTATCCCACACTCACCAACCCGTTTGGCCAGCGTGGTGAGTTATGGCCAAACTCCTCCAAAATGATTCCACAACTTAAATCTTGACCCTCAGTCTCCGGCAGCTGGAATGTACCTGGCCAAGGCTGCGGCCAGTGCGACATGAAGGCAGAGGGTGCTAAGAATCCCCGGAGGACCGGACTAGGCTGCCATCTGATGCTGACCTTGGCTACGTATAATGGACGCTCCCTATCTTCTGATTCAAGGCTTCTTGAATTGGAAGAGGAACTACAAAGGATCAAGTGGGACATCGTGGGGCTAAGTGAGGTAAGGAGAAAAGGAGAAGATCTCATCGAACTGAAAAGTGTACATCTCTTCTACTATCGTGGGACAGATACTGGCAGAACTAGTGGTGTTGGATTTATAATAAACAAGAAACTGAAGGATAAAGTTGTAGAAGTTGAAAGTTCCTCTGACAGAGCTGCACGACTTGTTATCCAACTCTCGAAAAGATACCAGGCTCTGATTATTCAAACTTATGCACCCACCACAAGTCATCCTGAAGAAGAAATTGAAGAATTTTATGAGGAAATTTGTCATCTAAATAATAAAGGTAAGCAGCACTTGAAAGTAATTATGGGAGATTCCAATGCAAAAATAGGGCAACGGCAACAGAATGAAACTTCAGTAGGTAAATTCGGTCACGGCAACAGAAACCAGCGTGGAAATACTCTCGTTGAGTTTGCAGAGGCAGAAGGGTTTTTCATCTTGAACTCCTTCTTCAAGAAAAAGCCACACAGGAAATGGACATGGAGACATCCAAATGCGACGACAAGTGAAATTGATTTTATTATGTGTAACAAAAAATTCGCCATAGATGACTGCAGTGTGCTAAACAAGTTCAACACAGGTAGTGACCATAGATTGGTGAAATGTAAGATGCACCTCAACACTAAACGTGAACGTGGCAAGCTCATAAGACAAACAAAATCTATTGACATAACCAACCTTAAAAAACACCATAATACCTTCAAGTTGGAACTGAAGAACAGGTTCTCTGCTTTAGAAGGCCTAACATCGGAAGAAGTGGGCATCTCTGAAGTTAACAGAAAAGTAACCAAAGCTCTTATGGAAACAGCAACAAAATTAGCTGGGTCTAAGAACAAGTTGCATGTAAACAAATTATCAGGAAAAACGAAAATGTTGATGCAAAAAAGAAGAGAGATGAAGACAACTAAAGAAGATGTGACTTCCAAAGTGGAATATATAGAGCTATGCAAGACAGTAAGAAAAAGTATGACTGAAGACGTAAGAAAATTCAACTGTGAACTAGTGAGGAAAGCAATTGAAAACAACCAAAGCCTAAAGATAGCAAAGGGGCATCTCAGTAAGGGAAGAAAACAGATTATGGCACTGAGAAAAGAATATGGTTCTGTAACAAGAAATAGAGGCAAAATTTTGACAAGAGTGAAAGATTTCTACTCCAAGTTATATGAAAGGGATGATACATGCACTCCAGACATCATGAAAGATACCACTACCAGAGTTCCTCCAGTCCTTCCAGCAGAAGTTGCCCATGCAATCAAGAACATGAAGCGGGGAAAAGCTCCAGGAGAAGATGGAATCACTGTAGACATCATTCAAGAAGCAAGTGGAGAAATCGAAACAGTACTCGCCCAAATTTTCACTCTAGACCTTAATGAAGGAAAGATTCCTGAGGATTGGAACACCGCTACAATGATCCTGCTACATAGGAAAGGTGACATTGAGGATCTCGGAAACTACAGACCAATCAGTCTATTATCAGTAGTTTATAAAATCTTCACTAAAGTTCTTTCACACGGGTTGAAGGTAACATTGGACATGGCTCAACCGAGAGAACAAGCTGGATTCAGGAGTGGCTACAGCACAATAGATCATATCCACGTACTAAGAGAACTAATTGAAAGAGCGAGGGAATATGAACTTCCATTGTGCATGGCTTTTATCGATTATGAAAAAGCCTTTGATTCGGTGAAACCATCAGCAGTTACAATGGCTCTGAAAACCTGCGGTATTGAAGATGCATACATTAATATTATTAATAACATCTATGAAAATGCAAGTGCAATGATTCGGCTGTTTGAAAATACAATACACGTAAAAATTGGAAAGGGAGTGAGACAAGGTGACACCATATCTCCGAAGCTAATGCCACATTGGAGGGTGTTTTTCAGTCGCTGAGCTGGGAAAACAAGGGGATAAAGATTAATGGAGATTATCTAACCCACCTTCGTTTTGCTGATGACGTAGTCATTTTTGCAACTACCCCATCAGAGCTGCAGAGTATGATCCAGGAACTTGCTGACAAGAGTAAAGAAGTGGGATTAAAAATGAACTTTCAGAAGACAAAAGTGATGTTCAATGCTTTTACAAGAAATAAAGATTTATCGATTGATGGAGAAAAGCTGGAGATAACAGACACGTACGTTTATCTTGGACAGCAGATATCAAGTGAGGGTCACATTGATGAAGAAATTAATCGGCGTACAAAACTTGCCTTTAGAGCTTTTGGAAGAAACAGCATATATTTCAAGAGCAATATGCCATTATGTCTTAAAAGAAAAGTGTTTGATCAATGCATCCTTCCAGTGCTTACGTATGGTGCAGAGACGTGGACCTTAACTAAAAGAGACATACAAAGGCTGCAGAAAACTCAAAGAGGCATGGAGAGGTGCATACTTGGTGTAACCAGGAGAGATAAGAAGAGGAACTCGTGGATCCGAAAAATGACAAGAGAGGAAGACATCATGATCAGAGTTAAATCCCTGAAATGGCAATGGGCTGGACATACTGCCAGAAGGACAGATCATCGATGGACAGCCGAAATTTTAGATTGGATTCCAAGGGACAGGAAAAGACCCAGAAGAAGACCACATGGGAGATGGGTGGATGAAATTCGAAAGTATGCAGGGGTGACATGAAGCAGACTGGCACAAGACAGACCGGTGTGGAGGAAACTTGGGGAGATCTTCGTCCAGCAGTGGATTGATAATGGTTGACAATGATGATGATGAAATAAAATTTGCAAAGAACAATGATTATCGGCTTTCGTGACAAGGATGGCGGTATTACCGAAATAGTGCAGTTTGTGAGATCTTCACGTGCTGCAGCGTTTAAAGCTTATCATGATTGGAGAAATGGCACCATTGCGAATAAGCGACTTGGGAACTGCGGCACACCACGTGCCATTGATGTGAGAGGTGAACGTTGGCTTCAAAGGTACGTGAGGGCCGATCGACATGCTATAGTGGAGCAACTCATTGGCCTAATGAACCAAATGTATGCCGGAATTGTGTCTAAAACTGCACTTCCGCGAACACTGCTGCGTATGGGGTTCCGATACTCAGGGATGGCCACAGCACCAATGCTAACAAATGTGCATCGGCAGAAAAGGCTTATATTTGCACAGCAGTATCAGAATTGGACCACCGCTGAATGGCAAATTATTGCCTTCTCCGATGAGTCACATTTTCTGCTTCATCAAAAGGATGGACGTTGCGTATAAGCCGAGAAACTTAGAAGAACAAACACTCTTCAACCACTGCTTGAAGAACACAAACTGGTGGGGGCAGCGTTATGGTCTGAGGTATGTGTTTGTGGAATTATCTGGGTTCACTCATATCTCTGGAATGCACTGTGGACCGAAATCGTTATGAATCCATCCTTGCAGACCACGTACACACACACATGCTGATTGTCTTCCCTGCGGCGGATGGAATATATGTCATACCTGTGAAAACCTTCCGTCACGTTATTCAGTCATTGCCAGCCCGTCTAGCTGTTTTCAGCGCTGCACACAGCGGTTACTCTGGATATTAGCTGGTGGTCAAAATAATGTCACTCGACAGTGTATTATAATCTACCTAATAACTTAGTGCCGACCATCAAAGCAGAAGTATGGTGAAAGATTACTTAAAAGGAAACAACTAAAGTGTCAAGGGCCAATACAATTTTAGCTTTAAAAGATTTACAAATGAGCTAAAACTCATTTTGAGGAAGCAAAATTGGACAAAAGCTATTTTCATTTCTATATAAATTTCTTTTTTTTTTCAACTATATGCCGTGAGATAAAACATAGCTTCATTTTTTCTTTCTTTGGTAATCTTCAAACCACGATTTTTGAAATTTGTTCAATAAAAACAGCTGTTGGTATTAAAATATATCCTTCTGACTGCTTAAAACCCGGTATGTTTTTTGTTTCCATAATAACCTTTTTTTACGAAAAGTTTAATAAGATATAAGGTGAAAATCCTCCAAATAGTAAATAAATAAATACTTCGCTCTTTCCACCTTCCAGAAACACATAGCAACCAAAAAATTGTTTTCAGCCGCCGTCGGGGAGTTGAATCCACTGATATGTCGATATCTAGCCGAGCGCGTTAGCTTTACACCACGGTGGCCAGCAATCTACGGTGATATGTGTATTTTTAAGTCCGCTTCTGACAGCATAAATCCGTAAGAAGTGCTCAGCTACTGAGATGTCTCCATCTGGTGGGCATTAACGGCACTGGCTATATATATTATAGCAGTTAAATCCAAAGGGTGGGATCCAAGGTGAGAATCCTCCAAATACGTGGCGTCAGTAAATAAATAAATACATCGCACTTTCCACGTTCCAGAAACACATAGCAACCGTGGTGCAAAGCTAACGCGCTCGGCTAGATAACGAGAGATCCGTGGATTCAATTTCCCGGCGTCGGCGGCTGAAAACACTTTTCGGTTGCTATGGGTTTCTGGAACGTGGAAAGAGGGATGTGTTTATTTAATTAATGACGCTACGTATTTGGAGAATTTTCACCTTGGATCTCGCCCTTTGGATTTAACTGCTATAATATATATAGCCAGTGCCATTAATACCCACCAGATTCAGACGTCTCAGTAGCTGATTCCGTCTTACGGATTTATGATGTCAGAAGCTGACTTAAAAATACATGTACCATCGTGGATCGTTTGCCACCGTAGTGTAAAGTTAACGCGCTCGGTTAGAGATCGAGAGATCCGTGATTTCAATTTCCCGGCGGCGGCTGAAAACAACTTTTTGGTTGCTATGTGTTTCTGGAACGTGGAAAGAGCGATGTATTTATTTATTTAATAAGATACAGTGTAATAATAGCAAAATTATCGAGTTAGTGCTTACATGAGAAGAATAGCTTTATTTGAAGATGAAGAAGAACAGCATTTTATCTATCCCTGCATAACTCAGTCAGGAGAAAAATATATGTTGAAAATAACGCCATTTACGAATAATGAAAATCGCATTATTCTTGGTATTTTTATATGTTGAATGGCGTAGTGGTTTTCCAAGAACGATACTTCAACAATTTCTAAGATTTGTTCAATGTTTTTCTCTTACTTTTGTTGTTCAAAAGTCAATGCAACTGAGTATCTTTTGAACAACGAAAGTTTTCCAAATAAATATTTTTTTAAAAAAAGTTATATTTACCTGTTAAATTTTACACATATTTTACTTTGTTATATTTTAAAATAGAAGAAATGGGACACTGGATTCAGGTCTCCTAGTCAATCTCGGGATTTTCTCGGTGGAAAAATAAAAGATGTATTTTCGACTTTCATGGGGTTTTAGTTGAGCTCTTCCCTACCATAAACTTTGGTAGATTGATTAGCAAGAGAATGTAACGAAGACACATTAGAAGAAAAAAAGTTCAGGCAAAATTTCGCTTCTACAATATCAGTAGTGCGCATCGACTGATTGTGGTTCTCTAAGTACACGCCAACCGTTCTGTGCTAAAGAAGTACACAATTTTGTAGTTTCGGTAAAGAAAATGTCTGTGTGTTGTCTATTTAAATCGAAATAATTACTTAAAGAATATTCAACGGCTAATACGAAAATAATCTAATCACTCACGAAAAAAAAACCAAGAAAGATGACACCGAATTTTCGGGTGTAATAAGCACGTCTTTTGAATCCGTTCTGACGCGAATTAAATTTATCAAAGCTATTCAAAGTCAATAAAACCGGTATGGAAAACAATAGTATCTGACGAAAGAAAGAAGATTTTTAATCCTTCAGATATTGCTGTAAAAGGAATCGTGAACTTACGAACTCTTAGACACAGAGATATCGACTAAAATAAGATGTGACTTTTCGTCCTCTGGTGGGAAAACCATACATTATTTTAGGAAGAAAGTATTCTCAAAAGGTTTATTAATATGAGCGGTATCAGTCCAAGAAAAAAATTAGTCGAGCTTTCAGGAGCCCAGATTTTACTTGTTAAATTTGAATTTATAGGAAAAACATTTCGCATCGGAAACACTATCCAACAAAGAAGGAAGTTTTCAAATGGGACTCTTAGAAGTAGAGATATTGACAAAAATAAGATAAACATCTGCGCCCCCTGGCGTAGAAACCCTTCCTTATTTCAAGAAGAAAAGTTTCCTAAAATGTTTGTCGACATGAGTGGTATCGGTCAACAAACGACTTTTTTCAATCGAGATTTTAGAAGCTCATATTTTGCTGCAAATTCATCAGAAGCGGAAATTAAGACTTGCGCCATCTGGTGGCCAAACCATTTTTTACAAAAATTAGAAATTATGTGCAAACGATTTCCCATCAGGAGCTGTATGCGGTGCAGACAGAATTTTACAAATCGGATGATCATGATCATATGTAGAGGATTTTAGGAAGGGAGTGTCTGACCCCAGGTCTTAAACAACCCTTAGAAATAGGAAACTAGGAGATTTGGATTAGAGTGCCCGATAGGAAAGTGACAGGGAAGCGAAGTAGAAAGGGGGAGGAATATTCCCTTATTTATTACTATGGGGACAGCACGCGGGGTCCGACGGCTTAACGTGCCCATCCGACGCACGGTGGGGATTTAGTGGATCGAGCGTTCGTACCTGCCTGGGATCGAACCTGAGGCCATTCCCGTGGAAGTCACGAACGATGCCCACTCGGCCACCCGCGGCCCTTTTCAAATCGGAGATTTAGAAGCAGAGATATAAGGGGAAAACGCAATTTACCGCTACACCCCCTAGCGGAAAGTATAAATTACTTGAAAATTTTGAAAATATATGAAAAACATATCACACGGAAAACACTATCCAACAGTGAAGGAATTTTTCAAATTGGACTCCTAGAAGTAGAAATATTGACAAAAAATAAGATGTACATCTACGTCCCCTGGCGGAGAAACGGTTAAATATTTTAAGAAGAAATATTCCGGAAATGTTTACCGATGTGAGTGGCATCAGTCCACGAAATAATTTTTTCAGTCGATATTTTAGAAGCTCCGATTTTATGGCCAATACATCAGAAGCAAAAATTAATACTTACGCCCCTGGTGTCCAAAATATTAATTACCAAAAATTTGAAGTTATATGCAAAAGATTTTCCATCAGGAGATTTATCCGCTGAAGAAATGTTTTTTCAAATCGGAGTTTTAGAAGTGTTTTCGGTAAATTCTATGTAAAAGAATTATATAAAATTAAAACTCGAAAAATTTGGAAATTGGACAAAACATATTGAAGATTTAAAAACGTCTTTTGCCGACCCTCCTAGGTAGATGGCTCAATAAATTTTAGGTATTCATTTCACATTGTCTTGATTAAAGAAGTTAATTGGGTTGCGTTCTTTATGAAAGTATATCCTCTGAGAGGTTCAAATCTGTTCGACGCGTTCACTGTTTACCTTATCTATACGACGATGCCTCGTTTTCACTTTGCTAATCACAACGCAATACGACCGCATCGAACCGTGGCCAAATTTCCTCCTTCGTTCTCTGGTCGGGCCTGGGCGCTAAAAATTTTCCACTATCGTGAAGACACACAAAACGACGAAAAGTTTTCAGGGAGAGCATTGGAGCAACATTGCTTTCAACTTAGCTGTCCTTGTTACAAAATACATTTTTACAGGTATTGTTAAACTCATGCTGCTAAAGCGAAGTTACACTACTTACGGTATACAACAGTTCAATGAACATCTCATTAAGAGATTAAATATAAGAAATTTATGCAATGCCGGGGAAACTGGAAATGTCGATATTGACGGAAATGTGACAATGAAACCTAGATTTTATTGCCCTTGGGATTTCCTATCACCTGGATAGGAAAATAACATTTAAAATTTTTGGATAACCAAACAAGGGAAATTAGGACAATAACGAAATATTTCCAAAATTAATTTTTAACGGATTAATATTAACGGGATATTTTAAATGTGAAATGAATAAATGAAAATGAAAAACATATGTTAAATGCTTGAATATTTTTGTCATGGAACGCCCGAAATGAAGCCAAGTTTGTGTACATGATTTTCCTCGAACGATGCCACGTTTGAGCTTTTTGTAGTTTAAAAGAAATGTTGAAAAATGCTGAAACACATCATGGCTAACTCTATATCTCTTCTTTCACATCTTCAGGCAATGAAAATTCAGAAATTTTATTCCCTGCAAGATTTTCCAGAAACTATTTCATGTTGCCCTATGGGGTCTTGCTCTATTGACGAAAAAACAGTTTAAATATTTTGTAACATGAAATGAATGAAAGCATTACTAGCTTACACGGATATAATAGTCCAACTCGAACAAATAGTTCCAAAAATTGTTTTCACTTCAGAATCACGAAATCTCGAATTATCTATTGATGTTAACTTCTTGACATTTTAACTATTTTTTCCATGGTAATAACACGGTCCCATACGGTTCTTACAGACTCATTTACTGGTGTTTTAAATGTAGGTCATTTTAGACGGGTCTTTTACTTCAATCTCACCCCCTCTCCACAGATTCTCTGTGGGATTAAGATCTGGTGAATGTGCCGGCGACTGAAGTTTCTTATAACTTTTCGTTTAAACCACTCGTCAACCAACTTTTACCGATGACACGGCCCGTCATTATCCTGTAAGATGAAATTATACAAACCCATGCCTTGTGTAGATGGTAGCAGTTTGGACTCCACAATATCCACATATTTCGATCCATTCAATGTGCCATCAACAATGTGCAGACGGCCAACACCACTGGCTGAAGTACAGGACCGTAACATCCCAAAAGATGGGTGCTTGATTGTTGGCTGGGTGAAGCATGCTTTATATCTTTCACCAGCCCAATGGCATACATGATTATCTCCATTATTAGTGGAAATAGTAACAGTCGTTTCCTCACTGAAAATAAAGTTTTTCCATTCATCAACAGTCCAATTCTTGTGTGCCTAGGCGCAAACAATTCTTTTGAGCCGTTATTGTTTACTAAGGAAACGTTATCGTGCAGCTGTTCGTGCAGTCAGTCCATTTTCTTGCAGCTTACGACGAACTGTACGTGCAGATGCAATAATGCCTACTGCATTCTCCCATTCATTTCTTAAATCAGTGGCTGTTTTAAACCTAGATTTTGAAGGAACATTGAACAACAAATGAACATGCGATCATCACGTTCAATACACAGCCTTGGCAGACCTGTTCTTTTTGTGTTTCCCACACGTCCAGTTTCTGCAACACTTTTAATGGTGCGCAAGACAGTAGAATGATCACAGCCACATTTAACAGCAATTTTACGACTGCTGAATCCAAGTTCATGCAAAGTTATACTTTTTGCCGTGGTTTAAAAAGGCAGAACGAATTTTCGGGTCTTTGACATCCCGAAATTCAAATATTACAAGGAATTCTGCATAAACGTCCGTCAAATGACTACAAGCAGCTGCGTTCTAAATCGGCAGATGATTCTACATATGTTTATATATCACTAGCGGACGCCAGAGAAAGATATAGTGAATTTTAGGAACGCGAACCCTTTTTCAAAACTGGATTTGTGTTTCCTCCCTTGCATATTTTTGCTTGTAACTTCACTTCTGCTACTGGTAATGACATTCTGCAAAAATATTTGAATTCAGCATACAATTTACTTTAAAATGATGTATAATATGTATTCCTTACTTTATCATTACGCTGTATAAGCTGACTTCAAGCATCAAAAATTTACTTTCGGTCTACTGGTGCAGGACTTGTGGCCACGTTTTATTTGATAATAAATTTGATAATGTCATTTTTATTTGAAATTGTGCACAATTAGTTTTTCATTTTTAGTACTGAGATATTTTGCTTGCGAGCCCATCAGGCTGCCGGTTTCCAGGTGGCGAGTAAAATATTCATTCTTCTGATTGTTGAGCCAGCATGAAAATTTTCGAGTCCTGGTTATTACATTAAACCTCTTGCAAATTATGAAAATCTACTTACAAGTACTGTTTAACAAACACATTTGACTAATAATGATGAATAATACATGACTTTCAGTTCTACAACACTTTCTGTCTTTTTCTCACGGCTCCAAAAATCACTGTACCAATTTATTTTAGCAATTGATATATTTCTCAACAATAATGTTGTTAAAATAAGTACAGGGATTTTCAAAACGGGTGTACAACTTTGTAAGACAGTAGAAACGAAACAGTTACAGATAAATAACTAATTCTGCTGTACAAATATCGAGTAACACTTGAAGTTTCAACACAGAGAGTCAAATTTCGAAGTGACGGCCTCCAGTAATTTTGCAGACCTTCTACTTGTAGTCATTTTCGTGCCACACCCCGCATAGGATATCATGTGTAAGAGCAGCTATGGCGGAAGTATCCTTGTACGCGGCTTATCGATATTGTTTGGAATGGTGGAATGGTGGTACATAGACACGATCCTCAGCAAAGCTCCACTAGAAATTATCTAGCGGTGTAAAATCGGGAGAACAAGGTGTCCATGCTTTTGGCGCATGTTTACTAATCTACCTACCTGGAAAACAGTGTTCAGGTACGACTGTACGTTGTTTGGGTAATGCTGAGGTGCTTCATTTTGCTGGAAGCGTTAGCGTCATTAGAGGTCATTGTCATCTAATTGCGAGATGAAGTACTGTTGCAGCATGTCACGATACACAATATCAGTAACTGTGGACCCCGCAAAACAGAAGGGTCGGTACAATTTCTTCATGACCACGTCCAAAAACTTTAACGTTTGCTCTGTCACGAACATGTTCTAAGTTGGCGGTTGGATGTCTCCTTCTTCCAGAATATGCAGTTATGAACACTTATGTGAAAACTGCACACAAATCTAAAATTCTAGGTTTCCAGAATAACCTCATTTTATACGTACTGTCGGACTGACCATTTACGTAGATAAATCTTTGGGAACCTTACCGTCCTCTGCCTTCAGCTGGTTCACGATGGTGACTTTGAATGGTTTGAAATGCAACCGATGTCCCAGAACAATCTACACAGTCATATGCGGCATACCAGTTTACTGAGACACACGTATCTTTGACTTTCAAGGACTTCTAACGAAGCTCTCACGCACTTTGTCCGCAACAGCGTCGGAAGAACCCGCCCGACAACTTGACATTCGATGAGGAATAGAACAGACTGTTCCCACAAAATTACTGTGCCGTGCGTAAATCCTACGCCTACTCGGAAGTTCTTCGCCGTGCTACGTCAGAAGATTGATCTGAACTTGTGTCGCAGACTTCGTTTCCTCGAAACAGAACACTCAACGTGCTCGTTATGCACCTTAGAAAATCGTTATTTCGCAAGCAGGTGACGTGGAATACCCACCCGTGGCGGAATTCGGTGATCTAGTGACGTGGTAGAAACTGGCTGGGTTCCACTACATTATGCGACTGAGTCTGTTTCTATTTTTTTTTTTTTTGAGCTATTCTCTGGACCCTTGCAAAGTTGCATAAACACTTTGAAACATGCTGTATAAATGTCAGCCTACATTAAGCTGGTACCGAGAACTATAGTTTCTCGTATACAAATTATAATAGCAAAGTAATTTCCATTTAAAAACAACTTACTCAAATTTATTATACACCGTCGAGTCACATTATTGTGACCACCATCTAATATTCAGAATAACCTCCGTGTGCACCGAGGACTGGAGCTAGATGGGCTGAGAGTGATTCAATAAGATTCTGGAAGTTATTCACAGGTATGTGGAGCCATGCTGACTGCAGTGAATTTGACATTTGCAGGAGGGCTCGTCTTGGTACTATACTTTGTGTAAGCACATAAATACACTATACATTCAAAACATACTTGCACCCAAAGAGAAGCAAACAACAGGAATAAAACATGGTGGGTAGGTTTGACATCGTGAGACATACAAATGATTCAAGTGTCACGCTCGGGCGCACATGTGAAGCAATCAAGGAGGGGACGTAGCGCTGTGCCTTATCGGCTATATTAGTCGTCCCATAGCTCGTGTTTGCCATTTTGACTCGCGCTGTTGAGTTCGTTGCATCCTTTGCAAGTGCGGTATACCACGGCAAAAATTTCGAAACTATTCGAGCAGTTAGTTTGCTGAGCAATAGGTGGGAATCGACGTTGGGCTCCGGAATGAGGGATGGCCTTATCGCCGTATTGCGTGCCGTATCGGTCATGTGGAGATCATCATAGCACGCTTTTGGTGGCAGTGGAGAGAAGAAGGCATGCATCAGCAGGAAGGTTCTGGGAGACTTAGACGGAACACGGAGAGAGAGTGGACTGACAAAATTTCCGACATGCGCGGAAGGACACAACAGCAACGATTGCGGATATTCAACGAACAAAGGAGCCCTCTATGCATCGTCGGATTAGTACCGGCGCCATTGGCAGACGGATGCACGACGTAGAACTACATGCACACAGACCGTTATGATAACTTCCCTTAACAGCATTGCATCGTCGCCAAAGATTGCAAAGATGTCGAGCTAGACTCTCATGGAACCACGTAGAATGGCAGCGTGTGATCTTCAGTAACGGGTCCCGCTTTTGTCTTGGTGACGACCACCGAATCTGTGTGCGGAGGCACCGTATTCAGCGCAAAGTTGAAAGGTTTCTTGTCAAGCGTCACACGTACAGAAGGCCTGGTGTCATGATGTGGCGTGCAATTGCCTACGATGTCAGATCACCTTTGGTGTTCATTACAGGCACTTTGACAGCTCATTGTTACGTTAGTGAGGTCCTCCAATCAGTGGCCCTACGTTTTCTGACCACTCATTCCGGTGCGATTTTCCAACAGGGCAATGCTGGTCCACATACTTCTGCTGTCTCGAGAGCTTTCTTAAAATTCACTGACACTCTACCAGGGCCAGCGGCATCGCCAGACTTATCGCCGATTGAAAATGTGTGGGATGCTATTGGACGCGCTTTTCCACATTCCACCCCTACCACACAAGCTGAAGGAACTGCGTAAGAAGATGCAAGCTGCATGGGATGGCTTACTTCAGGTCACGCTTAGAAACCTGTACGACTCCATGCCTACACATTTGGCATGCTATGTGAGCAAACATGGCGCCCGACGCCACACTGGGCGACAGTACTTGTTGGCGTGTAGCTCAATAAATATTGCACATATCAGTCTCAATGTTTAATCATTTATTTTTATGTTCCTCATAGCCTTTACTTTCCTCCCGAATAGCGTAGCAATCCGACACGCTCTTCAAGGGTACAACTATGTTTCTGACGATGAGTATTTTATCAGCTCATGATGTACACGTGTATATACCTTCCTTAATGCGTAAAAAACTGATAAAATTTTAGATCCTTTGTGTTTTCCCATTACGCATCCATTCTAACTTTATTCGGTACATATGAAGTGTGACACATTCACGTCATATTAGTTCATTATAAGATCGCATTGGATGTGTAAAATTTAGTTCAACGATCACCCTTCTGATGATGTTCTGGTTTACGATTTTTAATTTGACACCTTTTCAGGCAATTTCGAAAAATTGCAAACTTTTCTTTCCGTAAAATTTAGCTTTTGAAACACAGCATCATCATTTTATAATGATTAAAACCCAAAGCTTTTTTAATGTCTCAGTGTTCTTGAATAGTAATCAAGGTTTATATATCATTCGGAGAATTAATAAATAAAGCAACAGGTCTGAGTAAAAATAATTGTTTGTCCCAGAGAAAAATGTTTGGAACAAGAAGGAAAATAATATTGTAGCGTCATTTGTACATGAGAATTCTTGGTGTCATATTAAAATTATTAAAGAAAAATTAAGAACTTTTGCTTTTCATGATGATGTGTTACAGCTGACAGAGGATTGGGTATGGGTAAAAGAATCCATGTATTTAATACTGCTATGAAACGTGCTTTCAAAGCGGTTAGGTACCGCATAATGAAGAGCTTTCAGAAGAATTTCGTTTTCCTTTCTGTCCACGCAGATATTCTTGAAATAGATACTTCGATTGCATTTCAAATTATAGCGGTCTAAAAACGTACAAACTGAATTGGAAATGAAATTCCTTTCAAAGGTTTTCCTGTATATTAACAAAACTTCTCCTTTGACTGGTAAAGTTTAAATGTGTGCCAAGATACTGTTTTTGTTTCAAAATATTCGTTGAATAAATATGTATATATATTACGTCATTAAAAGTTACATTTTGGTCATAGATCTAGACAATGAAAAGCACAGAAGAAGGCGCAATGGTATTACATATTCGTGTAGCCAATGACTTAGTCATCGATCACGAGTCATCCTTTCAGCGGCATAGCTGACGAGCTGCCTTCTGTTGCATTTCTCTTTCCCACACACACACACAAAATCCAAACGATCGGGAAACAAAGTTGAATAATTTCCGGAAAATGCTTTCAATTTTCTTGGGGAACAATTCTTCCTGGAAAATGACAGATAATCAGTACTGTTATATACATATGCAACGATGATACCAGTTGATCTACTTCAATTATATGGAATTAAAACTCGTAATCGATTTCACATCATTGCATTTGTATATATTCAGTCCTCCTTGCTTAAAAAAGGAAGCACCCTGAGAAAGTCGTTCGATTATGATGAAACTCTACGTGCAAGTACTTGAGGGACAAATGCAAATGATTAATTCCTTAAGGACTTAAACGCCCAAATATCCAACACACACAAACGACCATAACCGCCCAAAACACCTGTCCAGAGTGAATCTGATTTCCCACCCTTACCTGTTCTTTAAATCTGCACGACCTATGGGAATCAGCAGGAGTCGCCGTCAGTCAACATGCTTTTATGAAACGAAGTGAACCTACAGACAGTTTCGGGCGTTATGGTATTTAGAATGACACAAACTTTTAGGGTGACGGTTGTTAAAGGGTTAAGGGACTAAACATCAGGTCTCATGAGTGTCCCTCACATTATTCTGGTACCAAAAGTTATTAAATTATTAGTTTTCAGTATAATATACTTACAATATTTATAAAACCTTAAAACACATTTTGGAAGCAATCAAAACTGCTTATTATGGCATGATACATTACAGCTGAAAAAAGCTTTCGTATTAGTAGAAATAAATGTGAAAAAGCAATTTACGAGTTGTTCAACATAAGCTTTGATGCATGTTGTGCTAAGAAATAATTCACAGACAATAATTGCAATATTCTTTCAAATAACATTTTAGCAGCCAGGCATTAGATTCATAATTAAACCAGTTTCAATTTTTTCTTTTCATTGGCGGTTTAACGACCACCGTGAGCAACTAAAAGTGCTATATGCAGTCGCTAGTGCCTAAGTTAGGACCACTGGCTCTAGGGAAGGGGGAGAGATAGCGCTGTAAGATAAACCCAACTTCCATGCATCACCAGGATTTAAACCCGCACCACACTCGACGTAAAGCTCCATTTCAGGTTTCAGAAGTCTGAGAAAGAAGTACAAAAAATCAAATCGAAACAGGTTTGCTAAATTTCCGATTGTGTATAACACTCTGTTAGTGGTCCGAAGATTGAGGATTACTAAGTTTTATTGTATTTGTTTTAAAATAAAGAATAATACACTGGTGCCAAAAAGACTGCAATACCTCTGTAATACCTCGTCGCGTTCAGATAACGGCAGAAAAGCGACGGGAGTGGATTACACGAGCTCTTTGTAGTACTGTAGAGACAGTGCACACCATGTTTCCTGAACGGCGTCCTACAAATCCATAATATTCGCCGGTGGAGAATACCTGGCATTGACGGCACTTGAACAGCATACCAGATGTGTTCAATGACGTCTAAATCTGACGAAATTGCAGCACCAAATAAGGATGCCAAACTCCGTATAATGTTTCTTGAGTTATAATCGGGTGACTGAGTACGTGTGCAGTGGTGTATTGCTATGTTGAAACATGTCGCACCCATCTGTGTGTTGTTTGTCATGAACGAATGAAAATGATCCCCAAAGTTGGCTACGTAGCCTCCACCGATCAGAGAGGCCCGCGGACGCATGATTGGTCCTAATGCATGTCAGCTGGAAACGCGCCACAACGTAAGAGAGCCACCCCCCCCCCCCCCCGTGCCGTCGTGTCCCGTGTTGTCAAGTGGAATCCACTGCCTCGTTGGGTTGCTGACATACCAGGAGCCAGTCATCTGCCCTAACTTGCTGGTACCACCATTCGACGGACCACGCTACCCGTTTTCAGTCATCTCGTGTCCAATGTCGGTGTTCCAGAGCCCAGGCGATTCGCACAGTCTTGTGTCGTCTGCTCAGCAATCTCACCCAGGTGGGTCTTCAGATCAGGAACCCCATATGACACAGGTAACGCTGAAATGTCAGAACACTGATGTTACTACTGGCAGCAGCACTGAATTCAGCTGTGATTTGCTGCAGTGTTGCACACTGGCCGCATATTAAAATGCGTGCCAGATGCCTCTGCCAACGAATGTCCACAGCTTTTGAACGGCCAAACCTGTGTCTCAAATTACATTTTTCTCGTGTTTATGTAGTCCAAGCACAACCTATGAAATTGATGACCGTTTAAATCCAAATTTTGTGCTAATGTCCGAGACGAAGTGACCCATCTTCCGGATTAGAGCTAACACACTACGTTCGAAATCGCTTACATCCTGATTGAGCTGCCATCTGAACTGCGAACGTTACCACTTGAGTTTGCGGATATAGCTGCCTCTATATATACATCGTTTGTTGTGGATATCATTAACCGCATGGGTGTTGTGGCATGTAACGGGAATGGCATCGCTCTTCGCAGGTGGTTTGGAACCTCTGTGTATGTTTTCATTTATTTTCTTTTAGAGTTTCATATGACGCTCTTTTCTGCACAAATCAACACATTTCTTCCAAAACCCGTTTTGAAAAGCGGCAATTTTGACTTTTTACGCAAAATTCAAAACACCGTCAGTGGCAAAAACTTCTTTTTCGGGACTGATGATATTCACTGATACGTATTGATCGATTCAATTTCTTCAAACCACAAACGCAGCTAAACCATGTTAATTAAATATAATACGAAACCGTGACTAATCTTACCATGAAAATGTTCATTTAGAACTTTTTCATAAGTTTAATTAGGAATTCCAACATCACACTTTAACAAACGCCATTTTAGAATTCGAATCTTTGTTATCTGGCGAGTTTTACCTCTGATGAACGGTAGCATACACTTTTATTAAATAATATGCTTCAAGCGATTGTGTTTCTTTCTTATAAATTTATTTGCAAATATATTACTGCTTGATTCGATAGAAATGCAATTTTTATCATTTCCCCTACAACTATATATAAATGTCAAATATAAGACAAGAAATCTGATACAATAATATTTCTAATGATATTTCCAAAATCTTTTGTTAGAAATTTTGCAGTCTGAAATCCTCAAAACTTCAAGCAATGTAAGTTCCATCTCTTTTTAATATTATATATAATTTCCCTGTAATATTTGATATTAACATCTTAATTACTAGCTATTTTCGATCATTATAAGAACCTTCATCGTCAATCATCTTTAGTGTTTATTATAACATGTTTTTTCATTCCTCCCTTAATTTTATTGTTTAATTTCCTTTTATATGACATTTGTTTGCGGTATTCATCAAGTGTTCTATACTAATCACACAACAAATGTTTACCGGTCATTTGAAGACGAGCCTGTACACGCACCTTGAGTGCACTGCATTTCGTGGAAAATGTAGTTTGGTGCATCATTCTGCTATAAATATTTTTATGTCGCAAAAAGAAGCCGAAAAACCGCTTATTAATGTGAAATTTAGAAAGACATATGTGTCATTTGTGAGAAGAAATATCACTGAACGTTCATATACACAACTGATTCCAGCAACTGGCAATGAATTCACTGGCACTCAATTAAAAGAGTGCTGATTCTAAAGGAATGTTTATTAGTGCAAGTAGAAAGCAGAAAAAGAGGTGAAATCTACTACATGTGAAAGACTTTGATAGGCAATTTGGAGTACGAAAAGATTTGAAATTAAAAATAATTCCCTGAATGCTCCATAACAGGCGGTATGCTATAATACACATCAAATAATCGAATTAATTTAAAAACACCGGACAATTCAGATACGTGCGATATTCTTTATAAGCATCTCCCAGCAAAGTATTCAGATGTGTACTAAACAATGTGAAGAAGACAATGTAATTTTATTTAGACATGGTAGTGGAATATCAATGACTATTTGCAAACACCAAAGAAATGATAAACATCCTACTTCGCTAGAACATGTTTATCGCAGTTTTCTAAGGCATAGGTAGATAGAAGATAGCGGTAAAAAGTCACAGAAAGCTCTATTGTGTCAAGTAAGCGCGCATTATAGAGCGTTAGCGAGAGGAACATTTTTCGGCCAAAAACCGACACACATTCACGCAAATGAGATGTAACAGCAGATATCTTATTCTGGTTCGTCTACAAGGCACTCGAGAGTATCAAAAGTGAACCCTTGGTCATTGTATAGTTGTCGCCTGGTCCGACGAACCAACAGTTAACGTACTACGATAGTGGGCCAAGATATTGAGTAACAAGAGGAATTGAGAGACCTCAGCCGCAAAACATTAACGGTACAAACCAATGAAGAAGGTGAAATGGTCTGATGTCTGTTACTTTGGCTGGAATGGATTTCAAAATTTTATCTGCAAGAGGATTGGGATGTCACAGTGCATCTTAACATCCATCCATTCCTCAGGCTTTTGCTGATAGAGAAAACTACGTCCCGCAGAACAATGCACAAATCGACTAACTCGAATCGTTACACTCTGGCCCCAGAAGCACGACTTTTACTTCAACCTGCAAAATTCCCCCCAAAGGGAGTATAATTTAAACCTATTAAATACCACACTAATACATTTCACAGACTCATTTGCAGCTGAGATCCTCTTCTAGTGAATATTCGGCAATTCAGGAACGCCATCACATCCGCTTGGATAAAGATTCTTACAGAACGGCACAAGCACACTGTTGAATGAATGGCACATCGAATCGATGATGCTATGAACGACAGGGACTACCCAATAAATATATGTTTTTGAATTCAGGAACGGCATCAAACGGGTTTGGCTAAATATTCCTGAAAAACGTCAAAAGCATTTGGTTGAATGCACAACACATCAGAGCGAGGCTACTATGAACGACATGGGCTAACAAATAATCCTGTGTTTTTTACTTCACAAAATCCATCACATCCGCTTGAATGAAAATACCTGCGAACGGCACAAAACTCTGGATGAATGCACGGCACATCTAACCGAAGTTGCTATGAACGACATGGGCTATCCAAAGCGAGCGCTCTGAGGAACTAGCAGATTTTCCTCATAATTTGTTTCTGCAGGTTAAACGTAATTTAAGGGATGAAATGTATGTTACGACTCACATCAGGAATCATAATGCCAAATGAAGGATCATCGTTGAACAACCGATATTTCAGACTGGATACCAAGAAGCAAAAATGACCCAGAAGAAGACTTCACACACGGGAAATAGACGAGCGGATGAAATTTGAAAAAAATGCCGAACTAACCTGGAGGAGACAGAAAGTTGTGGAAGAAACTTGGAAACGTTTATCCAGCTGTAGAATGATAATGGTTGACAATGATGATGATGATCAGGATTGCAAATTGGCAGCTTTAAAAAAGAAAGAAAGAAAGCAGAATAGTGGGAAAATGTTCATTTAAAAGGTTATCAGTAACATAGAAAAAATTTAAACGTTCAGTATTCCTACTATCAAAGCACAAGAGTTTCACTCCTTGATGAGAGGAGGATATCGAAGGCAGTCGCTGGTGAAGGACTAAGGACGGAAAACAAATTATGAAATGAATGAAATTCACACCAAAACAAGAATCGTTTCAAAATTTTTGAAAGCTCAAGATCTACTGTGATATCAGCCAAAAATGCGCATGACGCGCGATTTCAACTGTCTAGCAAAAACGTGTCTTTCTTGAACGAATCTGTCGAGAAAAAAAATCGAATTTCGAAGTAAGTCATTCGAGAACGAATTTTTGCTGAAGAGAATTATTTCTGCAGAAGAGCTCATTCCCTAAATGAATCAGTCAGGATTGCTTTTTGCCAGACCCTTAAAGTTCACCAATGTGTCTGAATCAGAAAACTTTACTATGTTTAGAATTAAAGTAACTGCAGAAAAAGATGTGAATCCGTTAATTGATGACATGAATGTAATTAAATATGACATGTATCCAAATTTGTGTTGTACAATGGTGTAATCCCATATTTAAATAATTTAATTCATCCAAGTATCCTGTTTGTAAAGTCTTGCACTTATATTTAGAAGACTGAGAGTCCTTCTGTGAGATTTTTAGTGGGACAACTTTTACGACGTTTCGTATCTTCTTTCTTGGAAGCGAAGTTCTAGTAAAAAGAGCGGTGTTTTCAGCATTTCTTAAATGCATGATCACTTCAGTTATATGCGTTCCTAAGGTGAAAGTGGTATTTCTTTATGTTCACTAATTATTTGTGAAAAACATCATTTTTTTTTATTTTACGATTTTGCGTTGCAGGAGAGCAACATAAGGTTTCTCATGATTTCTTATTTATAATCCTGGAGCTCCTGTTGTCATCATCTGCCTCAGAAGAGAGATGGCAGCACGTCAGCGCACATTCATGCATCGCTAGGAGTTCCAACAAATTTGTAAATTTTTTACGTTAAACTAATCTTAAGATCATTTATTTCTCTTTAAAATCTGAACATGGAGTGTTGTTCAACATTTTACGTTGAACCAGAAAACGATCGATGTTTTCTGGGAGACGCGGGTTCGAGTCCCGCTCCAGGACGATGAAAATATTCAAATTTTGAGATATTATCTGACTTACCAACCTTCGTACATTTACGCCAAAAATTGAATTGTCATCTTCAAAATTTATTAATTATAATCCATTTTATAAATATTAAACAGCAAACGTAATTTAAATGATACAGGATAACTTTTTAAACTGATTTCGTCTGGTGTACGATGAAACTCGACAATATGACGATTACTTAAGAACCTAAAATATAGCAAGTGTTTACGAAAATGCACTGCGCGACCACGTCTCTAAAAGATATAAAGTAATCAAAAAATTTATATTCAGGTATGTATGAAATTACAGAAATTTCGCTAAATAACTTTGGTTTATGGTAAAAAAAGCAAAAAATAATATTAAACCACCATAAACATTTAGTGAAGCAATACGGTCAACTTTATGTTTGTCCGGGTAAATAACGAACTTTTTCGTCCGAAAACCATTGCTTCGAACACTGCATCAAATTTCAACAACGCAAAGATTATTATAAGTATAGTAAGGCCACCTATTCGCTATTGACGTGCTCTCTTTCTGTTAAAACTACATGCCATGCCCATTTCTATACGATAAGGAGATCAGGGATACATCTGTAATTAAGAAGATTCTTACGAAGAGTACAGAAGATAACATAAATGGTATGGTATAACAAAGTTTATATTTTCATCCGTCAATGAAGTATGGGTGATGCTCAGAAGTTCCTAAAGGCAGTTGATGTCATGAATTAATGGATGTCAGTGTACAGTGAGTATTGCTTAAGACATTGGCTGAACAAATCGAAAAATTACGGAAATGTTTTAGTAATTAATGAAAGGGCCTGTATGTTTACTTAACGTTGAAACTTCATAGCGAAATTTGGTCTAACTGGTTTCTGTTAACATCATTTGCTTCTCCCTCAAATGTGAGGGTTACTTCATGTCACGGTGGTCGGATCCGCGTTTGGCGGCACCGCGGCAAGAGACTGTATGACGCCTGCATTATGCATCGCCATACCGGTCCGGCGCCTGGCGTTTTCGTTTGGGGCGCAATTGGATATGACACACGCACCCCTCTGGTACGCGTCGCCGGTACATTAAACAGCCACCGCTACATCTCGGACGTTTTGGAGCCTGTAGTCCCCCCTTACCTGCAGGGCCTCCCAGCGGCCACGTTTCAACAGGACAATGCGCGCACGCACGTGTCACGCATCGTGCACCAATTTTTCACGGCCCACCAGGTGCCACTTCTGCCGTGGCTCGCCTGTTCTCCCGATATGTCGCCCATCAAACACGTCTGCTCGCTGATCGGCAACCGAATGGCCCGACAAGTAGCACCCGCAGCTACGCCTGATGAACTCTGGCAACATGTGGAAGCAGTCTGGACCGAAATGCAACAAGCCCACATCAAAAGTCTCTTTCGTTCGATGCCGCGGCGTGTAGCGGCCGTTATTGCCAGTCATGTGTCCACACGAACTAATGATGTCTGCGAGTTCCGCAAGTCGCACGGGTCTGTAAGTCCAATCGTTTCATCTTCATATCTGTTTTTATGTGTCCAGTAAATCTGGCTTTGCTATCTTGTGTCCTTCTTGGTGGTGCCTTTTGGGTAGCCAGCAGTTTATTTCTGAGACTTTCCTTAAGGACTACCGGAACCAGCAGACTTCCCAAAGAACTTGCACGGATCATTTGCTACAATGAAGAAATATAAAGAGGAGATGGAGAAATGACAGAAATTGGGAGTACCAATAGTTTGGAGAGAACTAAAAAGCTACCAGGGTGACTGTTATTTTTGTTTTGTCAAAATCAATGGAATCAATGGAAATAATCAAAGAAAGTGGACATATCCTGTCCTGGATTCAGCAAGACGACCTCATCAAGATTGAACTGAGGTACCCGTTTCATCTTTCATCCACCTTCCAGAGTTCCGGAAAGATGATGAAGTGCGCATTTCTGATTACCTTCAAAAGGGTTAGAAAGTGACAGTGTTTTTGTAGGAACCTCATCAAGTGCTCAGCGTTTTAATGAACATGGGCTAAGTAACCTAATCAGAGATCTGAATTTCGCAAAGGCGTCTTCTGAATTGCTGTCCTTGATGCTGAATGAAAATAATTTACTTCATTCGGAACCGGGATCACGTTTTATCGTAACACAGGAAAGAATTTTCCCGCGGTTTTTCTCTAAGGATAACAACATAGTTATCCAATGATTTCAGGGACCCTGCGAAGAATATGGGTCTATCAGAATACATGACAAATAAATGACGCTTTTATGCTGATAGCTCCAAGCGAAGTTCAAAATATTTTCTTTTTTTCAGATGTGACTAAATTCCAATTAGACACTCTTCCACTACGAAAGAGAAATACTAGACAATCGCTCTTGCCTTCGAATAAATCAAGTATTAAGAACATCAATGAGTGATATATATATATAGAGAGAGAGAGACATAAAAATGGTGAACTTTCTACTTTGTCAGCAATATGACTGCACAAAATATCCGTGCTCTTTATGTAGTTTGGAAAGCTTAGTCAAACATGACCACTGGGAATTAAAAGATTGGACTTAAACAAATACAGTGAAACTAGAGAGCAAAGTATTATGAGTGAACCTTTAGTTGACAGAGACAACGTATCCTGCCACCATTTCATTTCAAGCTCGCCCACATGAAACAATTTGTGATGTCTTTGAATGAAGAAAATTATGTGCTTTGACTATTTATAAAATAAATTCCCTGGACAGAAAACAGAAAAACAGAACGCAGGGGTTTTTGATGCTGCCGAGATAAGACATATTATACAATATTCACATTTTGTTGATTCATTGAACAGAATTGACCCTATGCCTGGTTTTCCATCTTTCTAGTGATTCAGAACTTTCGAGGAAAACATAAGGTGGACAACTGCTCTGAATTAATGTAGGGACAAAGTTAAACGTAATTTGAATCAGTTTGGAAAGCCGTATTACAGCCAAACTTATCAAAGCTCTCTAACTTTAATAGGTTTGGCTGTAATATGAACATCAAGGCCCATTACCCACACCACGTATAGCGCATTATAAAAAAACTTTGGTGATTTTAGGCAAGAGGAAGAAGAAAGATTTCACCAGGACATAAAAACTGTAGAAGAGAGACAACAAGGAAGATGGGCCACCCAAGTGATGGGAAATTACTGCTGGAGACTTCAACGCCGATGTCCTGCGATATCGCACTTTAGAAAGTCTTATAAACGAAGCTCCTTACATTTCGATGATTGATCATTTGGTATGCTATTTTGTTGAAATAAACTAATTTAGCACTATGTGGTTATTTTAGAAGTATAATTAGTACATCAATATTTGTCAAAATGTTATGACAAATTGAGAATCACGAGATTAAGGAAACATATTCTGATGGACAACCAGTTTAATTAGCATATAAGGCAGATATTACGTATTTATGAAACTGTAGTTTATCGGACAAACCGTCTGACATTTTTGGAATCAGCGCCCAAAATATATCCAAGAATAGGTCTGATTCGAAAGACACGAAATGTGTGTTGGCAAGGGTAATCGTCAGTAATAGATGTGGAAAATATTAATATAATATGTAATAAATCCCTCATCGGTACTATGGTTTTATCGATGACTAGTTCTCATGATATCTCTTCCGAACTTCTCTTCGGACGAGTTCTGTGAACCTATAACAGAGTGATTGAGAATTTAGCTTGCGGTGTTGAGTACGCCTTCTGTGGTAAGCAGATGGGAGGCATATTTTTCTTAATATGTTTCTTGTCAGATCCATGTAATGGATCTGACAACAGATGTAAACTGGTTAAAAGAGATTCTTTCATGCAATATAGTCTTTCGATGTAATTGGGATCAAATTTTAACGATAATTACATTTCCTTTCACGGAGATTCTCTTCAACAATAAAATAAACGAGTTTCCGAAACTCTGGAGAAATGGTTTGCTATTCACATTCTTCTAAGTGAAAGAAAAAAACATAAATCGGGCTTATAGAAAGAAAGAACATCAAAGGAAAAACAGATGGATATACATTGTATTACATAATAGCTGCTCTACATCGGCATTGGAACAGTGCCTGAACAACAGCGGACGGATGTAATTACAAAAAAAAAGGAGTTTTACAGAAAGATATATAGATTCAATGAGACATAAATGGGTGCTGTTCATGAGCGAAGGTTCTTCAAGTTTTGAAAATTGTAAAGAAGGAAAAGTTTTTTTGCTATATCTTTATGTGGTTTACTCTATATTTTATGTGGTTTTCTTTCCACGACTGAGATACGATCGCTATAACAGCGATTCTTTACTGAAAAAGTTATTCCGTCAATCTGCCACTCTTTGTATTTGTAATTTAATAAAACGAGATGTACATTTTATGAAATATGAGGGAAAAAAACATTGTGCAATTCTTTCCTACCCAAAGCTCAAAATGAGTAAGCCCTTCTCTCATATCACCCTGTTCTGCTGCCACCACAACAAATATTGTTTAATGCTTATTATTTACCTGAGATAGGGCAAATCGAATGATTTGTATTGCATCTGATTACAAATAATTCACAAACTGAAAGATAAGAATAATTTAGTGGCTTATGATTTTACTTGATTGACCCTGCCTAGTAATTGTGACTTCATCCCGAAACATGAGCTTATGATCTTTGAAATTTTACTGCGATAGTTTATAGTATTTTGCGTAGGATCACTGTATCCAGACCGATCGGAATTGCTTTTAGATATGTCGATGTGTTTCCGCAGTGTTTAACGAAATAATAAAGTTTTGCAAGACGCATCTCTTTCTTGACGGATATCTATTCCTTTTGTTGAATACAATAAAGAACGTCATTTGCCATTCCTGAATGCAATAATACCACACATCAAATAATCTTGTACAGTGCATTGAAGGTATTTACGGAAGGCCCTGAGCAATCACTTTTCTTTACGCATCAACATAATTTCTTAAACGATTCCAACTGTATTTCTATTTTTATTACAAATTTTAAAATTTAAAGATGATAGCGGTTCTTAAGACAATTGTGTTCCTTTCATCATAATCTTTTCTTTCGAATCGGGAGCTAAGTGCCTACACAAATGAGTTATTCCATTATCACCGCTCCATGCTAGAGAATTGAGTGCACCTGGAGACCGAACGGTAGTGCAGATAATTCTCACAGAGCAGTACATATGCAACCCGAGGTATATATACAACCTTACGGTTAGTAAAGTGTTCGCAGTCCGAATGCGAAAGGCTGCTGATTTCTCGGAGTTTGATAAATGAAAAATTGTGATGGCACGGAGCATCAGAACTACGATCTCGGAATCGGCGCGGATTGTGGGTTGGTCACTTGCCGCTGGAGTAAGTGCGTATCTAACGTGGTGCACAGATGGCCAAACGACGAACCGTCGTTCGCATCCTATTGATGCCAGAATGGAGCGGATATTTTTGCGCATTGTTCAGAGCAACCGCAGGGCCACAATGCGACAAATCACCAGCAGTTATAACAGTAGTGATCTGGGCAATGTTTCACAGCACTTACTTCTTCGCAACTTTCTGCCCATGGGACTGCGTAACCGAAACCCTGGCAGGGCCCCATGCTCACTGCACAAAATCGCTAATAATGCATGAAATGGATCAAAGATCATCGAGATCTGATCGAGGATGATTGGAAGAATATGACCTGCTCTGACGAATGAAGGTTCCTGGTGCATCACGTAGACGACCGAGCGCAGAAATGCCGATTACCAACAGAGGCTATGGCACTTAGATGCACTTTTAGGCGAATATCGGCCGGCCGGGACCGTGTCATGCTGAGAGATATGTTTTCTTGGGACACCTTATGCCGCATTATCTCATAAGCACAAGGACTTGACACCTGTCAGGTTTCTGAACATCGTTGCGGACCATGTTCACCCATTCATGGCAAATGTGTTCCCTGCTGGTGATGCGATTACCAACACCATAATGCGCCATGCTACACTGAGAGAAAAGTCAAGGAGTGTTCCGCGGAACATGCTCATGACTTTCTGTTAATAAATTGTCCTCCAAATCACCTGACATTAACCGAATCAAACATTTGTGGTTCGACTTATAAAAATGGATTCACTGCTAAATCACCAGCATCCCGATATGTACGGGAACTTAAGGAACTGATGTGAACATTAGGGTACCAGGTACCCCAGGATACCTATCGCTTCCTCATCGAACCGATTACTCGCCGAGTCGACACTGTTTTGCAGTATAAAGTGTTTCCTATAGCTTATTAGGTAGGTGGTCATAATGTAACGGTCCATCGGTGTATATCTTTCTTTTTTAAAATTTGGGACTAAGAACCACCGTCAATAAATGAAATTGCTGAATGGAGTTACCAATCTCCAATTTGTGACGACTGGTTTCAAATAGACAAGAGAGTCAGTGTCGTAAACCAAGCACATCATGCATGACACACTGAGTGATTCGAACTCAGGGCCATTTAGAAATAATGGACAGATGTCGACGCTTTGACTGCTCTACAACCAAGGCGGCGCTTTAATGCCTAGCAACTGGCGTTACATCATCCTTAACTCATGTGGAGATTTAATTGAGCATATAGCTCAGTATATATGCTTTAGGCAGCTGGAATGTACCTGGCCAAGGCAGCGGCAAGTGCGACATGAAGGCAGAGGGTGCTAAGAATCACCGGATGACAGGACTAGGCTGCCATCTGATGCTGACCTTGGCTTCGTATAATGGACGCTCCCTATTTTGAGATTCAAGGCTTCTTGAATTAAAAGAAGAACTACAAAGGATCAAGTGGGACATCGTCGGGCTAAGTGAGGTAAGGAGAAAAGGAGATGATCTCATTGAACTGAAAAGTGGACATCTCTTCTACTATCGTGGGACAGATACTGGCAGAACTAGTGGTGTTGGATTTATAATAAACAAGAAACTGAAGGATAAAGTTGTAGAAGTTGAACGGTCTTCTGACAGAGTTGCACGACTCGTTATCCAACTCTCGAGAAGATACAAGGCCCAGATTATTCAAACTTATGCACCAACCACTAGTCATCCTGAAGAAAAAATTGAAGAATTTTATGAGGAAACTCGTCATCTAAATAATAAAGTTAAGCAGCACTTGAAGATAATTATGGGAGATTTCTATGCAAAAATAGGGCAACGGAAACGGAATGAAATTTCAGTAGGTAAATTCGTTCATTGCAACAGAAACCAGCGTGGAAATACTCTCGTTGAGTTTGCTGAGGCAGAAGGGTTTTTGATTTTGAACTCCTTTTTCAAGAAATAGCCACACAGGAAATGGACATGGAGACATCCAAATGGGACGACGAAAGAAATTGATTTTATTATGTGTAACGAAAAATTCGTTATAGAAGACTGCAGTGTGCTAAACAAGTTCAACACAGGTAGTGACCATAGATTGGTGGGATGTAAGATGCATCTCAACACTAAACTCGAACGTGGCAAGCTCATAAGACAAACAAAATTTATTGACATAACCAACCTTAAAAAATACCATAATATCTTCAAGTTGGAACTGAAGAACAGATTCTCTGCCTTAGAAGGATTAACATCGGAAGAAGTGGATATTTCTGAAGTTACCAGAAACGTAAACAAAGCTCTTATGGAAAAAGCAACAAAATTAGCTGGGTCAAAGAACAAGTTGCATGTCAACAAATTATCAGGAAAAACCAAAATTCTGATGCAAAAAAGAAGAGACATGAGGACAACTAAAGAAGATTTGGCTTCCAAAGTGGAATATATAAAGCAATGCAAGACAGTACGAAAAATGATCACTGAAGACGGGAAATTCGACTGTGAGCTAGTGAGGAAAGCTATTGAAAACAACCACAGCCTAAAGATAGCAAAGGGACATCTCAGTAAGGGAAGAAAACAGATTATGGCATTGAGAAATGATGGTTCTGTAACAAGAAATACAGGGGAAATCTTGAAAAGAGTGAAAGATTTCTACTCCAAATTATATGAAAGGGATGATACATGTACTCCAGACATCATGAAAGGTACCAGAGTTCTTCCAGTCCTCCCAGCAGAAGTTGCACATGCAATCAAGAACATGAAGCGGGGAAAAGCTCCAGGAGATGATAGAATTACCTGTAGACATCATACAAGAAGCAAGTGGAGAAATCGAAACAGTACTCGCCCAAATTTTCACTCGATGACTTATAGAAGGGAAGATTCCTGGGGATTGTAAAAACGCCACAATGATCCTGCTACATAAAAAAGGTGCCTTCGAGAATCTCAGGAACTACTGAGCTATCAGCCTCCTATCAGTGGTTTATAAAATCTTCACTAAAGTTCTTTCACACCGCTTGAAGGTAAGACTGGACATGGCTCGACCGAGAGAACAAGCTGGATTCAGGAGTGGCTACAGCACAATAGATCATATCCACGTACTGAGAGAACTAATTGAAAGAGCGAGGGAATATGAACTTCCATTGTGCATGGCTTTTATCGATTATGAAAAAGCCTTTAATTCTGTGAAACGATCAGCACTTACAATGGCTCTGAAATCCTGCGGTATTGAAGATGCATACATTAATACTATTAATAACATCTATGAAAATGCAAGTGCAAAGATTCCGCCGTTTGAAGATACAACACACGTAAAAATTGGAAAGAGAGTGAGACAAGGTGACACCATATCTCCGAAGCTCATAATGCCACATTGGGAAATGACTTTCAATCACTGAACAGGGAAAACAAAGGGATAAAGATTAATGGAGATTATCTAACCCACCTTTGTTTTGCTGATGACGTAGTCATTTTTGCAACTACCCCATCAGAGCTGCAGTGTATGATCCAGGAACTTGCTGACAAGAGAAAAGAAGTGGGATTAAAAATAAACTTTCAGAAGACAAAAGTGATGTTCAATGCTTTTACAAGAAATGAAAATGTATCGATTGATGGAGAAAAGCTGGAGATTACAGACACGTACGTTTATCTTGGACAGCAGATATCAAGTTAGGGTCACATTGATGAAGTAATTAATCGGCGTACAAAAATTCCCTGGCGAGCTTTTGGAGGAAACAGCATAAGTTTCAAGAGCAATATGCCATTATGTCTTTAAAGAAAAGTGTTTGATCAATGCATCCTTCCAGTGCTTACGTATGGTGCAGAGACGTGGACCTTAACTAAAAGAGACATACAAAGGCTGCAGACAACTCAAACGAGCATGAAGAGGTGCATGCTTGTTGTAACCAGAAGAGATAAGATTGGGAACTCGTGGATCTGAAAAATGACAAGAGTGAAAGAAATCATGATCAAAGGTAAATCCCTAAAATGGCAATTGGCTGGACATACTGCCAGAAGGACAGACCATCGATGGACAGCCGATATTTTAGATTGGATTCCAAGGGACAGGAAAAGACCCAGGACATGGAGGAATATGGCACAAGACAGACCGTTGTGGAGGAAACTTAAGAAGACCTTCGTCCAGCAGTTGATTGATAATGGTTGACAATGATGATGACGATGATGATATGCCTAAGGAATGAGTGCGGGTTGTACGTCTGCTCATATTATGTCACGTCCACAGCAGAAAGCATCCGATTAGATTTAGAGTAGTTAATTTTCGGTGCGTTAGTGAACAGGAATGTGAATTCTGCCGACGTACATCTGCATAGATGATATTTAATCCTCTCTAAGAAATACAAAAGAGTTCTTTCTTTCTTTACTTTTTTCTCCCGCGAAAGTTTCCTAAAACAATGTAAGTCTAAATTGAATTTTAAGTTTGAAACAACAGGGTTAAAGTTCATTATTCTTTCAGTATTTTGAAAAGCAAAACAAATAATTTCGCTGCGGTTTTACGACTGACAAATTTTACTAAGATACTAATTTGAATCAACTCCTAAAACTTAAGTTTGCTTTATAAGGAGCACGATTTAATACTATTGAGTAAGATTTTTCAGTATATTGTTAATATATTTTATAATATTTATAAATTTTGATAATTTAACTTGGTTACTGTAATTATAATGTTTAATAGCAAATAGTGACTGCAAAATCAACTTCAATCCATTTTAAAATTCCGAAGGAACTTCAGTCAGGGTGTACAAGTTGATATACCAGAGATAAATAAATATTTCAATAGTTTCGCAAAGAAACTCTGTTAAACCGTCCTGACCAATTTTATAACTAGCTCGTAAGATATAAACATACGAAAATTAAAAGCAATTTTTATTCAGTGTCGGCGACTCCATTGGAGCACATGAGAACGTTATCCCTCAATTAAAAATGTAAATTAACAGCAAGATACTACAAAATTCTTATACTAACTCTTTAAGGTAAGAAGAAATATTTGTTATGAGTTAAAGAAAGTAAGGAGCAATTTTTTCGGAGAGTTATCGTGTACTGCTCAGTAAACTAGCTTGCTGTTGACTTTGATCACACGTGCGATCGAGAAAAAGTGCGCGTTAACTATACGGAGGCTTTAGGCATGCTGATAGGGGTTCATTTGTAATCCTCTACTGTGGGAGCACAGAGCAGGTTGCGCACAGGTGAAAGTCATCTGTTGAGTATCGTCGCGTCTTTTCGCTTTTCGCAGGCTCTTCTTCGTGGTCTGTTCAGCTTTGTTGACCTGTTATTTTTTAAAGTGCAGGATTTCATTTACGTGAGAGGGATTAATTTAATTACATTTCAGTACAAAAAGAAACACATTACTAGTTTGAGTAAGTTAAGCATTTCAGAATTAAAAGAACTGGTACTTTCTAGATTGTCGTCGGAAAACAATGGAAATAAAACGTAGTAGCAGAACAACACCTCAGCTTAACATTGTGGAAATAACTAAATAACAAAATATGGACTTTAAGAGAGAGGTTAAGCAGGGTATTTACGAAAAGACTTGTGGATCTATTGATGTGAAGTAACCTACCTGCTATATTGCTTCCCCTGCCTATTCATTTTATTGTATGTCAAACATAGTGGTGAATCTAGTTGGATGAATTTTGGTGTAGCTGATTTGCCTCACCGAAATAAAAGAAATACACTTGCATAAATGCGCACAATCACATTTACACTCTACTCTGGAGTTTAACCTCTTCCGATAGATAGGCATTCGACAACAATTTGTTTTCGCCTATCGTATGAATTTTAAAAGGCATAATGAGCAATTTACAACAAATCGTCATGTCCTCTGCAAAAATATTTTTTGTATAAGCTTTTGCGGCGCATTTGAACCAACACTTTGAAGACACGAGGAATGAGCGTACTCCTTAAATCCTGGCGTTTTTTGCGTTCTTGTTAACTTTTCAACAGAACTTGATGCATGTCTCAAAAGACCGCCTTACTAACTCAACGCTTTCTAAAGGAACATTCAAAGGAATTCAGCATTATTTGTTCGACTGTACGCTTACCACCTGCGTAGAAAACGTAAAAAAGCAAAAGAAAAAAGTGTAGGTTTTGTTCCAGTGATCGCAGATGAAACACCAAATAAGTATTTCATCTGCATTCCAACTAGAAATCGTTTTCCCTATGGATTGACAAATGCACTACCTGTTGAAAGATACTGTTTATTTGCTTTTTCCCTGGTCACATGAGGCGGCGTCAGTCGCTGGATGCATTCGTGCCTCCTTGGAAAAAGTTCTTAAAATTCCTGACAAAATAACATCTTAGAGATATGATGGTGCTAGTATGTATGATGAGTGGGCATCACGGGGTGTTCAGGCTGGGACTCAGAACCATTATAAACATGCATATTTTGTACATTGTATTGTACATATTAAATTTGATTGTGGCAAAGTCTGCAAGTCAAGACCAACAAGTTCGAGTGTGCGTTTTTTTTTTCAAATTTTACTGTTGTAACTAATCTTTTCAGCTACTCTCTGCAGAGGATTGTTGTTCTCAGTGAATTTGTTGGCAAAAGCATCAGCTACGCTTTAGCTGCAAAATAGAATTTTAAGAGTCAAGTGGACAATAGTGTGTATGAGTGCAGAATACAGCTGATTGACTGTATGGAGAAAATATTTAGAATTATCCTTCAAGTGTTCGAAAGCAATTAACTAAGAAGGAGCCATTCCACACGTGCTGGATAAACAAGTATGGTATCTTGGCTCACATTTTTCACATTATGCCACATGTGGATGTTTGATATAACCATATACAAAAAGGGAGTGTAAACGCCGTGCAAACTATAAATCTTGTCCACAGTTTTCAAGAGCAGTCGAGAAAGAAATATGCAATCCGGACAAAATAAGAATGCAAGTCAAAAAAGCAGTGTCAGCATCACCTTCGAAAAAGAACAAGCAAAAACAAATCTAGAAAACCATATTATTGCCATATTTTCACGGTATTCCCTGTAACTGTTTCATTAAGAAAATTTGAAAACTTTCATCTTCCTGGAGTTGAAAACGAATCTGCACCTCCCGATTTCCCGTTGAGCGTGCTAGTCATTCCACTACCAAGGTAAAGGAAATTCCAAGCTACTGAACATCCAAGCAACATAAACTTTTCAAGTTTTCTAAAGGAAATGGTAACATGGAATGCAGTGAAAATATGCCAATAATAGCATTGCAATGCTACCATGTATTTATGAAGAATTATTTCTTCGGGGAAATTCGTTCCCCAATTATATATGACAACTAGAAAATAGTCTCTTAAATAGAACTGTGGCTGCTAAAGTAGTGTATAATGTGATAATTATTTAAATAAAGACAGGGATTTCTTTGCGAAGTCCTACTCTGCTGTAACTCGTTTTGACTCTGAAAAATTCCAGAAATACAAGAAGCAATTCCTGGTTAAAACTGCTTAAATAAACAATATCATCCGTTTTTGGAAAACGACAGTCTAAAAATTAAACTTGAAGTTATTCACACACAAGAAGACATAATTTGAACTTGGAATATAACTGGAACAGTAAGCCTTTTGTGATTTATCACAGAAAACTCCCAGTTCAGTTTTTAACTTGTAGACGACGTTTTCAGAGACATACGAACACCAGATAATTTTTTCTACGATCTCAGTGACTAGTGCCGTGGCGGAAAGATGCTTCTCAACTTTAAAGACGATAAAACATTTTTAAAAAGTACCACAAGCGGGACCGGCTGAGTGCATTAGCGATGCTTTCAATAAGAAAAGGCATGATCAATACAATACCAAATTTTAATGAGAATGTTGTTGACATGCTTGCCTCTCTGAAAGAAAATAAGGAGTTTGCGTACAAGAATTGTATGTGAGAATTCTTGTCATATACTGATACTATTTTCATTTCATATCTTTCGCCCTTTCGAACACTATGAATTCCCGCTTTCAAGACCTACTAGCCGCTACTGCCATTTGGTCATTTTGAAACATCACTTGACATCTGAGAGGCATCAGTGCCTCCATTCTTTACCGTAGAATGCAGTCCTTAACACTTTAGCATGGGACCTCGTATTTTCTGAAATTTCCAGCTTACATACTTTAAATTTTTTTGCAAAGTAAACAGCAGGGTATGGATTGTTTAAATATTGCTGAACTATTATTCTCATTGAATTAAAACAGGCAGAAAGAAATGCCCATCTTAATTTAATCTTCCAAATTTCTGTTGATTCGAAATAAGCAATAATTTAGCTAAATAGATATCTGCTATTTCGTTGAACATATAATTTATTAATAAGTGTATGTGTACCTGGTGAATCGTGTGACATCATCTAAACAAAGTTTTATAGGTCTTTTTCTGAAAGGCCGCAGTCTAGGAAGTTGCTTGCCGGCCAAAACAACAGACACTGGTGTCATGCTTTCCCACAACTTTAAGACAAGTACCGTCCTTCATGAAGCACCACCAGAGGCAAAACTGGAAGATGATTTATTCCGGTCCCACTACATTCTGTTAGCACTTTACAACGGCTACTGCTCACCACTGAACATAAATAATGCTTTCATCATTGATGTGTCTTTAGATTATGGACTGCGTCCGAAAGGCGGCTTATAGCTTGCAGTGACGAGTCACGAATTTTGCCTAGGAGAAGATGACCAACGCATACGATTCTGGAGGCAATTGGACACGTATGTGGGAGTCACGAATTGGGGAGGTCTCAGACTCGTTTTTACAAATTTCTGAAATGCTACGTGGTACGCGAGCAGTTCAGAAATCCGCGGAATCTCTGGGGATTGGCGTGAATCAGTAAATTTCCCTTAGGAATATGACCACAGTGTTGTGCCTGGAAAGCGTGGACTTCGGTATCGTTGTTGTGTTCTTGGAACCAGTCACGCGCCCCTTACCGAACTGACAGGGCGCATTGTCCTATCTCTTGACATCATCACCACCAGGGTAAGCGTCCAACATGAAAGATGCTTCAGGACAGCGATGAAGAACATATGGTAATTGGCGTTTAGGAACTCCTGCAGTGATACCAGCGGTCTTATGTCATACAAGAAAAACATCACCGAGACATGCACACTGGTACCGCCGTCCTGTACTTGATTGGCAAGCGTGTCCGTGTGTTGGTTCTCGTGTGTCTGACGCCGTATCTGCCAACGCCCGTCCCTACTGTGGAGATGAAACCTCGATTCGTTGGAGAAGACAAAAGATTTCCCCTAGTCCGATGACCAGCGGCAACGGCGCCTATATTTCCATGCGAAATACAAGCGCCGTTGCCGATGATCCTGGGCTAATATGGGCACCTTGACGCAGCGTCGACTCCGGACCCCATGCAAAACAGTGTTCGCTCTGCTGTTATCGGAGACACGTACGTGGGATGCATTTTAACAAGAGCTTCGTTGGATACTTGACTAATGTAGCACACTGATATTTATCTGGCAAAACTTCCCTGGTGAGAAAATATTCCAATTGAAAAGATTATTTTCAAATGAAAAGCTAAAGAAACAATCGTCACGTATAGCTCAGCTCTTTGTAGGAAGGATGGATAGTCGACTCCTGATTGGCTGTAGAAAACAGAGCTTTCGGTGACTGTACGGATCGTTTCTCCTCTCCTCAAAGTTTCTCTGGGCTATTTATTTGTTTGTTCACTTGTCAGAGGGAGACGAATTTTACCGCAAAAAGGGTTACATACTGTACAAGCGGGGTTTCCTTATTCTTGAAGAATTTATATTGGCAATTTTCGGTTTTCTGTTTTAAATCCTGGATTTTTTAAATTCCGAACAGACTATGCCGGCCGTGCTAAAACCTCTGGTTGGCCGGACTATGGCCCGCTGGTCTTATGTTGGAAAACCCTTCGAGCTACATGGATCCAAGAATGCTGACCAATAGTTCTTTATTAGTTTTGGATAAGACATAGAAAACGCATTTCCCTTTGAAAATCCCAGAATGAAAGTGGAAAAAAAACAACATACCTCTCTCTTAGTATTTACTTAACTTACGAAAACGTACAGAAAGTCGGATAAGATTTTTCAAAGCTGAAAAGTAACCTGCAATAATTTGAGAGATGAAAAATAGTTTGCGATTTTAAAACATGATTATTGAACGGTACTTACCAATTAAATTTCAGTAAGATGTTCCGAAAATAAACTTATAGCATTTTATTTGCGAATATTCATTCGCAAGTTATCTGAAACGGTACAAAGTATTTCATCGGTGTTGTCAAATAACAGGGGTACGATATCTTTAAAAATCCGTCGAAGCAGCAGTTGTTTTGTTCACATATCCTATGTGATGAGGGTGTATCCTTAAAGGACAATTTATTTAAATGACAACATTCCGTTCCGTGACATTGAAACGCTTTTTATCCTGAAAATCCGTATTTTCATAAGATTAATAACATCCGTATTTTCATATAAGATTAATAATACTAAAGGAAAATTACCACTCATGTCAAAATGCGTGAGTGTTTCTCATGCACGAAGCAGCAGATTATTACTTGGGATACCACTTTATATACTACCTGCGAAAAATGAATGTAAAAACATGATGGTGGGGCAGTATATTCAGAGATATTATAATTATTTCGTAGGGCAAACACATTCAGAGGTATTGTTCACCCCAATTCTGCTTTGTATTCTGTTGTGTCCTTCACTGCGCCCATAAATTTATATTTGACTACAAGAAATGACAGAGCATAGATTTCAGCCAAGTAAGGGGTCGCTAAACCTTGTTCATTACATTGCGTGGATACATTATTTGATATCATGTTATGCCAAAAAGCTTTGGAACGATTCTATTATTATAAAATATTGTTAGCAGTCTAACACATGCCGCGGTAAAATGGAATGCCTCCCCGTATGGTTGTTTTTAGTTATTTTCTTCCTTCAACGCGATAAAACAGTTCCGGTCATTTCTCGAGGGGTCAACAAAGCGTAAATATCTGATGCTTTTTTGTATGTGGTTTTCCTTCTTGCGTGCATTAAATATTTTAAATCAGTTTAACTTAATGACAAAATTTTCAAAACAGAAAACAGAAAGGACTCGTTAGATACATTATAAACAGCAGTTAGACAGTATTATATTGTAAGAAATCATCTAGGCAGACAGGAAACTTTTACTAATGAATATATATTTCATAAAATTAATCTATAAATTTAATTTAGGAAAATACCATGCGTATATGAAAATAACGCAATTCGGAAAATCGTGCTGACATTAATTCAGGAATGAATGTGATACTGATATCTGATATTTTACGTGACTGTATATGTATCCCGCATTTCAATGTAAAAACATACAACATAACAAAGGTTTACCAATTTCACTGGACAGCAATTTTTGATGAAGTTCATACTTCCGAGATAAAAATAGCCATTTCTTAATGAATTCGATGAGCTGAAACAGAATATGACCATAAAAAAGTTTAATTGGTTATGGTTTGTTTGTAATATGCTGGTACACTGGTTGACCATTAATCAGGAACTCGTGCATGCTATTTCAATGGTGGAGAAACATATAATTTGCCTGCAACTCTCGATGCGCTTCCCTTATAAATATTTGTTTATGCTGCTAATTAAAGAGCTTCAAACACTTAACAAAATAAAAAATCATAATCATAATATGTGTTTCTAACAAATTTTCCTTCTGTGTATGAGGAAATTTAATATTCTAAATCAGTTTTTAGGACATTTGTATTTCAGGCTGCCAAACTTTATACCAAATCTCTCCCATTGAAAGAGCATGCAAGTGTTCCTTAGCAATTGCAACCAGTGTTTATGTACGTCTTGATACATATATATATATATATACTTGACAAATGTCAACCCCGCCTTCTCGTGGTGTATCCTGTTCCCACTAAAGGGGCTCTGACGACCGCCAATAGCGGTATAACTATACTCTCGGGATTAGAGGAAATGCTATCCCACACTCACCAACCCGCTTGGCCAGCGTGGTGAGTTATGGCCCAACCCATCCAAAATGACTCCACAACTTAAATCTTGGCCCTCAGTCTCCGGCAGCTGGAATGTACCTGGCCAAGGCAGCGGCCAGTGCAACATGAAGGCAGAGGGTGCTAAGAGTCCCCGGAGGACAGGACTAGGCTGCCATCTGATGCTGACCTTGGCTACGTATAATGGACGCTCCCTATCTTCTGATTCAAGGCTTCTTGAATTGGAAGAGGAACTACAAAGGATCAAGTGGGACATCATTGGGCTAAGTGAAGTAAAGAGAAACGGAGAAGATCTCATTGAACAGAAAAGTGGACATTTCTTTTACTATCGTGGGACAGATACTGGCTTAACTAGTGGTGTTAGATTTATAATAAACAAGTAACTGAAGGATAAAGTTGTAGAAGATGAAAGTTCCTCTGAGAGAGTTGCACGAATCGTTATCCAACTCTCGAGAAGATACCAGGCTCAGATAATTCAAACTTATGCACCCACCACAAGTCATCCTGAAAAATGAAATTGAAGAATTTTATGAGGAAATTCGTCATCCAAATAATAAAGGTAAGCAGCATTTGAAGATAATTATGGGAGATTTCAATGCAAAAATAGGGCAACGGCAACAGAATGAAACTTCAGTAGGTAAATTCGGTCATGGCAACAGAAACCAGCGTGGAAATACTCTCGTTGAGTTTGCAGAAGCAGAAGGGTTTTTCATCTTGAACTCCTTTTTCAAGAAAAAGCCACACAGGAAATGGACATGAAGACATCCAAATGAAACGACAAGTGAAATTTATTTTATTATGTGTAACAAAAAATTCGTCATAGAAGACTACAGTGTGCTAAACAAGTTCAACACAGATAGTGACCATTGATTGGTGTGATGTAAGATGCATCTCAACAATAAACTTGAAAGTGGCAATCTCATAAGACAAACAAAATGTATGGACATAAACAACCTTAAAAAACACCATATTACCTTCAAGTTGGAACTGAAGAACAGATTCTCTGCTTTAGAAAGCCTAACATCGGAAGAAGTGGATATTTTTGAAGTTAACAGAAAAGTAACCAAAGCTCTTATGGAAACAGCAACTAAATTAGCTGTGTCTAAGAACAAGTTGCATGTCAACAAATTATCAGAGAAAACCAAAATGTTGATTAAAAAAGAAGAGAGATGAGGACAACTAAAGAAGATGTGACTTCAAAAGTGAAATATATAGAGCTGTGCAAGACAGTACGAAAAAGTATCGCTAAAGACGTAAGGAAATTCAATTGTGAACTAGTGAGGAAAGCAATTGAAAACAACCAAAGCCTAAAGATAGCAAAGGGGCATCTCAGTAAGGGAAGAAAACAGATTATGAAACTGAGAAAAGAAGATGGTCCTGTAACAAGAAATAGAGGGGAAATTTTGACAAGAGTGAAAGATTTCTACTCCAAATTATATGAAAGGGATGATACATGTACTCCAGACATCATGAAAGGTACCAGAGTACAGTCCTCCCAGCAGAAGTTGGACATGCAATCAAGAACATGAAACGGGGAAAAGCTCCAGGAGAAGATATAATTACTGTAGACATCATACAAGAAGCAAGTGGAGAAATCGAGACAGTACTCGCCCAAATTTTTACTCGATGCCTTAATTAAGGAAATATTACTGAGGATTAGAACAATGCTACAATGATCCTGCTACATAAAAAAGGAGACATTGAATATCTCAGGAACTACAGACCTATCAGCCTGCTATCAGTGGTTTATAAAATATTCACTAAAGTTCTTTCACACCGCTTGAAGGCAACACTGGACATGGTTCAACCGAGAGAACAAGCTGGATTCAGGAGTGGCTACAGCACAATAGATCATATCCACTTACTGAGAGAACTAATTGAAAGAGCGAGGGAATATGAACTTCCATTGTGCATGGCTTTTATCGATTATGAAAAAGCCTTTAATTCGGTGAAACCATCAGCAGTTACAATGGCTCTGAAATCCTGTGGTATTGAAGATGCATACATTAATAATATTAATAACATCTATGAAAATGCAAGTGCAAAGATTCTGCTGTTTGAGAATACAGCACACATAAAAGTAGGAAAAGTAGTGAGATAAGGTGACACCATATCTCCGAAGCTCTTTAATGCTGCATTGGAGGGTGTTTTTCAGTCGCTGAGCTGGGAAAACAAGGGGATAAAGATTAATGGAGATTATCTAACCCACCTTCGTTTTGCTGATGACGTAGTCATTTTTGCAACTACCTCATCAGAGCTGCAGAGTATGATCCAGGAACTTGCTGACAAGAGTAAAGAAGTGGGATTAAAAATAAACTTTTAGAAGACAAAAGTGATGTTCATTGCTTTTTCAAGAAATGAAGATTTATCGATTGATGGAGAAAAGCTGGAGATAACAGACACGTACGTTTATCTTGGACAGCAGATATCAAGTGAGGGTCGCATTAATGAAGATATTAATCGGCGTACAAAACTTGCCTGGAGAGCTTTTGGAAGAAACAGCATAATTTTCAAGAGCAATATGCCATTATGTCCTAAAAGAAAAGTGTTTGATCAAACCATCATTATGTTGATCAATGCATCATCATACGCATGTTGCAGATTCTTGGACCTTAACTAAAAGAAACATACAAAGGCTGCAGACAACTCAAAGAGCCATGGAGAGGTGCATGCTTGGTGTAACCAGGAGAGATAAGAAGAGGAACTCGTGGATCCGAAAAATGACAAGACTGGAAGACATCATGATCAGAGTTAAATCCCTGAAATGGGAATGGGCTGGACATACTGCCAGAAGGACAGACCATCGATGGACAGCCGGAATTTTAGATTGGATTCCAAGGGACAGGAAAAGACCCAGAAGAAGACCACATGGGAGATGGGTGGATGAAATTCGAAAGTATGCAGGAGTGACATGGAGGAGACTGACACAAGACAGACCGTTGTTTAGGAAACTTGGGGAGACCTTCGTCCAGCAGTGGATTGATAATGGTTGACAATGATGATGATGATGATATATTGCATGAGTTACATTACACTTCTTTTAAAGTAAATACAATCTGAAACAATAAGCGTAATTTTTTATAGTACAATTAAGAATAGATAGTGTAATACTTTTTTTTTACATTTTTATTAAATGTAGTTTTGAGATATGTACATGAGTTTTTCAAGCATAGATAGAAATCAAGTACCAGTTCATGACGTTTTACCTCTCCTTGACTTTCGGTTGTATTCCACCAGAGGGGCATCTCTGAAGACTGTCCAAACGTAGTCTGCGAGCATCAAAGTGGACCACTTTCCCTGGTATCGTTGCTCCATTACGGCCATATCTTGATGAAACCGTTCACCATGCTCATCACTAAATTTGCCGCAGTTATCCGGTAAGAAATCCAGGTGAGAAAACAGGAAGTGGAGTTTTAAAGACATATTACAGCCAAATTTTTGATACGGAGCAAGCAGGTCGGTAATGATGTCTTCGTAGTTTTCAGCCGTGGAATTCCACAGGAAGTGTGTTGATACTTGACAAAAAGCCTCCCACGCTTCTCTTTCATCACACTAAAGCATGCCCTCAAACTGCGAATCTTAAAAAAGCTGTCAGATCTGCGGACCCACAAAAATTCGCTCTTTTATTTTTGGTTAGCTCAGCCGAGGAAATTTGTCATGCAGGTACTTGAACGCTGGTTTAGTTTGTCCATTGCTTTGCAAATTGCTTCACAAGACCGAGTTTTATGTGCAGAGGGGGTAGTATGATTTTCTGAGGATCTGTCAGTGGTGTGTTCTGAACATTCATTTGTCCAGGTGTCAAAGACGTCCTATGAGGCCAGTCTCTATCAATGTAGTGCAGACATGTAGCTCGGCTATCCCAGTGAGGAAGAAAACAGCAGTGCTTTGTGTATTCCTGCTGAAGGCCCATTAACAGACACTACCTTCAGGTCAGCATAGATAAGCCAACCATAATTTTTGTAATTAAGTCTGTCCTACAGCTGCTTAAGGTTGTTGTAGATCTCTTTCATGTGCACCGCATGTGCAACTGGAGTGGACTGTAGCTGATTCCCGTTATGCAGTAAAAACCATCTTAAGACTCAACTTGGAGAAGTCTATAAATAGAAGCCATTCTTGCGTAACATGTTGTATTCCTAGTCCTTGCATTAGGCCGTCAATATTGCAACAGAACACAAAGCTTTCACTTTTTCGGAAGAATTGCTCGAATTGTCGGTGACAAATACGAAACAACCTCACTCGAACATTTTGTTCTAGAAGATTCCATTGACGAAGCCTTGACGCTAGTAGCTCTGCTTTAACTTTGGTTAAATTCAAATCGTGAAAAAAGTCGTTCAGTTCCTCTGACGTAATTTTACGTGGCATAGACTCAGAAGATGCATATTCGTCATCGCTTTCATTAATCCGTGACATTGACGGTTTCGGATTACACGTATCGTCTTCCTGGACCTCATCTAAATCGATAACAAAATTTGTCGGAGGCTTGGGAATGGGGAGTTCTTGAGAATAAAGTACAGGTCATACAGCAAAAGGTATATTTGGATATTCTACAGTCCATTTCTTCTTATTTGTGATACCTTCAGCCACTGGTGGCACTATACAGAAATAAGTCATTTATGTAATTTGTGGGCTCCCTCCAAATCATGGAAACATCAAAACCCATCGTTTTTCTTTTGCCATTAAGCCACTGTGACAGATTCGTTGCACACGTGCGGCAACATACATGTGGAGCCAAGTCCTTATCCTCGTCGCCTATCCTGCAGCCGAAATACAAATGATAAGCTTTTTCAACAACCGGAGTGATGGACTTTTGCTGTGCAGCAAATGTCACTTTACCACATATATAGCAAAAGTTATCCGCCTTATTCACCCTGCTCGCGACATAGCTACGTAATGTCACAATACAAGGATCACTTTAACAGGCTGCTATCACGAGAGTACACTCGCCAATGAAGGGGAAGAAATGGACTGAGCTCTTTACCGTTGGGCTGTTAAAACTGAAAGGATTGCAGGACATCGGGTAATACTACACCGGATGTCGCGGGAACTCCAGACTTCTCACCCAATGATGCAATACTTCCTGGTCTGACGGTGCCTAAGAGTACGGAAAACGCCGTATGAACCTGATGTTCTTACTATATTTTTATTTCAGTACCATTTTAATGTACATTTACTAACATTTATTATATTTATCATAAATTTATTATATGTAACATAAAAAAAATATTACTCATTATACCTACTTTTTTACTAAAAATTACAAGATTTTAACGTTCCAGTAGCTGTATTTCCGAAATAAGAGCCAATGTAAGTTTTCCATTGCGATATTCGTATTCAGTGGGTTAATTTATACAGAATTGCACACTTTTCCGTCAGAAGCAATTTCATTGTTGTCCAGTGTTACCACAAAAGGTTTTAAATAGTTTTTTAAATAATTTATTTTATTATGAAAAAAATGCATGCTTCGTTCAATGGCTTAGTTCGGATAACAAAATCGTGTCAGTTACATAATAGCTAATTCTTATTTGAAAAAAAGCAATTGTGGAATGTTATCTAACGTCTGCTAACATGTTCTTTCAATTTTTTCTAACATGTTTTAAATTTGGGAACAATTGTAATGATTTAATTATATTTAGAGAATATATAGCATTTAGAGTTTATCTGTATGGAAAATAAAATAGATAAAAAAGCCCGTAGGGGAATCCCCAACTACTAGGATTCATATGTCAAATGCAGTCACAGTCCACACATCTGATTTTTTTTCATGGACCTCACTTTCAGGTGACATCCATGGTTTTATTTTAGAAATTCCTTTTCCCCTGTGATGCTCTCAAATCGCGAAATCTTTAAGCTTGCTGATCTGGTGGATTGAAGAGTTACAAGGGTGATTGACCTTTTTTTCGTTCTTTATTGAGGAAATGTATGTTTGTATGTTGCAAAAAACCCTTAGTTAGTGACAGCTTTATAGCGAACGCATGTGTCCTCTCCTTAAATGGATTTTCCAAAACACTCCACTTTCCCCCTTCGGAAGAAATAATCTAAATGTGCTCTGCGAATTGTTCTTTAGTCAAGAAAGTTTTAGAGCGCCAATCCTCGGGTAACACAGAATCCCAAACATTATTATTCCCATACGTTTTGTTAAAAATACCTTGAATTGTGCACCATTTTCAAGTAGCTGTATTATGTGTGTCTTATTAAATCATTATTGGATATGAAGGATACTTCTGTGCAATCAAGGTATGTAACGTTAAGGTTTTTTTCCCTTTTGCATCCTGTGATGTCAACATAATATCTTATGTTAGACTCACACTTCGCGGTTCCGAAACGCTTTACTGATAACATTGATATCGTTATTGTTTAACACTTCGTATTCAAACTCGATTATCTCATGCTACACAAGTGCAAATTATGTAGAAGGAATTATCAGAAATATAAAAACATGTTTCCAATTATGTCATGAAAGGCACAGTAACATAAAGTTTACTATTAATTTAATTGAAACACAAAACTTACCCGAAATTGCTTGCACCCGTTTCATCAAAAGGAAACCTTTGTTGACGTAAAATTATTTATATAATGCTTTGAAAAACACATTTTTCTGATACTTCTCTTCACCTGTTAGAACATTTAAAAAAAACAAGCAACATCAGCTGACTATTTTTTTTTTGGTGTCATCTCCCATGTTTTCATCGAAACTGTAAATGTCTAACTTAAAATTGGATTTGTAGGAATGAACGATTTAGATTATAAATGAGATATCAATGAACAAACATGCGTTGAAATATATATATATAATGGAATCTTCTCGCTTTTATATTTTTGAGATTGGTAACACGAAGAAATATGTAGAAATAATTAATTTGAATGTTACTTGATAATTACCTTAAGAAATTTTATGTTCAGTCTGTTCCAAAACTGAAGCAACTTCATTACTCTTTGATAGAAAATGTTTTTTTACGTATTCGGAAAACACGGTAAAGTTATCAACAAATATGCTACTGACGAATCAATAAATCTAACACGATTATGTCCACAGGGATATGCAAATTATTGTCCGATTCATATCAGCATCACTTGGAAATACTTATTTATAATATTCTGCTTAAAGCTTTAATCATTAGAAGGAAACGTAAAGAAAAACGCTTTAAATATTGTTTATAATTATTTATTTTGATATGAGGGTGTACGTATCACATTTGATATAATATCTTGTGAAGAAAAAAAAACATACATAACTGCTATTGCTGTTAATATTAACTTTAATTCAGGTCACTTGTACAGTTCCTCTAAATTCTGAATTCAGATTGCAAAAAAAGTAAACTATTTTAAACTCTTTTAGTGATCTATCTCAATACAAGCACACTACAAATCCTGATACGATAACATGGCATGGATTGCAAAATAATTACGTAAAAAAATAATTACTTCGAAAGTTCTGTGTTTATTTTGTCTTCTAGAAAGAGCACAAACTTATGATTCAATGTGTTTTAACTTCAACATCCTACGGCGTTTTTGAACCTTTTCAATCTTGCAAAAAGCATGCCTTGTTTTTGAACATCGTAGATCATTGTATCTTCTTTTAAGAACCGGTGGCTTGGAGCAAGTGTAAGCAAAGTTTGTTAACTAGTTGTTTTAACATCAAATCTTTATTTCGTGTAAACGTTAACGAGGATGTGCCTCAAATTCTGAATAATCACATTGGCTCCAAATTTTACATGACATTTACCAATAGCTAGGGAATGTGTAAAAACTACATATTTTAAACACTTTTTTTAAAGATTTATAACGAGTAACATATGCAAAATTCTCATTGAATAAATTTTTCACAAAATACAAACTGTCTGTAACGTAATAAGTCATTGTGTGTTTACGATGATGAAATGCCTTACATTATTGCCGATTTAGACAAATACTCCAAATCAGATAATTTGATATTCAACCAAGTCGAAGGAAAAAAGGTCACGTCTCTTCCAAATTTATCGCCCGGATTACTTTCATTTTCCAAAGATACATGACTTTTTAAATCTTTCCATTTCCTTTGTTACTAAGTGTTTTCTATTATTTCGTTTCTGGTATGGGCCCTCTCAGAACTTCTTTTCCTCTTCTGCAGCCTGACATTTGCCTGAAAGGAGCACACGTCAGTCATTGTACAATAAATATTTTCTGTAGATTACAACCCCTATTCTTCACGCACAGCTGTATATTTTTACGGTTTTCGGTGTCTCAATAATATGAGAGGTACCAATTCTCATATTCAATGCTTCTAAGACACTTTGAGTTAGAGATTATTAGAAATGGCCTACAATTTGTGCTTTTTTCGTGATCAAATAAATGTTGGAAGCAAAGAATTTTGCTGAATTAATGTTTTTTCTTAATAATATTCCATTATTTGCATTTTAAAAGCTCTCAATTTTATTAGGAATATCTTTGAAGATATCTGCAGTAATTTCTATGATAAATATGTACACTGAAGTGCCAGAAAATCTGGTACAGAAGAGCTCATGCACAATACATAGCAACGTTATCTATGCGCGTACTCGGTTGCATCCGCCAGTGCGTATATAAAGTGATAGCCATCCTTGCCAGCTGTCAGAGCTCTTTTCGGCATGAGAATGACAAGTAATTACGATTTAAGCGATTTTCAACGTGGTGTAATAGTTGGCGCTCGTGAGATGGACCATAGTATTTCGGAGGTAGAAACGAAGTTCGGATTTTCACGGACGACCATTGCAAGGGTGTACCGTAACTACAAGAATTCCGGCAAAACTCGAACCTACGATACCAATATGGCCGTAAAAGACATTGGGTGAACGTGACCATCGTCGGCTGTCAAGAATCGATTCTCGCGATATACGTGCAACACTCTCGCAGGTATCATCGGACTTCAGTGCTGGAGCCTCAACAAGCATCAGCGCCCGGACTGTGCAACGTACCCTGCACTTTACGGGCTTTGGGAGCAGACGCCCAACTCGAGTCCCTTTGATGGGTGCACGACACAGAGCTATACGTCTCACTTGGGCACGGCAACTCCGCCACTGGACACTTGATGACTGGAAACAAGTAGCTTGGTCTGACGAGCCGCGTTTCGATATGTATCGGGCGGATGGATGGATTCCTGTGTGTGGCGCAAATCCCATGAAGCCATGAATCCCGCCTGTCAACCATGAAATGTACCGGCTGGTGTGGGTTCCGTAATGGTATGGGGTGGGTTTAGCTGGACTTCACTATGACCCGTGGAACGTCTACAAAAATCTGTGACCGGCCAAGGTTATGTGCGCATCCTTTCTGACGTGGTACACCTGTTCATGTCCTGCATTCAAGCTGATGGTTTGGGCCTGTTCCAACAGGACAATGCACATCCACCGAAATATCGGGACACCACATTATGGTTAGAGAAGCATTCATCTGAGTTTAGGGTGTTGCCATTTCTACCCAATGGTATCTTTGTCTACCAATATTCTAGTAAAAGGAACTCTAGAATCCCTAAAATCTAGTCTTGTAGAGCATCATTACAGCCAACCTGAAATAGACGAAATAACAAGACTAGCGGACATTTGCATAAAACGGAACAGTTTTACTTTCCGTGGAACGTTTTATGAACAGACAGAAGGTCTAGCCGTGGGCAGTCTACTGTCACCTATATTATTTGAAATCTACATGTGTCGATTTGAAGAAAAACTTTTCAAACTCGTGAAATTTGTCTTATGGATACGATATGTAGAGTATACATTCGTTCTATTGAAAGGGAAAACATTGTGAAATTCCGGAATAAGTCAAACTTATAAATTCCATTGATCCTCACATTCAATTCAGCTACGAAACTGAAAATAACGGATGCCTACTATTCCTTGACGTCCTGGTAACTCGTTCAAATGGATGTCTCGCAACCACAATTTATCGGAAGCCTTGCTCTGTTTCCTCACCTCCACATGCCAAGTCCAATCACCATTGGCAACAAAAACTCAGCGCCTTTTACAGTTGCGTATGTCGTGCGTTACACATATGTTCAGATAAAGACAGTTTGGAAAAAGAACTTTATTTTCTTAAACGTGTTGCAGTACAGCGTGGATACAACCCTTCAACAAGGCTCTAACAAAATTCCGGAAACCAAAGCGTATGTCCACGTTAACTAATGTGATGCGCCCATTGCGATAGAATTTTGCCATTATTCCATTTTCCCGTGACATTGCCTTCCAAATTTAAAAAGATTCTCAAAACCTTTAACTTTAAGGTAATTTTTAAACTCATAAACAAAATAAGATTTTGAGGATCAATGGACTATGTTGAAGACTAAAACTCGTGGGGAATTTATCAAATTCCCCGTGAATGTTGCACTTCATATATAGGACAGACCCGTAGAGCCTTGTGTTTTCGATTGAAGAAGCACAAGATCTATGTTCGGAAATGTGACCTAAAGAATTCATCGATGGCTAAACACTGTTACGAAAAGGACCATTAATTTCTCTTTGAAGAAGCAAAACTAATTGACAAGCCAGATTCAACCACCAAACTTGATATTTTGGAATCTTTCCATATACATATATTAGAAGCCTTCGCAACATGGTAATGACATGGCATCCACGCCATTTCCATCAATAGCGTGGAAGCATCTAACCAAAACACGTGACTGAAAACACCATCAATGATGTCATATACAATTTGAATATTTACGTGCCTATCGTCCTGATGAAGAAAGGTCAATACCCAGAGAAACTATGAAGCAAGGCATTAATTGATCTACGCAGGGGTGTAGTTTGAATCGTTTGGTAAACTCAATGGAATTTTTCACAACTGCTTCGTTTCGAGTGGCCAGGGTAGATAATTTTGAAGAAAAGAACTTGGATAACTTATATGATGCTGTGCCGATTTAACTTACTTTAGGCCCCGAAAGGAATTCCAGATTTATGTATTTTAGGGAAAGCATAGAATCTCGCACATCGTGGGTATGAAGGTTTAAGTTTTTTTTTATGTTTTGGCTCAGAGTTTCTGAGTTTTTGATCAACTTCTGTATTTCTTTCAATTGTTTATATGAAAGATGATTCTTCATTTCTTTGTAAGGTCCAATCGAAAAATGTTTTTAGACTTTGTTATCATAATGGTTTTTGTCTAAAACAACCAACTGACCTGTTTTGTCGGCTTTAGTAATGATTAAATTGGAAGTTGTGCGCAATTCTTTAGGCGCATCAATTTCTTTGGTGGTTAAATTTGGTCTAAGTAATGTTGCATAATTTAGGGCCTCTGAAATCCCTAAAAGCAGCTCTGAAATCCTTAAAAGCAGCTCTGAAATCCCTAAAATCAAGTCTTATAGACCATCATTATAGCCAACCTGAGTTATAAAGAAATAACAAGACTAGTGGACATTTGCATAAAAGAGAAGTTTTACTTTCCGTGGAACGTTTTATGAACAGACAGAAGGTCTTGCCATGGGCAGTAGACTGTCACCTATATTTTGTGAAATATACATACGTCGATATGAAGAAAAACTTCTCAAACTTGCGAAATTTGTCTTATGGATACGACATGTAGACGATACACTCGTTCTATGGAAGGGAAAACATTGTGAAATTCCAGAATTTGTCAAACTTATAAATAACATTGATCCTGACATTCAATTCAGTTACGAAACAAAAAATAACGGATGCCTACCATTCCCTGACGTCCTGGTAACTCGCTCAAATGGATCTCTTGCAACCACAATTTATCGGAAGCCTTTCGCTGTTTCCTCACCTGCACATACCAAGTCCAATCCCCCATGGCAAGAAAAACTCAGCGCCTTTTACAGTTGGGTATATCGGGTGTTACACATATGTTCAGATAAAGACAGTTTGAAAAAATAACTTTATTTTCTTAAGCGTGATGCAGTACAGCGCGGATACAACCCTTCCATTATAGAAAAGGCTCTAACAAAATTCCGGATACCGAAGCCTATCTCCACGTTAACTCCTGAGATGCGCCCATTTCGAGATAATTTTGCCATTATTCCATTTTCCCGTGACATTGCCTTCAACATTTCAAAAATTCTCAAAACCTTTCATTTTAAATTGATTTTTAAACACATAAACAAAATGAGATTTTTAGGATCAATAGACTGTGTTGAAGACAAAAACTCGTGGGGAATTTATCAAATTCCACGTAAATGTGGCTTTTCATATATAAGACAGAACCTCAGAGCCTTACGTTTTCGATTGAAGGAGCACAGGACCTACATTCGGAATTGTGACTTAAAGAAGTCATCGATGGCTAAACACTGTTACGACAAGGACCATAAATTTCTCTTTGAAGAAGCAAAACTAATTGACAAGCCAGATTCAACCACCAAACTTGATATTTTAGAAGCTTTCCATATATATCAGAAATCTTCACAACTTATTAATAACATGGTATCTACGCCATTTCTATCAAGCGCGTGGATGCATCTAAGCAAAACACGTGACTGTTAACACCATTTATGATGTCATATACAACTTGAGGGATGTAAGGTCAGGTGATGCGTAACATCACAGCCTCTAATTGACAAATGTCAACCCCGCCTTCTCGTGGTGCATCCTGTTCCCACTAAAGGGGCTCTGACGACCGCCCATAGCGGTATAACTATACCATCGGGATTAGAGGAAATTCTATCCCACACTCACCAACCCGCTTGGCCAGCGTGGTGAGTTATGGCCAAACCCCTCCAAAATGATTCCACAACTTAAATCTTGGCCCTCAGTCTCCGGCAGCTGGAATGTACCTGGCCAAGGCAGCGGCCAGTGCGACATGAAGGCAGAGGGTGCTAAGAATCCCCGGAGGACCGGACTAGGCTGCCATCTGATGCTGACCTTGGCTACTTACAATGGATGCTCCATATCTTCTGATTCAAGGCTTCTTGAATTGGAAGAGGAACTACAAAGGATCAAGTGGGACATCGTGGGGCTAAGTGAGGTAAGGAGAAAAGGAGAAGATCTCATCGAACTGAAAAGTGGACATCTCTTCTACTATCGTGGGACAGATACTGGCAGAACTAGTGGTGTTGGATTTATAATAAACAAGAAACTGAAGGATAAAGTTGTAGAAGTTGAAAGTTCCTCTGACAGAGCTGCACGACTTGTTATCCAAATCTCGAAGAGATACCAGGCTCAGATTATTCAAACTTATGCACCCACCACAAGTCATCCTGAAGAAATTGAAGAATTTTATGAGGAAATTTGTCATCAAAATAATAAAGGTAAGCAGCACTTGAAAATAATTATGGGAGATTTCAATGCAAAAATAGGGCAACGGCAACAGAATGAAACTTCAGTAGGTAAATTCGGTCATGGCAACAGAAACCAGCGTGGAAATACTCTCGTTGAGTTTGCTGAGGCAGAAGGGTTTTTCATCTTGAACTCCTTCTTCAAGAAAAAGCCACACAGGAAATGGACATGGAGACATCCAAATGGGACGACAAGTGAAATTGATTTTATTATGTGTAACAAAAAATTCGACATAGAAGACTGCAGTGTGCTAAACAAGTTCAACACAGGTAGTGACCATAGATTGGTGAGATGTAAGATGCACCTCAACACTAAACTTGAACGTGGCAAGCTCATAAGACAAACAAAATCTATTGACATAACCAACCTTAAAACACCATAATACCTTCAAGTTAAAACTGAAGAACAGGTTCTCTGCTTTAGAAGGCCTAACATCGGAAGAAGTGGACATCTCTGAAGTTAACAGAAAAGTAACCAAAGCTCTTATGGAAACAGCAACAAAATTAGCTGGGTCTAAGAACAAGTTGCATGTGAACAAATTATCAGGAAAAACCAAAATGTTGATGCAAAAAAGAAGAGAGATGAGGACAACTAAAGAAGATGTGACTTCCAAAGTGGAATATATAGAGCTATGCAAGACAGTAAGAAAAAGTATCACTGAAGACGTAAGGAAATTCAACTGTGAACTAGTGAGGAAAGCAATTGAAAACAACCAAAGCCTAAAGATAGCAAATGGACATCTCAGTAAAGGAAGAAAACAGATTATGGCACTGAGAAAAGAAGATGGTTCTGTAACAAGAAATAGAGGCGAAATTTTGACAAGAGTGAAAGATTTCTACTCCAAATTATATGAAAGGGATGATACATGCACTCCAGACATCATGAAAGATACCAGTACCAGAGTTCCTCCAGTCCTTCCAGCAGAAGTTGCACATGCAATCAAGAACATGAAGCGAGGAAAAGCTCCAGGAGAAGATGGAGTTACTGTAGACATCATACAAGATGCAAGTGGAGAAATCGAAACAGTACTCGCACAAATTTTCACTCGATGCCTTAATGAAGGAAAGATTCCTGAGGATTGGAACACCGCTACAATGATCCTGCTACATAAGAAAGGTGACATTGAGGATCTCGGAAACTACAGACCTATCAGCCTCCTATCAGTAGTTTATAAAATCTTCACTAAAGTTCTTTCACACCGCTTGAAGGTAACACTGGACATGGCTCAACCGAGAGAACAAGCTGGATTCAGGAGTGGCTACAGCACAATAGATCATATCCACGTGCTGAGAGAACTAATTGAAAGAGCGAGGGAATATGAACTTCCATTGTGCATGGCTTTTATCGATTATGAAAAAGCCTTTGATTCGGTGAAACCATCAGCAGTTACAATGGCTCTGAAAACCTGCGGTATTGAAGATGCATACATTAATATTATTAATAACATCTATGAAAATGCAAGTGCAAAGATTAGGCTGTTTGAAAATACAACACACGTAAAAATTGGAAAGGGAGTGAGACAAGGTGACACCATATCTCCAAAGCTCTTTAATGCCACATTAGAGGGTGTTTTTCAGTCGCTGAGCTGGGAAAACAAGGGGATAAAGATTAATGGAGATTATCTAACCCACCTTCGTTTTGCTGATGAGGTAGTCATTTTTGCAACTACCCCATCAGAGCTGCAGAGTATGATCCAGGAACTTGCTGACAAGAGTAAAGAAGTGGGATTAAAAATGAACTTTCAGAAGACAAAAGTGATGTTCAATGCTTTTACAAGAAATGAAGATTTATCGATTGATGGAGAAAAGCTGGAGATAACAGACACATACGTTTATCTTGGACAGCAGATATCAAGTGAGGGTCACATTGATGAAGAAATTAATCGGCGTACAAAAGTTGCCTGGAGAGCTTTTGGAAGAAACAGCATTATTTTCAAGAGCAATATGCCATTAAGTCTTAAAAGAAAAGTGTTTGATCAATGCATCCTTCCAGTGCTTACGTATGGTGCAGAGACGTGGACCTTAACTAAAAGAGACATACAAAGGCTGCAGATAACTCAAAGAGCCATGGAGAGGTGCATGCTTGGTGTAACCAGGAGAGATAAGAAGGGGAACTCGTGGATCCGAAAAATGACAAGAGTGGAAGACATCATGATCAGAGTTAAATCCCTGAAATGGCAATGGGCTGGACATACTGCCAGAAGGACAGATCATCGATGGACAGCCGAAATTTTAGATTGGATTCCAAGGGACAGGAAAAGATCCAGAAGAAGACCACATGGGAGATGGGTGGATGAAATTCGAAAGTATGCAGGGGTGACATGGAGGAGACTGGCACAAGACAGACCGTTGTGGAGGAAACTTGGGGAGACCTTCGTCCAGCAGTGGATTGATAATGGTTGACAATGATGATGATGATGATACAACTTGAATATTTACGTGCCATTCGTCCTGATGAAGCTAGTTCGATACTCTGCGAAACCATGGTCGGCTTGAAAAAATAAACATTCGTGACAATTACGTTGTATTATATTAATCTATATACATATATTTCGTTTCTTCCCTGCAGTTCCCAATTGCGCAACTGAATCCTCATTATTAGAAAAAATTCTTAAAATGACTGAAAAACAGCCATTTAGCGTTATGCCATAGTGGTACCGAAGGCGTAACAAACCTTCTAAGGATGCCGCAAACGATTCTCAAACAAGGGCAAGTAAATTCTGTTCTCAAGTATCACTGAAATGCAACGGAATACGAGTCCTTCTGTTTGAATGAAAACTACTGGTCAGCAATGAAAATGTAGATAAACATTAGAGGTAAATTCGATAAATGAAATCTACGATGCTGTTTATGAAAGTCCTTCGTCAACAAACAAACTTAGTGTCACCTTTGCAATCATTGGACAATAAAGGACCGCTTAGTTAACGATATCAGCGCAAACAAGAAATTCAAAGTTAGGTGTAACTGTTGTAAAGTATAACGCAAGTTACAGATCATTTTGTCGAACAGAGAAAATTCAAATCGCCCAATTTTGAGTTTTAAATTTTCCCAAAAATTGGATATCATCAGGTAGCAATTATCTAATTATTTAAACTCTGTTTTGATTTCTTATATGTATGTAAGTACTAAATCTTAAAAGATAAATCAGAAATAGCTTTACTTTGAGAAGAAAAGAACATTTCTGAGCCTGTATTTTTAGTGTTAATGTTGTTCTAATCACGCACATTAACTTTTACAATGCGCGAAAACAAGTAAGTTTTCATATCGATTTGCCTATATCCCACACACACATACATACACATAACACGCAACAGGTATGACGAGATCCCTCAGGTGGTCTAGCAGTAGCCAGTTGGTAATCCATTGCTTGCATCTAAATGTTATGAGGCCCAAAATATATCGAAAGCCTGATTGGCAGAGGAATTGAGGCAAACACTCACCCTTCTTGAGATAAAAGTAACTAGGTTGTGGTTTTGATCGGGATTCAGATATGATGGAGGAGGGAATCGTCTTTTAACACCGCCGTCCGAGCTCTTCCAAGTGGGATGATATTAATACAATGCAAACATCATTGGGAGTGAAAGTGGATTAGCTTACAAAGGCAGATGTTGAAGTTCACCTTGCTGCTTCTCAAACCAGGACAGAACTATTCTGAATGTTTGTGCGGGCGTATTATCATCTTCGAAACTGTCATCACCTTTGGGGAAACATATTTTGGACAAACGCTGTTCAGTAGGATGTACCAATTGATCTCCGAAAATATCCAAGTACTTACTTTTATTAACTCGATCGTAATGATGAGACCACACGAGTTCCAAGATAGAGCCGTCCAAATCATGACGCATCCTTCCGCATGTTCGACAACTGAAAGCAGATAGTATTTTGTAATGTACATTTCCTTGAGATTCTCCATTTAAAAAGCTGGTCTACTCTTTGGATTAGGGTAAATGATGTCTCATAGGATCATATCACACATATTCTGTCATCGGCTGTCCAGGTTGTATGCTCATGCCATCACCATTTTGCATTATATTGTTGGTTTCTGTAGTGAATGGTTAAATAATTGCAACACTCTCAGTAATGTTGGCTTAGTCTTCAAAACTTTCAATGTCCACATTTTCGAATCCTTCCGTGCAAGAAATCAAAATGACGTTATCAGATGATTCATTTTCTTCTTGCGTGTTAAATTCTTGGAAGTCATCTTATTCTATATCTGGCAATAGTTTACGCCTGGCGCATGTGATTGTTACAGTCTTTAGAGCAGCCCAAGTTTTTGATATCAAACGTACTGCATCCAGTAATGAAAGCCTTTTTCAGAGTGTTAAACAGTTTTCATGTTCCTCACCTAAATTTCATACAAGCTGTGAGCGATTGTTTTGTTTCATTGATGCAATTACACCCTGATCCATGGGTTGGAGAATAAATTTCACGTTGGGTGGCAAAACCTTCACTCGTATTGGCCCATGATCGGAAATAAACTCGTCTTCAGAAGAATGTGAAGGAGCGTTGTGTAACAGTAGGACTGCTTTGACTGGCAACTTTTTATGTTTCAAATGAACAGTAACTTCTGGGACAAATTTCGTTTAAAACCAATCTTTGAAAATCTCACTGTTCATCCACGCTCCTTTTTGATTGTAATAATGGGTCAGCATAGTATCCTGATTTTCATTTCCCTTAAAACACCTAGGTTTTACAGCTTTCCCTATCACTAACAGTTTCATTTTATGACTTCCAGGAGCATTTGCACAGCACATTACAGCTATTCATTCTTTTGAGGATTTATAAACGGGTGCATGTTGTTCTGGTTAATAAACAAGTGTACAAGATGGTAAACATTTCCGATATAAGCCAGTATCATCTGCGTTATAAATTTGATCTAGAGATAAATTTCCTTTAAAAATAGTTGTTGAAATTCTTGTTTAAATTCACCAACTGCAGAGGTATAGGCACTCTGGCGTTTGCCTTGCACAGCAATTTCCCATATACCGTACCGCTGCTTAAAACTAGTAAATCAACCTGACGATGCACAAAACGAACCTTCCAAGTTTAAGGCTTTGTGAAAATATTTTTACTGTTCCGCACACGCAGCACCCGAAATTGGTATTCCTTCCGATCTCTTTTGATGAAACCATCGTAGCAATGCTGCATCCAAGTTCTCGTATGCTGAAGATTTCATACATTTTCGTTTTGATGGGCAGTCTTCTCTACTGAAATTTCTAGTGAATTCCACAAGTTTCTCTTTGCTGTTTTAAATGTCTCTAACTGTCTGAACACCAATTCTATAATCACTCGCTAATTCCTTTGATGATACTTCTTTATACGGACAGTTCAATTAATTCTAGCTTTTGTTTAAGGAAAGAAGCACTTTCTTCCGTTTTTCTGCCACGAATTACTTTTGTCACCACAAGCCACGTTATGAAAAGAATTTCTTTCTCTGACAAGTGTCAAATTGAGGTAGCAGATTTTGATACTACATACTACTAGAAATGGGTCGGAAGGCACGCCACTGATATTTTGTCACTGATGCAATTATGTCACCGTCCCCAGCTGTGGCTTGTTTGCTGAAATATCAGTGACAGAATCGCTGTAGGCGCAACCGGTCGCTGTAACCGGACGAGACTTCCAGCTCCACAGTACAAGCTCTTTGGAAGCGGGTTTCTCGCCACTTAGCTCTGATAGTGAATTTCGCAAGAAAAAAATCCTTTTTTATCATATATAATTGATAGAAGACTAAGCTTGTATAAATGATGATTATTAAATTCCTCATTTTATCTGTCTATACGCCTCGTAGATCTGTAGTTCCATTGGATACCATAGTTTAAGAGCAGCTTCTTGCCTGGATGTGACGTTACCAGAAGCACGGGCACTGACTTATTTCGCCCAGTGTTGCGTGGATATAATCACAAGGATTTCTGTCACCGACACACTGATTCACTGGCGGACAAGCGTTACACGGTCTGGAGGCGCTGCTGTCAACAACTGGGATTTTGTCACTGATATTTTTCACAGATGCTTCTCTGGAATCGTCACTGATACTTAACCGTCACCGTCAAACCAATCTCTACAGACAACAGTACGATAAAACTTCTCCCAGCAAAGATAAGTTGGTCAAGGGCACTTGCTGATTTAGCTCAACGCCCGCAATCAAACTCAAAGCTCGGTTCATACTTATAAAATCTGGGGCCGGATGAACCGCAAAACGGATAATACGCGCACGGATAATCGAGAGTTTGCAATACTTTGTTTTAGCGGTATACTTAAGTTTTAACCTTATTTTTACTTGTGTTCTATTTATATATCATATTGTTCTTGAAATGGAGTTAATTTTTATGTATTCAGATGACCAAGAGAAGTACAGGCTCCTTCATAACACTAAAAATGACAAAATACTTTCCACTAAAATATGAAAAATATATATTTAATTAACTTTTTATGAAATACATAAACGTTTTTGGCCATTTCAAGATATTTACGCTTCGGCCTTCAGTAGGCTCATTGGATTTCCAAAGTGCACATGTAGCATACGTTTATTCACTCTTTTAATGCAGCCAACACTTCATCATGGGTGTCACGTCAATTCGTCGCGTGCGTCAATTCGTCGCGCGTCAATTCGTCGACCACGACGATTCGTCGCGCGTCAATTCGTCGCGGACGAATTCGTCGACTACGTCAATTCGTCGCGTTTACAGATTTTGGTTACATACAAAACGAATGCAGGAAAACGTACGATTTCGAACGTCTTGCTCCCTGATCAAATTTATAAAGTTTGGACACGCAGACAGGATAGGAATATTACGTTTTTCTTTGGCACTAAAAATATTAGAGGGTAAACGGTTTTTGGAAAGGGGCAGGGCCCGGTTGGACAGAGCCCCCATGCACAAAATTTTCGTAAAATCTACAGTTTTCAATTCAGAACCACCAAATCTGGTATACTATCTCGTGGTGTTCTAACTTAGACTGTAGACGGTTTTGGGAAGCGGTTGCAGAGGGGAGGGGAGAGAGCCCCCCTACAGAATTGCAGTAAGATATAGTTTTCAATTTAGAACTACCAAATTTGGTATATTATCTCATGGTACTCTAACTTAGACGGTAGACGGTTTTTGGAACGGGTCACGGGCCCGGTTGGTCAGAGCCCCCATACACAAAATATTCGTAAGATCAACAGTTTTCAATTCAGAACCACCAAATCAGGTATCCTATCTCATAGTACTCTAACTTAGACGGTTGTCAGTTTTTGGAACGGGTCAAGGCCCGGGGAGTCAGAGCCCCCCCCCGAACATACAAAATTTTCGTAAAATCTAGTTTTCATTTCAGAACCATCAAATTTGGTATCATGAAACTCTAAATTAGACGCTAGACGGTTTTTGGTAGGGGTTGGTGCCCGCGGGTTCGGAGCCCCCCTCATAAAAAATTTCGTAAAATCTACAGTTTTCATCTTAGAACCACCAAATTTGGTATTCTATCTCATGGTACTCTAACTTAGACGCTAGACGGTTTTTGGAAGGGGTTGGAGCCCGTGGGGTCGGGTCCTCCCCTCCTCATAAAAAATTTCGAAAAAACCTACAGTTTTTATCTTAGAACCACCAAATTTGGTATACTATCTTATGTTACTCTAACTCAGTCGGCAGACCGTTTTTGGAACGGGTCAAGGCCCGGGGGTCAGAGCCCCCCCCCCCCCCACATACAAAATTTTCTTAAAAACTGCAGTTTTCAATTCAGAACCACCTAATCTGGTATACTATCTCATGGTACTCTAACTTAGACGCTAGACGGTTTTGGGAAGGGGTTGAAGCCCGGGGGGTCAGACCCCCCGAATAAAAACTTTTTCGTAAATACTACAGTTTTCAATTTAGAACCACCAAATTTGGTATGCTATCTCATGGTACTCTATCTTAGACGCTAGAAGGTTTTTTGAAGGGGTTGCAGCCCGGGGTTCGGCCCCCTCTCATAAAATTTTTGTAAAATCTACAGTTTTCATATTAGAACCACCAAATTTGGTATACTATCTTATGGTACTCTAACTTAGACGGCAGACCGTTTTTGGAACGGGCCAAGGCCCGGGGGTCAGATCCCCCACATACAAAATTTCCTTGAAAACTACAGTTTTCAATTCAGAACCACCTAATCTGGTATGCTATCTCATGGTACTCTGACTTAGACGCTAGACGGTTTTTGGAAGGGTTTGGAGCCCAGGGGATCAGACCATCTCCGAATAAAAACTTTTTCGTAATATCTGCAGTTTTTAATTTGAACCACGAAATTTGGTATATTATCTCATAGTACTCTAACTTAGACGCTAGACGGTTTTTGGAACGGATCAAGGCCCAGGGGTCAGAGCCCCCACATACAAAATTTTCTTAAAAACTACAGTTTTCAATTCCGAACCACCAAATCTGGTATACCATCTCATGGTACTCTAACTTAGACGCCAGACGGGTTTTGGAATGGGTTGGCGCCCGGGGGTCTAACCCCCCCCGAATAAAAACTTTTTCGTAAAATCTACAGTTTTCACTTCAGAACCACCTAATCTGGTATACTATCTCATGGTACTCTAACTTAGACGCTAGACGGTTTTTGGAAGGGGTTGAAGCCCGGGGGGTCAGACCCCCCGAATAAAAACTTTTTCGTAAATACTACAGTTTTCAATTTAGAACCACCAAATTTGGTATGCTATCTCATGGTACTCTATCTTAGACGCTAGAAGGTTTTTTGAAATGGTTGCAGCCCGGGGGGTCGGCCCCCAATCATAAATTTTTTGTAAAATCTACAGTTTTCATATTAGAACCACCAAATTTGGTATACTATCTTATGGTACTCTAACTTAGACGGCAAACCGTTTTTGGAACGGATCAAGGCCCAGGGGTCAGAGCCCCCACATACAAAATTTTCTTAAAAACTACAGTTTTCAATTCCGAACCACCAAATCTGGTATACCATCTCATGGTACTCTAACTTAGACGCCAGACTGGTTTTGGAATGGGTTGGCGCCCGGGGGTCTGACCCCCCCCCCCGAATAAGAACTTTTTCGTAAAATTTACAGTTTTCAATTTAGAACCACCAAATTTGGTATACTATCTCATGGTACTCTAACTTAGACAGTAGACCGTTTTTGGAAGGAGTTGGAGCCCGGGGGTAAGGGACCCCTATAAAAATGCAGCGTAAAATCCACAGTTTTCAATTTAGAACCACCAAATTTGGCATACTCTCTCATGGTACTCTAACTTAGACGGTAGACGGTTTTTGGAACGGGTCGGGCACGGGGTCAGAGTCCCTCCGCCCATAAATATTTTTCGTAAATACTAAAGTTTTCAATTTAGAGCTACCAAATTTGGTATACTATATAATGGTGTTCTAAATTAAACGGTAGACGGTTTTCAGAACGGGTCGGGGCAAGGGTGGTTACCCACCCCTACACACAAATTTCGTAAAATCTATAGTTTTCAATTTAGAACCACCAAATTTTGTAAATTATCTCATGGAACTCTAACTTAGACGGTAGAAGGTTTTTGGAACGGATCAAGGCCCGGGGGTAAGACCCGCCCCTCCACATACAAAATTTTCTTAAAATTTTTATTTTTCAATTCAGAACCACCAAATTTTGTGTCATGAAACTCTAACTTAGCGGGAGACGGTAAGTGAAAGCGCAACATTATTAACTTGATTTGTTATGCAAACCTTGTAAATACGACCACAGCGATTAAAAGTTACTAAAGAGTCTTTGTAAGTAATATTTTTTGACCGAGCGCAAGTACAATTTACGAAATGTCAACAGGTCAAAATATCTAATGTAACAATGAAATTTGGAATATTTCTTCTTTCTTTCTTTTTATTTCAGTTTTGACACTTGTATTACGTTTTAAAAACATATATTTCTCCTATCGTATACCTTCATTGTGCTTTAAACAGAATTTCTTACCATGTTTTGGGTATTTTGTTTCGTGTGGTTGCAGTTTTTTTAATGTTTTGGCCATTTTATTTTGTGTGGTTACTTCTTTTTATGTTTTCGGCATTTTACTTTGTATGGGTGTTTTTTTTATGTTTTTGTTCTTTTCTTTTCTGTGGTGGTTGTAATGTCGACAGGATGAAAAGGAATAACTGTGGACAGTCACGATGCCTACTTGCTTCTAATTTTTTTTCAAATACAGCACATGATTTTGTATTGAGTTATACCACTTACTCATTAAGCGACTACAGGTTTCTTTAAATATGAACGTTTTCTTAGAGTCTTTTGTTTCCTCTACCTAGCTTTTTCGGTTCCGCAATTTCTTTTTTGGTTTTAGAATATTTTCCTTATTATTAATCTATTTTCTCATGCAAACTCTTTATGTAAGGTATGTTTATTCTATCGAAGTATTTTGCAATTATACGTGAAGCCCTGTTGCTGAAGTAAAAAAATATTTCCAACTGAAACAACGCAGTTCAGATATTTTCCCGCTGTTAACTCAAAGAATGAAAACCAAAACAACAAATCTGTGCCATGGTTGAGGCATGAGACAGTACTTACTGGTAACCAGGAAACGTTTTAAGGAAGAATGAGCTTAAGAATTTCTAACTGCAACAAAAAAGAGCATCCGCACTGTATCCCTCCCCATCCCCTAGTGCCGGCCTTTGGACGTCTTGAAAGAGAAGTCTTAAGGACACATCTGTATCGTAATTGCCTGAGCATTCGCGACAATCTTCTGGTGTCGTAGTAGAAAAACACACTTCCTACTTCGCCTAAATTGCTTGGATGCAATGCCAACGAACAAAGTTTTGCTCTCGCATTGGATTTCTGTTGCTTTTGATGGAATACTTTTCCCCTGGGGTTCACCGCTTTCACTATAGTCTTCAGGACAGGCGACAATACACCCTAACGTAAAACACCAATTTCACGGCAATTAACTGCAATTAGCGAAAGAGAGGGGCGGTACAGGAAATAAGTCGAACGAGACACATCTGAACTTAGAATGTCGGGGGAAGGTGTTGCATGAAAAACTGTGTTTGACTTACAGATCATTTGGCACGTAGGGACGTAGGATTCATTTAATATGTTACGGGGTAAATAAATTGTCTTTTCAGTATAACAATTTTCTTTCATACGCATGGTGCAACACAAAAAATTTGAATTTATTTTTGAGAATTAGCATGACGCCTACCGGCCCAGAGTACAGCTGCCCAGTCCGCGCCTGCTGCGGCCACCGGAACCTGGCTCCAGGGTTCTTCGCATCTGTTGATCCCCCAGCTGGAGCTTTCCAGCTGTAAAAAATACATGTACCTCTGCGTTTTGGAAAAACAAAAGATAAGATGCCGATCCTTAAAATTAACCACTTCTTGTGACCGCAGGTACGAAAATCTTGAACTTCGCTTAAACCCTAACTGGAGGAACAAGCTTCACGTGATTGTCTGTATTCTGAGTGTTTTATTGAATGGTTGCTCATTAGTTCGTAGTTGACTGGAGAACTGATAACGTGCTTGTTGAAACTTTTGTTGTGCGTTGTCAAGTGATAATAGTGGAAATATATCATTCTAAATATTTTGGAAAGAGAAAGTGCATTGTTTTCCGAAGGCACTATGCAGATGAAGAATGCAACATAAATAGTTAACTCACAAAAAGAAAATGATTTGCTGAAATGGAAAGGGTATTTATTTTGCCATAACAGAGTGCGAGGTGATTTACGGTATTGTCACTGTATTGAAAGAAATTATGGAAATTGTACTGGCTTTGCTAGTACTATTCTTATTGGAGATGAACACAGGATGCGCAATGAGAAACCACATAATCATGCTCCAAGACCGGAGAAAAGTGATGTTGCTGTTTCAAGAGCGAAAATAAAAGAACGAGCGAGAAATACGGACGAAGTCCCTGCACAAATTATTCAAACCGTGACAACGTCAATGGCTACAGTAAATGCAGCTTACATGCCTAATATGGATGCACTAAGGCAAGTTGTAAAAAAGAGAAGACATGCCAAGACATGCCTGCGGAGCCTACGACTTCAGAACAGATCGATGTCCCAATAAATTTACAGGAGAAGATGGTGCAAAATTTCTTGGCAGAGATAGCGCATTTGGACATCAAAGAATTATTTTATTTTTAACAGAGAATAATTTACGAAAGCTTAAAGAAGCACCCCTCTGGATTATGGATGGGACATTTGAAACTTGTCCAACCCTTTTTAGGCAATTATATTCCATTCATGCTATGGTTGAAACGAATCCAGAGATACACAGACTTGTCCTACTAGTTTATGGGTTACTTTCCAGCAAGTATAAATAATATAATACTATTATAAAGTATTTTTGTAGGATTTACAAGACTATGCATCAGACTATGATATTCAGCTTGAACCACAATATAAGCATAATAATAGATTTTGAAATAGCTACCGTTATAATGCTACTAAAAAGGAATTTGGAAGCAGCACACACAAATGTTGTTGGTTTCATCTCGGAAAAAAATGTGCTGAAGCATATCCATCCTCTGGCATAGCCTTGGAATATAAGGAAAACAGTGAGTTTGCTCTCAAAGTCAGACATTTGCAAGCACTCACATTTTTTTCATCTGATGAAATTCCAGCTGCTTTTGAAGAAGTGAAATCAACTTTACTAGAATATGCAGATTCTGTAGTTCAGTGGTTTGAGGAAAATTATGTTCTTGGAAAATTTCGTGGAAGCAGGAGAAACAATCCAAGCAGAAGCCCTCCGCTGTTCGCGCCAACAATTTGGTCAGTTAGTGAACACAATTTATTTTTCTTTCCCAGAACACAAAACGAACTTGAAAGATTAGAGACACGCTGGAATACAATTCTGGGAGAGAAAAAACTGTGACTGTACGAAATAATCAGTGAAATTGCGAAAGAGCAGAGAACAACTATGGCTAAAATCGAAAGAGTGATATCACAGATTCCAACAAATCCACCCAGAAGAGAAACGCTGGCAAGATAAAAAGGAATTCGAACTTCTTTGGTGCACAGAGACAATGTTAACATGCTGGATTTTTTAAGAGCAATTTCATATAATTCTACCCTTTACTAAAATGTGCTGGTATTTCTCACTAATTGAATTATACCTTTTACTAACTTGTATTTGAATTTTTCAAGAATGTAATTCCGCCGAAGGTGCAAGAATGTAAAACACAACGCAAAATTAAAAAAGTCAAAATTTTCAAAATAGCATGTCAAAAACATAAAATGTCAAAAAGTAATCCAAAAGTGAAACATATAAAAATTCAAAATGCAATCCAAAATGTGAAACAAATAAAAATTCAAAATGCAATCACAAGTCACAAGCATTACAAAAATGCGAAACGCTATGTAACAAGTACAACACAAAATAAAACAAATGCCAAAAAAAATGCATACGCTTTGTAAAATGTACAAAATAAAATAAATGCCATATTCATATGGATTTCATGACGAGTCAAGTTAAAAATGATCTTTTACTTAGACTTCAAATAATAATTACTAGCCTCTACACCTTTTTAAGTCAACATCGACATATATCATTAACCTGACTTGTCATCAAACATTATCAATTTGACCATAGCATACAATCACTTAAAAGACTTGTTAATGGATGAATTGAGGAATCACCAAGTTCTGCGGGTGAAAGTTAATGGCTGTTTATAGTTTTGTACTCGAGTAAATGCGCAACACAGTAAACTTGACTTTCTCTGAAAATTTTATGTATATGAGCACGGTTGATTGAAAATTGATAAAAAGGCTTAACGCCTGTTTATTAATTTCTGTGCCTCAGTCAAAACGCAGTACCATAACCTTGGCATGTTATCGAAACCTTATGAATAGGTCTGACTAAAAATTCCTAACAAACGTTTACGCCTAAGGTCTTGTAACTAAAGTTTTGTGACTGGGTAAAACTGCAACATTAATAACTTGACATGTTATGTTAACGTTGTGAATATCAGCACGGCGGATTAAAGATTTCAACAAATAGCCTTTGGGATTAATGTGTTGTAAGTGAGTAAAAATGTAACATTATCTTGATTTTCTATATAAACCAAACTACGTGCTGAAATGGCCCAACTATATATACGTATACTTCAACCATATACCGAAGCGCTGATAAGGTGAAAGCAAAAGTGCAATTTTGTACGGTCCCCTAACATTTTATGGCCAGCCTACATGGAAGTGGACACCTTGATATCAAAAACATACTTTTTGTACGGTCCACAACAAATAGCAATGGGCAGGTCGCAATCTTTTGGGGGTGGGTGGGGGTTAACCACCACCGTGATCAATTCAGTGGGCTATAAGCAGTCGGACATTCCCAATTTTGTGCCACTGGTTCCTGAGAAGGGGGACAGCCAGTGCCAGAAGTCAAGCACAACGTCCATGATTCACCGGGATTTGAACCAGGATCCTTCTCGACAAGTGGTCAGAAGCGAGCGCTTAGATCACTCCGCCGCCGTAGCAGCACACGTTGAAATGTATTTTTCATACGGCCCCAAACGCTCTTATGGACATACTAGATTGAACTGGACGCAAATAAATCACTAACATAATTTGTACTAGAAGGGATACCAGTTATTTGCCAGGTACATATTACTATTTGTGGAATCACCAAGTTTAGCGGGTGAAAGTTAATGAATGAAAAAGATATTCCTGCAATTTTCCAGTAAACTTATTTTAAATTTTTTGATTTAGTTAATTTAATTTTGCGAAACAAAAAAAGAAAGAAAAAGGAATGGGAATACTTACCTTCTAGGAGACATCTATAAAACTGCCGTACATCTGGAGTGTGTTTCTGTGAATCCCGCGACACAGAAATGCCATGTACCTATGTGATGTCGCATGCATACGACTTCACATTGGCATTGATAATCTTTTTCTTACCGTTTTGAATTTTGAATATCTGGAACTCTCTGTTTACATTACATTATATTTCTTTCTAATAAGCCGTTCGTTGGTTGTGAAAGCTAAACTATATAGATTTGTGTTTTTAATACACCATTAAACGCATATTTTTGCATTTTATTGTTATCTACAGTCTTTAACTTAGACCGTAGGTTGGTTAGTTGGTTGGTTGGTTAGTTGGTTGGTTGGTTGATGGTTTATGGTGCAAGGCTCTCGGAGGGCCAAAGAGCGCCTTAGAACGTAAATAGGGTATTCTTAAGAGTAAAAAACGGAACTTTTTACGAAAATTTTGCATGGGGCTACCTTGACCCGGGCCCCGACCCTTTCCAAAAACCGTCTACCGTCTAAGTTAGATAACCATAAGTTGTATACCAAATCTGGTTGTCCTAAATTGAAAACTGAAGATTTTACGAAATTTTTATGAGGAGGGGGAGGGGCTCTGACCCCGGGGTTCCAGCCTCTTCCAAAAACCGTCTAGCGTCTAAATTAGAGTTTCATGATACCAAATTTGGTGGTTCTGAAGTGAAAACTGTAGTTTTTAAGAAAATGTTGTATGTCTGTGTGTATGCGGGGCGGGGGAGGGCTCCGACCAGCAGGGCTTTGACCTGTCCCAAAACCGTCGACCGTCTAAGTTAAAGTACCATGAGATAGTATACCAAATTTGGTGTTTCTAAATTGAAAACTGTAGATTTTACGCGGCATTTTTATGGGGGGTCTCTTACCCCCGGGCTCCAACCCCATCCCAAAACCGTCTAGCGTCTAAGTTAGAGTACCATGAGATAGTATACCAGATTCGGTGGTTCTGAATTGAAAACTAGTTTTTAAGAAAATTTTGTATGTGGGGGGCCCTGAACTCCCGGGCCTTGACCCGTTCCCAAAACGGTCTGCCGTCTAAGGTAGAGTACCATAAGATAGTATACCAAATTTGGTGGTTCTAAGATGAAAACTGTAGATTTTAAGAAATTTTTTATGATCGGGGGAGCTCCGACCCCGCGGGCTCCAACCCTTTCCAAAAACCGTCTAGCGTCTAAGTAAGATAATTATGAGATAGTATACCAAATTTGGTGGTTCTAAATGGAAAACTGTAAATTTTACGAAAAAGTGTTTATTCGGGGGATCTGACCCCCGGGCTCCAACCACTTCCAAAAACCGTTTATCGTCTAAGTTAGAGTACCATGAGATAGTATACCAAATTTGGTGGTTCTAAATAGAAAACTGTAGATTTTACGAAAAGTGTTTATTCGGGGGTCTGACCCTCCGGGCTCTAACCCCTTCCAAAAACCGTCTAGCGTCTAAGTTAGAGTACCATGAGATAGTATACCAAATTTGGTGGTTCTAAGATGAAAACTGTAGATTTTACGAAATTTTTTATGAGGGGGGGAGCTCCGACCCCGCGGGCTCCAGCCCCTTCCAAAAACCGTCTAGCGTCTAAGTTAGAGTACCATGAGATAGTATACCAAATTTGGTGCTTCTAAATTGAAAACTGTAGATATTACGAAAAAGTGTTTATTCGGGGGGTCTGACACCCGGGCTCTAACCCCTTCCAAAAACCGTCTAGCGTCTAAGTTAGAGTACCATGAGATAGTATACCAAATTTGGTGGTTCTAAGATTAAAACTGTAGATTTTACGAAAAAGTATTTATTCGGGGGGGGGTCTGACCCCCCGGGCTCCAACACCTTCCAAAAACCGTCTAGCGTCTAAGTTAGAGTACCATGAGATAGTATACCAGATTAGGTGGTTCTGAATTGAAAACTGTAGTTTTTAAGAAATTTTTTTATGTGGGGGGCTGTCACCCCCCGGGCCTTGACCAGTTCCAAAAACGGTCTGCCGTCTGAGTTAGAGTACCATGAGATAGTATACCAGATTAGGTGGTTCTGAATTGAAAACTGTAGTTTTTAAGAAAATTTTTTATGTGGGGGCTCTCACCCCCGGGCCTTGACCCGTTCCAAAAACGGTCTGCCGTCTAAGTTAGAGTACCATAAGATAGTATACAAAATTTGGTGGTTTTAAGATGAAAACTGTAGATTTTACGAAATTTTTTATGAGGGGGGGGGCTCCGACCCCGCGAGCTGAAACCTCTTCCAAAAACAGTCTAGCGTCTAAGTTAGAGTACCATGAGATAGTATACCAAATTTGGTGGTTCTAAATTGAAAACTGTAGATTTTACGAAAAAGTGTTTATTCGGGAGGGGGTCTAACCCCCGGGCTCTAACCACTTCCAAAAACCGTCTAGCGTCTATGTTAGAGTACCATGAGATAGTATACCAGATGAGGTGGTTCTGAATTGAAAACTGTAGTTTTTAAGAAAATTTTGTATGTGGGGGGCTGTCACCCCCGGGCCTTGACCCGTTCCAAAAACGGTCTGCCGTCTAAGTTAGAGTACCATAAGATAGTATACCAAATTTGGTGGTTCTAAGATGAAAACTGTCGATTTTACGAAATTTTTATGGGGGGGGGCGTTCCGACCACGCGGGCTCCAACCCCTTCCAAAAACCATCTAGCGTCTAAGTTAGAGTTTCATGATGCCAAATTTGATGGTTCTCAAATGAAAACTAGATTTTACGAAAAGTTTGTATGTAGGGGAGGGGGGGGGGAGATCTAACTCCCCGGGCCTTGACTCGTTCCAAAAACCGACAACCGTCTAAGTTAGAGTACTATGAGATAGGATACCTGATTTAGTGGTTCTGAATCGAAAACTGTAGATCTTACGAATATTTTGTGTGGGGGGGCTGTGACCAACCGGGCCCCTGACCCGTTCCAAAAACCGTCTAAGTTAGAGTACCATGAGATAATATACCAAATTTGGTATTTCTAAATCGAAAACTATATCTTACGGCAATTCTGTAGGGGGGCTCTAACCCCCCCCCCCTTGCAACCACTTCCCAAAACCGTCTACAGTCTAAGTTAGAATACCACGAGATAGTATACCAGATTTGGTGGTTCTGAATTGAAAACTGTAGATTTTACGAAAATTTTGAATATAGGGGGCTCTGACCAACCGGGCCCTGCCCCTTTCCAAAAACCGTTTACCGTCTAATATTTTTAGTGCCAAAGAAAAACGTAATATTCCTATCCTGTCTGCGTGTCCAAACTTTATAAATTTGATCAGGGAGCAAGACGTTCGAAATCGTACGTTTTCCTGCATTCGTTTTGTATGTAACCAAAATCTGTAAACGCGACGAATTGACGTAGTCGACGAATTTGTCCGCGACGAATTGACGCGCGACGAATTGACGTTGAATCCCTTATAGGGAGGAGATGGTTCTGAATGGTGTGGCTTCTTACACGTTTTTGTGCACCACCGTTAAATTGCCAAGTGATTTATTTCACTGTGGCCCGTTATCTGCTGTTGCAATGCGAGCTAGCCGACGATGACCCCGCTCATCCACACGCTGTTATCCACGGCAGTTGGCCTTTGCAGGTATGGTTTTATCGGATTCGATGTGCTCACGGAGAACCCGTGACACAGTGGCTCATAAAAATCCCAGTGCCTGCACGACTTCCAAGATGGAGTGACCTATTCGTCGGGGCCTGACAATTTGCCCACGATCATATGCACTTAGATCTTTCGTCTTACCCATACTGCGTCCGACTCTTATTGATTCCCGTCGCATCACTCTTTATATTGTCGGATCGCTGCATACGTCATGTCGTTTCCGCTCACAGCGCCACATTTACATACGCAAGCTGTCTCTAATTCAAGTGCTCTTCAGTGTGTATTTTAAATGTTAAAACTTTTATTGATATATGCATACATTAGATCGTGTTAAATGTAATAGTTCTTTTTACAGGTTAAGTAAACGCTACGTTTCCTTGTTTTTCTGTGAATACGAGGGAACCATGTTTTTCCTAATAATAGAATACAAAAATAAAAAAAAAATAAAAACTTTCCCGAACCATGTGGGCCTGTAGTAACTTCAATTTCCCGAATTTTATATCTTCCACAGAAAACGTTCCGCATTGCGCACATGTTATTCGCTGTCGCCTTACAAGGTAAACAGTTTAGGGGAAATAATGAGAAAGAATTTTCACATCACATTAAGCGAATACTCTTCCTGAATGCCTCTGTGTAATAAACGGAAAAAATAGTTTTCTAAAACTTGTTCAGCATATTATTATTTGTGGCGTTATATATATGTAAAGGAGGATGTTTCATATTGAGATCCATTCTCAATAATAAACATGTCACATTAATTTCCCTCTGTGATAAAATTGACTTTTTCCGCAAGGTCTTCACTCTTTGTTATAACACACAGATAAACACGTTCACCAACGTCAGTTACATTGTAGCGGTCATTTTAGAAACGTAAATCTATGGTTAACTCATGAGTGTAATATGGTATTTAAAAACTGATAAATTAACGCGAAATAACATTCGCTTTTCTAGAAATAACCAAGATTAATTTCACAGAACAAATTAAAAGCGTAGAAACTTGAATTTTAACCTATATTTCAAACAATTTACTGATACAATTTAAGCACCATAGCTGACCGGAATTTTGATTAGGAATAGGCAAAAAACACGATGTTTTAGAACTTAAATACTTCGCCACCGTTAAACGACGTTTCATTTCGATGTTGCTGAAGCGGATACATTGAAAAAACTCGACGTTTCATGACCGATATTTGAACCTGCTATAGTATGTTTTCTTCAAAAAGTAATTGAATTTCTTTTTGCTACATTATTTTAAATAGAAATTTCTATTAACTGTTTTTTAATGATTCGTTACCGGAAACAGTGTTCTTTTGTTCGATGGTACGAGAGCCTTTACATCGAAAAAAATATCGTGTTTTCCACTTATACATCGAGCGTTTTAACAAATATAAATTACTCCAGGTTGAATTGTTCAGCAATCACCGTTTCATTGAAAAGAGATTTCGCCCACCCAGTACCCATTCAACGTTGTAGATGTAAAAGTATAAAATCAGCGTATTAGCAAAACCTCGAGGTTCAGACCCATACATCGAACAAACATCCAGTTTTCCACTGTTAATTCGAGCGTTTTAACAAATATTATTTGCCACTACTGGATGAATTAGTGAACAATCTACATTTAATTGAACAGAGATTTCACCCATCTCGTGCTCATTCACTTCTGCAGATAGAAAAGTGCAAAATCGGTTAATTAGCAAAACATCGAGCTTCACACCCATGCATCTCAAGAACAACAAGTTTTCCTCCGAAACATCGTGCGTTGGGATAAATATCATATTACTGGATGTTGAATGCGTGAGTATCACCGTTACATTGAAAAAAGATATTGCAAATAGATTGCCCATTCACTGCTGCAAATGGATAAGTGCGAATTTTTTCAGTTTATTAGAAAAACATCGAGATTCACTGCAATCCATCAAACGAACATGAATGTCACTACTCATGCTTCGAGCATTTTAACAAATATTATTACGAGGGTCATTCCCAAAAGTTTTACTGTAGAACATCTCTTAAAAAATCTAATTTATTTCACAACATACATTTACAGCCTTCGAAGGAATCTCGATGTTTCTTTATGTCAGTGGCCTAACGTTTGGACACTTTTTTATTGCAATCAGGACACGGCCATTTTTGAAGCGTCCTACTCGGCTCACCTCATTAGAAACATCATGAATCGTACTGAATGGTTTTCCGCGGAATGGCTTTTTCAGTTTTGGGAGCAAGTCGTAGTCCATTGGGCTCCTGTAAGACTGTATGGCGCATGTTGATGCAGTTCCCATTCATAATTTTCCAAAATAGCTGTTACCAACGGGCAACCTGCGGCCTCGTGTTGTCGTGCGAAATGATGACATAAGTTTCGAGTATGTCGGGCCTTCTTTGGGGAATCTTTGTGTGATTTTTTTTTGCAAACATCTTATGCAGTATGCCGTTGTTACAGTGGTCAACCTTGGGTACTCTGTCTGTTGCTATCACTCCAACCTATTCATAGGCCATAATCACCTGGAGCTAAACCTTCGATTGTTGGTGGTGGAATGTTTTACGGCGAGTTTATTCTGGATGTTTCCATTGAGCCGACACAGATTTCAGTTCTGGTTTAAAATCTCGTATCCAGGTTTCATCTATAGCAACAATTCTGTCCAAAAACTTTTCGCTCTCTGTCTCGTACCGCTAAAGAAAATTTTCTGCTATCCCTTGGCGAACTGCTTGCTGCTCTTCACTCAGATTATGCTGAACCCATTTAGCAGCCACGTTTCTCTTCTGTAATTTTTCAGTTAGGATTCTGAAAACTGAAGCGGTAGATATGATTGCTTCATATGCAATATCTTCACATGTCTTCCGTCAATCTTCTTCCAAAATGCTGTTGAAGATAACAACAGAAGTGTCGTCCGTTGCAGCAGATGGCCTGCCGTTTATTGGGTGGTCTTCTATGCTTTCCCGACCTTGGCGTAAACGAGAAGTCCACCGTGACACTCTGCTACGATCCACTACACTTACCGCCCACATTTCAGTTTTAATGTAGGATTGCTGGTCGTTATGCGAGATCTGGCCTGATTTACTTTATTTTTCCAGTTCTAGGCATAATGCTTCGCAACAGGAACTAAATAGCCAGTAAACGTAGACACAACGTTGTATACTTAACTCTGACTTACAACTGGCGCAAAGATTAGAGTGATTGTATCATCCTATAAGGAGCGCCTGCGCAGTATGCAATTTTTTTGAAATGACCTACGTAGTTACTCAATGTTATTGGTGAGTAATCACTGTTATGTTGAAGACCGATTTTACCCATGTATTGCCCTCTTACTGCTAAAAATAGAAAACTACGAATTCTTCGGTTTTTTAGGACAAGTTAGTAAAATCATGCAATGCATTGATTATGATAAGAGTTCCAACATACTAGAAATCATTACTCAAGTAATTACTCAAGTTATGAGGAAAATGGCTGTGGAATAAATCTCACCCTTGTGCCCCGACCTTTGATCCATTTCGATGATATTTAACAGAACTAGTTCAGTATACCTAAGAAATAACATGATAAAGTTTTGCCGTAATCAAAGCAATTTTACGTAAGTTATGATGAATAAGGGCTATGGAATAGATCGCTCCTGTATCCTAACCTTTTATTCCTTTACGCCCATTTCAACAGGATTCGTCCCCAGGCAGTGCCTACAACATACTAACATTTCATCCAAATCGAAACATGTTTACGTAAGTTATGACCCATAATGGTGATGGAAGTTATTCCGTTCCTATGTCCTGACTTTTGACCCCCATTTCGCCAATTCTCAATAGGGTTTGTCCCCTGGTAGTCTCCTAACACATACTAAAATTTATTCTAAATCGAACCTTTTTTACGTTAGTTATGATGCATAAGAACAGTGGAATAAATCCCGCTCCTATGTCCTGACTTTTGACCCTATTTCGTTCACTTTCAATAGGGTCCCTACCCAGGTTGTCCCGTACCACATACTAAAATGTCATCGAAATCGAACGATTTTACGCGAGTTACCGTGCGGACGAACATACGCACACAACGCGTGACGTAATGAGGCATATGGGAATCGCGACCATCTGCTCGGAAGAGTGTGACGTCATAGAACATTAATAGAATCCACACACAACGCGTGGCGTAATGAGACAGATGGCGTGACCGCGCGCCAACATCTAATGGAACGACGCCATGACACTACACTGAGAACCTGGTAATTCAGGGGTGGTTATTTAACCCACTTAACGAATTTCCCTAAAGTCGAGATCAAGTTAAATTGATTTCTAGTACCAGAAAACGATAGGTTAAAGACTTCCATCAAAATCCTTAGAGCCGTTTTCAAAATAAAATTTACATACATACAAGAATTGCTACTTTAAGGTGAACGTCAAGTAATTTTGCTTCCTGTACATCGAATGGAAACCTTTCTGTACACATTTTCTTCCCAATTATTGCGTTCCGAAGGATGAAAATTTTAACATCGATTAAAATATCTACATTTTATAATTTGGAATACTTAGTATTTTCTAAAACATAACCACAATTATGCAATCAAACATTTGTTTGTCTACTGACGTCATGAAAAAACAAGTCGCGCCATCTTTTTTCTGGACAATGTGTTCACAAGGATGACAATTTGAACGTCGATTAAAATATCTTCATTTTATAATTTCGAATACTTAATATTTTCTAAAACATAACCACAATTATGCAATCAAACATTTGTTTGTCTACTGACGTCATGAAAAAACAAGTCACGCCATCTTTTTTTTTTTTTTTTTTTGCCGCCCCGGTGGCGCAGTGGTCTAAGCGATGGCCTACTGATCATTCGTCCGAACGGGGTCCGGGTTCGAATCCCGGTGAGGCATGAATGTTGTGTTTGTCTTACGGCACTGGCTCTCTCCCTTCCCTGGAACCAGTGACCCTAAATTAGGGACGGGCGACTGCTTATAGCCCATTGAGTTGCTCACGGTGGTCGTTAAACCTCCAATCAAAAAAAAAAAAAATTTTTTTTTCTGGACAATGTGTTCACAAGGATGAAAATTTGAACATCGATTAAAATAGTTTCTTTTTATAACTTGGAATACCTAATATTTTCTAAAACATAACCATAATTATGCAATCCAACATTTGTTCGTCTCCTGACGTCATCAAAGTACAGGTCGCGTCATCTTTTTTCTGGTTTCCACACCACGAAAGGAAACGTTATTGATTTTTAATATAATTATGGTTATGTTTTAGAAAATATTAAGTATTCCAAGTTATAATATGAAGTTATTTTAATCGATGTTCAAATTTTTATCCTTGGGATCACATTAATTGTGAAGGAAATGTGTACAAAAGTTTTTCCATTGGAAATATAGGAAGCAAAATTACTTGACGTCCACCTTAAAAATATAGGATAAGGGCGATGGAATGGATCGCAATCCTATGTCCTGACCTTTGACCCCATTTCTTCCATTTTGAATAGGGTTCGTCCCCAGGTGGTCCCCTACCACATACTGAAATTTCATGGAAATCGAACCATTTTTACGCACGTGATGACGCATAAGGGCAATGGAATGCATCCCGTTCTTATGTCCTGACATTTGACCCAAATTCACCCATTTTGAATAGGGTTCGTTCTCAGGCGGTCCCCTACCACATAGTAAAATTTCATTGAAATCGAACCATATTTACGCAAGTTATTACGCATAAGTGCAGTGGAATGGATCCTGCTGCTACGTGTGAACTTCGATCCCATTTGTCCGATTTTCCATAGGGTTCGCCCCAGGATGTCCCCTTCCACATGCTAAAATTTTAGCGAAATCAGCCATTTTTACGCCGGTTATGGTGCGGACGGACGGACGGAGAGACGGACGGGCAAAGCTGCAGAATATACGCTTCTTCAACCTACGGTTGGAAAGCGTAAAAAACATGGAAGATCGAGGATTTCGCCGATACATCGAAAACTTACGCCGCCCCGGTGGCGCAGTGGTCTAAGCAATGGCCTCTGATCATTCGTCCGAACGGGGTCCGGGTTCGAATCCCGGTGAGGCATGGATGTTGTGTTTGTCTTACGGCACTGGTTCTCTCCCTTCCCTGGAACCAGCGACCCTAAATTAGGGACGGGCGACTGCTTATAGCCTATTGAGTTGCTCACTGTGGTCGTTAAACCTGCAAATAAAAAAAAATACGCAAATTCTATCGATGCATCGACTTATCGAGAATGAGTTACCACCGATGTCCAACATCGATGTTTACCCCAGATATCCCTCTACCTAACTGAGAAAAACATTAGGGTGTATAGTTAATTTGAAAACAAAAGAAATTTCACAAAATAAAATAAATATTTTAAAATAATACGTGCTGTAAATTAATTACAAAGAAACACTTTTTATAATGTCTATGATTTAGATATGTGTGGAAATGTTTTATATTTTCATCCGTGTATAAGTTCGAAAGCAATACTTCTGTTACATTGCAATCAAAGCAGAAACATGTTGATTGTTGACCTGATATGGCTTCAAGCGAAGTTATCTTGATGTCGGAAATTTTCGTTTATCAAATTCTGTTTCTCAGTACGACGAAATGTTTTAGAATATTTGTATCGCAATCGCAATTTGTTCTTGTTATCGTTATTTCAGCCACCATCCAGAGTGGAAGAACGACAAAATTGCATATCTATGTATATGTTGAAAAAATAGAATTTTACAAGCGAGTTGACACGGGATTCTCGATTTCAATAAACGTTCTTTTTGCTTTGTTTCAACCAAAGAAACATCATTTTTGAAACGGATTTGTCGGAAGGGAGAAAATCTGAGCTCATATTCATTTTCTACAGATTACATTATCCTGAAAGTTTTGAACAAAAAATTTAGGCAAATTTCTTCATTGCTAGTACAGTGGGTTACAAGCAAATTTTTACACGATATACTGAAATCAGTGAAATACTTAAAAGTAGGAAAAACAACTAATGACAACTAACAAAAAAGTGCATGCTACAGATATAATTTTAGAATCGAAATATCTAAAACAGAAATAATGTCGTAAGCACAGTTTATACCTACAAACCAGAAATTTATGCATTTCCTGAAGTAGAATACTGTTTCAGATTGTTATAGTAATAATAGGAATAGTAATAAGCGCCTTACTTAAACCTGTTATCTGACTGCTTCTAATGAACCAGAAAAATACTCTCTTATAGGAACAAAATCCTCCTCCGCATAGCAACAGATCTTCGCGTTACGAAAAATTAAAAAAATATGAGTATAGTATTTATAAAGTACACGTACATGAAAGAGTTTCATAGTGAAAACTAGTTTCATTAAACTATATGTTAATCCTTATTTTAGGTGTAATACAGTCAGTAAAATACCTGAAAAATATGAACACACGGAGTTGCACGCTGCCATTAAAGAACAATACGGTTGCAGGAACATGATCAAAAACTGAAAATATAATGCAATGCTCTGAACATGCAATTCTACCATGTGCGCAAAAATAAAATGCCAGTCCGTATCAGTGTTTCATAGTGAAGATGAGTTTCTTCATACAATTTATCCTTAATATTCATGTAATACATTTAGTAAAATAACAGAAAAATAATATATATTTAGAAATAAATTACACAAAATCCTTCGCATTAAAGAAGGCGAAGTTTAGAGCACTTGGGTTTACAAGCAGAAGGAAACAAAAATGTTTTTAAATCGGTCAATTTAGAATAGCAGTTACAGTAGAACCAGATGAGACAGACAAAATGTTCAAATTCAAATACTTAAAGTACTTGACAGGCTAATAAGAGGAGTGCGTGCTAAATTATCTCAGATTTGTAACATACTTCATATATCTAAACAAAAAGCTACTGTAACTTGAAATCGCGTCATTCATTGGATGAATACTTATATCTTTCTATACACTTGTATATGTATCAGGAATTCCTCATGTTAGGTCATGATTTTTTTATACAAATATCTGACATTCGAAAATTTCAGGACGCGAAAATGCTGCCGTCTAAAGCAATGACGGATAAATGGCAGTCTGCCGACTAGATCCTCCCCTTCTTTTTTTTTTTTATTGAATCTCGCATATTTTTCTTATTTCATTCAATAAATTTTATCATTCAAACTGCACGAGAAACAACTGTTGCTCTCATGCTTGGACGTGTTCTGTCAGACAATGTTACATTTATCAAAAGTTCGATTTAGTCTTCAAGCAATTAACTTGCATTTCTCAATTATCACCGCAAGCATCAACACCTAACAAAATCTTCCTTTTGGTTACTTACCATTTTTGTCACTTTACCTATGTCGATTTTCTGTTACATGCTGAAATGAGGTGGCTTCGTTGAGGAAAAGGTCTAATCAGATTTTCTGAACTCAAAGACGTAATGTTTGCCTTCCTACGTGTCAACATACCACCCTCACTTGATTTTCAAAGTAAACTCAAGTACATTCATTTTATTTAGGTCTTGTCGTTAATTATAGACGTTACTCAGATGCTTTTCAATTTGCCACAAGAACTTTTATTCAGGTTGAACCGCACGATTGCAGTCGGCTTGTGTCGCACTACCTATATTACTGTCGGCGTTTGAGCTTCCAACATTGTAGTTCATGAGATTGACTTCGGAGCTCTTTGCAGGTCAGTCAAGTTCTTCCAGACCTGTCTCATCAAAGCATTCCTGCACGACCGTGAATTTATCGAAATTGGCATAGATATGTTTGCAAAGCGAAGGGGATTGTTTGCATGGGAAGGATTGAAACAGTGATCATATTTGCATGCATGTTCTATTTTATTATTTCATCTTTGCGTGGTCCTTTTGTAATACACAGAAATTCTTTTATATGCCTGTTTTTTTCTTAAACTGCATGATAACAATGCACCTGATTTTGTCACACTAGTTGCAGTGCTTAGCACCTTTCGAGATGATAAATGTATCAAAATAGAAAACCATCAACTTCGGTTAAACAAATAATAAATATAACTTATTATCCAAAAACATTACTGGAAATTAACTTGTGCAATACATTTTCTATTATTTAATAACAGACATAAACGAGTTCTTATGCACAGGGACCTTAAATATTGCATTTCACACATCAGAATCGATTTTTGTGAATAAACATGGAATTTGATCTACAGGTAAGAAATTTTCTAATTTGAAATTATTGCGTGTTAAAATATTTAACTTAATAATATTGTTTAATGACATTTTATATGCACAGCTTTATAGTTTGTAAAATTGAATTGATTTTTTTAACGCAGTATAAACCGAGGCGTGTCTTACATGATGAAATCATTTTGCTTCATTCTGTGTATTGCATTATGTGGTGATCGGGCTTAAACTTTCACTACTGGATTTTTGGGGGTCTGATTTCACAGCGGGAAACAATCACATTCACTATCTAAGAATTTAATCTTTCCATTGAAGAATTTAATACATTCGCACTTTCATTTCTAAGAATTTTAGTCTCGCTCAAAGATGTTTTAGAAATTTGTGTGTGTGTGTGTATGTGTGGGTGGGTGTGTCGTAGTAGCATCGGTTTTACATTTCTTGGATTTTTGTCTAATCCTGCAGTATGTATATTTACTGATAAAGACATTCGTAACAACCAAGATACAGCTCCAGTGCGATACCAGTCAACAGTACCAAATCTAATTCCATAGAAAGCTAAAGCCTATATAGAATTTTTTTAAAGCAGTTTTACCAATCAAACATAAATATCAACGCATGTTGAGAAATTAATTCATATATAGCGATTTGTGAGTAAAATTTATATATATTGCTGTGAAAAACTGACCCTTTTCATGTCCGAATAAGGGTTAAATGTACGTGAAAAGCAGAAAAGCACCTGTTAAAAAAGACTGTGTAAACATGATTGTTACTAAAAATCAAATGGCGTCACAAGAATCAAAAACGATAAAATACATATGAACAATGAAGGGACTTTGCTATCCCACGAACTATTTTAATATTGACCGAGTGTTGGTTCATGAAAGCTTTTCTTCCTAAGTTCAAGTCCGCAGTACTCATGGTCCCGCATGAGCATTCAATGCTGAACATATGAGAACAAGTCGAACTGGTGGTAAAAATTCCAAATCAAACATAACCGTAGTAAGAAAATATAATGAAATGCAAATTGCAATTTTGCATTTCGAAATTTTTTTTGAGCAGTTCAAAAGTTCTAGAGGTATATGTCATTGGATTACTTGAGCCCTGTTTCTCTAAAATCTATCATTACTTTTTTACATATTTTTGAGAACCGTTTAAGTTCATTCTGTGAAGAGTTCCACGTATTTAAAGGAGATAACGCTTGGGCATTTTCAGGCGGGCTTGGAAATGAAGAAGCTGTTAGATTGTTTTTTGCCACAAAAATCCATGCCATTAATTATGAAAATTTCTGCATGAGTACAGATAATTTTTTTAAAGATATGTTAAAGAAAACACTTTTTCTGCAGATTTAATGGATCCCTATAAATATATTTTTTTTATTCAGAACTACTAGGTTTATTTTAATTCCAATATATTGTTTTTAAATCTTCTCTTCTCTGTAGTTTTAAATTTTAGCTGTTAAATTTCGGATAAGTGTCGGTGATACCGGGTTAAAAGAAGGTGTCACAGAGTTAATATTATAACCAATTTAATCTGCAATTAAAAAATACGGCGGAACGATTATAATCGTTATGCAATGATATATCGGGATTGGATTTTGATACCTGAGTAATAATGTTCAGATCATTATGAAAAGTGAAAAAATTGTACATTTCGTTTTTCGTTAAAGTTATCCATTAAGCTCAGGAATATTTTTTGCATTTACCTTCCCAGTGCCTGACACGGAGAGAAAATTCCTCCCGAAAACTCGTCGTATTCGTACTTTAAAATTGTTTACGTTTTCAGAAAGAAAAATATTTGTATTGTTGAATTAAATAGAAATTCACACTAGACACCCCGGCTTTTCAATACAGCAAATCCCTGACATTAATATATTCTAAAAATATATTATATTTAAAAAATTAAAGATTTGTAATTTAAAAAAAATTCTACTTGTTGATTAGTATTCTTATTGAGAGGTGTAAAAACATCCTGACATTTAAGATTCGTAATTTCAGATTCTATCAAACGTTGTGGCAAGACGTAAGGCTTGATCAGGTGGTTATGGATAATACCTGCCCATATTTTCAATGCAAACGCCTCTTGGTGGCGGTGTTTGAATGCAATATTCAGATTGTGTTTCGCCCAAACATTGCTCTTACAAAAATTAAAGACACCATCTCTGGCAAATGGTGCTACATCTCTGAAAAAATTTGAACTCGTTTGATTACGCTTTTTTAAATCAATAAGCAAAATTGAACCTGTCATGGTAATTCTTTCTCTGCTAATACGTGCACTTTTTGTGGATGGTAAGGGTGCAGCTGGTTAGTATGCAAGACTCACCTCACAGTGCTTTGTCAAATGGCCACGTGACGAACGATAGCACGTGTACTGGTAGACGGTTGGTCTTAAGCACGCGAAATTACACTTTCTGCTACAGCGACTTTTCGAATCTGTCGTGGACGACCTACATGTTGTACTGTAGGCAAGGAACATGTTTCTTCGATGAATGTTTAGGAACGTCGTGCGGAAATGAAATGCATGTCCTGGAGTTCTGCGTAAGTGTATCGTTCGATCTAACTGATAGCAAGAGATTACAAAGCTCACAAGTCACCCAGTTACCCGCACGAATAAAAGGCACTCCACTAAAGTAAACTCATACTTCTTCGTACAGTACATTACGCCCGCAGTATCATTCTTCGCATTCAAATGCTTGTATCACACAGGATTATATATATATACAGTTAATGATATCCGTAAACAAGTCCTAATAATACCCATTGTGATAATTATTTTTGCAAAAGTGCAGAAAACCTCAGGGGTTACCTTCGCAGATATATTAGAACAATTCCCATGGAAAAAAGCAATCTCCAATATAAGCTAAGTATTGGTACATATCAAAGATGAAAAGCTGGTAAGGTTTAAGAGACACGTTTTGAAGTAAACTGCCAATAAAACCGACAAGCCATTTTAATCAATTTAATTGCGTAAAGCTAAAAATTCTATTCCCTTCTTTATAATTTCAAACTCAATTTTTAAGATTATTTATATATAAATTTTTTATATAAATACTTTACTGACGATCACTCTTTGCTCAAATTATGTGTTCCGATGAAATAATTTTTGCAAAGTCAGGACATAATTTTCCAAAGGTATTAATGCACCACTCAGCTTTACGCAATATTTGAAGGACACATTTTTACATTAACTATTGCACCATTAATAATTTATTTTCGCATATTCATAGCGTTCTCAAAATTACTTTTTACTCGGTCGGTTTTTTACAAAGTGATATAAATCTTTTAGTGATACACAGAACTCTGAACACGTATTCGTTTTAATACGTAGTTATGTCGATAGGATCTTGTGTTGCGTTTTTGTTTTTAAGGTTTTGATGAAATGATTCTGTTAATACCAAAATTGTCCTTATGTAATCAATAACCAGGAAACGCACGATAACTGAACTCGTAACAATATCATCACTCTACTAATCCGAATTTATTAGGGTAAAATAAAAATCAGTTTCCAAGCTATTGCACATTAAGCAGGTGGCTTTTGGAAGGAAGGTAGACAGAAAAGTGCAAAAGGAATGATGAAACAATTCAATAATTTGAACGTGGTGATTTGAGTAGCTAATACTTGAACATATATGAATGCAATTATTCCTTTAAGCAAAACCAGCGTGCTGTTTGTTGGACATGTGGTACCCTCGGATATAACGCAGCATTATTTGAAAAACCCGTTCCAAACTAGTTGTAATTCAAGAGAGACCCTATTATTGCAATCCTCATTTTCATTAATCACCTCTAAGGTTTAGCGAATTGTAGTAAATTCAGGCGTGGAGTCGGAAGCTAAATTCTTTTTATCGTCTCACACAGGGTTTAGCGGACTTGAACTTGACTCCTTTCAATAGGGGAATGGTTTCTTTTACGTCTCCGGAGTCGTTTTTATATTCGTTGAACCTAATTCTAAACGAACGCTTGGTCGTTACCTTGTAATATCGCTTAGAGCCGTTCGGAAAGTTTAGTTGGAAGGCATAAACTACAGCCTCGTCGAGAAGTGGGCGTGTCGACATTTCTCTTAAGCATTGCATTTAAAGTTGCCTGAGTTCTTAGCCGGCACCTAAGTTTATCTTTCTGAGTGCGTACACAAGTTGATCCTACATATTTGGTATGTACAGAAAAGAGTCCACGTAGCGTATTTACGACATAAGAGATTAGCACGGCAAATTATTTTTTTTTTTTTGATAAAGTTATGTTCTCTTATTTAAAGTTTGCCAAATGTAAATAACGCCAAACGGAAATTAGGAAATAAAACCTTCGGTAAAATGTATTAAAATTTTAGAGCACAAAATATCATAAAGACTGCAGTTCTCTCAGAAATTGAGTGCTAACTCACATAATTCATAATTCTTCTGTCAGTTAGCACTCAATTTCAAAGATAAATTTAAATATTGAAAATACTTTAATTTCAGTATGCAAGACGATTTTTTGCTGTTCTGTTCTACGGAGACTAATTCTGCATCAATCCCTAAATTTAAAGGAATGAACAGAGAAGTTTGTAGAAACAGAGAAAGTTGAATGTCGCCATGTTTAGGAATTTAGATACCGCAATAAATTGGGATTATGCAATTATTCCTACAAGGAAACAAAGCGTTCATTATTTCTATAACTGAACAATCTTATTATTTCTATTATTGAATTATACAAATTTCTTGAGAAGCAATTACTTTTCCAAAATACCTCTGTTAATAGTCTTCCTTGCAATTTAAAGAAACTCGCATTAAGTCATTTTGAAATCGAATAAAACACCTCTTTTTCCTAGCAGCAGAAATGTTTTTTCTAATTTTCTATTCAATTCGCGCAATTGGCAGCTCAAATGTGTTAAAGGACAGTCCAAACTCGAAAAGAAACTACAAGATATTTTCCTTTTATTACATTGATGCTTGACGTCATCCATTGATATAATAACTAATAGATATAAAGCGAAGATATCTCCTTCGGGGTGAAAGTTTGTATACTTAGCTAATCTGTAAAAAAGTTCAGGAATTAAAAAACAAGTAACAGGTTCATCTACAAACCACAAAATAAAAAAATATAAAAATTGATAGTGAATTAAATTCGCCAAAATGGAATTTATTTATATGATACCAGAAGCTAAACAGTTTTAGAAGGTGTTCTTCGAATAACAAATATTCTCAATATTTCAGTGAAAGCATTTTTTGAAACACATGTTCCCATAGAAATTGAAATATTAAACATTGCGATTTTCATAATTCTATTTAAAAAATAATAGCAATGGAGCAGAATAATGCACTCTGATGAAAAGCATTGCTTTGCACGCAAAACTGAAATTCCAAGGATGTAAACATTTTAGTTTTCTTACAGATTAATATAATTCTGAGAATAACAAGGATTTAGTGTCATCAACCATAAAAAATAGAGTCCTCCTTAAAAATGGGAATTGAACGCACTACTCTTGTTTTACACCCCACCACGTTATCTTAACTCCACACAAGACAGCGGGTATACAAGGACTTCAGTCGTACGTCTTTGAAGTTTTTTTACCTAATGTAAATGTACGGACTCATTATAAACACTGTATCCTCAAAACATAAGATATGCCTACTTACTAACGTGTTGGTCTCCATCTAATACAAATTACTGCCTGTACACGTATATAGCGGATTTTCAAGGATTTGAGTCGTACGTCTTTGAAGAAGAAGCAATGCGCTTTTGCCAAATGGTCATGTTTTTTCACCTAATGTAAATTTACGGACTCATTATAAACACTGTATCTACAAAACATAAGAGATACCTACTTACTAACGTGTTGGTCTCCAACTAATAAAAAGTATTGCCTGTACACGTCCGAAGCATCACATGTTAAAGGTTTTAGGGGGGTTATGCCATCCCTGCCGGTTGCAGCATTGTCCACCACAAATCTGCCAAAGAGGTCGCTACAGCACCATGGACCTGATGTTCGCTTTACGGCATTCCAGAGAGATTCCGTTCTTCCAAACACATATGTGTGTTCCTCAAGCCATGTCTGGGTGGTTTCGGCCCAATGGGGCGGGGCGTTGTCTTGTGGAACAGACCAATGGCCACAGGATACACGAAGGCTTTAAAGCGTGTAGGTGGCCAGATAGCTCATTTTCGTTGTGCATTGAAGTTAAGGATCTCTCCAGACACAATAAGGTACCTATTATTTTTCCTGAGAAGGCTCCCAAAACCACAATAGAGTCCCCCCAAATTGAACAGAGCCGGCCTTGCACGACGCTGCCATGGTCTCATACTGTCGACGCAACTTTCACACCTTTTCGTCAGCTCGGATGAGCTGAAAACTGGATCCATATCACAACACGAAGCGACGCGACTCCCCAGGAATTCAATTTTAATGTTCCCGGCAAGAATGGAAGCAAATTCCACATGACGAGCAGTCAAGAATGGCGCACGAATCGGGCGTGTAACCATTAGCTCAGGTTTTTTGTCGGGAACATACAAATGCACAACTTTTTCGTTCGTTTTAGAACTCCGACATTGAACTTGGATGTGATTTGCACCGTTGTTACAAAGTATTATGTCTGTACGAGCCTGATACTATAAGCAACCTCGGCCATCAACGGTGTGTGGTCGGCCGCCACTTTCTCTCTGGGCGCTGTTACATCCTGCGATGGGACTTTCGCAATACATATTTGGTACGGTTGCCCTCAAGAAACCTAGGGCTTTTACAACTTGGGTGACGGAATGACCGTCTGTCTTGCGTCGACAGTGCAGCGACGATCAAAGTCCCTAACATCAGCACATTTATAGGAGTTCATCGATTTATATGCATTGTTCACAAGCTTTGCTGTGGTCCTATTTATTGCTGAGTTCATTTGGGTCTGATCCAGTCTGAGTAAGGGATATTCATATATATCTCTTGCTTACCAATAGTAATGAAAAATATTGTGTGAATCAATTTATTTCGAGTCTTGAATCTACTAACTGTCATTACAGCACAACGCTAGGATGGCATTTCAAAAATTTGGGATAAAGAGTTAAGCCGCCAATGCTTTTGTAGAAAGGCAAGTGGTGGCGTCGCGTCACGTACATAGACACAACCTTTTTTCATTTCCTCCTTTTTTTGTTCAAACATTTTCTTATATGCAATTACAGTTGTAAAATGTTACAATTGCATATTGCTTTTCCTTAATTTTGAAAAACGCCTTTGGCATGAATGTCATTTAAAAACACAAGAAGACAGTTGTTTTGAGTGCATTTAAAAAAAGTGTTTTGATATTCGTATTTAAAGAAAGTACATATGTTTATGTTTTTTTTCTTGCAAAGAGTAAATGTTCCAAAGTGCTACAAAATCCTTGAAATTCCATTCTTTTCTGTTAGTCTGTTGCGAATGAAATTCCAAAATTTTTGGAGTTTCAGATGAATTTCGTACTACATGCTCCTGTAAAACCGTGAAAATAATGGATAAATGGGTCTTATAAAGTTCACTTTTTCTGGCCGGATCGACGTTAAATGGCCTGGAGCGGTGCTTGAATTTTTGTAATATTTTATTGTCACTTGTTGAAGAAAAAAAAACCTCCTTTCACGTCGTAAATGGAAAGATGACATTTCTAAGACAGGTTTGGTCAGTGGATAGTATAAGAAAATTTGAAGATAGTGAATACAGTAAACTCTCAATTACCCGTCATTCTCCAAGTTTCTGGTGCGACAGATAAGCGAAAATGCAATACAATTCCATCTAGTGAAAGTGAATATAATTTTTTGTCAGTTCTCAACTCAGCATGTTAGCATGTTTAAATTTAAAATTATATTTACAGATACTTTTTTCCCTATACGAGGGTTGTACCGAAATGAATGCAAAAGTGGGCAGAACCTTTTTATTAATAGCAGAAGTCGTTCAAACTGCACAAGTTAGGAAAGTAACTCTTCCTCTATACGAAGCAACTACTCAACATTGTCTCCATCACAAGCAAAGCATTAGCTCAATCGTTGAACCCAAGTATCGAATCCCTTTTGAAAAAATTCAGGTGTGGCCTGTTGTGTCCACTTCTTTACAGCCACTTTCACTTCGCCTTTATCATCAAATCGTTGTTACCAGAGACTTTCCTTCATTGAACCGAACAGGTGGAAATCGGAGGGTGCCAGATCTCGGCTGTACATTGGACGGGGTACCACCGACCAGCCTTATTTGCTGATCGCCTGATTTGCTGTCAAATATGTGTATGGTCTCGCATTTTCATGGTTAAAATGGCTTGCTTTCAGATTCTTTTCGGTCTCTTCCTCGTTATGACTTATCTAAGCTTCTTGAGTGAACTCTGTCATTTAATAAAAAAAGTTATGCCCACTTCTGCAGTACTTTCGGTTCAACCTTTGTAATAAAAACACAACAGTTGACCGTAAGAAACAATTAATGAGCGGAATCGGTGCATTACAGGAAAAAAAAACAATTAACGAAAAGTAGTGTATTATACACTTTGTGTGCTCTTTGCTTTCGCTTTTACTGCAGCAATATTTCGAATTCTGAGTAATAAGAACCGGTGAGTTGTGTCTTCTTCGTCTTGTTTCTTAAACCAGTCAGTCACCACTTTCAATTCATCAGATTCAGGATTATCTGGATTCAAAAAATCTTGAATAATTTTGTAATATGTTAATTCATTCTAACTCATATTATAAGTTTGTAACACTGGGTTTAACGAAGCGAGAGAGTTAATTACGTGGAATGTCTCAAATAGGATTCGAGTCCCTTTTGATAAAATTCAGGTGTGGCCTGTTGCGTCCATTTCTTCACAGCCACTTTCACTTCCTCTGTGTCATCAAATCGTTGTCCCCAGAGACTGTCCTTCATTGGATCGAACAGGTGGAAGTAGAAGGAGTTCCAGATCTCGGCTGTATATTGGACGGGGTACCTCAGCATGGCTTCTCTAAACTTCTTCAGTGAACTCTGTCAGTTAATAAAAAAGTTATGCCCACGTCTGCATTACTTTCGGTACAACCTTTGAAATAAAAAATACAACAGTTGACCGGAAAAAACAAATCGTCATATTAGAAAAAAAAAACAATTAATCAAAAGTAGTGTATTATACATTTTTGTATGCTCTTTGTTTTCGCTTTTACTGCAGCAATATTTCGAATTCTGCGTAATGAGAACCGTTGAGTTTGGTCTACTTCGTCTAGTTTCTTAAACCAGTCACTCATCGCTTTCAATTTATCAGAATCAGGATTATCTTGATTCAAAATATCCTGAATAATTTCGTGATATGTTAATTGTTCTAACTCATATCCTAAGTTTGTAACACTGGGTCTAACGAAGCGAGAGAGTTCATTGCGTGCAATGTCTCATCCAGTATTCGAGGTGGAAACGATATCCGGCGGATGGTTAGGAGCTAGTTCCACACACATTACCGCCACAAGAGCAGGCTGGGAAATTTAAGCTTTTCACATTACATAAGCAGAAAAACAGATTAAATGACACTTAAGTAAGACATTTCTTTGTTATCCCTTACCGCTTGGGGTAGATACCCATTTGAAAAACAATAGACATTCTTTCTCTAATTGATTTAGTTGTGGGTTGCGCACTATTTGGTAAAATGGTTATATCGTACAACGACAGCACACTATGTGAAATTTATTTATAAAACTTTTTTACCAATAAGTTACTGCAGTTTTCCCGAAAGGCATTAATGTGCTTCGAAATAAGTACTGGTGAATAGACTGATTTCAAACACCTGTAAATTTATAATACAGAATTAGACAAAATAAAAAAAAAGGTTGTCCGAATACAAAGGTGTTATGAGAACTTGTTTTGAATTGTTTCCTTTAACCACAGGAAAGCAAAATCTTTAAAAGCGTAGGCTACTCACACTTCTGGGCAACGTATTTAACGGCATGTTTTCTTCAAGCAGAAATTTGTTCAACTGCACTACTTAACTAACCAATCGTATTTAGGTAAAATTATTATTATTATTTCGTATGTTAAACAAAAAAATTTAGCATTTCTTTCTTCTGGTACGTGGTTCTGAAAGCGTGTTACAATACAAATGCCTTCTTTGGACGACGAACATTATCAAGTTTCTGCGACGCTGGTCTGCGGGTACTAATATTTTACCAAATTTTGTGAAAATAGTGTGTAAAAAAACAGATTTTTTTCTGTTTTGCTCATAAATTTTATTGTAATTTAGGTGGTTTACTCTAAGCACCAGTTCATAGTCATTATCATGCTTTCCACATATTTTGCTTTAGGAACATTTTTTGCTTCAAAACGCAAAATTCGCATCCTTGTGCATCCCTGAGGTACCAACTACAGAAACACAAGGTGTACCTCGCATGAAAACAAGTTCGTAAAGACTGTATATGAAATTCTCTACAGAAAAACTTAAGAGAGAAATATATTTGCTGAATTGATAGGGTTTTCATTAGTCCCATTTTGTTTGAAAACGAATTTTTCCACAACAGATGGAAAATTACAATTGCCCCGAATCGCATTTTCGCCCTTCGGTGCATTCTTCTCGCTTTTTTCACGAAACTGATGTTATGAAACTGTTTAGACTTTTTTTTTTAATTTTCATAGAAAAAAAAGGAAGAAACATAGTGACGGTAGTTTTTTAACATAAATTTCATAAACACCTTACCTCTCAAATAACAAAAGAGGCTGAGCATATTTTAGGTAGTTGAATAATTCATCACTAAAAGTCCCTTTTTTGGGGTGATAAGGCAATATCGCTACATTTTAACTTTACATTTGGGAAATTGCTTTCATGTATCAGTGAAATTACAACCTGCTAAAATTAAAACAAAACTTTTTGACTGCGCCTCGTTGACGTTCATGGTGTAATCTTTACATAAAAAACACGCTGCTGTACATTTTGCAAAACTTTTAGTAGGTTTTGACACCATAGTTGCCATTTTCAGTCTTTACCTCACTAACTTCATCTTCGATTTGGTTCCCTGAAACCTTTGAAGTAATCATTTCTTCTTCAGTAAAAAACTGATTTATGTCCTTCTGCAACCATAATGTTCTACTGAACGGCGAACACTTATTCCTTTTCCGCTCCCTTTTTGCTAATATCGAAAACTTCCACTTTTGTTGTTCACTCATTATGAAAGTGAACGGATTCACTAATTGAAGTGCGCTTTTTACGACTGTCGAAAAGTCTTCGTGAATGCTGCAGTTCTTCCGCTTATTTGTATGTGAAGCGAGCTTTCTGTGAAATGGGAAGGAAAAAGACACAGATCACACGCACACACACATGGGAAAATAGTATCTGTACGCCAAACAATTCGTCAATTAGTTCTGTTGAGAAAATCCTTAAAGTCAAAACGGAATTAGAGACAGATGTTTTTTGCATCTGTAGCGACGTGGATATCAGAATGCAAATGAAAGTGTTAGCCTAAAAAAACGAAATTCATTCAAGAGCGGCATTGTCGAGATTCAAGACAGTAAAAGAACTGATTTGTTGCAGTTGAATTTTTCAGCAAAAAAAGGAATAACGATAATGACTTGCATTTTAAATGCACTATCATTTCTCGTTACCTTCCTATAATTCTCACTAGAAGTAGATGGCGCTAGCAAATCTTTTACAATCAATCACCCATTTTGTAGAGTATTTAAGGAACGCAGTGCCTGACCTTTGGTCTTAAACAACCATTTGAGATGTGATTAACGTTACGTTACTCTTAGAAAAAATGTTGCAGACAGTGAAGTGTAACTGCAGATTTTGCCGGACACCAGCGAAAAGCAGAAACAGAATCCCCAGAGAAAAACCAATCAACACCTACCCAACGGGCAACATTTAAAAAACCATTCTACCATCACCTAACACGGCAAAGGGGTAAAGGAGGCATACACAGGATATGGAGCTCCCGTTAAGTAAGTACTCTCCCACGAATTTAACTTTTCCTCATTCATTTTTGCTGTAGCATTCTGCTACACCCGCCGTAATGTAGGTATAACAACATTATTTAAATGCTTACGCATTACTGAAGGTACTGCGTAACATCCTTACGAGCAAAGTCTCCTTTAGACCTCCTTCAGCACAGGCTGCGGTGTACGTTGACCGCTGCTAAGAGGTCTCATTATTCGGAAGTTATTGCTAATGGTATTCCTACGGCAGATGTTCTGAACCAGTCAGAACGTGCCTTTTCTTAGAGGTTGCTGTTGTTCAAAGGGGTCCGATAATGGAGGTTTTACTGTATCTGTATTAGAAGGAAGGTATCATCTGGGAATAAGTTCAAAGAGAAACAGCTGAGCACGCTTGTGTGAAACATCGCTGTCTTTAAAACGCGTGCACTTAAAATTTAATATTTATGTTGGTAACATTCATGCTACACAGCGTAATTGATGACATTCGGTTCTATTTCATGCTAAAGATTGATTTTTTCGGCACTTTCGAGAAATTTTGCCCCTCGGAATTGTGAATCCCGCACAGAGAAAGCAAATGCTATTCTTCTAACAGAGAAAGAGTCAAGGTAAATGTCAGAGCCCTTTTTATAACAAAATACGTCGCTTCATCTTAGGAAAAACATTTTCACGTTATGGCGAAGTAAATTCCTCCATCATTTTTATGCCAGGGCAGGGATTCGAACCCACAACTCTCGGCTTTGGAGCTCCGATTGCTATCCACTGTACTACACAGGCATGTGTTCTTACTTCTACCTGCCTTTATGTGATATGCGTCCTGCGGGGCAAGCATGTCACACCTCCCCACCGAACAAGGGCAGGGAGCATGGCCCACGTGTCAGCAGGGAATATGTGTCGCTGTAGGCAGTCATCCAGTGAAGAACGTGCATCTGAAGAATCCCAGATCACTTTTGTGTGGGATTCCTCAAATGCACGTGCTTCAATACCTCCTTCAGTGCTTCAAAAAATTATCCATCACAGTGATTTTTTTTTTTGAAGCACTGAAGGAGGGATTCTCATTTTTCCTATCTCGCAGTGTGGAAAAATCATCACACCATTGCCAGAAACCTATCAGCCAGCTCATTTTTGAGTTCGGGTGCCAATATAACGTAACTCTTTTTCGTGTGTGGTAAATTATACGATAGATAATTAAGGTGTTATATGTGAAGTGTAAAACTCCCAGTGCTTTATTTTGTATTTCATCAATCGTTGTTGGAGTAATAAAATGTTATCGTAAGTTTGACTTCTGTATATGTTTCGTCTGGCCGTAAAATCTTACTTTGAGTTATCCCGTGCAACTAACTATTGCATTGCATTCTCATTTATTTCACCTTTTCCTTAGTCATGGTTTTAGACATAGCGAAACACCAGTCTCGCACACCAAAAGGTGTTACGTTATAATCTTTCTCAAAATATTGTTGGGTCGTCTATCTTTCATAACTATTAGTAATAATTATTTTAAGCACTTTATGTTATTCAACTTTCTTTACATGCTTCCATACTCGAAACTGAACACTTCGACTTATAGTCTGAGCTCATAAAATTTGAATATGATTCCTGACAGTCGGATAGGAGTAAGTTCAGATCATGGGACAAAAGGTCGAAATTATTAAATCATGATTCGATATTCTTTTCTAGCAAGCTAAATCGGAACAAAATTATCCGCAACTATTCTTCCCGAAAGTGAAAATTGCAAACACATCGGATTGAAGAACGGAATTTCGATGATCGAACATAAACTATGTTTGTGCTTTGTCTCCAAACACAAAATAAGATGAAGTGAATTCAGCGATGGGTAATTTCCCAGAAATTGAGCAGTTTTTATTTGGTAAGGAAAGAGGTACCTTTTTAATGAGTTAATTAAGAAGTATATGTATTATTGATGTTATACGAACAGTATGATGCACATTATTATCTCCAATCAGGATCCATAAGTGTTTTTCTTCAAATAAACGCCACGTATTTTAGCTTATGATTTTTTAAGCATTCACAAGAAACGCTTTCCAAGAAGTTAGCAAACATAACAGATTTGAGATTCTCAGGTAGATTTGTCATTTTTTTCATGTAGGACTTCCGTCCACAGGGAGTAGAGTTTAGGTCCCAGCCACCTACAGCGTCTCGCTACTGATATATGTAGCATACTTTTATGAGAATATGATAAACAGTTTCTGAATTTCATATTTTACAATCTGAGTGATGTAAATATTTCACCTCGGACAATTTCGTTCTCGAAACAGTGGTACTATACTGTTTCAAGTTTCAACACTGATCAAATTGTGTGTATCAACACTATAAGATTTACGGTTCGTAATTTACTAAAGTGTTTATTCGGTGCTTCTATAATGTACGCCAAGCATAATACTAGAACGTAATTCGACATTTATAGATAACAAAAAAAAAAAAAAAAAAAGAACAGTATAAAATATCAAGCCAACAAAGACAAGAAGTTCTTGTCTTCACTATGATGTTTATTCGGCGTCTCTGTAAAGTAAACTATGAACAACACCTGAAAACGATTTCATGTATTTAGTAGAATAAAGCACTAAAGTTTAAAGTATCAAGATACGAAATACTTTTAAAGCTGTTTTCGGAGCTAAGGCTATTCCTCAGTGCTTGTATAAGCTGCAAAGGAACAAGACTTGAAGACTATTCCACTTTCGCAGAGAAGTGACCACTCTAAACGAAGGTATGAAGATCAGAAATGCTTATGCAATCCTCTCACTAAGGTGCTTAGTTCGGTGTTTGAACAAAGTACACGAAGAACTGAACTGCAAAACCACTCCATAATCACAGTACCACAATGACTACAAAACTTAACACTTCATCAATATCAAATGTTAACAATTAGCTCTACTACAAAACAAAATCGAACCGTAGAGACTAATATCACCACCGTCATAAAATGAAAATATCCAAACTAACGATGATGGCATCTCACTACCTATAACAATAAACGCACAGTAATGCTGGAGTTTTGTCTGTTTTTGAAATATGATTAACAACTCCGTTTGAATGTTCGAAAGACAAATCGGGTGATAAATACAATTTATATAATAAATAAGGATAATAAGAGAAACATATCATTCGGTTTCAACGTCACAGGGCATTTCTAAAGAAACCCGCAGCAATCCCGATGACACAGTAGTCCTAGATCCGGATATGAGCATTCAACGAAGATGGGTCCGGATTGGTAACCTCGTGAGGCATGAAGGTTGTGTTTTTTACGGCACCTGCTCTATCACTCTCCTGTAGTTGGCGGCTGAAAAATTGGGGTGTGCACACCGAGTTTCTTCCGTCGGTCTTTAAGTCACCGGACAAAAACAAAAAAAAGTGTATGTCAGAGAAACCTGATTCTTCTTCCTTACTGATGCACTACTTTATGAAACCATTAGTAACAGAATCACAGGGGTATAAAGGAATAACAGAATTGTTTCACATATTTCGTGCTAAATGCAAGGTATTTTAATTGGCGAAAGGAATATTTTTTCTTCTTTGGTGGCTTGCTTGATTGTAATCAATCGATGACGATGAGTTCTTTTCAAGAAGCACTGCTTGATGAGGATTCTAAATAAAACACTATTTTTCCATTTTATTTTTGATTGCAGATTGACTGTTCTACAAAAAGACGATATCATAATCGAACACCTACAAGAAAGACACTGTAATGTAAACCCTTGTTTCAAAGTTTATAAAATTGTCCGTTGAAACAGTTTCAAAGCTGACTGTCACAAAAGTAGTCTTTTTGTTGGGAACATATTAATGCACAACCTTTTCGTTCGTCCTAAACAGCAGAGCTGTTTTGGAGATAAACAGGACTGTCCGAAACAGCTCAGCTGTTTTGGACAATGCTGTTTGTCTCCTCCGTTGTAAAAGCTTCATTTGCCCTTGTGCGAAAGATGACAGCGACGCCAGCATAATAAGAAAAATGAGCAAGCTAAAAATTACAGCCAATGGCGTTGTTCTTCCCAAATTTTGATAGAACTCAAAAACAGTTCAAACAAACAGAAAGCGCAGAAACCAAGGCAGGAAACTCACTGTCGAGAAGAAATATAGCTTTTCAGCGTTTTTCACCTACAGTAGAATGCTGTAGAACAGGTCTTATGTATATTTTTTACTTTGAGTTATCATTTCAGGGTTTAATAGACACAGAGAGCGCCTCTGCGGCCAGATAAAGTCGCCCGTACTTAAGAATAGTTAGCGAGTTTTCGGTTTCACAGAAGAATGTCCAGGAAATTTTGAAACGTAGTACAATAAGCAAAGTAAATAATAGAAATATTACTTTATGAATATTTTACTAACAGCAAATAAGTAATGTGAGATTTATAATGAAAACAAAGTTCATATTAAGAATGCAATAACTTACCACTCAATGTTTTACCTAGAAAGCCAAGTCACGGAAAGTGTCCGAAATGAATCACTGCAATGACGTTGCTATCAGAAACACAAAATCAGAAAAAAATGCATGGGTTTAAGCATGTATACTCTACGAAAGTTTTGACAGAAATTAATGGCTGCAAACTCAGACTCCATAGAACTTAGGAAATATATTTCAACTAGATGCACCCAAAATCATAAAGGAGAAATAATTACCAGAGTCCGTTCGTGGCTTCTCAGTTTCGTTAAAACAAAGAAGATACCTGGTACAGTGCGATAGGAATTAGGGGAATCGTAAAGCCTTAAAAACAATAAAGTGCAGAATAAATTTTTTGTGGCGTTGTGATACGCTTTCCTCTTCGTCTGGTGTTTACAAAGGAACGAGTGAATTCAGCCCTGTTTTTCAGGTGAAATGAAAATGTTATTCAAACTTCTGAAAAGTTTACACAGTTTTGTCGGAAATAGTCGTAGCCGTTTGGATGTCATTTAGGTATCTTTTAACCAGTGAATATACTAATTAGAGTAATACGTTGCTGATGTTTGCACGCACATAGAAGTGCAACTTTCCACTGCACCACGTCGAAAATGTCGCTCGATGAAGAAATGCATGCAGTGCGATGAAAATTACCATACACGTACTTATTTAAGTGAGAAAGAAGTGACTTAATTTCCGAGTTCACATTAAGGTAATCAGCAGTAAGATGGTACAATGTGACCTGAGTTAGTAGGAGGTATTACTGTCAGGCTAGATTATACATTTGGAAACACGACGTTTTCTCGATTAGAAAATTCGACGGATTGTGTCCTTGGGTACCACTGCTGATATGTATGTGATATGTATCCAAATTTTCACCTTGTAATGAGGCACATTTGAGAAATTTTCAGTGCCTTTACAGCAGACCTAAGTGACGTTTTTGAAACGTTCCTGTCAGATTTCAAGAACCTGTCCGAAAGGTAAATGTCTCATGCAGGATAAAAAAGCTGAAGGGTTGCCCATTACAGTTTGATATTCTCAATTCCAAATGTTTAAAGGCGTCACAAGATTGTTCAGCAAAACTTGGATAAACAGATGTCTTGAAGAAAGAAGATTCTAAATCACAGTATGGTAATAAACTTCAGAGATTCATCAGTACGCACATTTGAAATTAGTGGGAATAAAAATTGGCCAGTTATAGAAACGTTGGCCATCTATAGTTGGCCAGTTAATAAAAAAGCTGAAATGTGGCCCACTACAGTTTGATATTCTAAATTTCCAATGTTTAAAGGCGGCACAAGATTGTTCAGCAAAACTTGAATAAACAGATGTCTTGAAAAAAGAAGATTCTAAATCATAGTATGGTAGGCAACTTCAGAGATTCATCAGTACGCATATTTGAAATTGGTGGGAAGAAAAGTTGGCCAGTTATAGAAAAGTTGGCCAGTTATAGAAAAGTTGGCCATTTATAGTTAGCCAGTTAATAAGAAAAGCTAAAATGTGGCCCATTACAGTTTGATATTCTCAACTCCCAATGTTTAAAAGCGTCGCAAGATTGTTCAGCAAAACTTGGATAAACAGATGTCTTGAAGAAAGAAGATTCTAAATCACAGTATGGTAATAAACTTCAGAGATTCATCAGTACGCATATTTTAAATTAGTGGGAAGAAAATTGGCCAGTTATAGAAACGTTGGTCATCTATAGTTGGCCAGTTAATAAAAAAGCTGAAATGTGGCCCACTACAGTTTGATATTATAAATTCCCAGTTTTTAAAGGGGTCACAAGAGTGTTCAGCAAAATTTGGATAAACAGATGTCTTAAAGAAAGAATAATCTAAATCACAGTATGGTAGACAACTTCAGAGATTCATCAGTACGCAAATTCGGAATTAATGGGAAGACAAAAAATCAACTTTCTGTGGAAAGTGTAACTTTTGGATAAATACGCTGTTCTGTATTGAGAATATTCGGCAAAACAAATTTCCGAATGCTTACCCTCCAGCTGGATATCTTTCATTTTGAAACCTTATCTTCAAAATAGATAATATACACCAGGCAAATTTATGTATTATGAGAGCGAAAATAAAATTTACGTACATACAAGAATTACTCCTTTAAAGTGAACGTCAAGTAATTTTGCTTCCTGTAATTCGAATGGAAATATTTCTCTACACATATTCTTCCCAATTAATGTGTTCCCAAGGATGAAAATTTCAACATCGATTTAAATATCTTCATCTTATAATTTGAAATACTTAATATTTTCTAAAACATAACCATAATTACGCAATCCAATATTTGTTTGTCTACTGACGTCATGAAAGTACAGGTCGCGCCATCATTTATCTGGACAATTAATGCGTTCACAAGGATGAAAATTTGAACATCGACTGAAATAGCTTGATTTTGAAACATAAAATATTTAATAATTTCTAAAACATAACCATAATTATGCAATCCAACATTTGTTTGTCTACTGATCAGTCTGCTGCGCTTGAACCAAGCGTTGAGAAACAAAACTGAAGATAAGAAAATCAAAATTTTGCCAACTATCAAACTTGATGCATTCAATAAACGACAAAAAGAGTAAAGCTTAAGACTTTGCATGAACGAAGAAAAAAATAAACAGCGTCTTTCAGTTTTGAATTTTATTTTTCTAATGCGCATAAATAATAGTTTTTGTAAAACGTTAGTACTTTAATATGGCATTAATTTTTTACAGTATGAACAAACGGATATTATGTTAAAGTACTGTTCAGTGAGTTATATGAAACATAATTTACATATAACGTTAAAATATCCCTATAATGTTTTTCTCAAATCTGCAAGCCACTGACTACATACACTATCTACCAACAAGTAATTGAACACCTCCGCAATCGACGATATCTGAGGTCCTGATGCACGTCACGGCCGCCGCCGTTGTACATCGTGTGGGAAACAACAACGCAACAAGTCGCATGCATGATGCCACGCAGTTCGGAGCTCTCTGATTTCGGGAAAGGTGTAATCGTCGGGAAACACAGAAAGGGGTGCCCCCCACCGTCCGAAATTGGTGAAGGAACTGACCTGTCTTCTCCAAGCCGGGTGGAAGAAAATACCGCTAGCCGTCGTACAACGTCTGGTTGAGAGTATGCTCCGGAGTGTCGCAGCTGTAATCGCCGCTCATGGAGGCTCCACCAACTATTGAATGTGAAAAAACTTCGTTTTCTTTTACTATCACAGGTGTCTAATTACTTGTTCGTATATAGTGTAGTTCAGTGTCTTCTTCGTGCTTTTTGCAATTTTCACGAGTCAGAAGCACTTCCTGTATGGGAACTTGAGTAACTAAATTTTCACAGTTGCAAGTATGACGGCGCATTTTTACTTGACGTCCACCTTAAAAGGTGTAGGTACTCTGTTGTTATGCTGTAACAAACAGAGAACACTCCTTCAAGGTGGACGTCAAATGAAAACGATGCAAAAACGGGGAATTTATTTCAATATTTTCAAGGGGGAATTTTTTTTCGAAAGAAAAAAATACCCACTTGAAAATAGCTAAGGATTTCGAGGCTGCTTCTTGTGTTGATTGGCTGAGAGAGTTTTATATGAGTTCAGAGCATTAAATCATCTGGTGCCTTGCCTCCGCCGGAGAGGTATACCAAGGCTTCTGATATCCTAATCGGAGTTCACTCTATATTGGATTTTATGAGGCACCTTGATCTTAGAAGGCAAGGAGGTGCATATTGGTTTTAAAATCGTGTTCAGCATTATCGTTTGAATTCAAAAATCGAAATTTTGTAATCGAGAGACCTTACAAATCGATATACTCATTCAAAATAACATTTGGTTTGCATTCTTGTTTTAGTATTCACCGGAATATGGCCCGAACGGCCTCTTGCTTTTAAAATACGACATATTTCTTCGAAATAATCGTTCGAATTTTTTAAATTGTTCAGTTTACCAGTGTATTTCTTCTGCTTACCCGAAGTAAGGATTCCAAACTGTAAATAGAAGACGAACACGCCATATTTTGAATGAGCTTGACCAAGGTTAGTGAGTGCTGCAGTGATTGGATAATACGATCATTCGTTTGATTGTATCTTCCAACAATGGGATCATTCGTGTGATTATGCAATTGAGAGATCACTCGATCATACGCAAAATATTTTGAGAACATCGCGTAACCTATCGAATATTTCTCAAAAATAGCTGAGCAATTTTGCCCAAGAGAATTATACTTATGATTGGGTGATGTTTTCTCGCATTTCGAATATAATTGTAGGACCGAGACAGCGTAGGAGGAATCAAGATTTTTCTGGAGAGATTTGCATTATTCTAAAGGTTTTGATCTTTCGAGAGATTTCCATAATCGAAGGAATTGATTAGTTCTACTCGATTATGCCATCATTAGATCTATATCCTCTGGCATTGCTCCATCAGCATACTTATAAGCGTTCCATTCACACTCAACTCGGTTAAATCTAATATTATACCTTCATTTATCATTGTTTTGGTCTTGAATTTTAAGTTAATTTTATCAGTTGCCATTTCACTTTATCTGCTTCGTCATGTGATTTCGCTGCTTCCAAGAATTTTAAGCAGACAAACTGAGCAAGCGCATTTTTAAGCAAAGGCTCTCAGTCTATAACTGCAACAGAAAAACAGATCAAAATCATATGAACCTGTGATGGCCACCAGGATGACCCAGTCGTTTAGGTGCTGGCTTTTGATCATTCATTCCTAGATGGACTCAGATTCGAATCGATGTGAGGCACGGATATCGGATTCGTTTTACCGCACAGGCTGTCTCCTTTCTCTGAAACTATTGGCCCTAAATTAAAAACTGGTGATTGCTTACAGCCCATCGAGTTGATCACGACAATTCCTAAACCTTCAAACAAAGCAGAAAAAAAAAACGCTGAAAAAAAACACCAAGTTACAAAATTGGCCGCATGAGCTGGCACAAATCATTTCGTTTCACAAAATTAAAAAAAAATAATAACTTGTAATTTGATTTCAGAAAGTTAAAACAGATTTCGTTTTGTACATTATTAGCTTGGTAAAAACCTCTGTTGGTGTCAAGAAGGCGTTCTGCAAAGGATTTTCCAAAGCGGTCAGCATAGTGACCATTTACATTGTAAAACAGAAATTTTAAGACATCGTTTCTGTTCATTTTTCATAGCGTAAAGTAGTGTAGTTTAGAACAAAAAACTGCTGTACGACCAGATGCTCATTTTGCTTAATTGTAGATTAAAATATTTCGCTTTAAACGAATAGGTGGTAAATCACCAGGGTATGTACATAAAATTTCAGTACAGCTGGGGTGTTAGCCGCATTCATTCTGTTTATTAATTGCACGCTTCATCTGAAATTTTATTTTAATGGACCTAGAGCTTTTTGTAGTTCCTGTAATATGTTTCACATAATTCAAGCCCGACCTTTGGGGTGAAGTTCATATTTAGAGAAAACCTTGGCGTTGAATAACCTAACATCGTTGCCTCTTTAGCCCGATAATCTTACAAGATGTCATAAAGACACCATAATTCTTTTAGCAGAACTGCTAGATACAAATGAAAAGAATGCTGGTTTTTACTCACCAAAGAAAGAAGAACAGGAATAATATTAATTGCAAAATTTATAAAAACGTTTGACTGCAGTGGGATTCCAGGACTTGAAGCTGAGAGAATTATTTTCTGTTAATTATATGTTTATCTAATGCGACTTGTATTACATGAGATGTTGGTTTAAGTGAAAATCAGAAAAGTCCAATCACAGATAATAAGTAATGAACAAGAAAGAAAGTGATATCCAACATTTATTATAAAATGCATCTGAATTATTTGTATATTTGATATTCCACATTAATTTGTTTGTTTTTTTAATAATTTTCAAAAGATGCTTTAGAGCACGCTCGAAATTGAACACATTCCATTACCAACCTGACAAATTTTATTAGCACATATATTTCTGTGTAGCGGAAGTTTAATCATATATTTTCAACTAATGTTTTATACAACGCGGCGATAGTTAAGGGTACTATCGCCGAGTTGTATAAGCTGCCTGATTTATTTTGTGTAAATGAATTTTTGCAGCAAATTCTATTGGGTATCAGCGACAGTTAAGGGTACTATATAATATGTAGAAATTACTTGGTTTTCAACAAAGAAAAATGAGTTCATGTAAGAAAAAAATGGATCACAGTTTCAATTCTTCTTTCAGTAGCATTCCCTATTTGTCTCTAACAAACACAAATCGTCATTTGTATTAGCATTAAATGCAATAATCCCTGCTCAGTCGTTGGCAAATGCTTTTTCTTCTAAGTAAGACAGTATTCAAATGAGATGATATAAGATAATCAGTTGAACCTCATTAAACAGCTATGTTTTGTTCATCATGCTCGAATGGTGCAAAGCAAAGGTGGAGGTTTAAAGGTGTTCATCCAAAAATATGTTAAAAGTAATTGGATGACATAAAATAGAAAGGATGTAAACAGACCTTCTTACATATCAAATCTCTAATTCTCAAAGAATTATCCAAAAGGAGAAGATGATCCTTTTCTTCATCGTCTTCAGAGGAAAACGAAATGGATGTTGCTCTCCAGAAATCGAAAACTATACTTCGTAGAAATAAGCGTAGACGTTAATTTTCTTACTTCATTTTTCCAGCACGGGTGGTTACTCTGTGATGCTGTTTCTATTTCTTGCAGCTTGACGAACGTTTCTTGGTGATTCGGGAAGAGGGGGGATATGACAAATTTTGGCATTTTTTATATTACCTATCAAAATTTGATAGTTCAATATTGTTAGGGATGTAAATTTCCAGTAATTTTGTTTGCATTTCTTAGGTCATCCAAATGTTATTATTTTGAGACTTCTGATTTCACCGTCTAATTTTTCTGATCAGGTGCAGAAAGGATGTTCGCTGACGCGAACGATTGAGTCCGTTATTTTAACTTTAACTGTTTAGTTTCCATTTATGGGAACTTTGCTAGGTTCTTTTCATGAGAAAAAGGGTCATTATAATTTTTCTTTGATGTAAATAAAGTCCGGCATCATTCCTTCATTCACTATCTAATTCTCAAAATGCAGGTATTGAGACAACAGCGATTAAGTAAAGTTTATGAAGACAAAATGTTCAAAACATTTTTTTGCTAATTTCATATTACGCCAAACTTATTTTCTCAGTACCATTGGCATTTACATATTGGATTGTTGTTATTTTATCTCTCAATTTCTTGCAACTTCTCTTATTTTTGTTTGTCATTCATTTGTGGCGTATCATCATATGAAACAAATCATATTCATCTATGTTATACACATCATTTTAGCCATAGCCAAGTACAATTTCGCACTCTTTTTCGTTGCCTCATCCACTGAATGTTTAGAGGTTCCGGCTGTTTCACCGTCCTTTATTCACAATGATATTCTGTTTTGGTTTTTGAATCTTTAAAGTCAACCATTTCTACAGCTGAATTCTTCGATTTGATAGTCTTGCCAGATGGTCGTGCTTTTTCAAAAGTACCCTCATCTGTAATAACGACATACTTTGCATTTATCTTTCTAAACCATACAAGAGCTTTCTCTGAATTTTGATTTTTAAATTTTTAACTGAATGCAGTTTTCAGATTTTATCCTTTTAAGTTTGTTGCTTAATATGCTTCTCATTGTTCTTCAGCTAACTCTCTTGCCGAAAGTCTTCGAAAAGGGATTTGCTAATGCCTGATCCCTAGATTTACGATTACCATTATTGAATTCGTTTAGTTTCACATTAACATCCAACAATGTTAAAACTCATGAATGAAAAACGTCAACAAGACCTGCAGTACCTATTAGAAACAATTATAACTGAAGACAATAAATAACTCGATGTCTTAAAACTGAAATGCGAAATGTGAGACAGGAAATATCAGTTCCTGAAGGGAGCATCGTCGTTATGGAAATGTTAGGCATAGCAGTGCAGCTATTGTCATTTGATCAAATCGTAAAGGGAACTACACTTTGAACGGGGCAACTTGACCCTAACTCTATGTTCATTAGACTTCGATATTGCATGGTACAGACTCACTTATATCCACAAGTCGTCCCACTTCTCATCATTGAACATTTCTGTCGTCATGTTTGCATGGACCATATGTTGATACTACAACACTTGGCAACAGAGGAGCGGTGAGTGTTACAAAATTTTGTTCTGAACTTTATGAATTACTTTATACATATTTGTTGCAAGCTAGTTAATAAGTAACACAAGTTTGTGGGCTGCTTGTGAATATTGAATTACATCAACATGTTTACGCATATTAAATGTTACTATAAGTGACTTTTAAGTGAGACTGTTGGTGAGTATTCACTATCTCGACAGTTGATCATGCCTTCATCAAATTTATTATTCTTGGTTCTTATGTGATTTATTTAATGCATATGATCAATTAGAATATAAGTCATGCTTTCGATTAAATTGTATAGCACCAAAGTTTAGTGTAATGTCTGTATTTAATTAGCTTAATTCGGGTTGTTTCATATGGCGTAAGGCCTATTGTGGTATTCTTCACGAATGTGTGTAACACAGAAAAAGTACTCCGGAATCTCACTTCTTTATATTGGACAAACGTGTGAAAAAGAAATGCGATGAATTCTTATTCTTCATAACAATAAAGTATTTTTCCACGTAATACAGCATTAAGAACAACTTGTTCTTCAGCTAAATACATAATTATGCTTCAGTTTTTCGAAACACTGCGTCATGCAAGTCCTTCTCAAAATGCAAATTAGTCTTATTCCTGGACAGGGGAAATGAAATACAGTTATCTTTTCTTTAAAATTTGCGATGCTTTTTTTGCACCTTCAAAATAGACGCTAGGTAACTAGTTCCTCGAGGACAAAAAGTGCCTGTTGAATTAATTAATATACTATATTTTCAAAAAAACAAAATACTGCAGATTGTTTGTTTCGCAGTTTGAATGCTACTCTCTCAGAGCACGATTTTAATACAATTATTTTACTCTGACGACAGAGTTGATTTCAAATGTTAATGAATTACATAACATAAAATAAGTTGTGAAATATAATACAGTTCGTAAACACTTTGACGTGCATTTATCACGCTTGTTCAAGTATTTGAATATCAGCATTTTCTTTACACGGTATCTTTGTGTTCGCACGTTACAATGAGGCAATCTACGCCTGAAAAAGAATTAAACTACCAGAAGTAAATTAGCAAACTGGTTGTAATTTCTAGTGTTCCGAAACTGCTAATTACTAATAGGTGAAACATCGAGGTCTGATTCGTTTTGCTGTCCATTCTTTTTTTTAATTTTGCAACACGCATGGCCTCTCAGCCTGGTCTTTTATACTAAATCTACAATTATAAAAAAATTGCGCAGAAAATTAATGGATACGTAGTGTTAAATTTATTGAAAGAAGCACGATAAACAAATTTCTGATTTTACGCACCTGATAATTATTTTCCACAAATGCCGTTAATGAAGCTATGCAAATATACCGTCTGATCCTGAAATAAGAGCCTTTATTTCTGAAAAATATATTTTTTAAAGATAGATTCTTTTTTCTTTTGTGTCATTTCTAAACTATATTTCTGTTTAGAAATCGTTTAATTGAAAATATATTTTTGTGGCTTTTCTTTTAAAAAACGATAATTAAGAACAGAAGAAACTGTAAATAATGTGCCCTCTTAGGAAATATCCAGACGACTGGAAAGTATTCACTAAATTAATAAAAAACACTTTTTGTGTCTTATTTTTATTTTTTTGAGAAACGTTTGAAATTCAAATCTTTCGTAAGTGTTGTTTGTTTTGATTAATGTATAGGAGATTTTAAAGTAAGTAAAAGCGAATGCGTTAGCTTCCCGCAAAAAGTATTCGTAAAGACCTTGGAAACTTGAAGGCTTAAACACTCCTGTAAGAAAAGTGTAATAGAGAAATAGCGTAACGTACTTTTAAAATTATTTTACGAAATCTATGACAATTAGAAAAAAAAGAGCTACTCATAGGAAAGTTAGCCGTTAGAAAAGGAGCTAAATGGTTTCAAGTTATCTCGCTACATAAGTAACTTTGCTTCACAGCCTGAACTGCCCAGAACTCCTTTCAGCTAGTAGTCGGTGCTTGAAAACTTTCTGATCATATTTTTCTTCTGGATTTAGTAACGAGCTTTGAGGGATTGCACATTTCACTCGACCAAAATTTTGGGCATGAGAAACGTGTGTACGACATACATGTGTCATCGCCGATCAAAACCATACCAAATCGCATATAACAAGTAACACCATTTGCATATCACTCAGTGTTTTGAACACTTTTTTCAATCAGGCTACTATTTTTTTTAGCCAAACAAAAAATCAGATATAATAACATTTTTTAATTTTTTATCTAAAAACTCACTGCAGAATACTAAGACGTGTTTGAGTATGTTGAAGGATTCTACAATTAGCAGTTAATTTCAGTGAGAATAAAATTATTCTATATACACTGCTGGACAATTGCTAAGGACGGATCATAAACGGCTATATAGCGCATAAAAAAGTAAGTGTGGTTGGATGCCAAGTGAAATAAAATAATGTCAGAATGCCAGGACATTACAAGAAAGACAATATATTGTGCTCTGAAATCCAGAAGGCTTTGGAACGTGTTCAAGGGACAAATAGGCCATTTTGTGCAGAATACGTAAACGTGAAAGAAATGTCATTACCGTCCGCAGGCGCTCCGGCGTAAGATGTCAATACGGGATATGGCCCCCATGGAGGGCGATGCAAGATTCTACACGTCGTGTCATGCTTTGCACAACATTATCAAGCAGCTGTTTGGGTAATTTACCCCATTCCTCTGTCAGCGCACGGATGAGGGTGTCCTTGTTTATTGGAGGGCATTGGCGACCAGCAAGACTCCTCCCCAAAGCATCCCACACATTTTCAATGGGATTCAGATCTGGAGAACGTGCTGGCCATACGAGGCGTTGAATATCCTCGCTCTCAAGACACTGCTGGACAGCGACTGTTCGATGACATGTTGCGTTGTCGTCAATGAAAATGAATCTATCACCGACAGCACCACGGAACATGCGAACATGAGGTAGCAGAACATCATTAATATATCGTTGGCCAGTCATAGTCCCAGTTGGAAGCACATAGAGTGACGTACGGCCATTGATCATGATGCCAGCCCGTACCATGACACTACATGTCGGATATCGGTCACTTTCCTGTATGTTTGCTGGACAATATGCAGTACCACTATCACGCCAGATCAGTTGTCGTCGCCAATCAGACGATAGACTGTATCTACTCTCATCTGAGAACAGGACAGCAGACCAGTCGTTATCAGTCCAATTGCGATGTTGATGGCACAATTGCAAACGGGCGGTACGGTGACGTCTGGACAATGGGATGCACACAACAGGACTGCGGGCGAATAGTCCTCCTTCATGCAAACGTCTGGAGACACTTTTTCGGGAGATCCGCTTGCCAGTAGCAGCCATAAACTGATTTGCTACCTCACTAGCTGTGCTGCGCCGGTGTCTTTTTGTTGATAGCACTATGTACCGATCTTCTGCAGGTGTCGTACTGCGAACACGACCTCCCCGTGACGTTTGCTACACTCTCCATTTGTTTGAAATGATTTCCAAAGCCTTGAAACAAGACTGTGGCTGACGTCGAACTCCCTGGCAACATGTGTTATTTTTCGCCCTTCTTTAATCTTGCCAATAATACGGCAATGCGTAAAATCATCTAGGTGATGTAGGGAAGACATACTGAAAATTGCAAGTTCGTCAATTTTGATTCTTTCCCTTTCAACTTTGCGTTTTGCCGCCCCGGTGGCGCAGTGGTCTAAGGCGTTGGCCTCTGATCATTCGTCCGTAAGGGGTCCGGGTTCTAATCCCGGTCAGGCATGGATGTTGTGTTTGTCTTACGGCACTGGCTCTCTCCCTTCCCTGGAACCAGTGACCCTAAATTAGGGACGGGCGACTGCTTATAGCCCATTTGAGTTGCTCACGGTGGTCGTTAAACCTCCAATCAAAAAAAAAAAAACTTTGCTTTTGAACAACAACGGTCAATACGCGTCAAATCCTTTATATCTCTTATCAGCGCTATGACGTCACGAACAAGTTCGGCAATCCAAAATTTGCATACGCACAACACGTCTTACTATATCCAGCACTTATGCTAATTTCCACATTTTCCTGCCTTCCATTTGATGGTTGCTATCGTTGCTATTGTCATCCGTCCTTAGCAATTGTCCGGCAGTGTATTAACATCAAAGTTTTCTTCAGAAAATGTGGGAAATTGCAGCCAAACAGAGGTTGTCCTTCATTACTTTCGAATGAAACCCGATGCGATTCAATCAAGTTGCAAAGAGAGTGCAACTTGATGTAGTGGGCATCACATACTTACAAAACATTTTTGCGTCTTAATTGTATGTCGTTTTTTCACGTTTGATTTTTACTTTTGCCCTTATTGGGGAGTACATCTCAAAAGCTTCCTGGAATAATTTTTTTTTAAAGGATGGTAAGCAAAACAGCAATACGATTTATTGTTCAACTAAGCAAAAGTCGTCAATTAGTAGAAACAGCCAATACTAATAGCACTGAGACACAGGAAATCTCCGCTTACGTATGCAGCAATAAGGCTAAAATATATTAACAGACCGCTCAGGGTAACTGATTCAAACTGGTACATATCATAGTTACCGCCAATATGTCAAATCATTGAGAGTTAAGCGACTGAAAATTTCATGCTAGTGTCAACTAGCTCTGAAGAACTGGTAAAAGTGTCAATTAAGTTGGTAGCTGCAAGCTCTGAAGAACTGGTAAAATTGTCAATTAAGCTGGTAGCTGCAAGCTCTGAAGAACTGGTAAAATTTATTGGCTACGTAAGTACAACTGTATCTAGTGTGTACACTTAGTGGTACACAAACTACAACAACAACATAAAAAAAGAAATTGGCGGTATTTATCTGGATGGAAACCAATGTTCGACGACCGAAGGTAACAGATATTTGCAAAGATTATACGAGGTAACAGAAGAGTTTCATTGGTCTAAGCAACTGCGCATTAGAACTATTTGTATCAAAAATGAAATTTCACAATGTGTTGCCTCTTGCACATTGGACCAAATGGGCTATAATATCAGATACCTGCTTCGTGAACAATTCGTCTCTGTTAAAAACTGACAAATACGTCTGCATTCGCAAGAACTCTACATTTGAGAACAGGAAGAATGTCGTTTAGTCCAACGAATCAAGTTTTCAGTTAATACGCATCGATCGACAGGACAAAATAGTAGATCAACAATCGAGGGATCTCGTCTACATAGCGTTAACCTTACAAGCGCATGGAGGCGATAAATGATCTAGGTTATGTCTTCTTGGCAGGCATTGGGTTAATTATGGCTTCTGCTTCAGCAATGTGGATACCACGCGGTATGCTAACATAATTGCGGAACAGGCACACCTGTAAATATGCATAATTTGTCGTGATGGAGACGGCGGCGTGCAGCAAGATATTTCGTCATATCAAAAGACTCGGAGTGTCAATTCCTGGTTCCAAAAGCATGACAGTTTCTTCAAAGTCAAAAAATAGCTCTCGCATTCCAAATATTTTAATCCAATTGAACACCTGTTCAGTTAGATATACTTAGAACTTATAAAAAGGGCTTATAAATGTTGATAATGTGATTCTGTAGAGATTCACAAAATGTTGTTCTTCTAATTGCACCCATCTGCTTTGCAATATATGAATTTAAAGCAAATTGTTTTAATATCTTACGTTTTTTTTGCCTATGTCTACTGAATCCGATTCCTCAAGCTTGCACTTCACTTTAACGATCGCTATCTATGATAGATGCTACTAATTCCGAATCGCGAAAAGAGGGTCCTTGACAATCACCTTTTTGTTCGGTGTGAAAACTCTGATGATATTACATTTTAGTATGTTTCAGATTAAATATCAGAAAAAGGTTTAACTTTGATAATTTCTTAAACTGGTTATTGAGGTTTAATAGGAAAATAGTTTGGCTCCATATATCGCATGTTGCTGTTCACGTGCCTGCTATGCTCACAACAGGATACATCCAAATAAGAGGATATGCTCTTTTACATTTAAAAAGAAACATTTATGAAGTCACAGCTTTTATGAAATTACTGCCTAGAGTTCCAACGCAGCAGTGAAACATAACATGGAAAATTTCAGGTCAATAATAGTGAAAATTGCAAATATTCATCCGCCTTCCCTGTGATTTTGTAACCGAATAAAGTGCAACTCACTAACAGCTTTTCCTCTGATTCTGTTTCTTACAACTACAGAGAAGACAACCAAGATAAGCAAATTGGGAGTGTGACGTTATAACAAAAGTAACGACGTCCGTTATTCATAACGAAAATAGTTTTTCCCTTGAATAATAAAGTCTGACTGCTATTCTGCTGTAACAGTAATGGAATAAGTGGTGGTGGTGTTTCTGCCAATACCCAGCGGTTAACACAATTTTATAACATGATCCATTTTTACATCTGTATGCTATAAATCTGATCTTGATTTCCCCCAGAGTTTCTGTCATTTCTCGTGAGAAAATCCAGCCGCTTACGCTAAGTAGCACCAGGATATTACAGCTGACTGCTACTGCCTCACTTTTGAAAATAATGAACCTTAATGGAATATCATACAAAGTAGTAAGATTGATACATTTACTTTATCTACTGTTCATACACCCTGCTTTTGTCGTAATGCCGGAAGTCTTGAGTCAGGAGTCAGAATTATTATATTACGTACTACACGCCAGGGTCAGAATCGGGATGCTGAATAGTCTAGTTTTCAGACTGTATTTTACACCCACTGTCTGTTTGTGACAGTGGAAGAAGCCTTGGACAGGTATATTTCAGGAAGCGGAAGTAGAGGGCAAATAATTCTGAAATCATTTAAAGGTGTTTTATAATAACACACCCCACTAACCAAACTGGTTTTGAGTCTGAGATAGTTTTAGATCTAATATTTTCAGTACAGTTATATCATAATTTGTCATTGGAAAGAGTCCCTTTAATAGAACAAGGAAGCACCTCAGCGGGACCGGTTGATATTTGCCCGAGTATGCAGCGTATCACACAATTTATACTACAGAGGTAGAAAATCGTAAACCAAGAAGTATTTGTCCGCGTGAGATATAAATTGGTAGATATGTGTCGATAGTTTATGTAGATAAATTACTTTACTTGCGACACACTTACGTGAGCACTGTGAAAGACAAACGAGGAATATTGTTCAGCTTAAGAGTACTCGTCCGTACTTACCTGTGAGTGTGCACAACTGCATCTGAGTGGTCTCAATGACACTTGTAAGGAATTAAAATGTCTGGGCGACGTCGCTAATACTCTTACTATCACAGGGACACCTTTGCTAGACGCTTCATCATAACAATGGTTGGAAATAAGTAACAATCTCCGCCGTACTGCGATGGACGCACGTGGGTAGACGTCCGAACACCTCGCTCCCCGTATTAGAATGCAAGGGTAAAAATATAAGATCAGAACTGTTGGATTCAGTAAAATATTCTCATTCGACATTTATTTTTATAAAACACGTGTTGAAATCTCATGGATGTTTGTTTGCTTCCGTCTAAAAACCAAACATATTTAAACCACTGCCATAATAGAATGGAGCGAATATACAAGTAACTGAAATAGAAGCACAGTTCTGCAAAAACTTTGCAATCGTGATAACTTCCTAAATGTTACGGAAAACGGGATTTTATGTTAAGGTGTGGAATAATATCTGTTAAGAATTCATCAAACACGTCGCAAATCCAAAATGCCAAATGTGTAATATAAGCTTGTTTTTCTCTCGATAGTAAGTATATACAATAGCCCAATGTATATAAATATGTTAATTTTTTATATGAGTATTAGCCAAGTTAACGTACTTCGACATCTACTTGCAGTCTGGACTTTTCGAAGGTTGCGCTGATATGGAAGAAAACTAATCAACAAAACCCACATCAAGGTATTGACCCCTTAAAACACGGCTGGTGTTTATGCAATGGAAATTTCAGAATTCCTATGTGCCCTGAATACCTTGAAATGGAAAATGATGAAGGCACAAAAAATGAAGAAGCGGATGCACATAGTGATGAAAGCGATGACTGAGATTAGACAGCCAGAAATGTGCTTTCGAACTATATGCAAAACATCTGAAACTTCCTGTATAAAATTTTAGAAAAAACATTGATTATAATGATTTAAAATACTTGAAGGTCAAGTGATTCATAAACACGTTTATTATACCCATTTGTTGTTGTGATGTGCTCGTCTTTTTTTTTTTTTTGATTAGAGGTTTAACGACCACCGTGAGCAACTCAATGGGCTATAAGCAGTCGCCCGTCCCTAATTTTGGGTCACTGGTCCCAGGGAAGGGAGAGAGCCAGTGCCGTAAGACAAACACGACATCCATGCCTCACCGGGATTCGAACCCGGACCCCGTTCGGACGAGTGATCAGAGGCCATCGCTTAGACCACTGCGCCACCGGTGCGGCCGTCTTTAGTGCAATCCAGTATGCATGTAATGGTAAAAATTCCGATTTTTGAAGTTTGACATTAAAAAACGGCAAAAGGTTACACATTACGTAAAACTTTGACATAGTAAACTGTTTTTATCATTAAATTATCTTCATTTAAAAAACAAATTACATCTCTACGATTACCCAGTAAGAAGTTACAGCCGTTGTAATGCCTCGATGTAAATATGACATGGCGGCCATATTGATGACGTCATATTTCCTTCCCCACCACTACTTTTTACTAAGACTGCCATATTTTGATTACATAAGTGGTAGGCTTTCCAAAAATCACAACGGCGCTTTTGGCATTTCTAGGGTATATAAATCTGGTCTTTTTTTCTTTTTGTTTTGTTTTTACTGGAGGATTAACGACCACCGTGAGCAACTCAATGGGATATAAGCAGTCGCCTGTCCATAATTTAGGGTCACTGGTTCCAGGGAAGAGAGAGAGCCAGTGCCGTAAGACAAACACAACATCCATGCCTCACCGGGATTCGAACCCGGACCCCGTTCGGACAAATGATCAGAGGCCATCGCTTAGACCACTGCGCCTCCGGGGCGGCATAAATCAGATCTATCTCTCGGACTAAGACGATGTGTTCTGAATTCGTGTGTCAGTATGTTAGCCTCAAAGACCTTGGAGAGAATAGACTGCCAAACCTAATGCTGCGCTTCGCAGGCAACGAACAGCAGTTGAGACCGAAGCGGAATCTGTTGCTGATTGGAGTTGGAGCGTATAATACATGTGTAAATAGCGCAGAAGGAATATTCGGGTGCGAATGCGAACCAACAAATCCCTTGATCAAAATTTAGTTAGCAATTTCCTCAATTTCGATTAAAATCAGCTATAAAATAGAAAATACGCCGTAACATATAACGAACACCTGATTCGTGAATTTGCTGCAAAGCGAACTTAAATATATCGCATTATCATTCCTTTCCTATTTCCCTTAATCACCCACTTTTGTTCCTCAAATTGTTTTATTGAAAAATAATTTTATTAAAAAAGCAAATTAAACAAGAAAAATGACATCGAATTTTCGGGTGTAACAAGCACGTCTTTTGAATCCGTTCTGAAGCAAATTAAATTTATCAAAGCTATTCAAATTCAATGGAACCAGTACGGAAAACAATAGTATCTGACGTAAGAAAGAACTTTTTCAATCGGGTTTTTAATCTCTCAGATATTGCTGTAAACGGAACCGTGAATTTACGTCCTCTGGTTGCAGACTTGTGCGTTAAGAATAAACATGAATTTATATGAGAAACATTTCGAACCGGAAACGTTCTCCAACACCGAAATAATTTTTCAAAACGGACTCTTACAAACAGAGATATCGACAAAAATAAGATGTGACTTTATGTACTTAGGTGGGAAAACCATGCATTATTTTAGGAAGAAAGAATTCTCAAAAGGTTTTTCCATATAAGCGGTATTGGTCCAAGAAAAAAAAAATTTAGTCGAGTTTTCAGAAGCACAGATCTTGCTACAAATACATCAGGAGCAGAAATTAATCTAATGCCACCTGGTGGCCAAATCATTCTTTACCAAACATTAGAAGTTATGTGAAAAATATTTTCCATCAGGTATTGTATGCGATATAGGAATCAATTTTCAAATCGGAGTTTTAGAAGCAGAAATAACGCAGAAAACGTAATTTACCTATGTGCCCCCTAGTGGAAAGTCTATGATTTACTTGAAAATTTTGAATTTATAGGGAACACATTTCGCATTGGAAACACTATCCAACTTCAAATCGAACTCCTAGAAGTAGAGATATTGACAAAAATATGATATACATCTACGCTTCCTTGGCGTAGAAACCATACATTATATCAAGAAGAAAACGCTTCTAAAAGTTTTGTCGACATGAGTAGTATCGGTCTACAAACGACGTTTTTTTCAATCCAGATTTCAGAAGATCATAGTTTGCTGCAAATATATCAGAAGCGGAAATTAAGCATTACGCCACCTGGTGGCCAAACAATTTTTTACAAAAATTAGAAATTATGTGCAAACGTTTTCCCTTCAAGAGCTGTATCCGGTGCAAAAAGAATTTTTGAAATCGGAGATTTATATGCAGATATTTCGGGAAAAACGCAAATTACCCTTAAGTCCCTTAGCGGAAAGTCTATGAATTACTTGAAAATTTCGAAATTATATAAGATGTCGCACTGGAAACACGATCCAAAAATGAAGGCATTTTTTTAAATCGGACTTCTAGAAGTAGAAATATTGACAAAAATAAGATATACTTCTACGCCCTTGGCGGAGAATATTTTAAGAAGTGTGGAATATTTTAAGAAGAAAATATTCCGAAAACGTTTACTGATGTGAGTGGCTTTAATCCACGAAATAATTTTTCCAATCGATATTTTAGAAGCTCAGATTTTATGGCAAATACATCAGAAGCAAAACTTAACTCTTACGCTCCTGGTGGCCAAAGTATTGTCTACCAAAAATTAGAAATTATATGCAAAAGATTTTCCATCACTAGGTGTACCCGCTGAAGAAAAAATTTTCAAATCGGAGTTTTAGAAGAAGAGTTATCGGGAAAAATGTAACTTACTTTTACGCCCCCTAGCGAAAAATGTGTGCGTAATTTGAAAAAGTAACTATATCTAAAATACTCTTCGACATAAATGGAATCCACAGATAAAAAAATATTTCAATCGGATGTTTAGAAGCAAATATGTGGGATAAAGCGTATTTTTGAATTCGACATCATATGCATTTACGCCCTCTAGCGGCAAAATTGCACATCGTAAAAAAAAACGGAATGAAGGATCATCATTCGCATATTTCAAGCTTCCCAATGTAAAAAGTTTTTTTTCAAATCTGACTAATAGTTGCAGAGATATCGTGGGTACAGACGGATGGACGGACAAACCGTTAACATAAGCACGATCTTTTCACCAAAAGACGTGCTGAAAAATATAAGGCAATGCAAATACTTCATCTTTCCACAGGGTAGGAACACACATACATAGCTGTTTACGAAGTGAGCCTTGGAGGTTTTTCACCATGTTTTGGGCAATCGTATTTAGAAAACGAGTTTAACAATTTTAATTTATAGGAGGAAATAGTTTCCAACTGGTGTTTTTCAGAAAATAAAAAAAAGTAGGTAATAATTTATATAATCTTTCCAAAAGAGATGGAGCACACAAAAGATGTTTACGCATAGAGACTTGGAGGCTTTTCATCATGTTTTGGGCAACCTTATTCAAAAAATTATTAAAAATTTTAATCCATAGTAGAAAATCGTTTAGAACTGGTGTTTTTCGCCAATTTAAAAAAATGTGAGGCAATGCAAATATTTCATCTTTTAGCAGAGTAGGAACACGCAAACATAGCTGTTTACGTAGAGTGCCTTGCAGGCTTTCCACCATGTTTTTATCAATCATATTCTAAAAATGTGATTAAAAATTTAAATTCATAGGAGCAAATATTTTCCAACTGGTGTTTTCCAGCAAATAAAAAAAATGAGGCAATCAATATATTTCTTCTTTCCACAGGCGAGGAACAGCAAGTCGCTTTTTACAGGCGTGATTGTCGAAGAACTGTATTCGCATTTTTAGTGCTCCCAGGCCCAATTTAGAAATTCATATGTCTCAAAACACACAGTTTTTGAAATGTTTAGTATCCCATGTTCGAAAACCTCAATTGCAAACAATCCTTAGGCCCCAAATGTGACTATTTGGATGTCAAACATGTGTTCCGAGGTTTAATTTTTTCAACATTGAATACAAAAAATTGAAATGAACAAGAGAGGGTGTTCAAAAATTGTTAACAGTCCTATATTCAAACCAAAAAAACATTGTTCTATTGATAATTATTATATTTTAAACTTGATGTAATATCCATATATTCCTTCATACTGGTAAAAAGCATCATTTTTGGAATTACAGCCAAAGCCATTATGAACAACAATGAGGAAAACATTGAACTTATTTGCAAAAGTTACCGCTTTTTATGTCGGCCGCTATGTTGTATCCATGTCTAAAACAGTACCTGACCCAAACCTGACAATATTTATTTTTTATGAGAACTATTTAAAGCACGATTTGCAACACGCACGCAACCAGCATATGCTTAGGAACAGCTTTCACTCCTCGCTAATGGAGGAACATCCGGTTTTTCAAAAACTCACGGAAGTAGCTGGGCATTTGCCAGTCTATTCTCTCAAAGGTCTTTGGTTAGCCTTGAGTTAGTCATAGCCAGTGTAGATCAACTGAGGCGTGCAATTCAAACTTAGTGGTCGGTGTTCGAAAGTGACGGAACGGCCTTCGATTAGGCTTACGCTCACGCCAAAGAAGGTTCGTTGTGTTCGATTTTCGAATGCGGCGTTCGAATGTGACGGAGTGCCTCCGGAATCCGGTGGGGTAACGTGAAGAATATGCCACCCTAACCAAGTGGCAAGGCCGTGATACAGTGAAAATCGCCTCTTTCAAGGCTTTAGTGGCAATTATCTTGAGTTTAAGAGTGCAGATAAAATTCCAAACGACCTGACGGACTTTTCATCGGCCGCTGCAGATCTTTTTTTCCCGGACGGAGAGTTTTATTTTGGTGTCTCAGGACACATTGATGACAGTGCAGTCCAGGGAGATTCCAGGCATCAAGTTGCCGAAAGATACAGTGTGTCCCAAAGAGGAGGTGTGCGTTCTTTTGTAGGAAAGTTGATTCATCGACGTATTGCAACTGCAGCAGTACGACGAAGTTCTCAGTGGAAATGTATCTTGTGATTAACCGTCTAAGCATCAGTTAGTGTATTTCCATCGACGAATACAGTGTGTGCAAAAAAAAGTGATTCAATTCTCCAAAGTGCAATAATATATGTTTTTGCTCTGATTTCAACGAGGAAAAATGATACAAGTGTGGTGGGGCGCTGCCCAAATGATTTCAACAGTGATAAGTGTGGTGCTTCTGTTGATAGCGAAATAAGCGTAGTGTGCTTGTGGATTACCCTTCAGACTGATGAGAATTTGTAAGTCCGTTTGTATCCCTTTCTTTTTTGCGGGGAAACAATAAAATCACCATGAAAACACCGAATAGTATTTCGCTGGTCCATCCCATGGAGATGCGACCCAGAGAGGTTGGAAGAGAGATTTGAGAATTTGTTGGAAAAACTCTCAGGGATTTATTTACTACAGTACTAGTGATTAATAACAAGAAAACTGACTCAGTTGCAGATAGATACAAGAGAGTTTTGTAGATAAAGTCGTACTACATGATAATTTTGAATACAAAGAAAAGAGTTTCACTGTGTCAAAAACAGAGAGCAATGTTAAAAGAGTTTTTGTGAAATTGCTTCCCCCAGACGTTCCACATGCAGAAGTCTCCTATGCTTTAAAAATGTGTGGGACAATTTCAAAGTGTATACAGAGAGAGATAGACCAGAAGATCAGAAAAATTTATGCAGAATGCCTTTTTAGGCACTAGGGTGGTTGTCATGGACATGAAAGAAACTACCAATTTTTTCGTATATTAAAGTGTTAAGAGCAACTTGTGTATATACTGTGCTTAAAATAATTTGCAGACGGTGAAAAGCAAAGATTGTAAAAAAATGTAGACCTCTGGATCACTCATTGGAAGAGTGCTTTCTTCCCTGTGGGATATGTATCTCTGAAAGCCACATGAGATCTGCGCGCAGTAGACGTACATTTGATGTGATAGTAGGAGGGAATGAAGAGGAAGATACAGAAATAAATGAAATGGAGTAGTTGCAGTATAACACGGAAATGGAAAGCAAGCAGCACGCTGCTTCCCAGGAGTTACATGGAGAGGAGACGGAAACAAATAAAGAAGCTGATAAATTGTAGGAAACAGTTAATTCCGGCTATAGATTCATCTTCAAATGATAGTGTGGAATCTTTTGATGAAAATACAAGTGTAAAAGTATTCCCACAGGAACTTTCGTCTTTATCTCAACGCATTTCAATGGCTTGGTTTGTTACTCCTAAAAGTAATTTTAATGAGGTAGGTTTGGGTACAGATGCGATCAACCTCCCGAAAGTTGTGGGAACAGAGAATTCATGGGGTCATCTTACAAGATCAAACACAAAACCAGTCGGAAATAAGGTTGAAATGCAGAATCCGAATGTCGAAGGCACGGGTGGGAGAATACAGAAGAGAAGAGAAGTTTTGAAACGAAGGCAGGAAGAAGAAAAGGCAGAACACAGGAATGAAAGGAAAACAAACAAATACGCAGGAGTTACAGTATCAAAGTGAAGAGGAAAAGCCGGTGAATTATGTGAATTCTGAAGATTCAGAAGAAAGCCAATATATAGCTTCTATAGTGATGAAAAAAGTACAGAAACTTTCTGAATTATCTTCGTATAGTGTTGAAGAACATGAGAAAAAAAGACACATTTTAGAGAGTGAAAAAGTATTGTAAATATGAGTTTGTAAATAATTGTAAATAAAATTCACTATTAAAATGATGTCTCTAAATATTTCGGGATTTAAGAAAGTAGAAAAGCAGAATTGGCTGGTATGTTTCTTGACTTTGAATGACACAGATTTTGTTTTATTCAGGAAACACATTGTAAAAGTTTCGAGACATTACGTCATTTAAGGATCTCTCAACTTTCCAGTATGTGTTTTCTCTAGCAAGCGCAAGATACAGTGGTGTAATGCTATTGTACATTGATGAACTGCTGGTAAGTTTTCAATTTGATGCCGAAGGGAGAGTGGCTGCTGCCGTTTATGAAAAGAATGGCTTTCTTTTCTAACTAGTGTGCGTGTGCATACTCCTCCAACGATTCCAGAGCGTAAACAATTCTTTCGGAACCTTACGTATTACCTGACTGGAAACTTTGATTTTTTCTTCTTCGTTGCGGGAGACTTTCATCTCCGTGCTGGATATAGATCTAGATCGCTGGAGTCAGGCTACTTATTCAGACGGAAGCCGAACTTTGTTTCGATCCTGTGTTCAGGCTAACGATGTATATGACGTTTGGATAACTCTCAAAAAATTACTCCTGGTGTCACGTGGGAAAATAGAGGCCTTGCCTCTAGAATAGACTATGTATTCACTCAGGATATTAACATTTTGGAAGATACAGAAATAATTGACCCAAATGCATATCCTGTGTATATTTCAGATCATCATGTTGTTAAGTTATGGGTTGTTATTTATAATTTCACTCGCAGAAGAAAAATGCCGTGGAAAATGAATACTCTTCATTTGGGTAATGAAGATATTCAAAAAGAGATTAAAGAATATATCGCTGAGCTATATAGCAAAAGTAGAAGTAAATTTCAGAATTCGGTGTCTTTTAAACAAAAATTGTGTCAGTATTTACAATCGAGAGGAAAAGAGATAGCGGAAGAGAAAAAAGTTAACTTTCGCTTTCTAAATAGTATATTAGGAGCACTGATAAAAGGAAATATACAGAGTTGTAACCAGCAAGAAAGATGCAATATAAAAAAAGAAATTATGGAAATCACTACAACAATTGGAATACGCATTAGCAAGGTCCAGCAACAGCGGATTTGGAAACAGAGGAAAACATGGTTAACGTGTATCAAAAAAAATAAGAAAAAGTACAAAGCGATCGGTCTTCTTCTGACATATATTGATGACCAGAACGTTACACATAATACGATTTCTGAGGCACATGGTTTTTGTTCAAACATTATACAGAAAACAAAAGGTAGAACTTAACAATCTCACAATATTTACCAAATTTCCAGAAGTAGATGAAACAGAAAACGAAATGTTAGGAAATGAAATTACACTAACAGAAATGCAAACAGTTAAAAGGGAACAAAAGAAACAGAAGTCCCCTGGACCTGACGGTATAATGACAGACATTTTTAATTTGTTTGAGAATCAAATCGCAATGTTTCTAGTTCAAATGTTTAATGAAATGGTTCAGGAAGGAATTTCAATTGGATTTAAACAGGGATATACACTATCTACCAACAAGTAATGGGACACCTGTGATAGCAATGGAAAACGAAGTTTATTCTCCTTCAAATAGTTGGTGGAGCCTCCACGAGCGGCAATTACAGCTGCGACTCTCCGGGTATACTCTCAACCAGGCGTTGTACGACGGCTAGCGGTATTTTCTTCCACTCGGCTTGGGAAAGACAGATCAGTTGCTTCACCAATTTCGGACGGTGGGGGCACCATTTAAGTCGACGCTCCAACTCATCGCAGAGGTGCTCGTTAGGGTTAAGGTTTGGGCTCTCCGCAGGCCAGTCCATTCGATTAACCCCATAGTCACCATACCAAGCCATGGTGGACCTCGCAACATGACAGGTGGAATTGTCATCCTGAAAGTAACATGGGTTCACCCAGTGAAACTGCCACAAGTAGGAAGCGCATGATCATCCAAAATGGTGCAGTAGGTCTCGGCGTTGAGTCTACCAGGATTGCGACCAAGGGTCCCGTGCCATTCCAGGAAAAACACCCCCATAGCATAATTCCACCACCGCCGAACTTCACAGTTGGCACAATACATTCCGGCAGTAGGCGTTCTCCAGGCAGACGTCAAACCCAGACACTGCTTTCCGAACGGTAGAGGGTGAACCTTGATTTATCCCTCCAGAGAACCTGTTTCCACTGTTCAACGGTCCGCTGTCGACGTTCTTTGCACCACGTTAGCCTTGCAGCGCAATTGGACTTGGTGATCAAAGGCTTGTGGGCGGTAGCACGTCCATGATAACCGAGAAGATGGGTTTCCTTATGGATGGTATTCATCAAAAGAACACTCCCGGATGCCTGTTGAAACTCCTCGCGCATGTGGCCCATTGATTTCGTGCGGTTCCTCCGAATTTCTTTGGCCAGCACCCGTCGGTCTCTAACTCCCAGTTTTGTGGGTCTACCGGGACGAGGCACATTCTGATAGTCTCCTATCATCTTCCACTTCCGAATCACGTAGGCCACTGTCGATTTTGGGTACTTCAACTCGCTGGATATGTCATGTATGGATCGGCCATTTCTGTGATACCCGACGATTACACCTTTTTTAAAATCAGAGAGCTCCGAACTGCGTTGCATTTTGCATGCGACTGGTTGCGTTGTTGTTTCCCACACGATATTTAACGTCGGCGGCCGTGACCTGTTCAGGACCGCAGATATCGTGGATTGCAGGGGTGTCCAATTACTTGTTGGTAGATAGTAAATTACGTTAATCAAGAAGGAAGAATCAGATGAAATAAACTTTAATAAAATTAGACTTAATACTTTGCTGAATGTAGACTACAAAATTTTGACTACATATCTCAATAATATAATTAGAAGTGTAGTTCAGAAACTAGTTGATTTTAAACAGTATTGTGTTATTCCAAACCAAAACGTCTCGCTGAGTATTTTAATTACAAGAGGCATTGTTTTCTTAAAAAATGAAAGGAAAATCAAGTTTAGTATATTCTCTTTAGCCCAAGAGAAAGCGGTTGACTCTGTTGATAATGAAGCATTGCTGCGAATTTTACGAGAATATAGTTTCTCAGAACTGTTTGTGAAGATCATTGAAGGAATGCATAAGGAATCTTATCCACAAGTATTAGTAGGTGGATACAAAAGCAAAAAGACGAAAAATAGAGAGAGATATGAAACAGGGTTCACCTCTTTTTCCTTCCTTGTTTGTTTTGACTATTGAATTGTTTTTTGAGGAACATAATGTTTAACAACAAAATAAAACGATTTCCTGTGCCAGCACAGAATGATAAAGAAATTAAATACAGCCTATATGAATTCTTAAGAGACTTTGCAAAATATAGAACAATCACTGGCGCAAAGCTATAAAAAAATCAAAGGCACTCCTTTGGGAAAGGTGGGCAACACAGGGAGGAATTCAAAGTCGTGCCGAGATTAAGATCTTGGGTCTTACATTTTAATCATTCTGGTCCAAGCGAAACAAAGTAGAATGAGATCATCGATTAACTCTAATAGACTATTCAACGATGGCAAATTCAACGAATTTCGCTGAGTAACAGAGCCAAGTCGATCAATTATCTTACGTTCAGCAAATACGCATATGAGATGCTTCTCTTCGATTCGCCCAGGTCTTTGTTGTTGACGAAGAGAAGACTAATGTTTCGATTGCTATGGGGTGGTAAAACGAAAGACGATATTGGTCGTAATGTTTTGTACCAGAAAATAAATAAAGGTAGGTTGGAGATCAAGAACTTAAGGATTTGGTTTAAATCATTACGTTTCTGGTTTATTCGAAAATTGCTGATCAATTGTAGTTTCTCAAATTACAACTTTATGAGATATTTAACTGGTTTGGGCATTAAAAATTGTGTGTTAAGTGCAACTCAGTGAAAACGACCAATGAAAGACTCTAATCCTGTATTTTACAGAGAAGAGCTGAATTTTATGCATTGTAATAATTAAGGCAATGCGAAAAGTGTAAAGGCATTGTATTTCTTAAAGATGCCATCCTGTAGATTAGAATTACTGCTATTTGCTGTTCCATCTTCATTTTGTAATGAGAAAGCTTGGGAAAACGTGACAGGTCGCTTTTTGTATTTTACAAGAAGGTATTTTGTCTTTAATCTGGCGCATGACGTGCTCCCGACTAGACAGAGAACCTGCCGCTGGGCAGGAAGGTCTAAGTTTCATTGCTGGAACTGTGGTCTAGTGGAAGACAGACTTTATCTCTTTGTGAACTGTAGTTTCGCCAAGCGTGTTTGGTTGGGAGTATCGTAGTTGGCCGGCTTCGCTTCCCCAGGTGCTTCTCACATAATTAAAATGTTACCAGTCCCTAAAGTGAAAAATATCGTATATTTGATCATTGTAGCTGAAAAGAATTGCAAGATTTGGTTGGAGCGAAGTAGAGTCATCCATAACGAAAAGGCAAAAGGTAATAATACCCAACAAGTTATATGGAGTATTTAAAGAATGATTAGAAACAGAATGATGACAAATCATGCTAAATTGACAGTCACAATTCACCAAGTGATGGATGCCTTGGAGGAAAATTGTGAGTGCTAAGAGTTTTTAGAGATACCAAACAGTCTTTGACCGACTGGTTTCCTGAAGGGGGTGGGGGTTGGGGGGGGCTTGCTGTTTCCTCAGCTTTTTGTGTTTGTTTTCTCAATTTGCTTCTCGATCCATTTTAAAGCTGGTTTACTTTCAGGTGTGCAACTGATATATGCTTGCCAGCTTTAGAACTACCGAGGTGAAAAGTGAATATTGGAATAAAAGGTGTGAGAAAGAAGTTTAAAATGGTTGAAAGTGTCGAATAAAAGATAATGTAAGACAGTGTGAATGTGGATGAACAAATGTGGTTTTCTCAGAGCTTTGACTCTGGAGTCCTTTCCATGTGTTGAATGGCTGACAAAATTCCACTATGTTTTCTGAGTATTAATCTCTGTGACTTCGTTGCTTTTGGGAGAGAGGGATACAGGGACTTCAGAGATCCTCAGGGAGTACACTCTGTACTGTGTTCCATGACGTGCCTTAATCTTTGAAGAAAAGGATTCAACATGTGTATTCTAATTTTTACTGCAGTGAATGATTATGTTATGTGAAACACCCATCCTACACTTTATTGCCCTGTGAACCCCTAAAGCATGAAAAACTATTCGGTTCATGTGCACTGTACGTACGTGCAAATGTTAGCAGTGCACAGTGCCCAACGATGGTTTCTTCTTCACCGTAACTGTGAACCCTAAAAACAATGGCTGGCAAACATTTTCGTATGTTACATGCCTACGTGCACTACCACAACAGGCTTTCCCATTGAAATAAGTTTAATGCTAGTAACATACAAGAAATACATATGCAATACTTAAAATGAAAGTACTTCTGTAGTCAGTCGGGATAAGGAGATTTGTTATTTGAAGACGCCGTGTTCTGTGTCAGTTTAAGAAGACCGCACTTTTAAATGGCAGTGAAATAAAACACCCAGGTCATTGCGTTGTTGTAAACTATATCAATTCTAAACACCAAATATAATCAACATTAAAAAACACAGATGAGCTTAGGCTCATTAAATGCAGATTAAAATAGTGAAAAATAGGGAGTAAGAGTGTAAGGTGTACATTTTTATATAAAATATTATTTTCTGTTGTATTACTGTTTGGTACTGGAGTAAAATACTGGCAAACTCAGAATAAATAAAATCCCACTTTTACGTGATCTAACAGAAAAACACAACGACTTAATAATGAAGTTACACCTCCTTATTGTTTCCATTTAGTTAATCTAACGCGATGAGAAAACCTTTAGTAATTTAATTTCGGTGAGACAGCTTTCTTCTTGAATATTTTGAAACTCACCGGAATTCCACTATGAGCGATGCACCGTCACATAACATTCAAAAGTGACTTCTAATGTCTTTTAAAAAGAAAGGAACGCTTTCAAGATCGTTCCTTTAAACTGCACGGTCGTAGCGAAACTCAAAGGTTTGAGATATTTGATTTGCTTTGTCATCTGTTGAGTGTCGTTTCTCCTTTATCCTGTTTGAGACGACAAATTGCTGAGCTCACTGCAGCTAAATCTTATTTTCATTTGAAAGACCTCTTACTATGATCGTGAATACGTACATACATATCAGGAAGCTGTTCTTTTATATTCAGAGGTAAGCTTTTCGAGGAGAAACTCATTCGAAATATTAAAATTTAAAACTAATTGCACTTGATTTTACTTAATGCTCATGCATCAAATGTCTCCATTTGCAGTGCTCCCGACAATCCGTTCGATACTCGATTAAATCCTTCTCACATCGAACAGAAAACATTTTGTACTTCCAACTCATTTCATTTTTTCTTATGGAGATATTCCAAAATTTGGCCCTCCACTGAGTTCCTTTGCTTTCTTCCCTTCTTCTTTCCTGACTTTTTGGGCTCGACAAATCCTCTTAGTAAGCTTCATACCTCATTCACTCACCGTGGACAAGCCACCTTATAGTATTTCTCTCAACCTTACTAAAATATTTAATTTAATATTACACACGTATCCTCACATGGTCAGAACATGTCTACCCACGAATCCTGTATGAAACCGATCTCTTCAGCACATAAGCGACTGATATGTATCTCCTGCAGCGCCCGGTTTTAACTGCTACACAGCAACATTAATAATAGCAATTGCATTTTTTACACAAGTATTATTTTGAGAACCCACCACTGTAAAATTATCCGAAGGCTCATATGATTTTCACACATGAATTCACTCGCGTACAACCCTCATCAACTTCTTAGCGTCTCTCCTTTGTCCAACATGATTCTTAGCCACACAAATTCATTCACCTTGTCTATATCTACGTTCTTCATCTCTTCATATAAAATCGCGCCTGTTGAAAAGGCTGCAGTGACCTTCAAAGATGAGTTCATTCTCCCACTAACTTCACAATCAAGTATGATTTCTTTGTCAAACAACATCCTTAGATACACAAGTTCATTCACCTTGTCCGTCTCTGTATTCTTCGTATCCTCATATAAAATCACACCTGCACCAGCTTCTCCTCTTACATTATCCAAAATTTCGGAGCACACACTCACCGTTCCATTCATTTCCTCTATCCGAATAGTTTTCCTGTTTTGTTTCACTGACATGCAGAATATCCAGTCCATACCTATTCATTTCTTCTTATCACAATCATTCATCTTTCCATTTTTTATTGATTATTGTATTTTTATGAAAGCAGCAATTATTGTTCTGATATGCAAGTTGAAACCACCTCTCTCTTCAAAACGTACTAAACAACAATATGATAGGAAATAGTAACACTTTATGAGTAATCCGATTTATTGGCGTAGGATATATACATATAAGCGTTTCCAAACTTTCGCACATCAACTAAATGGCTTTTTCAAGGAAATCAGACAGAAACTGCAAACTGAATAATACAACGCATTAGCAATTTAAACATGAACACTTGACTTGACAATAAATAGATACGAAGTTATATTCATTTAAAGTTACGACGCATCATGTTGATTGTGCTGTGGTACCTGGTAGGGAGCAGGCGTTACTTGAAGAATTGGTTCCAAATTCGCCGCAACTCAAGTGAGAGGCTATCATTGCAAGTATTGCTGTTGGTAATGATCTCCAGAGTTTCCCGAATGGCTGCTCATTTAGGGGTAGAGTAGGTAGCTAATTTCTTTATATGATCCCACATAGTAGTAGCGGACTTGAATTTGACTTTTCTAGATAGTGCCGGGTCTACTTTACGGTATTTTGTGTCCCTTTCTTCTCAAGCGATACAGAACTCCGGTTGCCTCCTCCCTAATAACATTTCTATTACCTTCATTCATAAAATCTGTGAAAGTAGAAGTAGTCCGGCCAACAAAGATTTCTCGGAAATAATATTAAGACGACAAATCCGTATACGGTAGAGTGATCCAATGACGGAAGGTGAGAAAAGCACAAAATCGAACACACGGAAACGAACTTCATTGCGTGTTATTTCATCTCTCGATCATATTTGCAGATCTTTACTGGAAGGGTAGATGCGCGTGACAGCTTATATGTGCGTTCATTGACACGTGGCAGCACGTCGGAACTTTTTATGTGACGTTTTAAAACTTTAATTGAGAGATACTATACGCCGTTTGAGAACAACGATGATTGTCAGATTCAAAAAGAGTTAAATTCTGATTTTCAACCGGAGTCAATAATTTTAACGTGTACAAGGAACAAATTACGAAATGTCCTTTTAGTCATACATAACGACAACGTATATAACGACAACACTAAATTCAAATGAAATAAATTATGTGGAATAAATGCACTGTTCAACAGGGTGAAAACAAGATATCTCTGATGCCAGGTAGATTTATGGAATTGTAATCATAGCTACACAATGTAAATTTTGAAAATATATTGGAAATGGTTCTTTGGATTGGAGATAAGATATTATAAAACTGGCAATAAATCACTGAATATGAAAATCGGTCATGAGACAAACTGTATAATCTCAATAATATCACCCTCGCCCTTTGGCATGCTGTTATATAACGCTCACTTAACGCCGATCGTTTTTAGGGCATATGAAAATCATGATGCCACGTGCAATATCAAAGTTCTTTCTGTTCCATAGATGACAGATGTACCGTTGTTGCGCACCAATGTTTTTGACGGAAAAGTTTCTCAGACTGTTCCGAATGTTAATCTTGTTGTACTGCAGCGGAAGCCGTATCTATTCTTCTACACCCAAACTCCCAAAAAATTTTCAGAACAGTAATTAAACCATTAAATTTAAAGGCATCTACGACTGAAAAAAAACCGATTCTGTATTTTGATAAGTAAATTATTCTGCGTGAGTTCAGCATTTAGAATTGCATTGCACGTTAAACAGAAAGTACATTCTACGCCAATGAAAATAATACACTGAAATTTTATTCATTATCTCAGAATGTACTTTTATATAAGATATGTTGAGAAAATCTGAAATCCCTCCTCCCGAAGTAGAGTTCAAAAAATTCCTTATAAAATAAGTTTAAAAATGTATTTTTAAAAGTTCAGGAAAGTTGCCAGCACAAGGCTCTCTGCACAAGAAAGATATAAAATAGGTAATGAGGAAACAACATATTGTTTCATCATAGTTTAGCAGCACTTTTATACTGGTGAATGAGATGAGGGTGAAACACAGTGTAATATTAAGCGCTTAACAAAAAAATAGTAAGGAAAACAAAAAATGGTATGCCACCAACAAAATGGTAAAAGGAACCCTTGCCTCAAAATGAAATATATGCGATTATCAGTAGAACTATGTTCATTAGAATTTAATGAATCATAACATCTTACGAGTGGAAATGACTTCACAATTTCTTAATTACGAAGTATCACTAACAGAATGCAAGGAATTTGTAAAAGGAACGGTGTAAGGTTCAGCCGTGTTAGGAAACTTCCGGTTTCGTGAAACTTGGCGTCAGCTGTTCTTCCTTTGGTATCCCAACAACGAGGCGTATTAGGCAAAATAGCAGAAACGTAGGTGCTTTACGTTTATATAGAATTATTTATAAACATTAATTATTGAGAAAAGAGGAACTGAAGTTTGTCTAAGCTGAAATAAATATGGATATATACTGTGTATGTCAGAGCATAATGCCATTCGAGAGTAGAAGTGATTTAAACTGTAAAAGCGATTATTCTATTCATTTTGCATTTTATAGAGCTAGGCTAGGTAAATGAGGTTTTTGTATCCAGAAAATAATCCTTGGATGAAAACAGAATTCACGTGTCAATCAGATTCATGTGTTAGTGTCAGTAATTCTCCTAATACAATAGATACCTATAAAGTAAAAACAGTTTAATTAATGATTTTTAATAAACTTCACACTTCTATTGTCAGACGGTACATATCTTTGCTGGTAATTTTCCTTGTAAACAACGCACACGTACTCTGCTATCTTCCTGGTGAAATACAAAGCGAGATTACTTTTACTGGACGAGCTTCTTTCAAACGATCACGGTCTAGGTTTGTCGGTTGCTTGTCTAATGCAAGCTCTTTTGACGGTAAACCGAGGTTAGCATGAGCCCTATGAACAGCCTGGGTTACACAAGTCCATTTCAGCTTGGTTTGATGTACTGCATGTTATTACTAAAGTCATCGAAATTCGAACTATCGGCTAGTTATGCAACAATATCCCTTCCATTGGCTCGTACTATGGGGGATATCATTCGCTCTTTTCTGCCATCGACGAGCCGTGGTCGGACTACATCTCAAAGACGGTTCGTTGTTTATCCCATTCTCGGACATTTTGAAGAAATTAATGACGGCTAACATTGAGCATCCAATATACCTTGCCGTCTCGGTAGGGCTATGACTCATTAGTCTGTCCATCACAATTTGCCATTTGTCACACTCGCTTAAGTCAGCTGTTTTTATTATCTGAAGAAAAAGAATATCACTAACAGAGCACAGTACCCGGTGCCATTTATATAGTTCTATGACTTTTACACCAGGTGTTATTTACTTGCAGTTGTTTCTTTATGCATAAAGACATACTTGTCATATTGTTTTAGATAATCGGCGTATGGTAGCAGGGAATTTTTTCAAAGTACATTAATTTTTGCAAAAGAAATTGCGACGTATGGAAATTTCATTTTCTTGCTAAAACTTTCTACTCGAGGAGAAATAATTCGTAATACGATTGCATAAGTGTACCTATGAAATGTCAAGATGAACCGTGACACCCGGAAAGAGAGGGCCATCGCACAGGTTTGTGACGTCACTGGCTGTGGATCGTCGCAGCCCATGAAAGATAGAGCCTAGGCTCATCGGAGCAAATTTCCGATGGTCACGATCATTGTTTTAGAATTTCGGTATTACAGTGAAAAATTGCATACAAATGTAACATATCGCAGCAGCTCATCCGGATACCTGTATTCGTGCTACTCTGAGGAGATCCCAATACTTGAAACAATATTATGTCCTGTAAAATGTGTGGGAATATAACAATATACAGTGCAGTTACTAAATACAAATTCAGTTATTACTAACCAGTAATGATACCAATTTAGAATATACTACATACATAATACTTAGATACGAATTTCCAACTGACCTGTTACCATCCCGTACGAGTTAATGATTAACGTTAAAGAATATGACCTTCAAAGTATGTTAGCTGTATTTCTTGATGCGTATCTAAGCGATAGTGAAATATAAATGTTAACTAATTCTGAAACTAGCACATCGTTAACTAATTCTGAAACTTCAGTATAGTGAGTGGTGGGACTTTGAATTAGAAGTGAATTTTATACATATATCATATCATTGAATATTCCACAGTACTAGAAAATTCGATTAAAAAATTTTGTGTGTACATACCTTACTATGTGGTGTAACAGTGAAGTTATCATTTTTAATGGCATGAATCAACTTAGAACACCAATCTTGGTCTTTCGGAAGTCTATACACACGAACTTGGGTCCTGTTTTATAATTCCACGGCAGCGGAAACACAACACGAATGTGACATAATCAAATACCTATCTTGTTTAACTACTGGTAATAAAAACTGTAACTAAAATGTTAGTAGAAGCAAACCACAGAAAGGAACACTATTAATTTCACGCAAGCATGGACATCCATAAAACTCAAAAGGCAAATTGTTAGGCGTATCGTTGTAATGCAGACACGGACTGTTTGATCAATAAATCCACGAGATGTTACGTCACTAAAAATGACGTCATGACTTGATAAGCCTCAAAGATCTCGGAGGTAACGGATGAAGACGCACTCATTTCATATCTCATACAAAACTTATTTTATTTACATCAAAACTGATGTTTAGTAAGCCTGTAAGCTTATGCAAAATAAAAAGGTTTACATTATTACTGCAATTAGAGTGCAAGCATGAATTTCAATACAAAAAGCTTTCGTGCTCATCAAATACTTGGAAGCAGATGGCTCTCAGTGTTTTAATTGAATGGTGAAACAAATATGCATTATAGAAAATAAAATTCCCAACTGTTATTGAGCAACAGCAGCACTCTTTAAATGGAAAAAAAACATTATATAAAGTATATTAAACCAGGAAAGAAATACGGGATTACGCCATATAACACAAATTTTGAAGATGACAATCCGGTTTTTGGCGTAAATGTGACAACAATGGTAAGTCAGATAATATCCGAAAACTTGAAAATTTTCATCGTCCTGTGTCGGGACATTGGTTAGCATGCCCGGGCGTTTTCTGTGAGACGCGGGTTCGTGTCCCGCTCCAGGATGATGAAAATTTTCAAGTTTTCGGTCATTATCTGAGTTATCATCCTTGTCACATTTACGCCAAAAACCTGATTGTCATCTTCAAAATTTATATTAAAACATTTCGAGCAGTTTCTGATAAGGAACATGTTTCATTTCACGCTTGAGAAAGCGTCTCTGCATAGTAATTAAATAACAAAAAACTACACCAACTGCACCTAAATAGTATAACAATACAAGTGATCCGAAATTTCTTGGCGTCCGAATAGAAACTAAAGCTTCCAAGCATACGCACATCTGCCAGATGGCTTTTTCAGGAAAGGTAGATTGCAAAATGGACAATAGACTGCTTTCACAATTTGAATGTGTTGGCTTGACTTGGCAATAACGAAGAGATGCGAACGTAAACAGGTATTCAAATACAGGAGGCGTTGTGCTCGTTTAGCATTAGGAATCATGGAAGGAAAAGAAGAAACAACAGGCAATCACTATTTGAAGAATTGGTTCCAAACTCATGGCAACTCCAAGTAAGATGTCATCGTTGCACGACTTTCGCTCTAGGTTATGATTTCCAAAGTTTCACGAATGGCTTTAGAATTTTGGACTGAGTAGGGAAGCTAATTTCTTTAAGTCATCCTACTTAGAAGCAGTGGACTTGAACCTAAATCCTTTGGATAGGGCCGTGGTTATTCAACCTGCTTGTTTTTACGTATCATTTTAGATTTAAATATTCAATTACTTAATTCTCCCTCTCTATCTCTCTGTTTGTTTCTATAAAAACATACTTTTGGACATTATGAAAATTAAGCATTTTTAGCAAATATTCTTCCGAGGTACCACAGCAGTTCTTCTCCGCAAATGTTTTCACTTAACTTTTTTCCACTGAAATAATTCCAAGAAGATTTAAAATGTGGGAAAGAATTCGATGCTTTGTTGGCACTTTGATGTATTTATGTTCGAATGATGGGAAGTCCTCAATATTTTCGTATAATGCCGCGAAGTTGCAGAACAGGATGGATTTCTGGGACAGCGATAAAAGAAACTGTTTTTTCCATTATGTTCTAGGAACAGCTTGTAGAATAATGTATAAAAACTGGAACACATCCGCGCACAGACGAAGAGATGTTGTTTACGAGATAAAATATACTGCATAGATGAAATATTACAAGTAAAGCTAGTTGTTTTGCTTTCTTTATTGTTGTATGAAGATTTAACGATCACCGCGAGCAACTCAATGGGCTGTACAAGAACTCACCTGTCCCTAATTTTCGGTCACTGGTACCAGGGAGAGAGAGAGCCAAGGGCCGAAAGACAAACAGAACATTCAATCCCTACTGGGATTTCCAAATCCTGGGACTTCTCAGACGAATGGTCATAAGCCAGTGCTCAGAACACTGCGCCACCCGGGCATAAGCTAATCTTCGCATTTTTTGTCCTTTAGGTATTTCTATTATTGTTCCTCGTTATTTAGATGACGCAGTGAATACCCAGTGTCCCAAGTCTTAGAAACTAGCTTTGTCGCAATAAAAAGAAAAGAAACATAAAAAAAAATAGATCGTACTGCGTTTCATTGAAAATAATATATCTACATATTTTTCTCTGTCTTGAATCCTTTTGTTGAACCCATCCACAGCAGGCCAGGAAAAGTAGAATATGGTATTGTTTCGCATAAAACAGCCAAAAACAACACTAATAGTGTTAAATATAATTTATTATCACATTTTCATATATTTTATTTACAACTTATTCCTATGTTCCTGAAATCAGGTTTTTTGAACTGTTAACACTAAATTACTTTGATTAACGGCAAGCGAAAAAAACGAACAAAATAAGTTCCCATAAACAGCTCAGCGCTCCTTTAGCTCAGTGGTCTAATCACAAGCTTTTCACGAATCTTTCGAGTTGGCCGGGAACTGAAACATTGGGAGGCACAAATGTTGTATTTGTCTTAGAAAAACACTGTCCCTTTCGCTTTCCTAAAGTCAGTGGCCCTACATTTGGAACTTGTGATTGCTCATTCCCCATAGAATTGCTCACGTTGTCGTTAAACACAGAACCCCCCCCCCCATAAACAGCTGAATCAGAAGAGAAAATGTTTAATGGGAGTGTCAGACAGGAAATTCATCAACATTTCAACATTTATTTTTTATAAAACAAAGCTTGTTATTTCTACAATATTACAACTAATTAACGAAGAAATTATTCCCGCCCGAAATAAATGTATTGCAAAATATGTAGCTGCATCGTTAGTTTCTATGCCCAGTAACACTGTGTGTCAGTAGATGCAATGTAAATAAAGCGAAGCGACACACGGAACTGCTTGAAGAACTGATAAATAATTTGAGCGTTGCCAAAATGGCCAGATGCAGTCCATTTTATCCTCTCACTTGGCTCAGTAACATTAATCGCTTTTAATTTTTGTATAGGTCACTGGACCAATATATATACAAAGAATTAGTTCGGAAATGATGAAAAAGCAATAAATAACCTACGACTATTAATGCTTTTCTGAAACTAAAAAAAGTAACAATGGGAGACATGAACCGTCATTCGTAAGCATTATATGGAAAACAGGTTAGGAAGCAATAACGATAATGATTAAAACAGCAAAATGCATATAAAACGATTTCAATGAAGGCATTTGTAAGCATGCATGCCAAGCATTTATTTATATATGGATGGCAACCATGGATATAAAACAATTTGGAAAATATGCGAAATAATATCTTCATTCCTAATAAGTAAGACACTTTCCAATATTGACAATGAAGGTGATAGCTTAATTCCTTCACTGTACCACTTAATGGAGCAGTTGTTAAAATGTAAATATTATTTTGTAGTAGAATTTGTATCTTCTTGATTATAGTGTCTTTAGCATCGTCCTAATTGTATGTAAGAAAAAAAACATCTTCATCTTTACCACATCAAGCTACTTCACTTCACTTTAGTCACCCATTGGACGAAGAGTGCAAGCTTCTCCATATTTAGCACTTAATATATAGCGCCGTCTGTCCTTACATGATCTAACAAATGGGCTTTCGATAAGAGCTTACCGGTTCTTTTTAACGTTCTGACTCCATCTCCGAAACCAGTAGCAAATGTAGCGATATCAGGACGGGATTACCAGTGCCATCAAAGTTGGCTTTTCCTTTAAAAAAAGCATGATTACAAACTACTAGATTTGCCTCAATCTTCATAGATATTTTCATGACAATTACCCTGTCTGTTTAATTTTGTTGTGAATTTTAAAACTTGATACTTTGAATTTACCTATATTCAGATAAAGCATAATTACAGGAAGTACAAGGGACCGTTTGTGGAATGCAGTAGATTAATATTGGTCTTTTAGATTTTTAATGTTATATTTAAATGGGGAGAATATTGTCTTTACATGATAAAATTTGTTAAATATTTAATCGAGCAATACCAAACAGGGTAAAGGAAAAATATGCATGAGCGGCTCTTCTTATAATTTTCTAGATTCAAGTCCTTAACTTGACCACATGAAAGACTACATGCCATAAAACAAATCTTTAAAAATTTCCTATTGCCATTTGTAATGCATTCCCAAATCTGCCTCTCTGTCTCGATGATCAACGTATGTTA